>OX411558.1:24420760-25620760 GCA_948146395.1 Fragum whitleyi
ATTATAGAGGTTCCTTTCGTTTGAATTTCTAGGAAAAGGGCTTTGTGGATTAAAGTTAAATATATTCTCGTTTACGGAATAAGGTCACAAATACAAATCTAATAATCATCTATCATACAATTAATACCTTGTTTTAAGAGGTTGTACAATTGGACAAACCCAGTCTTCCTAGTGTAGTTTTTTTTTTTTTTAAATTTAAACATATTTACAATATTTAATTTTTACAAGTTATAAACGTATGAAAAAATGAAAAAGATACCCAAATAAAGAGCAATAATTCAGTTTATCAATATCGACAATCAATCAAAGAACATTACTTGTTTTTGATTTTTTGCCTGAAACTTTCAAGGGACAAATGCAAATGCAAGGTCATAAGGAAAGTTCCTTTAAAAAAGGTGCTGATCCGTATAAAATCACGGGAAGGGGGGTATTATGGATCTTAGCTCAATTTATTCTCGTTTACGCGATTGCTAAAGTCCACAAATATTTGCTGTTTTACTTTAGATTTTCACGGGATGACTGTATAATCCTTAGAGAAAGTTCTTGTGACAGTGACAGACTTTCTCATGACAATGGTGAGGAAGATTCCTTTCGAAAATGGTGCTGATCCGTGTGGATCGAAGTCTTCTGACTAGTAAACACGAGGGTTGTTCTGGAAGGTCGTAGATTTTTTTCCTAGGACAAGATATAATCGCAGTTTAATAAAATAGAATATACGGGCACAAATTTCAGTTTTTATTCTATCCATTCCCCGTGTATTTTTCTTGTATGTTAAAAAACTAAATTTTTCTAACAGAAATGAAACAGCATGTAAATCATTACCGGAGCACTTTCTCCACATGGTCACCCGCAAAATACATGCATTTCCGATGCCTGTTTATCCCTTTAGTGTAAGGTTCTACATTCCACTCTCCAGAAAATGACGACACAAGTACTTGGACATGTTAAGTAAGGTCGTCAACGGAATCAAACCGCATTCCACGTTAATGTGCCTTGAGATCCGGGAACACGCGATAATCCATGGGAGCGTGGTCAGGACTGTATGGTGGGTGCTTCAAGATCCCTAAACCCAGCAGAGTGATCTCTACCTGTGTAGATTCCGCTGGGTGTCCCGGTGCATTACCGTGGTGTAGTATTACTTTGTTATGGTTCAAGTTGGGCCGTTTCTTCTGTATCGCTTTAACGAGAACCCAACTCAGAACAAAAAGAAATTCATTTATTTATTTATTTATTTGTTTATTTATTTATTTATTCATTTTTCTATTTATCTATTTCCCTCTGTTTCGTAGCGGGTAAGAAACTCTTGTGAACATCGCACCCGACAATCTGTTTCACTTTCCTTGAGCAATCGGGCACCCAACGTGAACTAACTTTAGACATGGCCAGTTTATCTGAGGTGCGTTCGTTAGAGTAAGTTTTTCAAACGTCATGGTGAACGATTTTCGATACTTCGAATGAAAAAATTCGACGTTCTTACGACTACTCGTTTTTAGCCAATACAAAACCATCTCCGTTTCCTCATTGAGATACCTTAAGGGTCTTATTAAGCGGCTAAAAAATATCTCGCTGTACCAAACGCCTTATCTTGAAAATCTAAATAAGAATCTTAAGAATCTTGGGCATACGAACGCACCTCTGATAATTTTCCATGCACCGTGGATACCGAACATCGAGATTATCTGCAATCGACCTGACAGTAATTCTCCTATTCACAATTTACCATGTCTTGAACCCGATCCCCTTACTGAGTACACTACGACGATCGGTCCAAAGCAGATCTAGGACCGTCATCACCTCCGCTGCTTAAAATGCACATGCCCTTTATGTACAGTTTTATATTTTCTTGTAACAGCGTTTCTAGAGGTGATTTTCCTAGCGCGACACAAAATTTCACAATACTTCTCAATTCGACGTCGCCGGTAGACGTCATGTCTTCCAGTCAGCGACTTTTTGATATCTCTTTCAAAATCGTTCAATTGAAAGAACCGAAAAAGTTATAAATGTTAAGGGAAATGACGTCATGACGTTTTGTTAACGAATGACGTTTTCGCGCCATTTTGTTGCGATTAGAAAATTATAAAAATACGATGTTAAGCTGTTATAGGTCTACAATTGTATACTTTATTTAGAAATGGCAGCTCCGGTATCCCGATATTGTGTTGCTATGGTTACCACCAATTTCGGTTATTGTTGATATTGTCGTATAATCTTTTGGAAATGTTGTCACGGTAGTACTTATACCTGGATATTTAATTATAAATTACAATAATATGGATTTTAGAGCAAAATTCTACATTCTACGAACTTCCTGAACCACCCTCGTATACATTGGCAATGAATTAAAATTCAACTGAGAAAGATAAAAAGATAAAACATTATATTTTTTTTATTTTTATCTTACAACTAGCGTTTCCCGGGGTCGAACTCCCTTCTGACAGAAAAAAATATTTGATTATTGATTGGTGAAAAGCCCATCTGTTAAGCCCTCACAGCTAATTCGCGGATTAAAGCAAGAGTTGATAAAATTGTATTTTAGAGTGAATGACTTACCAGAAGCTATATATATTTATAGTCTTAATTTTATTACAAAAATATCGCTTTTTAAGAATAACAATTTAAATATTCCCTTCTGTATGATGCTTTCAATCGAGTATCAATAATCTAATTTAATTTTCCCCTCTAGTTATATTGATAGCAATAGAGTACCATTTAAGTAAGCTTACTAGGAAAAATTATTTTACTGCTATTTCAATAGAGCTTATTAAATATTCATAACCAGATAGCCGCTAAAAAACATGTTATTTTCAATTAAAAACCAGCCTTTTTCCGAAACCTCAGTGCTGAAAAGCCTCCCAAGTGCGTTCATCTATATGTGGATGTACTAATTTTTGAGCGAGTGCCCGGTGGGCATTCCTCTATCTTTCTCTCTCTCTCTCTATCCCTCTACAATATCAATTTCCTGTCACACTATCAGGGAACAACTCAAAATTTTAAAACAATGCATTTATTTTTGGACTTCATGAACTCTGCAATTTTACCAGTCGCAAAATACCTTTTCAAATAGTACATTATGGAATATATACTCCACTAAATTGCAATTGTCCCCTTTTAGTGTGACATGGTTAAGAGAGAGAGAGAGAGAGAGAGAGAGAGAGAGAGAGGGGAAGACAGAGAGAGAAGGGATCGAGCGGGAGGGAGAGAGAAAGATAGAGGGAGAAATAGAGAAAGAAGGCGAGAGAGAGAGAGAGAGAGAGAGAGAGAGAGAGAGAGAGAGAGAGAGAGAGAGGGAGGAGAGAGGGAGAAGAGAGAGAGAGAGGGAGAGAGAGAGCAAACGAGAGCTAGAAAGAGGAGAGAGAGAGCAAACGAGAGCTAGAAAGAGAGAAGAAGCAAGAGAGAGAGCAAGAGAAAGCGAGAGAGAACAAGAGAGCGAGAGAGTGATAGCGAGAGGGAGATAGAGAGTTAGAGCGAGATTGAGAGAGAGGGAGAGCGAGCGAGAGAGAGGCGAGAGAGGGATAAAAGAGCGAGTGAGCGAGCGAGGGAGAGAGAGAGAGAGAGAGGCGCAAAAGACAGAGAGAGAGGGGATCGAGAGGGAAGGAGGGAGAGAGAAAGAGAGAAAGTGAAAGAGAGAAAGAAGGCGAGAGAGGGAGAGAGAGAGCAAACGAGAGCTAGAAAGAGAGAAGAAGCAAGAGAGAGAGCGCGAGAGGGAGTGATAGTGAGAGGGAGAAAGAGAGAGTTAGAACGAGAGAGCGAGATTGAGAGAGAGGGAGAGCGAGCGAGAGAGCGTGAAAGAGGCGAGAGAGGGATAAGAGAGCGAGGTGGCGAGCGAGAGAGAGAGAAAGAGAGAGAGAGAGAAAAAAAAACACTGCGTTTTGTTATCCAATTATAAAATGTTTGTGACGTCAAATAAACCCACGTGTGATATGACGCGTTTTCATTTCTATTCCGCGCCTCTATCATTCCCTAGGTCTATTCCGTAGAATTGCCGAAGGTGTCCGATAGGGTCAGTCGTTGTTTAGATCGGAATCGGCGACCCAAAAAGCCACAGTCCTAAAATTTAGGCTGAGTATTTTTACTTAAAGAGTGACACTGAGTGCTTTTTAACCCTTGTCCTGCTGTTTTTACAAATCATTATAAAGCTATTGACCCATTTGACAGATGAACCAGTAAGGTTCAAATTTTTCTCACAATAATTAATTATGAAGCGTGTTGTATTGCCTAAAATCAGACATGTCGGCTATGCAGACTGATTTTAATCTATAATGTCTACTAAAGGTCTGTGCACAGTAGTAGGATTATGGTGCGAACAGTCAGGAAAGGGCTACAGTTAGTTACATCATGAAATTGACATTCTACAACAAGAATGCAAATTAATTTAAAATCCAGTGAACAGGTTAATAGATTTTATTTGCATTAGCGTAAGTGTTTTCATCTTGAAATGTATACATTTTTAGCCCGTTAGATAACAATAAAGCTCCGTTTCTCCTCAATATTTTCCCATTTTATCACCTTGATTGCATAAAAATCTAAAAAGATACATTAACTGATACAAAGCATCTAGTTCTTCCTGGAAAAATTTGTTCTTGGTTGGTGAATAAGAAATTTAGCATGCTATATTTTTTTCAGATTGGTGATTAAGATTTTTGTCAATTTTATTGTCATTTAGGAAGTTTTTCTTAGTAAAATATATCGGATAAATTATTTTACTCGGTAAGTCTCGAAGGGTCTACTCAACCTCGTACCCTTCCAAAGTTTGCTTCAAAAACGATGCCGCGTGTTTCTGAATATGATATGATATGTAGAGAGACGATGAAACAAATAAAGTGTGAGGAATGACGGAAATTGGGTATGGAATGGAGATTGTCTCGGATAGAAGGTGATTGTCACAGGAATTAATGATTACGTGCTCATGTCTATGTAAACCTTGTTTCAATACGAGTTACGCCCTGAGATCTCGACAGTTCCTTTGCGACGTCAATTTCTATATAGTTGATTAAACGTTAAGAACCTTTTTTTTGGGGGGGGGGGGGGGGGGGACAAAGAAGAAATTGTTTGTAACAAGAAATTCCTAATATTTCTTCAATGTTTTTTCAGTTAAGTCCGTTATTCTTCAAGTGTGTCAAAAAGCAGGATGTTGAAATTGGCTAATTAAACCGCCCGACTTCATTCATTTCCTGAAATAAGGTTTTACGAATTTATCGGATTTGCTTTCATGATATATCTTGCAGGAGAACTCGCGAGCGCTTCATTATCGCAGATAAAGATCTTTTCATTACGCGTGTTGAGGACATGTGCAGATACCAACACAGTTGAAGGAGGGGACAATTTATTTGTTGCACGGATCCTACCCGGGCGTAAACTGGTCTCACATTCAACTATCAGAATAGCCCACTCTAGGATATTTTGATAGTCCACATTGAAACCAGTCTAAAGCTGGTATCCAGCTGTCTAGGAGCATTTGGCACCACTACCTATCCTGTGTGAGATATAAGTTGGCCCGATGATACATTACTAGGATTTTCTAAATACACTAAACCATGTAAACAGCTCAATCAGGATACAAAGCGTCTGCATATGTTTCATAGAACTCTTATATGCACGAGATCTCACGTGCAAAACGGGAATACTACAGTTAGTTACATCATGAAATTGACATGCTTGTGTTTATGAGAAAAATGCTTGATCCAGAGGCGTATGATGTGTTCGTGAAGGCATAGTAAGCTATTCATAGAACCTGTATGCATATTCTATTAATGGGAGGTAATATATATGGCTAATTTAGTTCAGCCTGAACAACATTAGCGAGATTGGATTGCCTCCCTTGAATTTCATTTAAAACTCGCCCCACACACTCAATCAATTTCATTCCAAAATCATTTACCTTGTCAATTTCACGATGTTGTTAACTGTATATATTTTCAAACATTTGTGGACGCACTGTATCCTGACTTCTCGAAATATAGATATTAGAGCAAGGCTTTACTAAGTCTCTTTAGCACAATTCGATACTAAATTCATTCTTGCGATTAAACCACGAAATGAATGATGATATTAAGTTAATATCAATCATTTAAATGCGATTTGTTCAAAATAATTTCTATACTTAACTCAAAAAGAAAAGATCACAATTCATAAACAACAAAAATGTCCTTGTTCCGCACCCCCTACCCTCTCCAACTTTTCAGAAACAGTGGTATGATACAAAATGGTTAGGCCTATCAGTATTTTAAACTAATGTTAGAGGTTAAATTTTCCACATATTAGAACTTTAATTGAAATCTCAAAACTTAAGTTTGATTGGACTTTAAATTATGAATCTGTACGTTGGTCCACTTTGCACAGTGCGACGAGTAGGATTGGGTGGCAGAATATCACGTGACAGATGACGTGGCCTATGAAACATGTGTAGAGGAAAAATTGAAGTGACAGAACGCAAAACGTCGTCAAATTTAAAATGCAAATCAAACTTAAGTTTTGAGATTTCAATTAAAGTTCTCAACACAAAAATTAAAATTTCTTTGTCTGGGAGAAAGAAGCGCTCGCGAGTACCGAGCAACGTGTATCATGAATGCACATCCGAGAAATTCGTAAATCTAAGCTCAGGAAGAAAATGTAAATAAAGTCGGACGCTTAAATTAGCCCATTACCATACCATCCTGCCTTTTTTTTACACACCTGAATAATATCGAATTTCACTGAGTAAACGTTGAAGGAATATGAAATGCTTGTTACCAGCAATTTCTTCCAGCAGTTTCTTAGGAAACCTCGGCCATCATTGTGAAAGATCATGTGTTCCGAAAGGCTGCGGAACTATTTTGGGTTTACTACCTTCACTAGAAAATGTCGTCTTGAAACATCATTTGATTTTGGACCAGTCTTACATTTCTCGCCCGCCATTCCTCATCTAATTTCCGCCATTCCTCACACCTTGTTTGTTTCCTCGTCTCTATACATATCATAACCTATGCAGAAACACGCGGCATCGTTTTTGGAGCAAACTTTGGAAGGGTACCAGTGTGAGTGGATCCTTCGAGAATAATCGAGTAAAATAATTTATCGGATAAATTTTACCCAGAAAAAAAAACTACCTAGTTGCCAATGAAATTAACATACCAATTTGAAAAAAAAATGCTAAATTTCTTATTCACCAACCAAGAATTAATGTTTCCAGGCAGAATTAGATGCTTTTCATCAGTTTATGTGTCTTTTTTTTCAAACCAGATTTTTGTGCAATCAAGGTGATAAAATGGGGAAGTATTGAGGAAAAAAAATAGAAGTTGCTTGTTTCAAGCAATTTCTTTGTATTTCTTAATGTTTTCTATAACATCTTCCAGACCCCTTTAAATTTCATCGCTCATTGAATTCGCGATTGAATTTCTAGATTTTGGGTTAGTTAAAAAGAATAATATAAGTATCAAGTGCAATTGCCTTAGCACATGGCAAATAATGCCCCATGTTTAAGAAGAATATTCCTCTTATCAATATGCACCCATCAATGTCAATGTCATTCGCCAAGGTCTAGGTTAATCACCAAGGATATACTTAGAAAAAAAACTGCCGTTTCGGGGGCATTACTGTTTTATTCAGAAACGTTTTATTGGAGCAAAAAGATTCAAACAATTAAAATGGCATATTGCATCTATTTAAGTGCTAGAATTGTAACCAAATGCCCAACATTGAATTGTTCTCGGAGCTTTATTGTTATTCAATGGGCTAAAACTGTATTCATTTCACACGCTTGTCATGTTGATAAGAACGCTTACGCTAATGCAAATAAAAACTCTTAACTTGTACATTTGATTTTAATTCAATTTGCATTCGTGTTATATTAGCCATTTCCCTTGGCATAACCCTACTGTCCACAAGCCTTTGGCAGGCATAATAGCATAAAATCATTCTGCACAGCCGCGATGTCTGATTTTAGGCTATACAACACGCTTCATAATCAATTATTGTGAGAAAAACTAGAATCTTATTGGTTCAACTGTCAAATGGGGCAGTTTCTATCAAATGAATTGTATAGACAGCTATACAAGGGTTACAGAAAACTCAGTGTTCGCTCTATAAGTAAGAGTGTGGCCTTTTGGGTCGCCGATTCAAATCTAAACAGCGGTTGACCCAATCGGACATATTCGGCAATTCTACGAAATGGACCTAGGGAAGATAATAAAGGGGGCGCAGAAATGAAAGCGCGTCATATCACTCGTTGGGTTATGTGACGTAACAAACATTAATGACTGTGACGTTGCGAAACAAAATGTCATTTTATAATTTAATAACAAAACGCAGTGTTTTAATGCGTTTTTGTCATCAAATTATTAAATTCCAAAAAGATCTTCATAGGTGATCGGAAAGAATTAAAGGGTTTTTTTTAAGTTTTTTTTTTTTCCCTTGAAGCGTATTGACTAATGCACCATTAATTGGAACAAAATTCAAACTTAAGCAATCTCAAAAACTAAATTTAAAAGTTTTAGATAATCAAATAGAAAATGTATCTTCTCAGAAACTTTTAGGGATCTATATTGATAACACCCTTTCCTGGAAAATTCATATTGATAAAACTTGTGTAAAGTTATCGTCTAAATTACATTTACTGAAAAGAATTAATTATTTCTTAACCCCTGAAATGAGACAAATCTTTTACAATTCATATATAACTCCATGCTTTGACTACTGCTGTATAACATGGAATCAGGGATCGTCTGCATCCATAAATAGGATAACCAAAATTCAAAAAAGGGCAGCACGGATCATTCTAAGTAAACCTAGGATGTCGAATACTAAAGACAATTTTATTGAATTAAAATGGTTAACATTTAAAACTCGATGCGTATATTTCACCGTTTTGATGGTATTTAAGATAATAAATGGATTAACTCCTACTTATATGTCAAATCTCTTAAATCTAAGTAGCAATTATTTTTATCTTCTAAGATCCGAAACGAACAATAATATTTCTTTGGAATGTATACCAAAAACGGAAAACAAGAAAAAAACTTTCTCGTTTAGAGGTATGAAGTATTGGAATTCACTCCCATTACATTTAAGACAAATATCTAACATCAAATGCTTTAAGAAAAGATTAAAAGAATATCTGATATCTATGAATGATTTTTCGTAAGTGTTAAATGTGTATGTCCGGATCTATATATTTAGTGTGAGCGTATGTGTGTGTGTGCTTTGCAATGCTATTTAAAAAGAGTGTGAGTTATTCGTGCGCGCGTGTTTGACGAGTATGTGTGTGATTCATTACATGTTATCTTGTTATTCGAAGGCCTTATTGTAAATAAGCTAATCATTATGCTGTTTGATTTATGTGTATGATGATGTCTTAATAAGTTACCTTCGTTAAATAAAGATTTTATTATTATTATTATTATTATAAGCCGAATCACCTAAAAATGACCCAAAATTACTA
The DNA here is from genome assembly GCA_948146395.1 of Fragum whitleyi. Classification (NCBI taxonomy): domain Eukaryota; kingdom Metazoa; phylum Mollusca; class Bivalvia; order Cardiida; family Cardiidae; genus Fragum; species Fragum whitleyi. Next base: position 24,430,176 of record OX411558.1, read on the forward strand.
CATTTTCGTTCGAGGTACTTTCCGGTTCACATTAAAGTCCGAGTGATGTTTCGAATGCAGTTGAGAAAATTTAAACACGAAAAGGACTGCGGGTGATTTATGTAGCGTTAACTATGAATTCCAACTATGCATTATTGAAATAGTACCATTCTTTTATCTAGTACTAGTGCTCAATAGTTATGCTATTTTGTCCTATTTTACTGTCAAAATGTCAATGACTAATTACCTTTTTTAATAAGATTTATTACATAATTGTCTGGTTGACAGGTTTTAAGCGGATAGTCCTGGTTAAATATAAATGAATGTTTGATATAAATCAGTTATATCTAATTCATTGAATTGAGCTTTTGATCACTTTTTGAATCGTTAACAATAGGGTCGATGCCATTCACTGCAATCATATTCGTTCTAGGAAATCAATGGTGACTTTAACTACCTAACTACCACTGGATACGAGCGAACTATTTCGACATATTTTAAAAGACCCGTGTAACAATTAATTAAGTCCTCTCCCCGCCCCGCCCTTCTCTCTCTCTCTCTCTCTCTCTCTCTCTCTCTCTCTCTCTCTCTCTCTCTCTCTCTCTCCCTCTCTCTCTCTCTCTCTCTCCATCTCTCTCTCTCTCTCTCTCTCCCTCTCTCTCTCTCTCTCCATCTCCCAATCTCTCCCCCTCTCTCTCTCTTTCCCTCTCTCTCTCCCCCCCCCCCTCTCTCTCTATCTCTCTCTCTTTCTTTGTTCTTTTATCTCACTTTCTTTCTCTCTCTCTTTCTCTCTATTAATATGCTATTAACATGTAAATGTACTTTACGAATTTACAATCAATATGTAACCAGTTAGGCATCTAGTCTGTGCGTAAATTGCCAACCCTAGTCATACTGTGCGGCTTGCTCATGCTTACTAGGGTCGAAACTTCTCGCCCCAGTCTGATTTTCTAAAATAAGAATGATCATTCTACCTTCCTGTATAAGGGATTTGAAAATTCAACCTGCTTATCTCCTTTTCCGTTTCTATTTCAGAACCCTAATATGGCCAATTTCGCGCGACTCGTCATACATACACATATGGAAGTAATTGTACTTTAATACAAACTTGAGCCGCCGTCATAGCGCAGTTGGTAGCGCGTCGGACTGTCAATCTAGAGTTCGCGGGTTCGATCCCCGACGGCGGCACTCATTCTTTCCGACTATTTGTCTCTCACCAATGGGTTGATAATCATAGACCTATGTGAGATAGCGGCTGGAGGCTAGGAAAGAATGTGGTGGTTGTACTGGTGATAGAAATACCAGGAATCCATTGTTAGGTGCTCCAGCCACCGAGATATAACTGAAATAATGCTGAAAGCGGCGTTAAACTCCATTCAATCAATCAATCAATAATACAAACTTTTTTCAGACATCGATCGTATCTGATAAATAAAGCTATCTGTTGCAAGTATTAATTGAGTCTTACAACTTGTTCTGCAATCGATACCCACTGTTGCACGTCCGATAAGCATTTTTATGCATTTAGACAATAACAAACCATGTAATTTACGGGCTTGTTATTCTATCTTCTCCGATCCACGGCAAACACCAATTCCCTTCTAGTTTGCCTGTTTAATAGTTTAACTATCATTTCACAAGTTTTATTGTAAAGTAGCATTCAAAACTGTGTACTTTATGGCATTTGTGTATTCACTATCAATATGTGAAAAGTCGGGCGAAAAAGATATCATCTTGCTAAAGCACGAAAAGTGTCGACCCTATAGCCAGACTGCGCGAACAGCGCAGGCTGATTAAAGGGTCTAAACTCTACCAGTGGCCGATTTTCTGAATCTTAGAATGACCATTCTGCGTTCCCGCTCAAGATCTTGTGAAATACGACCGCCGTTCCACCTTTACTTAAACAAATCTCTTTTTCAAGTATCTATTTCAAGGAGTTCCCAGATGACCCTTTTCGCGTGACTGGTCAAAGATAAGAGTACTTACAAACAAATACAAGGCATCGACTTAGTTTGTTAGAATAGGATTGTACGGTGCCTTCATCAACCTGTCAGTTATACCAGGGCAGATGGAGCACTTAATGGTGGATTTTTGGTATTTCTCACACCAGTACTATCATCACATCCTTTCCTAGCCCCCAGCTGCTATCCCAAATGGGTCTACGATTATCGACCCATTGGGGACGGTCAAAAAGTCGGAAAGGATGAGTGCCGCCTTCGAAAATCGAACCCGGGACCTTTTGAATGACAGTACGACACGCTACCACTGCGCTATGACGGCGGCTTTCGGAGTCCAAAGGTGCATGCATGATAGCTTATATTGCAATCGATTGCCGATGTTACTTGTCCGAAAGGCACTTTGTTGTAATTTACAATAAGAAACCATGTAATTTACAGTTTTGTTTTCTCCGATCCACCGCAGACACCAATTTCCTTGTCCTTTTCCTGTTTACGATTTGACGATCACTAATTGACATCATTTTGCTTGTTTATTCCATGATTTAATCGAACAAACACGAATCATTTGACATAAATACAGACCTTTTGTTAGGGCTTATCCTCTTAAATTTGATTTTTTCAAAGCAATTGTCAGTTCTAGAAACATTATAGCCAGTCTCGCTGAATACTTCAATAATTGAGAAGAAAGTTGGTCTTTTGTTCGTACAGTTAACAACATCGTGAAATTGACAAGGTGAGTGATTTTTTGAATTATTTTGGTAAGAAACTGAATGAATGTGTGGAGCAAATTTTGAGCGAAATGCAAGGGAGGTAATTAATATCGCTAATTTTGTTCGGCATGAATAAAATTAGCGATATTAATTATCTCCCTTTACTGAAATACGTATGCATATCTATACATAGCTACCTTCGGAAAGATTTTTGTTTGGAATGAGTGTCAATTTCACAATGTAACTAACTGTATGGGGTTAGTATGGGTTAGTGCAATTATTTGATAATTAAGAGGAAAACTGGTCGTTTGTTCTTTTGTCAGGGTTTTGACAATTATTGTCGTTAAATCATGCGACAGATACACCTAACCGTCGTTTCCTGTCATATATACTTCGCTACAACCACAGCAAACACAGTGAAATAGGCAAGGTGAATAATATTTGAATGATTTTGAAATGAAATTGAATGAGTGTGTGGAACGATTTTTGATTGAAATTATATGGAGGCAATCCAGAATTTTATTACCTCCCTTTTATGAAATATGCATTTAGGTTTAATGAAGAGCTTTCTATGTTTTCAAGAACGCTCATTACGCTTACAAAATTGAATTATGTCAGTGAAAAATTGGTGTGTTTTTTTCTACCGGGTACCCTTTTTTCAGTTTGAATGTAATTGTTGATCTTATCATTTTCATATCGATGATTTTTATGCTATTGTTAGCCAATAGGCCCGTATCATCGTGAAGGTTTGGACACCAAATATGCTTACTCATCAAATGAAATCGTTACTATATTATAATAATCATTAAATCTATTATTATCATCATTTTATTTTTATCTGGACAGCCGCGTAATCTTGTGATTTCACACTCGCTTAATTATGCGAGAGACCCCGAGCCTTGTACTGGCACTGAAAGACATTTTTTTTATTCAACAGTTACCGTTACAGGTTATAAGTGTCCGTGTTTTTGGTTCTAAATTTGGATGTTTAAACGATACTGAATGGGACAGAATCGCGTTTTGGGACTTTCAGACATTGATTGCATGAAATTACTTCCTTGCGACAAGTAAATGGACTCGTCGCGTGAGTGCCCCCCCCCCTCTTCCAAGATATGATTGTATTTCTTACGATATATTGATTTTGATGAATAGAAAAATCAAAGTCCTGCAAGTGTAACAACAAAATCACAATGGACCGATATGTAATAAAAGTTCCACAACCGTCTTCTTCTGGAAGTTCTCCTTCAAAGAGCGGATCTTCTCGAATGAAACAAACTACAATCGAGTCATTGAAGGTATTTTGTATGCCAAATAGTCTCAATAATCATTCCTTTGAGAAATATGGAGGGTCCAGGTTTTTTTTTTTTTTTTTTTTTGCATTTTGCTTTGCTTTGCATCTATTGTGCTTGTATATTATGTGTTGTCTTGTTTGTTTATGTTGTCAGATAATAGTGATACATAGCTTATAATATTAAAGTGTAACTCACTTTGTTCACAATCCACATGGAGTTTTCGTCAGTGTTAGACTTGAAGGTCCTCACTCTTTGAAAGCTACTGTCAGAGTGTCAGTAAACCTCATGGTTTGTCCCACACCGGCTGGGCACCAGCAACGATAGGTAACCCATGATGCAACATACAATTAGACTGGTACCCTGTTTGAAACATCTAAATATGCCCTTTCACTACACTCCCCCCGGTTTTATTAGAAAAGGACTCACCGAAGGGTCTGGATTAGTTACCCTGATTGTCCTGCTGCTCGTTGTACCATAGTGTACCATAGGTAGAACCAATCAGAGTAGACTTGTGGCATGTAGTCAGCACCATATCCAAGAGTAGTTGCATCAGGTGATCTTCTTCAATGGAGTACTCAACCTCAGTTGTAGATCGGCACATTCTCTCAGAAAACCACCTACACCACCTAGAAACTTCTGAAGCCTTGTTTGTTAATGAAAAATAACAGTAAACCACTAAGTTTCACAATGTATTGTCTCAAGGTCAGTCTGTTTGATGTCAATAATGGTCAATAATGGTGTCCCTGTTGTCATCATCTCCCATCACTCAAGCATTTTGGATTATTGCGCGTCCCTACCCCAACGCCATTTTCCCGACGAACAGCCCCGGTTTTCGCCTCGAGTTCTAACACCGAGACCCCCACGGCCCCCGGGTTTGACCGCTTGATCCCATACAGTGTACACAGGAGTTCTGCCCTGATCCATTGCTTTCACAGGGTGGCCCTCTCCTGGGCCCACGTACTAACGGGACAGTATCGTCACTCTCTTCTTTAAACATTCCCAGTTTTAACATCTGCGCGTTGAAAGTAAGAACACCCCCACAAGGCAAAGATCATCCCTAACCAGTGGCCTTCTGGAAAGTGTGTCAGCATTACTGTGCTTGGCCCCCTGGGGTTCCTTAAATCTTGTTAAGCTTGTGTGATCTGTGCGCACTTGAGACAATCATTTCTTCCATTTTTCATTAACCTATCTTACTACTTAACCCTAATTACACATTTATCAGTTCAGTAACCATCCATCAGGGATATGACTTTTGCTGAACGCTAGTAGGTCAATGAGATCACTAAGAGCATTTGCTTTGTCAAAGTTGGTCAGTAACTTCTGCATCGAAATGCATTCCCTGGCTTTCTAACCAGTACACCAACTACCAAAGTATCCCTAATATGTGAACTACCCTACAGCTGCAAAATGTTCAACTACTTAAAAGGACTGTGGCTGTAGCTGCTAGAAGCTCATCTTGACTTTGTGTCCCTCTGGTTAAACATCAGTAGCTGTAAGTTTTCTCTAGCTGAACTGGAACTCTTCTCACATCTTGGTAAACTCCTCTAGATATCTGAAGTTGGAAGTCTTCTGTTACTCTAGTGGCTATACCATAGCTGAAGGTTGTAGTTCTGTGTAATTTTAAGTTGAATATCTTCTTGCTATGTCAACGCATGAGTCGGTGGTGTTGCCTGGACGTTGAAGTTGACATTCATTCTTGGCTTCGGTGACTTGACAGGTAGCTTTATTGGGTAAACAGCAGGAAAGTTTCTTATACTTCTTGAAGACTGGTCGCCATCAGTAACATTGTTGCCTGGTCACTTCTTCCTATCTTCATGCAAAGATAAATATTCTTCTAGGTGATCCTGTTCTCCGCAATACTTCTTTGTAGTATTTTCTTCTATGACCGTGCCAAAGACTGTCAGCTCGTGCACTAACAAACAGTATGTGTCTCAGTCATGCATCTCATCTACATAAGATTACCAGCTGCGTGTTCACCTCCTCAACCCAAGCCTCTCCGGTTACAGTAGCTGCTGCCGATACAGCCTTGAGAATCCTTGGTGGCTACTTACAGCTGGGGCCCTGTAGATAGTGTAAAAGAGAGGGATCCCAGTTCTGGTTTACTCAATGGACGAAGAACCGTTTCTTCTTTGTGGCCTTTGACAAACTGTGTTCTGCTTGACTCTTGGCTGTTTTCTTCTGCAAATTAAAGGAGATTCCTGATTCCTCCACATTGGCTGTCACAAACGAAAGTCTGTAGTTGCGTAAGCTTCTGGAAACAGGCAGAAATTCATTACGGATGTAAACAGCTAACAGCATGCAAGCCCAAGTTTGTAACATTTCTCTTTTCATTTTACCAGGACAATGTGAGGAGGGGGAAGCACTTCAGTCACAAAGGCCCGTGCTTCCCGATCAGCTCCTCCTGGGTAATTCATCGCAAAAGTTGGTTTTCCGTCGTAACAGTTCAGTGCTCAGTGCATCGTGTTACTGCTCCGCGGCATTTTGCTTTTCCTTCCATGTGATGGCGAATTATTTGTCAACTGCTGTTTCAAACTCCATCGAAGTTTATTTCATACAAGCCTCACTACTCCTGCCCCCCTTTCTTAAAAAGGTTGCTTCATGTAAGCTTGCAGCAGGTCGGGTGTACCTATGCCATGTGCGTCAAGTCAGTCACATGTGAAACTTCGTGGACTGTCAATGCAATGTCGAAATGGACAAGTAGTTTTGGCCAAATTTATTTTTGTTTCCAAATGCAAACTTAAAATTCAGTTGAATGACTGCAGATAAAAAAAGAATGTGGTGAATTTTCAGACAAAGGACTCAGGAAAATTTTGAAATTTCGTAAGACACCACATGGCAGCATGTCAGACATTTTTTTTTTGTTTTGTTTTGTTTGAATTGTTTCTGTGCAGAGCTGTCATTCATGAAAATAAACCAAAATTGTTTGCATTAATTCATTGCATGGGTTCTTGTTACCTTTCTGACACCAATAAAGTGTAACTCACTTTGTTCACAATCCACATGGAGTTTTCGTCAGTGTTAGACTTGAAGGTCCTCACTCTTTGAAAGCTACTGTCAGAGTGTCAGTAAACCTCATGGTTTGTCCCACACCGGCTGGGCACCAGCAACGATAGGTAACCCATGATGCAACATACAATTAGACTGGTACCCTGTTTGAAACATCTAAATATGCCCTTTCACTACAATATATTTTACCTATGAAACCGACACTAGATAAAATTTTATATCTTTTATCTAGTACAGATTTCTGTCCTCGGAATGCGATGCTATTTTTGGACTGGTCGCATCCGACAATGAAATATGTAACATTCAAAATTGAGACTAATCTTTTATCTTGAATCATATCTCTAACACAGGTGGCCAACATGCAGGTATGAATTGTTCCAAATTTGGATTTTCTGAGCCCCTGCGCAAATGCTCCAACCTCAGAAAAGTTCTGTGAATCCTCTTAGTGTTACGCCTTAACACATACAAAGGATTTTTTGCGTTAACAGATGAGCAAATATGTTAAAGATTCCTTTCTGGATTTTCTGCAACTAAAAGTTACTTTTATAGAAGAATATATTGATGATTTTTTCTTATGAAATGAATTTTATTGTATTTTTTTATTTTGCCTGTAGATATGTAGATTTCTATAGGCAACATGGAAGGATTGTTCATATATAAGAGGGAAATTTTATACCCAACCTTGAAATCCAAGATGTTCATTGCAGATCTTTGATAAAATAAAATCATATTTTTAGCTCCACTGGACTAAGTCCAGCAGAGCTTATGTTGTGGCTTTTGTCCGTTGTTCGATCGTCTGCCTGTCTGTTAACTTTTTTCTTTAAACATATTCACTGAAACTATCGTCGCTTATTGAGTTCTCAACATACCCACATTCTCCTTGGTTAATTTTCATGCAACATTTCTGCCAAATTTGATGTCACCAGCCAGGATATCAAAATAAACATGTCAACTGTATTTGTGCTAGAATCACAGGTAGCCAATGTGTGTGGGAATAGTGTAATTTTACTAAAAATTAAACACAAAAAAAGATTACACATTTTTTTTATATTACAATGACGTATAATGTAAATAAGGTCCCAAACTACTCTCTTTAATGCAGAAAATCTAGTCGGTGGAGATTGCGTGACTCCCCTCTTTTATGCAAGGGACCAGTCAAAAAGTCAGGGATCATGGGCGACTGGGCCCCTGCCAGACTTTTTCCCTAGCGTGCAAAGTCTAGCAAGGGCCCAATCGGCCATGGTCTCTAACTCTTTTGACTGGTCACATAAATCTTTGTAAAAAAAGCTCTTACTCCTAATGTTAAATACTGAATTTTGACAGTCTTAAAATTGTCAGTTTTTTTCTATTTCACACACAGGCTCAAATTTTCTTTCAGGGTGTTGTAGTTATAGATGATATCTTACGCCATAAATCCAGACTTCGACTGGAAACTTCCTCAAAAGAGGAGAAATTAGACAGCTTGAATGAACTTGGCAAGAAAATACCACCTCGCCATATCATGCTGAGTACAAAAATAGGTAAGTATCTCTGTTAACCCTTTCCTGTTTTAGAAAATTTTGGACCTGTCCAAATTCAAAGGTTTGCAGACGAAAATTTAAAGTGGACTTAATTTGAAATTTGAAAAATAACCTTTCAGTAGGGTAGAAAATAAAGTGGAAAAAGAAGAAATTGCTTGTCAGAAGCAATTTCTTCTTTTTTCACAATGTTTTCTCAATCATAAAATCACAGGCACATAAAAAGCAGGGATTAAACAGCAAAGGGTTAAACTGTATATATCACAATATGTGACCTGTCACGCAAAAATGTGCCCTGTCATACAAAAAGGGACAATCTTGGAAGTGTGTAAAGTGTTGACCCAAGTCAGACTGTGGGGACTGACTAGGATTGAAACTGCGCATTTTATGATTTTCTGAATCTAGAATAATAAATTTACCTTTCTGTCCAGGAATTTTTATAATGCTACCTCTCGCTGGACTGTACTAGAACCAATCTCTTTTAAAAATGATTATTTTACAGAGAGGTGACCCTCTTTCAAATTTGTTCAAGGATTTTTTATCCAATGAAAAATAAGGCTTTAATGGGTGTGGCTATTTTCCATATATGGTAATATATGACGTTTCTCCGATTCTAGCTGATGGATATCAACCAAATTTCACAGTAGAATGATCCTAAAGTGACCAGTCTACAAAAATTGATTGTAATCAGATGTGAAATAGGTCTTTTATGGGCGCAGGTCATTTCTCTATTTGTTATATAGTGGAAACTTTGAAAATCATTTACTCAGAATCTAATGGATGGAAATTTCACTGGAATGATCCTTCAGTGAGCATTTATCATTCCAATATGAAGAGTAGAATAATGGTTCTTATGTACTGCACTTCTCTTCAATGTAATCTATCCATCTGTGAGCTTTCATGATTCTAGCTTGCATACTTTCTGAGATTTCGAACCCAACAGACTAATATTTAAATCATTGGTTTACAAGTCCAATGGACTAACCACTGAGCCAAAGAATATCTTCCCTGGCACAGGTGTCAGACATTCATTGTATTTTAACCAAAGAAGCTATGAGTGGTCTCCTATAACAGTAATGGAGCTCATTTAATAAATCATTGTTTTTCTATCAAAACTTTACATCTTTAGCTGAATAAGGGAGATTCAATAAGTTAGTTCTCTTTGTTAAAGTTATGGACCCATTTATACTTCCGCAATGGTTTGGAAGAAATCAACTTTAATGTTGCTAACCGAGGTTTCCTAATGATTTCCATTAGGAATCCTTGGTCAACATTGTGGAAGATCATTACTTCAAAATGTTTTGGAACTATTACAGGTGGTCCACTACGTTAATTGACAAAGAATATGCCATTGACCTGCTCATATGTGGGGCATATTTTTTTTTACAAACATCTCTTATTAGCCCTAGTGTTGACAGCTTTTGACCCTTCTTATGCTGTTCATGATATTTTGCAACACTTAGACAGATAGTATTACTGAGGTACAGATAGGGGTGAAGCCAGTGTAAAATCTATATTTCTCAATTAAACTCTATGTTGTGGGTACTCATTGGAATCGTCTCGATGAGACAATTCCAAAGAGCATCAACATCATAAAGTTCATTATACAATTTTTCAAATACTTTGATCTAAAATCCAAAATTACCCACTCTATCTGTAGCCCTGTAGTGTAGACAAAGACTAGTCAAAGATATGTAGTCTGATCTTAACCTACAATGCCTGCTTTCTACATTTTCCCTTAGGGAAAATCCTGATTTAAAGTAAAAAAATGGCAATTTGTTTGATACAAAATTTAATTGAAGCTTGATAAGCCTAAAGTGCCTGTGATTATATAGGACCCAGGGCTAAATATAGAGGGAGTATTTTGGATTTTAGATCAAAGAATTTCAATAATATTAGCACAAACCCTATGTTGGTTGATGGTACACATTGGAATCATCTCATATCAAGGTTTTTTGAAAAAATAAAGAGTTTTGACTTGCTTAACCCCCTCGTATCTTTACCTCTGGGCCCATTTGATCTTTTAACACACAGATGTCAAATTTTCATTTATTCAATCAATTTCAGGTAAGGTAATCAACAAACTTAGAAACCACGAGGATGAAGACATAAAGAGGGCCGCTAAAAAAGTTTATGTAAAATGGAAGACACATTTTGTTGAACATATGGAACGGCCCATGATGGAAGTGAAATGTGACCTTAAGACAGAAAAAGTCAGAAAATCTGGGACAGACTTGTTAGCTGCAGCTTTATCAGTAGAGGTAGGGAGATGCTGTCATATTGTCAATGTTATTCTATATAAATAACCCTTTATTGCCTGCCTAAACGTCATATTTGCTCTGGCTCATTTGCCTGTGGGTTAGCCTGCTTGACTTCTTATTGGATATCTTGAGTCCAAATGGAGGCAGGAAGGGTATTTGGGAAGGACACTTTACAGAGTCCCAGTAATGAGTTCACCCAGCTGTAAAAGTGGTTAGGAGTGGTTAGAATTGGTTTAACCCTTTCCTGTTTTACAAAATTTTGACCTGTCCAAATTCAAAGGTTTTGCAGAGGAAAATTTAAAGTGGATTTTATTTGAAAAATGACCATTCAGTAGGGTAGAAAATAGTGTGGAAAAAGAAGAAATTGCTTGTCAGAAGCAATTTCTTCTTTTTTTCACATCATTTTCTCAATCATTAAATCACAGGCAAGTAAAAAACAGGGATTAAACAGCAAAGGGTTAAAACAGTCTTCAATTACTTTCTGAATTTGATCCCTTAAGGTACATAGTGCTTATACAATATTGGTGTAATGAGTAATGATTCAGGACCCAGTTAGGAATGTTACCCTATCTGATACCCTGGTACTTGAGTACTCGTTTTAGCTCTATAAGTATTGTTAAAAATTTTTATGCCCCCCGCATCGATAGATCTGGGGCATATTGTTTTACCGTTGTCCATCTGTCCGTCTTTCTGTCTGTCTGTCTGTCTGCCTGTCTGCAAAAGTTAACAAAAGAAACTTAACATTGCCAATATCTTCAAGCCTATTCAAGATACAAGGCTAATATTTGGCATGATGAAATATCTTAATGATCCGCATCCGCTGATACCAAAGTCAAGGTCATGTGACAAGGTCAAGGTCAAACTTTGAAAAAATGCTGTTACGGGGGCATTCGTGTTTCACAAACACATCTTGTTAGATTAAAAATCTGAAATAAACCCTATATCTGTAACAGACTCTTAACTAATAATTTCTATTTCAGAAATCCCACAAGCTACCAGAGACTATAGAAAGAGAAACATTTAACTTTTTCAAGAGAATGGTGTCAGGAAGTTATCGAAGGACAATACGCCACCTAGTGTTTACCCTGAAAAATCAGTCTGACATTCGAGAGAAAGTATTATCAGGGGACATAACAGTGACAGACTTTGTGAAGGATAATAAAAAATCCTGATATTGGATTTTAAGTCAGATTTTTTTTTCTGATATGAATTTTTTTGAAATGTTGACAGTTATTTGTGATCTCTAGGGGGCAGTTTACTGACATTTTCCAATTTTATAAGCAAAAGAACAATATAAGAGCACTGCAGCCATATTGCCCACTTTCTGTTTTAGAAAAGATGTTTATCTTGGCTGTTTTCGAAGGAAACTGGCGATATATTGTGATAACCTTGCCATTGTTGTTGCTGTTGGCTTGGCAAGACAGATTTAATCCTTGGTCATATCTCTGTTGTTATTTAGGATATCCACATGAAACTTGGCATGTGTGTCCACCATTACAAGTGCTATCCAGACTTTCAAGAGGGATAACTCTAGAAGCATTTTGCCTTCTACTGACCATAGGTTAGAAGAGCTAGAGAAATACCGGATTGCTGTACAGAGTCTGTCTGTCCCTCTCCACGAGGGTGCAACCCTTTTTACATGGAATCAAACTAAAATCTTGAAAAATCTTCTGCTCTGAAACCAGAAAACAGACAGCTTTCATATTTTGTATGTAGCGTCATCTTATGGGCCTCTTATCAAGACCCTGGGATCATATTTGGACTTCACCTGGGCACAACCATATTAACATAGATTCAAATAGAAAAAAGCTTCAAAAATCTTCTTCTGAAAACAAAAGGCACACATCTTCCATATTTTGTATGTAATATTGTAAAGTGGACCACATTTTCATTCTTCTTGTATCATCAACGTCAGACCTACTCTTGATTGCTTTTGTCTGCAATGTTTTATATGTTATAAACTGTTAACTCCTATCAAGTCCCAACCATTAAATCACCCCCAAAGGTCAGTGAACATCCTCACAAATACATGCAGCTCTTTCAAGTAAAACTTGTTAAAAAGATGGATGTTTGGGTTTTTGGATAACCTTTATGATTGACAATTCGATTTCCACTCTAAACACACTAAATATTTCAAACAGGAGAAAACACAGTTATCAATCCTCGATAATTTTATTAATAAAATAACCCCATAATTGAAGTTGAAGAATCTAATTCTGATATATATTGTTTAATTTGAGATGCAAAGGCAATGCATAAACCTCATTCTAATAAGACATAACCCATATTAGTTGTAGTTACCATTTCAAGTGCCCTGATGTTATGTTCTTCTGACAAAAATAACGTTGTTTTAGTTGATTAGACCTCTTCCTGCTTGGAGACTTTTTTAGTTAACCTCATGGTTGCATGTACACTTCTTACGCATTCAATGCTTATGTCAACACAATTTGAATTTTTCAAACTCCTTGTGCATTGCACGTTTTGTAGGAATTTCTTTTTCAACAATGAGTTAAAAACTTGAAGTGCCCTGAAAGCCGTCATTTGGTTTCCATAGCAAAGGTTCCTCAACAGATGTGTAGTCATTTGGTTACATGCTTGTATAATTAACACTCACAACCATATGAATAGTTACTGAAAGTTTCTTCAAAATCTGATGAATAATAAAAAAAGTAGGTATGGGAACAATTACGTGTACTTGATTCAAGTACTCAATCGAACGACTTAGTATCGATTACCAATTTCACTAATCGATTAATCAGGAAGGAATATAAAGATATCAAAAAAATCTTTACTAAACATTTTTTTCTAAGAAAATATTTTCTCAAAACATTAGATTTTTATTTTCAATGCTTTATTTAAAAGTAAAGTAAGCAGCAACAGATTGTCTGCCCATCACCTTACCCGTAGATAAGTTATTGATTAGCAATCAAGTGCCAAGAGGCTATTGTTCTAATGCAATGTCAACCAATTTGGTAACTTTTCGCACCTTCCAGGTTGATACCCTATTAAGATCTGCGCATTTTAATTGAACATTTGCTAAATTTTTCCTTGGGTTGAATGATCAATATCTCTTGGGATCAAGGGAATGCTTTTATCTGTCATGCCAAAACCGTGTAACTCAAGTTTATCGATACTGTAGTGACTTGCTTTTGGTCTGCAAAGACGATATTTGAAAATGATGGCATACACCGAGAAATTTCAGCGAGAAATGCCCCTCACTTAGCATGTATCTTACAAGTTAATGTTTCATCAAATAAATAAGCCAACAAAAATCATCCAAAATGTCATTTCAACCAAACTCATGCTGTGAATACAGTTTATCAATATGTTGTAGATGATCAAAGTCGTCAATTCTATCCAAGTACTCGATCAGAAAGGTCATCGAGTACTTGATTGGTAAAATCGGTACTCGTTACCATCCTTATAAAAAAGATATTGCAATTGTCTTAGAACTTTTTTATACCCCCTCGTATATATAAATATATGTGTGTGGCATGTTTGCATACCTGTGTGCATGCAACCGCGTGTGTGTGTGTGTGACTGACCCGTTACACAAGTGCAAAGAGTTAATCCAGGTAAGATTGACCAGGATCAAAACTATTTGCAAATAACATTCATCTAGAATGATTAATTTACCTTCCTATGCAATTATTTCCAGAATACGCTTTCTGGTTGTCCTACGATTGTACAAATCCTTTTGCAGATATTTATTTTAGAGCATTACTAGATGGCCCCCTTTCATTTGACGAGCCACACACACACACACATATATTTATACCCTCAGAGGACAGTTAGGCTTTGACCTACCATTTTCCTGTAATTTTCTGGCTATTTATCTAAAAAGCGACACATCCATTTGTTTGCTTTTGCATGAAAAAATATGAAATCATTTTACATGTATTTTATTTGTAAATATTGTTCTTTAAGATTTTTTATGTTGTTTTAATAAACCATTTTATTTAAGAAAAAACATAATATTACTTATTGTTTTCAGCCTCGTTTATTTCAAATAATGCAATGACTGCTTTGTGAAATAAACTTAATGCAAGGGAGACGATTATATTTAAACAAACTCTGTAACAAAATTTGTTTCCCTTGTGTCTGAGATTAGATATATTGTATTCTGCTCAGTAGGCAGATTGTTGCTGATAAACATAGGCATAACTAGGACTTTGAAATCTATACGCACTCAGAATGCGACCAACATAGAACATTTAGGATAACTGCAATATGTATACTGTGGCAAAGATGAATCCCTTGGTCCAATCCCCTTTTCTATGATTTGAGTGCTGGTGAATAACTAAAACATCGTAACTACTGCTTGAATAAGCTGTAGTTTCGATGTTATGATCATTTGTCAACGATAATTTTCAACAGATGATTATTTATTTTACGCACTTGCATAAATTGCGAAATGGGTGCAAGGCCCTTGATAAAGTCAATTCAGCAATCATATAATTTATTTGAAGTGGATGGCATTGTTGATTCCCATGATTTTCAAAAAATTTTTTCAATCAATTCAAGAATGGGTAATTTAAACATCAATTCTGCTTGATAAGCTGTATTTATGATGTTCAGGTTGTACTTCAATGAATTTTCTTTGTTTAGTGTTCGTGACAATATATTTTAAAGACCAATTAATATCTGAGGCATTATGCAGTGATAGGGACAGAGCCAGCAATCCCTCAACTGTCCTCAAAATTAGTAAAATCACAAGTCAAACTGCTAAAACTTGTACCTACAAATTCACTGGTCGGTCATACGATGTCATCAAAAGATCATAGATTCATAATCACAAAAAAACTTTAAAGTTATTATGGTAGAAATATTTGTGAGAAAAGAATTGAGCATATTTTTGTCCGAGAATTTTCTCCCAGTATGTTTCCCTTCCCTATTTTATTGCTGTGTATTAAATATTTTTTACTATCCTCCGCTGTTAGGCAAAAGGGGATATAGTTATGGTCTCCGTCATTCCATCCATCTGTCATTCCATCACTGAACTTGTCTAAATCATATCTCCTAAGTATGAAAGCTATCAACTTGAAACTTTATAGATGGACAGAAATCATGGAGAAGAGAAAGTGCAGTGCACAAGAACTGGCACTCTTGCTTGCATACTTTTGGGGTTATTGCCCTTTGCTTAGGCTTCATTTTTAGCTCAGCTGTTTTCGGAGAAAACCCGAGGTATTGCTATAGCCTCCGTGTCGTTGTCGTCGTCGTCGTGCGAAAACTTTGACATTTTCTTATATCTCTGGTTCTACTGAAAGCATTCACTTGAAACTTGGCACACATGTTCACCATCAAAAGAGCAACCTATACTATCAAGAGGGATAACTCTAGATGCTTATTGTGCAAATTATGCCCCTTTTTCGACTTAGATTTTTTCCCAGTATCCAGCACTCGACAGCCGAGCGTAGGCACCCGTAGGCAGTGCTCTTGTTCATTTTACTATCAAGCTTTTAGGGTGGGGAATCCATGTCTGACATGGCTCTTGATGTTCCTAAGGTGATCCTCTTCTAAAGTTATTCAAGAAATTTAGAATGACCCCCATATATGGGCGTGGCAGGGCTGGGCTTATTTTGAACCTGTAATCCTTGAACGACATCTCCTCCTGAACCATTTGGCTGCTTTCAATAAAACTTTCAATGAAAGTTCCTTTGGTGACCATTTTAAAAATTGTTCAAGAAATATTGATTGGCCCTTAAATAAGGGCGATGCAGGGCAGGGCTTAATCTGAGCTTGAAATCTTTGAACAACATCTACTCCTGAACCATTGGGCCGATTTCAAAGAAACTTTACCAGATTGTTCCTTTAGTGACCTTCTAAAGTTGTTCAAGGAATTTGGATTGACCCCCAAAATATGGGCGTTGCAGGGCCGATCTTATTTTGAGACCAAAGTCTTTGAACAACATCTTCTGAACCATTGGTCAGATTTTAACAAAACATGGCCAGAATGTTCCTTTGGTGATCCTCTTCTAAAGTTGTTCAAGAAATTTGGAATGACCCCCTATAATTTGCTTGGCAGGGCGGGGCTTATTTTGAACCCGAAATCCTTGAATGACATCAACTCCTGGACCATTTAGCTGCTTTCAATGAAACTTTTCCAGAATGTTCCTTTGGTGACCCTTTTTAAAATTATTAAAGAAATTTTTGATAGGCTCATAAATATGGGCGTGGCAGGGTGGGGCTTATTTTTAGCCTGAAAACTTTGAAAGACATCTCCTCCTTAACCATTGGGCTGATTTCAACATAGCATGGCCAGAATGTTCCTTTGATGACCCTCTTCTACAGTTGTTAAAAAAAAAAATGGATTGACCCCCAAATATGGGCGTGATAGAGCTAAAGTTATTTTGAACCATGAAGTCTTTGAACAACATCTCCTTCTGAACCATTGGTCTGATTTCAATGAAACTTTACCTTAATGTTCCTTGGGTGACCCTCTTCTTAAGTTGTTCAAGAAATTTGGAATAACCCCCAAATATGGGCTTGGCTTATTTTGAGCCCAAAATCTTTGAACGACATCTCCTCCTGAACCATTTGGCTGATTTCAATGAAACTTTACCAGTTGTTCCTTTCAATGAAACTTCCCATGAAAGTTCCTTTGGTGACCCTTTTTAAAATTGTTCAAGAAATTTTGATTATCCCATAAATATGGGCGTGGCAGGGAAGGGCTTATATTGAGCCCGAAATCTTAAAATGACATCTCTCCTGAACCATTGGGCCAGTTTCAATGAGAGCTTACCAGAATGTTCTTTGAGTGTCCCTTTTGAAAAATTGATTGCAAATTTTGATTGGCCCATAAACATGCGACTGGCATGGCTTATTTCGAGTTTCCTCAGTAGTGAATGGGAGGGAAGTGTCTATCATCAATTTCAATTCGTAGAAGATGATCTCCTCTTCAACAATTAGGCAAACGTGAATGAAACTTTGCCAGAAAGTTACTTGGATGAGAGTTACACTGGATCAAGAAAATTCAGGTGAATTCTGGTTCTCTTGTTTTAAAGTGATATCTTAATAGTTTTCTTCCATCAGACCTGGGGTCGATTACATGCCAATGTAATCAATTACAATTACAATTACTTGCAGATTCTATGATTACTGATTACATTATGATTACACAGCTTTTCATTATAATCAATTACAATTACAATTACTTTTATAATGTAATCATGATTATATCTGATTACATGTGATTACATTTTAATTTCAACCTTACTCATAAACATTTTGGTCTTTTGGGGAGTTTATTCGTTCAAGTTAGGTTTGTAAACAATTACAAAAATGTGGAAGGATAAATAATAAATAATTTATGCCAATTCTTCTCTTAGGTCTGTTAATATTTACCTTGGTGCTCTTTATGGATTTAGATAAACCCCAAAGCTTTAATATCCTCTTACATTTGCCTCCGCTGCTATGGAAAGCAGTGAGCACCTATAGCCTAGGTTGATATTTATAAATGCTCTTATTGGTAATTTTGAATATTTGATGCACCAATAAAAGATAAAATTTAGAATTTTTTCTGGCCAGAATTTTCTCAATTTTCAATTATATTTAACATTTCCTTGATTTCATTTTTGTTTAAGTTCAGAAAATATGAGTTTTTGCTAAAAGATAATTCAGTATGATAAACATTGAGAAAAAAAAGAAAGTAATGGCCTTAGACAGAGTCAATAACTCTTCTTTTTCTTTCAATTCATGGAAACGGCATGTCAAACTGTAAAACATAATGGATATGTCAAATGTCTTTAAGGCTCTTTTAACTTTGTTGGAAAACTTTATAAGATAGTGTAATAACTATGCTGTGTTTTGCAGTACTTTATTGAATTTTGCCTGATGGCCTTTAAAATTTACCCTAATGAACCAACATCAAGATTCCTGCATGGTATTGTAATGGGACAATCATAGCATAGATTCATTTCTGTAAGCCTTTTGTCATGTTATTTGGATTTGAGAAAATGATCAGACAATTGAAAATTATTATAAGAAGAGAAGATTAATTTGTTTTGCCAATATATAAATTAATATCAAAATATAACTATCATGGGCTGTCACATACTAGTAAAGGGTTATTAACAGGTAACTGTTTAATATGTGCCAGAGGCTATGGATTATCTTAGATGAGACTGACACTTCTTTTAATTCCTTAACACCTTAAACATAATCATTATAACACTTCATGTTCATAAGACATCTTCACTAGTTTGAATTTTCAATACTTAAATCTAGAAACCAGAATGTTCTAAACTAGGGGAAAAACACCATTTGGGTATAAATTTCCTATAAAGCCAAATGAAAAATTAACTACTTGATTATTTTTCCCAATACATTATCTGTTTTGGGGAAAATCTTTTTCTCAATTCAAAGTCTAGCTAGTAGCTTTGAAAGTATTTTCATTTGACATTTTTGTATTCCATACTAAAACCTAGGACAATTATTTAAGTATAAATAACAATTTGTCAAATTTATATGACTATCACTGAATTTTTTTTTTCAAACCTTGTACTTGCAAACACAACAAATATAATCATAATGTAATCGAGATGTAATCACGATTACAGGCCCTTTTGCAATGTAATCGATTAAATTACGATTACATGTAATCAGAAATGCTCCGATTACCGATTACAATATGATTACCTGAAAATTGTAATCGATTACATGTAATCATGATTACCGATTACGATTACCCCAGGTCTGTCTTCCATGCAATTTTACATATTAGTTATATGAAGTCACTACGGATAGCTCGGTTTCAATTTGGAAAAGTCAGAATTCGTTCTGAATGCTGGTGACTTTCATTACCCTCTATTTTCAATATCTCTCTTTCAAACCTTGAGATATCTAACACTTTCCTGTTTTACAAAATTTTGGACCTGTCAAATTCAAAGGTTTTGCAGATGAAAATTTGAAGTGCATTTAATTTGAAAAATAACCATTCAGTAGGGTAGAAAATAGTGTGGAACAAGAAGAAATTGCTTGTCAGAAGCAATTTCTTCTTTTTTCACAATGTTTTCTCAATCATAAAATGACAGGCACGTAAAAAGCAGGGATTAAACAGCAAAGGGTTAAGCCAGCAAAGCGATACAGGCCCTCTTGGGCCTCTTGTGTTCCAAATTAGGCAATCCAAAATGCTTGTTAGAGCTAGTACACTTACCATACTGTTGTACTATCCTCTTGATATACCAGACGACTGAAAGAGGTTTACAGACGAAAAAATTAATGTTCGTTTAAATATAACGAAAACGTCAAATGTGGTTCGAATCATTGTGAGAAATCGAACAACGCATGTATGTGGCCAGTATCTAAAGTTAACAACATCGTGAAATGGACAAGATAAATGATTTAAGAATGATTTAGAAAAAAACTTAAATGAGTGTATGGAGCGAGATTTGATTGAAATAAAGGGAAGTAATCCAATATCGCTAATTTTGTTCAAGATTAACAAAATTAGCGATATGTATTACCTCTCTTTAATAAAATTCAGTTTTTGCGTCTTCGTGGACCAATCAGACACTTTAAAATCCATACCATCCAATAAAATCGTAGACTAATTTGAACGATTTGAATTAAATGTTGAACGATTTAGAAATGTTTTCTAATAATTTCGGGGCATTTTGATCGATTTGAGTGAGTATTTTGAATAAATGGATGGAGCGTTGAGTGAGTGATGTTGAATGGTTTTGATCTGTTACCCGACTTTTGTATAAGCACTATTTACCGTTGGGGATTTAAAACAATCTTCAATTCTTCTCTGATGATTTTTAGATGACTTACATAAGATAATTTTGAGAGTCCTGGCTAATCATTTGCGAGTCACAGACTCACATCATCTGCGTCGGAATTAGTTCGATCCTTTTTTACAGAATACCTGGAACGGCCGTTGTAGTAAGTTGGTCAAATAAATATATGGACAGTAATCATTGGGTACTCGAGTAACGAGAGCTCGGGTACAAAATTTCTGATTGTCACACCTCTTTTGGTCATCCACCAAGAGGCGGATAACTGTTAACCTATGTGGGAGTTCGGAAAGGACGTCATGGTGGCTCATAATAGGAATCCATGGAAATGTGCTCCAACCAACGCAATATGACTGAAAAATTGCTAAAAGCGACGATAAAATTCGTTCAAAGAAGCAAATTAGGAATTGGCGAGTTACGGATAATTGGTGACAATGTTTAACTAATCAAATTACCAACCGGGCTTTTTTCAAAACCTTTTAACAAATGCATGTGTACGGTATGATCAATCAGTTCATCTATGAATTGTCTAAGGCATCGCAGTCCAACAAAATTGCTCACGAACGTTTAGAACTTGCAAATATTTTCATTTCTATTTCATGTTTTGCAAATTATGCTTCCATCTTGAATGCAGAGCTGGTTACTTGCGCGGACTGTCGCAAGTTGATCCGCAAAATCGAATCAATATATTTTGGCTTAACAATCGTGCTCAATGTGATTTGATGTAGTTGTCCATTGTACGCCGTACGCCATCCACAAATTGACTTAAGCTAGTGCATCCTTTATAAACAGGGACTCTCAGTTAAGTTTTAGAGGAAGATTTCAGGTTTTGGCCAAAATGCACCTTATTCCATATTAAAGGGTTCAATGCAATACTATTGTAAGTGCCAATAAATATAGCTAACCCCTCAATATAGCTATCTAGATGATTTTTTTAACAAATCTTTCCTCAAACCAGACGGCTTGGAGGACTAATATTTGGTTTGATGCATCATCTTCAGCAGTGTTCAGCCCTAAACTGGCCCGGCATTGCCTGATATTTCATGGCAGATCATTCTATATCAACATGAAAAAATAATGACTGAATGCTAATGACTGAATGATACCTAAATTTCTTTTTTTTTTCTTATAAGGCAGTTTAAGGCAGTTGACCGTAATAGTTCCACAACATTTCGACAGTGGCGGATCCAGAGGGGGACAAATTCAATCAAAGCTTTGCAACACAAGAAAAAAAAAAAAATAAATAAATAAATAGTGCAGTGTTCAAATCACAAGAATGGGAAATTCTACAAGTAAAAGGTATCGGAATATGAGCAATAAGTCTCATAGTTGATTGATTGATTGATTGATTGATTGATTGATTGATTGATTGATTGATTGATTGATTGATTGATTGATTGATTGATTGATTGATTGATTGATTGATTGATTGATTGATTGATTGATTGATTGATTCATTCATTCATTCATTCATTCATTCATTCTTTGAATAATTCATTATTCAATCGAGATTCATTCATCCATCGATCTATAGATAGATTGACTGATTATTCTTTGATGATTGATCTAACGATCTATAGATCTACTGATTGATTGGTTTCTTGTATTTCCTGTGCTCAAATATTGATATGATTTGCCGATGGACCAATTCATGACCTAATTGATTAAATGCTCGAATCTTAATCTTAATTTCTATAAGCCTATTTATCTGTGAATTGCAGTGTCGTGAAAAGAGGGGTAATTTTACTGACAATTGGACAGCAACATTCATGACTAGTGAGTTTTTCCCCTTTGATTGGGACAACTTACCTGTCCGGTTCACGGCTGAGTGAGCATGCCGGAAACGTAAATGACACATTCGTTTGGTTGACATTTCGAACAAATTTTCCTCAATTTTACCGGATTTTTACATGTTTTCGCGCAGAAAATGGATTAATTCGAATAGTATTTGATTGGAGAATTATATCCAGGCAGCCAAAGGTAAATATATTTTCCTTTTCTTGCTCAAACTTGTCTATTTACAACTCAGATGACTTTCGTCGACAGTGTTGGCAAAACTTTTGAAAGAAAGGTGTGTCAATTATCACTGAATATTTTTGCTTGTACCCTTTCAGAGCAATCATTTAGTCTGATTTTTACCAATAGTTTTAAGTTGTTTTTTATTCAAGTAAATCGATATCTAGATTGCGCGATCACACAAATTTCTTGAATACCTGTAAAACCTCGAAGCCCTTATCCTAGAGAAGACGCGAATGGGGTCAAACACATAGGTATGCATTGAAAAATGCAGACGATATTTTAGGGCCGAAATGAATGGAGGGTGTTTGACTTGACTCTAGCATTGTCTCTTTGATATAGTATATATTTCTTATGTCTAGATATCTATTTATCATCCAGATGAAGATGTTTTAGAATTCATTGGGATATGAAACAAAAAATCCAATCACAAAATAGGGAACTTCGGTATGACGTCATAGCCCACTAGCCAATAAAAATGGTTGGCGTTGAATCGCCCAGCTCTATTTAATTTATGTAAATATCGCCCAATCTAAATCACCTTTTTCGCTTTACTTGAAGAAAAAGGTATCAAACCAATACATTTTTGAAAAGTCAAACATTCGGACTTTTCAGAAAACATGTTTGTAAAGAAAATGGCTCGAATTTAGAATTAATATCCATTCTTTGAAAACACCACTATCAAAAAAGGAATAACATCGATTTGGTTGATTTTCTGCAAACATTAATCATTTTTTACCGCTGATTTGTCTTGTCTTTATTAAATCCTGATTTAATGTTTTCTTTAAAATCTTATTACTATTATTATAGGAAAATTAGGTTTATGTTTTGATTGTTTATGCGAACAAAATCGTTTGGTAAATCGGCATTGATAGTCTTTCCCAATCGCCCTTTCGCTCAAAATATAACCTTTATTAATATATCCAAATAATATCGATAACACTATGACAAAAAATTTCGGCATGTTACAATTTTCCTTAGATGCCTAATGACAGTCCCTAATTAGGGAATATTGTTTCTTGAATGACAAGTGGTGTCATTATCGATTATTTGTTTGTCAAACCCTTTCAACTTGTTGAAAAACAGTGAAAAGGTACTCGATTTGCGCTAATTGAACTGTTTGAATACAAAGTGTTCAACCTGAAGATTTTCTATGATGCAAAGAATGTTCCATGACCGACGGATCGATATGAATTCAAAGTCGGCTTGTAAGACAAGGACGGAGGGAGGGACGGATGGACGGATGAATGGAAAACACACAGATAAGTGAATGACTTACGAAAGTCAGAACTTCAGACGAATGATAGAACATTGTGCACGTAACGGGAAGGAAGGAAGGAAGGAACGTATGAACGAACGATCGAACGAACGGAAGAACGAATGTCATTTATTCATAGCAAATTATAAATGAATTTGATTTTATCATCTCGATAACATTTTCATCATTTGCCATAGTGGATACAGGATTTCTCTAAAGAAGTTTCGAACTTAAAATACAGGTGGTGCCTTTTCTATTAGTGCCAAGTTTAAATAGAATATTTCTATGATAATTGAATGACACCCCCTTTCACTCCTCACTGCAAATCCCCTCTGGATCCGTCAATAATTTGATTGGTTGGAAGTCTACATTTCTACTAATTATTACAACAATTACAAAAAGTACGTGTTTAAGTGACTGTAATAGTATTATAATTTCAACGAGATGGGCCTTCAGAATTGTAATCAGTAGAATGTTACAATTCTTTAATTGCAATGATTTGAAGCATCTGAAATAGTTTGACTTTTTGTATGACAGCATGTTATTTCTATGTCTGATTTTTTAAGCATAATATTTGATGTGTCAACCAAGATTCACACATTGTGCTTTAAAGACTAGTTGTGTCAAACTGAAAGCAACCAAACAGTGGCATATGACATGGCTTATTGATTGGTGCATTACCACGCTCAGATCAAAGAAAATAAGGAACGTGATATAACACGTTGCGGAAGACAGGGCGATCTTTATGACCCGTGCACGTGTGTGTGATAAGCGGCTACCGTTTTATGACATTGACAATATTGATTGGCCCATCCGGTTATGGTCAGATCAAAGAGATACGCCGTGTAATATAGATCATTTGGTTAGGAATGGCAAATTGTATGACACATGTTTGTGTGATAAGCCCCGATGTTTTTCATGTCCCAAAATGAAATTTCTCCGTTAGGGTTTTTATACCTAACAGTATGTGTTCGAAAAGCCGTTTCATCCGAATATCTTGGATTTGCAACATTCGCTTACTATCTATGATGACCTTAATTTCTGAACATGTGTGTGTGTCTCCATCTTTATCAATTTGGATTTAATATTTAGACAGCTTTTGACGATTCTCAATATTCCTAGATAAAAATGACTGGATTTATGTTGTTTAGACCATTAAGGATAAATACAAAACTTAAATCTATGTTTGGATGATTTAAGGCGGGATAAATATCGTAACTTGGATAAAGAAAAAATCAACATTGAAATTCAAATGAACGCGGAATAGGTAGGATATGACATATTTCGTCACTGAGTGGCCAAAATACCGTAAGTACAGCTTTATTCGTGTCCTATTTCCGATACTTTGGTTTCTGAACTACGATTTATTTTGATTCATATGCCTCTACGGGTGGTTATATTTCGACACAAAGTATTCGTTTCAAAGACTTTGTCACATAATGACAACTGCATAACCAAAAGAAGGGTTGATTTATCTACATTTTGACACATTTTTCACTTGGAATAAATCATTACAAATGTATAATCTTACTACTTGAAAATTGGATTTTTTGCTCTTTGTGTATGTAAAAATGGTTGGCAACGCCAACCACTCATATTTTGATGACGTCATCAGTACCTGTGCCGAAGTCCCCTATATGGACTGCATGATTGCAAAGAGAAGACTTATAATAGGTTTTTATTTGATTCATGCATGAATTCAAACAAACATTTTTATGGATTCATACACAAGTGTGTCTGATATGGTTTTTTTGTTTCATAATTCCTTAAATAAGAAATCTCTACACATCCTATTTGTAACTTAAGATCATCAAGCTAAAAGTGAAGATTTTACCATTATGTAATTTATTTATTTTAAGACTCCTTTGTGCTTACAAAACAGATGTTTATTCAAAATTGTTTTCATTGGAGTATGAAGCCAAATTTTCAGCAAATCAGATTGTAATTATATTGAGTGAGATATTAAAAGTAATATGAAAATGTTTGTCATATTGTCCCTTTCCTATTGGCATTCTTGCAATCTTGAAGTCCAAGGTTTGGTGCATGATGGGAGCACTCATTCTCTGTGACATTTAGTGTTGAAAAATTGGACAAAAATTAGAATCGAAAATCGAATTGAATCGGAAATTGCTTTTGATTCAATTATCAATTAATAATCAAAACTTATTTGTACACATAATTTTTTTTTTTCTAAATTTTAAAAGGGTCAAGGATTTTATTTACTTGGAACAAGAATATACTCAAAAAACTAAGTTAATTCCAAATTTCTCATTGAAATAGACTCAAGTCCCTATATCTATCAATCTGGTTTATATCAAGTTACAGTTTTACCAAGCATCAAATGAAAGGTGCTTTTATTAAGAGCCTCTTGTTTTATGCTTGGTGAACTGTCAAAGTGAAAACAATAACAACAACAAAAATAACCAATTAATCGATTTTCCAAGATCAGAATCGATAATCGAAAATTTGGAGAGAATCGATTGATTAATCGATGATTTCCGATTATCGTTACAACACCACTGACATTAGAGTCAAGTCAATTGGTTCACAGATGTTGGTGGGAGACATATATTGGAAAAGATGGCCTGCTCTTTGCCATTTGTGATAGAAACCTTGACCCAATGATTGAGGGAGGGCCCTAACACGCACCTAACGCTTTCAAATTTGGAAACACATATCTGTTAAATTTTTAAATATTGCTAATTTTAAAGCCCGAGCCACTATTTATCCAATTAAAATTTGAAATGCATAATTATACCTTTTAAATTTTTGAATATATATAGCAAACTGTAAAGCCTGTGCCTATATCAAGCCAATGAAAATTTATAACAGAATTTTTTGTTTCTCTAACTGATTTCTCTTAATATTAGTATGCACACCTGCAAGACAAAAATGGGCATGGCCTGCATGTTTGTAAATCATTCAAGAAATAGTCCCAAGCTTTGCATGTGTGCTATTTTTTTGCTTGGCTCTTTTTGAAAAAAAAAACACCTAAAAACATTGAAGGTAAAGTCATCACAATTGCATTGTTTGCATTGGTATTGTCGTTGGCATGGCGGCATTGGCATTGGTGTGACAAAATTTAACCTTGGTCATTTCTCTGTTGTTACTCATGATATTTCCATGAAACTTGGTTTATATTTCCACCATCACAACAGCTATATAGACTATCAAAAGGGGTAACTCTGAAAAATGTTTGTAAGAGTTATTTCCCATTTTTTACTTGGATTTCTCTCATTATACTGCACCTGCAAATGAGTGATGGCTTTTGGACGGTGCAAACAGTTTTTGAATCCTGAATGCAAGGATGGTCATAGGATAAAGACGGTAGAAATTAAGACCATCTAGAAATCAACTTCAGAAAAGAATCAAGATGGTACATCTATCCAACACCACTTGTAGCTGTATAGTCACCTGATGGAGAAAATACTTCAATATTTGCACAAAATCAATTTCATTCATGAGGATATAGCTAAAACGAAAAAGTCTACATTTAAAGCACAGGGTCTCTGAAACCTAGAGATGACCCTAAATATGGGCTTTACTATTGAGAATGTTGAAGGGGGGGGTGTTATTTTCCTACTATTATTTGAATTTGAATGAATTCCCCCATGACTATGAAATGAATAGGCCACAGAAGTTTTTTCTCTCCAAACCAAGACTTGGATCAACCACAGAATTTAGCCAAGCCTTGAATTAGTGTATTTATGGAGGAAAGGAATAAAGGTTGAATTCTTGCTGCATCAGTGACCATGTTTACAATTTTGATATGTACAACATCAGATAACATATCACAAAAATGTGTCAACAAAACAGGGCAGATGTACTCCCGAAACCTGATACTTTAATTCATTATAATTTGTCTATCTTGTGGTCAAGATATCGCTGGCCTGACTCCTGAGAGATGTTTGATTAATTGATAATTGGTATGATATATATACAAATAATAAATAATTAATGGAGGAAGTTTTTGAAATTTCAAAAGGAAAGGTGATTGCGAATGCGTAACAAAGGTTTTTCTAAGAAAAAATAAAATATATTTCTCAAATATCCATGTATCTAGGGTTAAATTCAGTACTTCAAGTAAGGATTGTTCCGTCAGAGAGCTTCTGATTAGAACGAAGTTCTCAGGGATTATTCTGGCTCAGGATATCATGTGCAGAATACATGTATCTCATTTAGCCAAATCAAATGAGAAATTAAGATTTTTTAGCAAGAAATTTTAGGAAATTCTTCACAAAATTACATTTAGCTTAGAGATTATTTCTCATTATGCCAGTTTTAATGAAATTTAGGGCAGAAAAATGAGAGAATTTCTCAATGTCTCACCCCAAAAGGATCCTGAGTTCTGCACTTCCAGGGTTGTGCAAGATTTGAACTGTGACATAGATTTTAATTCGCTAACCTCCACTCAGGTTTATGAATGTATACATGTGACTGATGTGATAGTTATTGAGACAAAACACCAGAAACCATTGGCAGGTGCACCAGTCACAACACCCTAATTTTTGCAATAATGTTTGAAGTGGCATGAACACCATAAGAAACAATGTCTTCAGTCTTTGAAAAGATTAACAGATTTCCCTCTTTCCCACGCATCTTGTCACATAAATTAGTCATACTGTTAAATGTAAATTTTGTAGATATTGACTGTTGACATTCCAGCCTTAATCGACCTGGACCGGGATATGCAGAGTGACTCTGACTTCCTACTATATCCTTCACTTTTACCTGCGTTTTTGTCTTAGTTGTTTCTATTATGCCCCTGTTTCATCCACCATCCAGCAATCAACAGCATAGCATAGGCACCCTTAGGCTGTGCTCTTGTTGTTAGTCAAACCCTGTGTGAAGTTGTCAAATGCCATTGTTTTGGGATTGATTGGTACCATCGAAAAATCAAGCTGTAATGCTGAAGCCTCCATTCATCATTGTCGTCAGTTTTCCATGAAAACTGTGATGTTTTATGATTTAATTTTTGATCTTGTTGGATGCACAAAGAAAGGGTTGACAAATTTACCATTGAAATCTTTTTTATTCATTTTATATAATTCTCTGTTTTTCTGAAGTTCAAATGAGTTAAATGTTGAAATTTGTGATGTTGCAATAGAAAGTATTAATAATAGAAAATGATTGAAATAGAAGGAAGAGTTGAAGGAATTTAAGCAATCCAAAGAATGTTTGAGTGGAGTCAAGGACAGAATTCATTGTGATATTTTCAAGTTTCTAAATTGTAGGAATTCAAGGAATAATTCATCAGTCTAACATGATTAATGTAGTGGACCTGCAATAGGCCCACAATGTTTTAGAAGTCATGAACTTTAACAGTGTTCATCGAAGTTTCCTAATGATTTCATTAGGAAACCTCGGTGAACATTGCAAAAGATCATGTGTTCCGAAATGTTGCGGAACTATTAGGGTCCACTACCTTAAAATACTATTTTGAAGATGAGGAAAGTCAATGTATGATTTTATTTAACTCTTGTCATGCTGAATAAAAAAATCTTTGCAAAATTGCAACAAAATCAAAGTGCTCAAAGCACTAGATGCATTAATTGTGAGTAGGTAATCATTTTGAAAATAAAATTTTCATCTTTTATGTATTCAAAACAGTTAAAACAGGTGGTAAAGACAAAGATCAGACTGCAGACGTGTGCAGCTGATGTTTGTCTATAGCTCCTGCCAAGGTAGGAATATTCCGGGTTCAGCATGAAAAGGGTTAAAGAACGGATTTGTAATGCTGCAAGCTATTTGTAAAGAAATATTTGCAAAAAGTTCATGCTTATTATATCAGTATTGTTGGTAAGTTGATTACAATTAGAGTACTTTATTAGAGGAGGATAATTATTTGTTTGTGTCTGTTTATTTTTCATTTGATCATAAATGTCTTCTTACCACTTGAACCTACATATCTATTTATTTAGCATTCATTTTCTGATTTAAAAATATCATTACAATTGATGTCTTTTAGGCCCTTTTCCCTTTAATTTGAGATGAATTTCCTCTAAACAATCATATGAATGATTTTGTAGAGAAAATTCATCTCATAATAGAGAAAGAGTGTCAAAAAGTTCCTAAAATTTAGGCATTTGAAGTGGGTTTTCTTAGTAAAAAAATCTAGGGGTGCTACTGTTAGGTAGGACACTATTATTAGAGGAAAGATACATGTTATATTCTCTGAACCACAAAAAATTAGTGAACTTTATCTTGAAAAGCTTTATCCTTCGATCACCATGAGAAAGTTCTAAAGGACAGAGTAGGGTCCAGATAAGCCTACTAAAGAATCAATTGTAAATACAATGAAAATTTATTAATCCTATTTTACTACTTATGTAAATACAATTCCTGTCTTTGCATACCATTAGTGACCCTTACAAAATGGTCAAACAATGAGATACTATCTGTCTGAATCAACAAAATTTGATGCCAGCCAAAATTTTAACAAATTGCTCCTCCCCCACACACCTGCATACACAGACTGAAGGGGGGGGGCTTATTGCTTTACCAGTGTTTGTCTGTCTGCCCATCTGTATGTGAAAACTAAACATTTTCCATAACTTCAACACCATTCATTGGGACTCGGGACCACAAGTAAGACTGGGTTTGCCCACCTGTGTAGGCTCGTTAGGTAAAGACATTATTTTTATTATTAATATTATTATTATTATAATTCAAGTTGTAATTACGCTCATATTTGGCGTAATAAGTTTCCTCTCTTCAATTCTTATCTTTGATGGTCAAGGTCATCTGACAAGGTCAAGTATCTAAGTCAATTATCAAAGTCTAACTATGAAAAAACAGCTGTTTTGATGTCATTAGAGTTTTATGACCATATCTCAGCAGCCAAGAACAGGTACAAACATTCTCTACCTTACAGATTATTTCTTTGGTTGATAGAGTTATCAAATTGAAAAAAAGATAACGTCTAAAGTTAATTGAACAGAATTAAAGCTTTGAAAC
Organism: Fragum whitleyi; assembly: GCA_948146395.1. Classification (NCBI taxonomy): domain Eukaryota; kingdom Metazoa; phylum Mollusca; class Bivalvia; order Cardiida; family Cardiidae; genus Fragum; species Fragum whitleyi. The sequence continues at coordinate 24,460,867 of OX411558.1, forward strand.
ATTGGTGTATTTCCTAAACCTTCATGCCTTATTATTTTAGCTTCACTGAAGCTGTAACTTGAAAATCAAGTTCTAGTAACCTAATTAAAGAATAACAGCAGAACAATGATAATTGAATACTGCAAAGCTGTTATTGTTTACCATTTGAAAATTTCAAGCAATGTCCACTTGAAAAGCAGGGATAAGTGGGTTAATCTTTTCATTGTCAGCTCTAGACTAAAGATCAAGCCCCCAGGAATGATCAGATACTAAAACTTGATCCCTTTAAATTGCTTGGTTCGAATTGAACTCAAAATGACAAAAAAAGTTGCTATTACAGTGGAATCTTCTTAACTGCAAGCATGATAATATCATAATAGCAATTCACTGCTTTATTGCAACAGACTTTGTGCACAAACAAGGGATCAAAGGAATAAATAGCTCCTTTTAATTGAAACTTCTAGTTAAAAGCAACTTAAATATGTAAAAGTGTTAACAATGAGTAGTTGCTATTCTACTGCAGGATTCCACTGTTATCCTATGCATTATTTGCCCATTCTGATCTTACTCTATGCAACCTTAAGCCCCGTTCCCACTGTCACGGTTTGGACCCCCGGTTAGTCCCGGATGAGTGGTCCGGGGGAAACCGTGACAAACCGGGAATACAACCGTGGCGGCACCGTGAATATCCTGGACCATCCGGGATGAACCTTGTTGATCCGGCAACCGACCCCGGATGTTTTAAAATGTTTAATACAACCGGCAGTCACCGGGACTCACCGGGAGGATTTCAAGAATCGGCTTAATCCGGAGAAACACCGGCATATTCCGGGGCAAGTCCGGTTCTCTACCCTGGCTCAACCGTGATAGTCCCTGATGATCCGTAGACACCGTGGCACCGGGAACAAATCGGGATAGTCCGGGGTCGAACGGGGAAGATCCTGCTAGTAAACCGGGGGTACACCGGGGCAATGTCGGGAATATGGGAATATGAATCATTTTTTAGAGAAAAGATCCCGGATCATCCCGGAATACCGGCTCTTTCCCCACCGGGAGGTACCGTGGGTGACCAGGACCAACACCGTGACAGTGGGAACGGGGCTTTATGTTTTATTCCTAATTAAACCAGGGGTGCTTTCAAATGAATTTTTGAAACAAAATAGTATACAGTCTTGTCTGTGGTTTTTTTCCTGTGCTTCAAATTCATAGCATGACAGTCAATGAAAGCACAGTTTGCTTCAGACTCAGAATTGAGCCTGTGTATGAAATTTCCAACAAATTGAAACATTTGTGAGGTGCAAACATTGAGCAGCTTTGAGAGCCACATACTGTAAATATTAAGTTGCCTGATACTTTGAGACCTTATCTATCTACTAAATGCATAGTGAATACTCTGGTCAGACTGTGCCGATGCACAGGCTTGTCACAGTCTTGGCCTTGCGCATATTTGAAATCTCCTACACAGGCTCAATTATGATGTCTCAGATTTGATCCAGGGCTCTCGGCAAATATTCTTTCCACCATTTATCTCCCACTAATGAGTAAATAAACGTAAATCCAGTTTGGATCAGGGTTTTAGTATGCCATCAACAAAATTGGGTCAAAAGGACTCAATAGTTAAACTCAAAGGGGTCCTTGCTAAAGGTTTGGGAGTCCCTGGGCCAACTTATTTCTCGCCCGAAAGGGTCCCGATTTTGATGTTTTTAAGCCGGGCCACAATAAGAAACCAGCTCCTGTGTTCCGGCTGACAAGATGATACAAACCGTTTTCAAATCATACCTGTTTTTGCAAGCATGTGCACGCGCAAAGCAGGGTATAATTAGAAAACAGTTTGTAGCATCTTGTCAACCGGAACACAGGGGCTGGTTTCTAATTGTGGCCTGGCTGAAAAACAACCAAATCGGGCCCCGCCCGGGGGAGAAGAAAATTGGCCCTATGTGTTTCAGCTATCCTCATGTTTTTATGCAAATATTAAATTATTCCCTGGCTTAAGCTACACGGTGTATTAGAAAGATGTCTTTCTTTTGGGATTAGGTTCAGCAAAGAAAGTCATCAATTCTTATCTGAAGTTTGTCCCTAGAGGGTCCTAGGAACTCGCATCAGATAGTTTTGAGAGTCCTGGCTACTTATTTAGGGGTCTCAGACTCACAAAACCTGCATCCCTTAAAACCCCTTTGGATACACAAGAGTAGTAAGCTAAAAAAGAGGTGGTGTTAGAACTGGTTGTGGTGCAAGAAATATCAGGAGTTGATGATTAATCCTAAGTGCTGCAGCTGCTGCGATACAACTGAAATACTGTTGAATTTAATGGTGTACAGGGGTGTGGAAATTCAAAGTCAATTTCCTACTTATCTAGGATCAACATGAACTTGTCTGCAAAAAAATGAATTGATAAAGATTAAGAAAAAGTTGTTTTTTGATACAATCCATAGGACTTTTAACCTAGATCTTTTCAGAACTGTTCCAAGATTTGCTCTTGTAAGTTGCCTAGAAAATTGTACTTGCCTGCAGGTGGAAATGCCCTTGTCAGACATTAATTGGTCTAGCATGGGAATTCCACAGTCCAGGGGCCTGTTTTACTAAACGTCTTGCGATTATTTTTTCTAAGTCAAAAATTAAAGTTGCTTCTATAGTAGTAACCAAATATGGAATTCTGCCATGCAATATCTCATTAGAATCTATTCCAATGAGATATGCCAGGGTAGAATCTAACAATAAATGAAAACACCAGGTACAATTTGTGATTTTGATTACAATTAATTTTTCCTGTAAAGTTTAGTTAAACAGGCCCCATTCAGTACAAGGAAATGTGCTGAAAAAAAGTTTTGATATACATGACAAGGTTAAAAGACAAAACTGGTTTTAAATGAGCAATATTTATTTTGAGCCTTGATATGGGTTTTTGCATGAAATAAAGAGGACATGGTTTGTTTGAAATCCTTCATGGATTTAGAAATATGATAAGACATCCAATTGATATTATTCAAGTTGATACTTTATTTGTATAGAACTCTTGAAAGTTTGTAATTGACTCTCTCTAAATTATCTGAAATCAATATCATCAATAACCCTTATGGCACAATCTCATGTCTTTAAAACATGCCTTAAAAATTTTCACAAGATATGCAGGATTTCCAAGTATGATAAACAACAAAGGGAAATAACTTACAAAATTTAGCTAAATAGAGTTATGGTTCTTGCATTTGTACTCTGTATTTATTAGTACAACATAATCAACTGCATCAAGTAAAGTCAATCAGACTTTACGTGACGGAGTTATGCTTGGGACAAAGAAGTGGACGCTACCAGCGTGCAGGATGTTCAGACACCATGGACGATCAGATGATATGTTTCGTCTTAACCCTTGTCTTGCTGAACATGGAATATTCCTGCTTTGGCAGGAGCTATAGACAAACATCAGCCTGCAAATATGTGCAGTCTGATGTTAGTCTACACCAACTGTATGTCACTTTCAAACCAGAATTGTCAATAGATTTAGGTTTTCAAATAAAAATTGACCTACTGTTGGTACTTTTAGTGCTTTTTGTCCTTTGATTTTGATGAAAAATTTTAGCCAAAATTTATTCAGCATGACAAGGGTTAATTGACAGGCGTAAAAGAAAATTGATCTAAAATGAATAAGAATAAAAATGAAGAGGTCAAGTTTTTTTCACATCCTTGCCATCTTGGTGCAATGGTATAATTTATTAAGAGCCGAGGACAGTGCACAATGGGAGTCTTTGGTGTTGTCTCCCTTGTTTGTTCTGTGGATTAGATCAGAGGTGCACCAAAATCATTAGTGGTCGTTTTAAAAATTTCCTCTGGATTTTTTATCCATGATTTGAAGGGATTTTCCATAAGAAGGTTGCAAATTTTATTTTTGTAAATACAAAATACTTATAAATGCAAATGGTATATATGATAAAATGTTCAATTATAAAGTAGATAATAAATATTTATTTTACCTCAAATGTATCTTATAAATTGCGCAATATTGATTCAGAGCTTATCTTTTATTCTTATAGTGGGAAGGAAATAAGGATAAACCCAAGGTAACTTCTGATTAGGACTCTTCCTCCTTTTGGAGTTTTTCAAGGGAGATAACAAACCGATATCCCTCATTGCTTTGGGATCACACTCTCGATCATTCATTCAAGGTTCAAATCCTAGTTGAAGCAAGATATATAATTCCTGACTTTCATAATTCTTCTACCAGTGGGTTAATACTAGTTAAACTAAGTGCTTTGACTTACTGGTAACTTATTAAAGATGTAGTGGTAGTATTGGTGTTGAGAAACTAAATATGATGACATACCTTGGGGTCAACCCTGTATGACTGATATACTGTTTAAAGTATGACTTGAACCCCATTCAAACTCATCAAATTGATTATCAGTATACAGTAAAGTAGAATGATAATTCCTGTTTAAGGTACAGACCCTGTTATAGGTCTACAACATTTCTGAAGTCATAAACTCTTACAGTGTTAACCAAGGTTTCCTCAGGACTTCATTAGCCATTAAATTGTGTTAGAAAACTGAAATAAAAGTGAGAAAGGTCAAGTTGCAATTATACTTGTTAGAGATATCATATTTACATTAATTTGCAATAAATTGTTGTGTATGGGAAGTTAATGTTATTGACATATTGACCAAAATTTTAGAATTAGGAAAATGTGTAAGGAATTGCTATGGAATCATACAAAAAAGGCTAAAATAATGGTGTTTGTTGAAATAAGTGACTTTTACTGAGGACAGTAAAGTTTGAATTTGCCTGATTTCATTATCAAAACCTTTAAAAATGGTGGAATAATTTCTGTTGAATCATTCTATTTACAGAGTTCCTTATAAATGGAAAAAAAAGATGGTCCTTTTTTTGCGACGGGTCACATGATTGTATATCTATCTATATATACTGCCTGACTCCCCTTTCGGGTATTACTGGCAGGTATAAAAGTCAAACATATGTGACCTGCCAGGAAAAAAGGAACCATTTGATAAGCATGTAAATTGCCTAACCCAGACTGACAAGGATTAGAACTTTTACAATCTGAGCTAATTTTATTCAGAATAGTCATTCTACCTTTCTGTATGAGAATTTAAGAAATACGCCATCTGGTTGACTTATGCTTGACCAAATCTCTTTTTCAAAAGTTTATTTTACAGTGTTCCCAGATGGTCCCTTTTCACATGATAGATCACATAATTATATCAAAATTAGTAGTTTGATGTAATCAATGTTAATCTTAAATATACCATATTTCTCCTTATAAATGCTCCAGGGAGCTATACATACCATGGTCTGGGAGCTTTTATTATGTATGCATTTTCTGATTTTAAAAATCTTTCAAATTGATGTCTTTTATGCCGCTTTCCCTTTAATTGTAGGTGAATTTCCTCCAAACAATCATGAAAATGATTGTTTAGAGGAAATTCATCTCAAATTAGCAAAGAAGTTTCAAAATATTCCTAAAATTTAGTCTTTTAATGTGGGTTTTCTTAGTAAAAAAATATAGGGATGCTACTATAAGGGTGGACTCTATTATTAGAGAAAATACCGTATATTATTTCATTACAGAGATGGCTTACCCACAGCCTGTAAATATCTTGCCGTCCCCAAGTTTGTCACAGCGGTCCCATGGCGAGAGACGGAGCGACAGATCCTACTCACAAAAAAGTGCCCACAGTCGGGCCTCAATGAGGAGCAGTACCAATGGAATACCTGTCATGGAATGTAAGTCAGGCTTTATGGTCTTCATATTTTGCTTAACCCTTTGCTGTTTAATCCCTGCTTTTTATGTGCCTATGATTTTATGATGGAGAAAAACATTGTGAAAAAAGAAGAAATTGCTTCTGACAAGCAATTTCTTCTTTATCCACACTTTTTTCTACCCTACTGAATGGTTATTTTTCAAATTAAATCCATTTTAAATTTTCGTCTGCAAAACTTTTGAATTTGGACAGGTCCAAAATTTTGTAAAACAGGAAAGGGTTAACTATGCTTTGGGGTGTGTATGAGTCAGCCTATCAGTCAGTCTGTCTCTCCATCTGTTGATCTGTCTGTTTTGCATCTGCTCAATATCTCAGCACATCATACTCAATGTGAGCTTTTGTGATTATTAGATGTCTGTCATGCGTCGTCTGTCCTCTGTCGTGCGTTGTCCTTCGTCAGATGTTAACAATATAAGTGTTTACGCACTAGAGGCCACAAATATGGACCAGTTTTCATGAATATTTGTCAGAAAGTTCTCCAGGTCACAAGGATTAATCCTATTGAAAATGGGAAGGATGCATGCCATATTATGGGAAGAGGGGCCTTCATGTCAATTTCCTTGTTAACACTCTAGGGGCCACAAATATGATTCAATCTTCTTGAAACATGGTCAGCATGTGTTTCATGTCACAAGGATGAACTCTATTGAAAATCGGAAGGATCCATGTCATCGGATAAGGGGCCTTAACCACAATTTTCTTATTTGCACTCTAACAAATCATCAATTTACAACTATGACTTTTGCTGGAAAATTTGATAATTATCAATTATGACGAAGAAACGAAGGTGAGCGATAAAGGACCATCATGGTCCTGTTGTTTAGGTGATTTGTCTAGGTGCTACAATTCAAAATTTAATTCTTGTAATAGACTGAATAAAGATAGTGGTTTGATGAAAAACCTACTGATCATCTTTTTTTCAATTTTCTTATATTTTGACCTGAATTACTGGTAGACTTTGTGATTCTTTTATGAATTCTTTAATAAGACTTCAAGGTTTAAGACAGATCCTCATTGAAGGAATTATTGTCTTAGAAAAGGCAATATTTGCCAAAACTGCAAGATGTTGCTGGTGACAATTTTAAGTTTATAAAATTTGAGAAAAAAAGATGTCTTTTTTGATAAAAGATTTTAGTGGAAATAAAGCATTTCTCATCTTTTCACAGCTCGAGGGGTTGAAGCATCACACATCTTAGACCAGCTTCAAAAAGAAATAGTCTTTTTGACAGGTAAGATTAGTTCTTGTACTCCTATAACTAAGACAATTTTTTGCTATTTTAGAGAACATTTGAGAAAACTTGATACTACAATGTAATGCAAAGCTTTGATATTTTGAGATTCTCTTGTGTAACTTCAAGAAATTTGAATTAAACTCAAAATATATGTTTGTTATAACAAGAGCAACCAACATTTTAAGGAAAGAATAATTGAATTTTCTGTAAGAATTATGTCCCTTTTTGGCAAAATAATCTCTACCCTATTTCGATCATATTATAAATTTTGATTTCAATTATGTGTATATAATGATCACTTAAATTATTTCCCTTTGTAGGAGGTCGAGACAGACAAGGGGGACCACTCTTGATATTCCCGCCTCATCGTGATATGTACTTCTTGCCAAATGATATTGCTGCTTGTTTACGCTATCTCTTCCAAATTCCAAGGTAAGAACTTTTTAGCTCACCTGAGCACGAAGTGCTCAAGGGAGCTATTGTGATCGATCGTTGTCCGGCGTCCGTCTGTCCGTCTGTCCGTCACGGCGTCAACTTTTTCTTTAAACGACATCTCCTCCTAAACTTATGGGTCAAAATCAACCAAACTTGGCAGAAATATTCCTTGGGTGGTCCCTTATCAAAATTGCTCAAACGGAAAGGATCCGTGCCATATCACGGGAAAAGGGGCCTTAATGACAAATTTCTTGTTTTCACACTAGAAGCCACAAATATGGTTTAATCTTCATGAAACTTGGTCAGAATGGTTGTTAGGTCATGAGGATGAAGTCTTTTGAAAATGGGAAGGATCCGTGCCATTTCACAGGAAAAGGCGCCTTAATGACAATTTTGTCAACAATATCTTTAAACGACATCTCCTCCTAAATTAATGGGTCAAAATCAACCAAACTTGGCAGAAATATTCCTTGGGTGGTCCCTTATCAAAATTGCTCAAATGGAAAGGATCCGTGCCATATCACGGGAAAAGGGGCCTAAATGACAAATTTCTTGTTTTCACTCTAGAAGCCACAAATATAGTCCAATCTTCATGAAACTTGGTCAGAATGTTTGTTAGGTCATGAGGATGAAGTCTATTGAAAATGGGAAGGATCCGTGCCATTTCACAGGAAAAGGCGCCTTTATGACAATTTTGTCAACAATATCTTTAAACGACATCTCCTCCTAAATTAATGGGTCAAAATCAACCAAACTTGGCAGAAATATTCCTTGGGTGGTCCCTTATCAAAATTGCTCAAATAGAAAGGATCCGTGCCATATCACGGGAAAAGGGGCCTAAATGACAAATTTCTTGTTTTCACTCTAGAAGCCACAAATATAGTCCAATCTTCATGAAACTTGGTCAGAATGTTTGTTAGGTCATAAGGATGAAGTCTATTGAAAATGGGAAGGATCCGTGCCATTTCACAGGAAAAGGCGCCTTAATGACAATTTTGTCAACAATATCTTTAAACGACATCTCCTCCTAAACTTATGGGTCAAAATCAACCAAACTTGGCAGAAATATTTCTTGGGTGGTCCCTTATGAAAATTGCTCAAATGGAAAGGATCTGTGCCATATTACGGGAAAAGGGGCCTAAATGACAAATTTCTTGTTTACACTCTAGAAGCCACAAATATGGTCCAATTTTCATGAAACTTGGTCAGAATGTTTGTTAGGTCTTGAGGATGAAGTCTTTTGAAAATGGGAAGGATCCGTGCCATTTCACAGGAAAAGGCGTCTTAATGACATTTTTTTTGTTTAATCTCTAGAAGCCACAAATATGGTCCAATCATCATGAAACTTTGTCAGAATGTTTGTTAGATCAAGAGGATGAACTCATTTGAAAATGGGAAGTATACATGCCATATCACGGGAAAAGGGGCCTTAATGACAATTTTCTCATAAGAGCTCCAAATGCCACAAATATAGTCCAATCTTCATGAAACTTGATCAAAATGTTTGCCAGGTCACAAGAATGAACTCTGTTGAAAATGGGAAGGTTCATGCCATATCATAGGAAATGGAGTCTTAATGATAATTTACTTGAAATATCAGGTGAGCGATTTAGGGCCCTCAGGGTCCTCTTGTTATGATGAGTCTGTGGGTAGTATTTTCAACAATTTCCTGCTATTTGTCTTTGATAATGGTAGACCTATGAGGAATAGTAGCTGGAGGCTAGGAAAGGATGTAAAGATAGTACAGGCTATACCAGGAGAAATAACAGGAATCTATTAATAGGTCCACCAGCCACCGCAATATAATTGTAAGATTAACTAAAGTGGCGTAAAACCCCATTCAAACAAACTAAAGAATCCAACAATTTCTACTAGTGGTCAAAGCAAAGCCTCTGCTCAGACTGTGCATCCACACAGTCTAAGCAGGGTCTTAACTACCAGCCTTGTAGATAGATAAGGTTTAATCCTTATGTCTTTAAATCTTTATGTTGTCATGGAAGCTTTCTATTGAATCGAGTTGTAGTCTGGAAATGTGAATCACATACTTAGAACAGCCTTGACAACTATCTGTTAAAAAGAAGTTAAAAACAGTCTGTATTTTAGTGGTTAGGATGGTGGCTTTTAGATCGAAAGGTTCCTGGATTTAATCCTGACTGGTTCATGAAAATTTTTCTGAGCAAAAAATCAACTCCATGTTGCCCCTCTCTACTCAGGTGTATAAATGGGTACCTGTGAGAATGTAATTCTTAGTGCTGAGGCTGCCAAAGTGCGCCGTATGTTAACAGCTGACTTGCAATACAATGATCAGGGTTAAATTGTGAAGTTGGTTTAACCCTTTGCTGTTTAATCCCTGCTTTTTACGTGCCTGTGATTTTATGATTGAGAAAACAATGTGAAAAAAGAAGAAATTGCTTCTGACAAGCAATTTCTTCTTTTCCCACACTATTTTCTAACCTACTCAATGGTTATTTTTCAAATTAAATCCACTTTTAATTTTCATCTGCAAAACCTTTTAATTTGTAAAGGTCCAAAAATTTTTAAACCGGGAAAGGGTTAAGATGAGTCTGTGGGTAACATTTCCAACAGTTTCTGGCTATTTGTCTTTGATAATTGTAGACCCATGTGGGATAGTAGCTGGAGGCTAGGAAAGATTGTAAAGGTAGTACAAGTGTATTGAATACCAGGAATCTATCGTTAGGTGCTCCAGCCACCGCAATATAACTGTAAGATTAATGAAAGGGGTATAAATCCCATTCAAACAAACTAAAAAATCCAACAATTTCCACATGTGGTCATAGCAAAGCCTCTGCTCAGACTGTGCATCCGCACTTCCAACCTTGTAGATAGATAAGGTTTAATCCTTCTCTATGTAGTCATGGAAGCTTTCTATTGAATCGAGTTGTTGTCTGGGCATGTGAATCACATACTTAGAACAGCCTTGACAACTATCCATTAAAAAAGGTTAAAAACAGAGTCTGTATTTTAGTGGTTAGGATGGTGGCTTTGAGATAGAAAGGTTCCTGGATTGAATCCCGACTGGTCCATGAAAATTTTTCTGAGCAAAAAATCAACTCCATGTTGCCTCTCTCCACTCAGGTGTGTAAATGGGTACCTGTGAGAATGTAATTCTTAGTGCTGAGGCTGCCAAAGTGCACCGCATGTTAACAGCTGACTTGCTACACAATGATCAGGGGTTGAATTATGAAGTTGGTTTAATATACCTGGCATAGAAATAAACCCAATTTTAAGTTTTTATACCCTCCCCCCTCTACAAAGTAGAAGGGGGTATATTTGTTTCACCATGTTTGTCTGTCTGTCCATCGGTACATCCATCCATCTGTCCTTAGACCTTTTCGTTTCCGGACTCTAGGTCAAGGTCACAGTCAATTTTTGTTCAATTTTCATTTCTGGACTCTAACTCCAGAAGCAAGTGACCTAGAATTATGAAACTTTATGCAAATGTTGCTTATGACCCAAGGAAGTGCCCTATTGTTTGTGGGTCACATAGGTCAAAGGTCACTGTTAATTTTTGTTCAATTTTCATTTCTGGACCCTTACTCTAGAACCAAGCGACCTAGAATCATGAAACTTCGTGCAAATTTTGCATATGACATCAATATTTGTTACAAACACATCCTGCACTTATAGCACTTGCATTCTGACAAAGTGCTTGTGTGGGGTATAAGTCCACTCTGCGACAGTTCTAGTTTTAACTACATGTTGCATTAATAATCTTCTCTTACATGAAGAAGAAATGTTAAAAAGCTTATTAATCTTCAGTCAAAGTCATCTTTTTTTCTCATTGGTCCTCACATTTGGTGCAAGTACTGGTTCAATCTCCAGAAAGCAAAATTTAGAGGGCTTAATCTTAGTTGAAAGAATTTGATGTAATAAATAGATTTAAACCAAACCAGCCGTACGTTTAGGATGACCAAATGGTGCAAACAGTTCGATAATTATACCCCCTTGCACGTAAGTACATGTGCAAAGCAGGGAATAATTAACAAACTGTTTGCACTCTTTCTTTAAAAAATTTGTCTTCCATAAATTGGTAGTCAATCGTAAACTAAGTGGGATGAGCAGCTAGTGTTTTGAAAAGAGCGTTGTGGTCATACTTGGGAGAATATTGAGAATACCAGGAATGCATGGTTAGGTGCTCAAGTTTCTATGATATGACTAAAAAATTGTTATAAGGGGTGTTAAAAACCCCATACAAACTACAAATTCAATATAATCATTTCCTTCACAGTGAGGAGTCAAAGAGGAGAGGATTTACCACCATTATAGACAGCAGGGATGGTTCCTGGTCCAATCTAGTAACAGTACTAGGCTGCTTAAAAGTAAGTATTTGAGGCAGGGTACAATAGATTCTAGGAGATATTTGCCACAGAGTTATAGTATGCCAACTTCAAAATATGGAATTACTGGAATTATTTTTTTCCGGTGAAATTACTGATGCATTACTGCAAATAATGTTCAGAATTCATAAAGAGTGAAAGGCTTATGCACATGCATGTATTTGATCAAAACTTGTATCAGATAAGGGGGTAAAAAAAGGGGGGGTCAAATTTTAGCAATTTCACAGCAAAGCTGTCTTAACCCTTGTCATGCTGAACCCGGAATATTCCTGCTTTGCAGGAGGTATTGACAAAGATCAGCCTGCCCATATGTGTAGCCCGATCTTAGTCTTCATAACCTGCTTGTCTCTTTACAAAGCACAGTTGTTCATAAAATTAATTTTCAAGAAATAGAGAATGCATACCCTTGGATTCTAGGGCTTTCATTACTTTGATAATAAGAAATTCTGGAAGATGATTTTAATTTAGCATGACAAGAGTTAAGCAATGCAATTCTCAGGCTACACCTGAACTTTGCCTTGATAAAACTGTGGCCAAACATTGATAATAGAAAATAATAGAAAATATATAAGGGAGATAATTAGATGCAATTTATTTTATATTGTACACTTTTCATTTCAGCAATCTTTGGGAGATTATCTGAAGCAGGTGCTTGTTTTACGACAAGACGGTGTGAACCAACGACAGTCTAGCAATAGTTTTAGAAGAGACAGAGGACCTAATATAGAGGTAATTCTTCACAAAAGGGAATGTTAGAATTTGGTCATTATTAACACCTACCTGTTTTACAAAATTTTGGACCTGTCAAAATTCAAGGGGTTTGCAGACGAAAATTCAAAGTGGATTTGATTTGAAAAATAACCATTCTGTAGGGTAGAAAATAGTGTGGAAAAAGAAGAAATTGATTGTCAGAAGCGATTTCTTCTTTTTTCACAATGTTTTCTCAATCATAAAATCACAGGCACGTAAAAAGCAGGGATTAAACAGCAAAGGGTTAAAGGAAAAAAAGCTTACAAAGATTATATAAAACAGATGAGTATCATAGAAATAGTTCTCTCTATTAAAGGAAAAATAGCTTACAAAGATTATATAAAACAGGCAAGTATCATAGAAATAGTACTCGCTATCAAAGGAAAAATGGCTTACAAAGATTATATAAAACAGACAAGTATCATAGAAATAGTACTCTCTGTAATCGATACTTTCTAGCAGAAAAACTTCTGATTTGAATTAGATATTTGTCCAATAGCAAACACCTTACAGCAAGTGTTGGTCTGGGTCTGTACAAGAAGTGCTCTTATTTAATACTTTAAAAAAAAATGGGATTGGATTTTAGGGGTAACTTTTGAGTTATAAAGCTTTCCCAATTCATATTTTGAAGGCTTGGCACAAAACAGTTGTAACTGCCTATAAATCTATAGGCAGTTACAACTGTTTTGCACTAAGCCATCAACGTGTTTTACTTTAATTCCTGCTGATACCAATTTCCAGGTTTGCTGTCAACATACAGCCCAAAATTCTTGGTCATATTTCAAAGAACAAATTATGTTTTGAGTTGGTTGTATGGTAACATCATTTTGTGAGATATTGCTTCACACTCTAATGACTGAACTTGAACTAGATTTTATAATTTATGTATTTACATAAATCATTTACATTAGAGATAGACTTTAGTATATGACTCACAGGACAATAAAAATACAAATGACAACTTACCACAGATAAAGTTTTCCATAGGAGAATTTATTTTTTTCAAGCTTCAATTTTGATAAGGCTCTCTTTGTACCAAAGATTCAGCTGTTGTTACCACCTTTGCGCTTAAGTTGATGATTTAATTGGCATTACAATTTAAGTCTTGATTATTATTACTCTTTTGTAATTTGAAATATTAATTGAAACTTGTTTGCGATCATTACAAGAAAGGGTTTTCATACCATCTTAGGAAGTGCTTCTGGGGTAGCTTTGTGAGAAAAAATGCCCCTTTCATGCCCCATACATGCATAGATGGGGCATATTGTTTCACTGTGTCTGTCTGTCTACTAAAACTTAACCTCCAATGTAACCTGTAAATAAACAAAATCGAAAAACAATATTTGAATATTTCAACAATCCTATAGACCCCCTTTTGTATGTATTTTTTTGGAGTTGCCTTTTCTAAAAAGAGTACGTGAAATGAGTAATTACAAAATAGGGTTCTAGAAAGAAAAGAATATTTTTGTAGTTCATTCTGTATTGTCTTTTCAGCCAATTTTGATGGGTCAGTGCAAATGTAGATGTATATAGCATTTACAATATTTTTGAACTTAACCCATCAATTTGAAAATGCTTAACTTTTGATCATTATGAAGTGAGTACCCAAAACATAAATAAGGTTTTAGAAAGAAATAAAGATTAAAGACTCGAGTAAGCCCTTCATAATCCTTTGCAGCCTATTTTGATTGGTCAATGCAAGACTTTTGTAAGGGCCTATAGGTATATAGGCTCTTACAATAGTTTTACACTAGCACCTTAATTTTTATACGCCCGAAGGGTCGTATTATGTTATGGCCTCGGACGTCCGTCCGTCTGTCCATCTATCTATCTGTCTGTCTGTCTGTCAGTCTGTCTGTCCGTCCGTTAGCAATTTTTGTGTGAGCAAATCCTCCTAAACTATCCATGGGAATGAGCTGAAACTAAATACAATTACTCCCTATGATGTCTAGTTGTGCATAAGACCTTTGAAATTCAAATCGTTCCAGTCATTTCTGAGAAATCTTGAATTATCTGCCCTTGAATTTAACGAAAATAGCTATATTTTGATCACTATATTTTGTGCGCAGAACTCCTCCAAAAGCCAATTGCACTGAAAGAGTTCAAGACACAATTACTCTCTATGATGTCTAGTTGTGAAAAGACTTTAGAAATTCAAATGGCTCTAGCCATTCCAGAGAAATCTTGAATTATCTGCCCTTGAATTTAACAAAAATCACTGTTTTTTGTGTGCACATCCTTCACTATCAATTGAAATAACCTGAAATTAGACACAATTACTCTCTATGATGTCTAGTTGTGCATAAGACTTTTCAATTCAAAATGCTCCAGTCATTTCTGAGAAATCTTGAATTATCTGCCCTTGAGTTGAATGAAATAAAAAAATAAATAAAAAAATGTCAGCTCACTTTCTCCTACATTTTGGATGGGAATAAAAGGAAACTTGCTACAATGACTCAGTAGGTTGTCTATTTGTGCGTAGGACTAACTATTTTTCACATGTTAAGAAGTTCCTGATTTATCTGCCCTTTACTTCACAAAATAGTTTAAAATTACAGATTTTTTTGTGTGTTTGTGCACAACTCCTACAACTTTGATTGGATTGAAATGAATCTTGCCACAATGTAACCCTGATATTTGGTTGAACTTAAGACTTCAGAAATTTAAAAGGCTTGGGTCTTTCTTGTATTATCTGCCCTTGAATTGTTTGAATTTCACTATATTTCTTTTGTGAGCACCTGGTCACACTTTGAATTGGAATGAACTGAAACTTGCAAAATGACTGTTTGGCGTACAGTTGTGCATAAAACCATTTTCAATTTACACTCAAAGGGTCATACTATGTTATGGCCCCAGTTGCCTGTCTGTCTGCAATTTTTCTAGCTATCATTCAAGCTCACGTTACTGACAAGCCAAGGTTACTGACAAGCCCCATTGGGCGTATATGCGTCGCTCTGCAAAGCTCTTGTTATCCCTTGTCATGCTGAATAAATTTTGGCTATAAATTTTCATCAAAATCAAAGGGCAAAAAGCACTGAAAGTACCAACTGTAGGTCAATTTTTAATTGAAAAACTTATCTATTGACAATTCTGGTTTGAAAGTGAGAAACAGATGGTGTAAACTAACATCAGAATGCACATAAGTGCAAGCTGATGTTTGTCTATGTCTCCTGCCAAAGCAAGAATATTTCGGGTTCAGCATGACAAGGGTTAAGATGCTTTACTTGATCTATTACCCATTGTTAAAGGAAATTCACTATAGTAAATTGACAGGAAATCTACCTTATATTATTATATAACAAAGATTTAATATTACATGGACTTGCATAAATTTACATAAACCTTTTGATTTAACAGGAAATTCTATCCTGGGGTCTCAAAATTTCCTCTTAAATTTCATGGTTTCTTATTCAGAATGATAAATTTGTGCATTGTAAAGGAAGCTTGCTTTGAAGTTTTAGCTTAAAGGATGGAGGCTTTAAAACCTGCAAAGCTCAACTTTTTGGCAGCTTCAAAAGGATCAGTGGCAGATCCAGAGGGGGGGGGGGTACACAATCCCACCTTTACAGCCTAATTATATTGTTTTGGTGGAAACATTCTATCAAAATATTGTAACACTAGGAAAACAAAACCCCTAATTGTAGTGTATGAATGCTTTTTGGAAAAATCCTTATCAGTTGCTGGGATATATAATGGAAAATGTAGAATTTGATTATTAAAAGCAACTTCTATATTGAGCACTGTTTTCTACCTGAACAGTTTAACGATTTTAAAAATAAAAACTAAAAATTGGTTTTGGCAACTTATTTGTTGTCTGAAATTTGTCATATGGTAATGGATTAAGATAGACTCATTTGAAAAGTATCTGCAGAGAAAAATGCTAGAAATAGTCTTTAGCAAAACAAACTGAAAACTTTTTGAAAACAGAAACTTTTCCCAATTACATTTTTATGTTTTCCTAAAAGAGTTGCAATATTGAAAGTACAAATTCCTTAAGATAAGAAGGTGTGATGTTTTATTTTGCTTTTAATCATTTTATAAACATCATGGAGTTTTGCACATTAAAGTGTTTTTAATCAAGATAAGGTGGGGGCTACCTTTATTTTTCTGTTTATATATACATACACATTACTAAAGAAACTCGGTATATTCAAATAGGTTGACTAGTTAAGGTTGGTGTTATATAAAACCTATTTCACTATTTCAATACAATTATATCAACTCACAGGAAAGAATTTTTTTCTGAATTTGGAAATTTATGCATCAAGCATAATCTTTAGACTTGTGAAACAGGTTTGTGTTTGGCCATAGAAGTGTTAATATTTGAGTCCAATGTAGAATAAATGTCCTATTATTGGAAATAATGTAGAATTTATGGTATTTCAATAGGCAGGTGTGGAGTTAATTGGAAAAGAATGTCTTTATTATATATTACAGATTTTCCTATTTTACACCTCAAACTTATTTTTGAATGTAACTTTCTCTGATTCATATTTTTTGTCTGTTTTAATTCTTTTGCACTTGTTGATGGACATAGCAGGGCTTTAGTCTTTTACTAAAGTCTTTAGTCTTTAACTTTTTGAGACTTCTTCTCTAATTTGAGACTTTAATTTTAGAACAGAAAATGCATACTAAATAAAAGCTTCCCAAGCATGTTATATATAGCTACTGGGAGCATTTATTAGGAGAAATAGGGTAGTCTTGAGGGTCCTGGCAATTTACTTTTGTGTCTCATATTGGCGTATACCGGTGTCCCAGGGTAACCTGTCCCCTGGGTAACGTGTCCCCGGGGACACGTTACCCTAGAAATCAGCCGGGGTAACCTGTCCCCCCCTGGGGTAACCTGTCCCCCCCTACAGATATTGTAAACCAATATTTAGTCACATTTCTTTTACCAAGATATTTTTATTCTATGTGTTACAAGTCTCTTTCTTTGATCTGTATGTAATTTTGATCTGTTTTGCGAACTGTTTCAGTTCTGAAGGATTTTTATATTTTCCATGATAAGTATTATAACAAACTTTTTTTTTTTTTAGAAAAATAATTGTTAAATGTCATCATGACTATGGACATATCTTTGAATGATCTTGTCATTAGAAAAATTCTTCAAAGCATGAATTTTTTCTTTGTGTGAATTGGGGGGGGGGGGGGGGGGGGACACGTTACCCAGGCCTGGGTAACCTGTCCCACCCACAAAAATGCTGACAGCAATGATATATGCAAAAATAAACCCATATGTTTTCAATTATTTAATAATATTTCAAATTGTTTGGGGGTAAGGTTTCCAAGGCTGTGGTCACTTGTCTCTGAAACATGTTACCCAAGCCTGTTAACCCAGTGAAAACACAAAAAAATGGTTGTTAATGAGGATTTATTCAAAAAAACTTGCAAATACATTTTTCTTTATTTGAAAACTGCGTGATAGTCTCATTTATATCAAAACTGTTATACAAATGAGTTATTCACTTATTAGAAAATTTATTTTGAGTGTATGTGTATGTCTGGGGGGGGGGGGACAGGTTACCCAAGCTGGGGTAACCTGTCCCTGGGGACACGTTACCCAGGCCTGGGTAACCTGTCCCACCTCTAAAAAGGTTGTCAACAATGATCTGTGCACAAATTTACCAAAATATATTTTCTTTTTCTTATTTATTCTAAATTGTTTTGGGTACATGTAAGATTTTCCTATCTGTGGTCACTTGTCTCTAAAAAAATGTTACCCCAGACTTGGAAAACATTGCTAACATGTTAACCAGGAATTTTCACAAAAGTTTACAAAAACAATTTCTTTTCTTTGAAAGTTATTTTATAGTCTTAATTATATCACAACTGTTCTTACTACAAAATTATTCACTTATTAGAAAATTCATTGAGAGTGTATGTGTATGTATTTGGGGGGTGGGACAGGTTACCCAAGCTGGGGTAACCTGTCCCCAGGGACACGTTACCCAGGCCTGGGTAACCTGTCCCGCCCCCAAAAATGCTGTCAGCAATGATATATGCAAAAATAAACCCATATGTTTTCAATTATTTAATAATATTTCAAATCAAAACTGCCATATTAATATAATATGTTCATAAAGCTTTGTATCATTCAAACCATGGACTTGGAATATATTAAATGATGCAAATAATAAGAAAATTGCACTGGCTAAGAATCCTCTTGAAAAGGAATACATTTCAAAATATATTTTAACATACATATTCTTTGAGGGAATGTTCAAAGTATATCATACCATACATTCTGAATTAAAAAAGAACGAATGGAAGGTGATATCTTTAATGAAAAATAGCATTTGGAATAGGGGGACAGGTTACCCCGGGGTAACATGTCCCCCGGGGACAAGTTACCCAGGCTTGGGTAACCTGTCCCCCTTTCCAAAATACAAGATTTAAACAATTTGTCAATTGACATGTTGTATTCTTATCAAAACTGCAATACAGAAATGATAATTGTGTTTTTTAAAGCTATTATTCAATTTAATAATGGACTCTGAAAAAATTGAAATGGTGCAATAATAAAAAAATATTCAAGTGCTAAGATTTTTCTTTAAAAAGGTACAAACAAAGAAATATAAACATACATAGCCATTGAGAAAATTTTCTAAGAATATCTTTCTTAATAAAAAAGAATGACTGGAAGGTGATATCTTTAATGAAAAAAGTATTTGGAATAGGGGGACAGGTTACCCCGGGGTAACCTGTCCCCCGGGGACATGTTACCCTGGCTTGGGTAACCTGTCCCCCTTTCAAAAGAAGAAGTATTGAATGAATTTGTCATGTTGCTTTCTAAGGAAAACTGCAATATTAACATGATATGTTAATAAATGCTATTTATCAATCAAAATGTGGACTTGGAAAAAAATTTAGATATTGCAAAAGTAATATTGCATAAAATTAAAATGTGCAAGTGCTAAGATTTTTCTTTTAAAAAAGCCTCAATTTTTTTAAAAAAATGAATGAAATATTTTTCAATGAATATCATGATAATTTCTTAAGAAAAATGAATGACTGGAAGGTGAAATCAAATGAATAAAAGCATTTTGAATAGGGGGACAGGTTACCCCGGGGTAACGTGTCCCCGGGAACAGGTTACCCCGGGTAACATGTCCCCCCCCACTAAAGTTATATTTTTTTTCATTAAACTTTCAAATATTTGCATGAAATGCCAAGATTGATTACTATAATAGTAAAAAAAAAAAAAAAAAAAAAAGGAAAATTGACTTGATAAGAAAATCATAGTAAGCAAATTATATTTTGGTTTGAGGAATTGAAAACCACCCAAAAATTACAGATATACTTTTTATATGTCTTTTTTAAATTGATTTAGAGATATACAAAATAGCATGAATGAAAAATTAAAATTTTGATAAGAAATAATGTTTTCCATGGGGGGGACACGTTACCCCAGGGGGGGGACAGGTTACCCCGGGGTAACCTGTCCCCGGGGACACGTTACCCAGGGGGACACGTTACACTGTTACACCGGCATCTCTTTAAACCCTGGACATGGCAAGCTGCCTTTTTATAGATTATACAATTTTGCAAGACTTATTATAGTCACTTGCATTTGGCTTCTATTAAGCACTGGCAAACCCAATGTTGAACAGAAAAAAATATCCTGCTGTACTGGAAAATGTTTAAATCTTTAAACATTCTAGCCCAAGCTTTTATACAGTTAATAACATTGTGAAATTGACAAGTTGAATGATTTTGGAATGAAATTGAATATTATGAGTGTGTGGAGTGAGTTTTGAATGAAATTTAAGGGAGATATTACAGTATTGCTAATTTCATCCAAATTGGAGCTGTTAGTGTGTTAAAAGAAGATAGCTTTTGTTGATATTTGTCTTTCGCATGCATAGATTGGGGACATATTGTGTATACCTGTGTCCAACTGTCTGTCCATCAGTCTGTCTCTCTGTCAATCTGCTCAAAATTAAATGCAAACTTAATATTTTCTAATAACTTCAGTACAATTTGAGCTACAATGCTCATATTTGGATGACCTAGCCTGAAACACTTGTAACTGCCTACATGTATGAATTTATAGGCAGTGCCAATTTAACTGTTTTGGACTGAGCAATTTATTTTGGTGGCTCAGTGCAAAACAGTTGCAACTGCCTATAAACATATAGGCAGTTACAACTGTTTCACACTTAGCCATCGGTTTGGCATGTAAGATCTTTTCATTAACACACATCATTGAATGTCAAGGTCATTTGTCAAGGTAAAACTTCTTAAAATATGCCATTCTGAGTGCATTATTGTATCTTATTTCAATGACAGACCAGGGGCCCATCTTACGGTCATTCTTTGTGTAAGTCAAAAAATAAAATTGCTTCCTCAGTAGGTACTAAATATTTAATTCTGCCATGCATCATCTCATTAGAATCATCTTCTGAAGACGATTTCAATGAGATAATGCAATGCAGAATCTAACAATGAATGAAAACTCCAGATATGTTTCGTGATTTTGACTTACAATTAGTTTTGTTGTAAGAAGTTTAGTAAAACTGTCCCCAGATATTTTCAATGGATTGGTCCTCAACTGTCTAAAGTTAAGAAATAGTTTTGTTAATGTGCTATTGTGCCTTAGATGCAGGGGGTATTTGATTTGTACTTGTAGTGTACTTAAAATGTGACAGAACCAAGTTGAAAGGAACACAAAACTTGTCCATTTAACCATTAATGTCTCGCACATTTCTTTTGTACAATATATTTTACCTACTTTGGATGGACGTTGTCCTAATTTCAAATTTGAAAAGATGATTTGTTGTTAATTAAATCCTTTTCATTAGATTCCTATTATAATACATCCATGTAACCTCTTTCAATATGTCAAAGTCAAAAATTTAGATAAAAATGGAAAGGGTTATAAACCAATTCAGCGATGATTTATTTTTTCATTACATTGAGGTATGAAAGTAAAAACCTAATCACAGTGTATGAATAAGCTAAGCAAAATGGATTCATACATAAGTGTGATAAGTACTTCATACCTCAATGAAATTAAAAATTACTGTCTTCAAATTAGATATCATGAAGCAAAGTTTTTAAAGCAAATGTCCTGAGATCGGTTGGAATAAAGTAATTGAAAGGCTTAAAAATAATTATTTCTCCTTATTCCACTATCTTTACTTGAATGTGATATTTTAGGTTGTATGGGCCCAAGAGACCTTCAATAATAATTGACAACTATGTATTACCTGTTAATAGATTACATATTTGCATATTTAATCATCACATTCTTAATTTCTTTACTCTGTCCTATTGAATATGGATATAAATATTTAAGTTAGAGTGACCCTAGGGTAGGGAAAAAATTATGTACCCTTAAACCCTGACTGGACATGCAAGTTTCACTCTGCTTTTGTGAGCCACTGTTTACTATTTGCATGTGAATGATGACAATTTTATATAGAGAATAACATGTTAGCGTCTAAAAATAACAATGTTATCTGGTCGAGGTTGGGAGAATTTATCAGGACGAGGCTCTGCCGAGTCATGATAATTTATTGCAGTCGAGACCAGATAACATTGATATTTTAAGACACTTACATGTTATTCTATTTATCATGCAATCAATTTCAGCCCTTAATCATAATAAACCCTTAAAAATCAAAGAAATTCAGGTGAAAGTGTATGCAAATTGTTTCTTAAAAATAGACTGACTGATATCATGTTATGTTATCATGCAGGTGTTATCAGGGTAATACAGGTTTCATTGCATGATAAATAAATTATATATTTTATAAATTGTTTTATATCTTAAAGGGCCCTTGTTATAGCACTGTAGGTAATGTGTCAGACTTAACAACCATGCTGTTCCAGGTTCATTACTTGAAGGGGTCACCCATCTTTTTATACGCCTGTTGAAAGACAAAACCTTTTATGTGATCACCCATGGCTTCTGCTTGTTTGGTGTCTGTATGTGCAAGCAAGACTAAGTGGGTTGGCAGTGTCCACTTCTTTGTCTGGAGCAGAACTCACCTTTATGTCTGATTGACTTGAAACTTTGCAATTATTTTCCTCTCATGATTATGGAGTGCAGTTCAGTCTCTACCTAACTTAATTTTTCAGTTTTCACTGAGCTATCGATTTGTGGTATGAACTCAGCTTGAATCTTTTAAATGATGTGTGGTGGAACTGGTGAGATAAAACACTATGAATCGATGGTTAAGTGCTCAAGTCACCACAATATGACAGAGAAATTGTAAAAACCCTATTTGAATCAAACAAACAACAGAACGAATTTATTTTAAACTTTTAATATGGTAGATTTTGTCATAGGGCATTGACTTGATCATACATGATATAAAACCGCTCTAAGGATCGACAGATGAATTTTTTTGCTGTAAAATCAATTCCTCCTTTTCTCTTAAAAACTTAATGTATTTTTAAATAATTGTCATTGAAATGCTGTCTATGGGCCAACTTATTTTTGACCCTGGTTCTCAACCAAGGGGTCACGAGTTCGATCCCAGATGGTTGCACACAACCTTTTTCAATTTTTCTCCCACATAATAATTTTAGACCTATTTGAGGTGAAAAGGGGGGGGTGCATTGTAAAATAATTTTTGTTCATCCGAAATGACAACCTGTCAAATTATAATGTTTACTTTTATTGCACAATGGTCACTCATGGTTTGAGGGCATGCGAGATTTTTATCAGACTGGCTCAGGTTTTGTTGATGGTCATCACTCTTTGTGCTTGTTAAAATGTCAAGGGAGACATCTATAGCCCCTTGAGGGGTTTTAGGGGTCCACTGTAAAGGGCCTGTATGAGACAGATGATTATTATCATTCGGAAGGTTTTTAATGTACAATTAATGTCATATTAAGTATGTTTTTACTGCATCCAGCCTCATATTATGTGGAAAATTAGGTTGAAAGATTCTTTACTAATGAATTTGTCTCCCACCAATGGATTGGTAATTGAAGATCTATGTGGGATAGCAGCTCAAGCTAGGAAAGGATGTAATGGTAATACCAGGGATCAGTTGTTAGATGCTCCAGCTGCTGAAATTTGACTGAAAGATTGTTATAAGTGGGGTAAAACCCCATTGATACAAACAAAGTCTTTACTGATGATAATTCTATTCCAAAGGCATAACTTGGATTTTGAAAGTTATACGCACTCAGAAGAGGACCACCAAAGAATATAGAGGATAAAGGCGAAATGTCAACTGTGCCAATGCAAATAAATGCAATCTACCAGCTAAACCTTTTCATGATTTGAGCGCTGATAAATTATCAAAACACAGTATCTATAGCTAGAATTAGCTGTAGTTTCAATGCTTTCATTATTCATCATCAATGAAAATGCCACACACAGGCTCAAATGATAATACATGTAATAATATCAATAAAGATGAACATTTTCAGATTCCAACTATGTCAAGATAAACAACTCTTGTTGGAATAATTCACTGTCAATTTTTAGTTACTTCCCTTATACAAAGCATAATCCAGCTGTCAATTACTCAATTCTAGTGCAGTTGGTAGTGCATATTATATAATTGTGTGCATGATATTTTTCCAACAATTTCAAATGAGCCAAAGCAAAGCTTCTGGCCAGCCTGTGCAGTTGCATTCTGACCAGAATCTTCACTATGCGCCATATCATTCAATGTTTGTACCTTGTGCAGGTGTGAAATTGTTGGAAATGTCACGCACAGGCTCATATGGTATCCTTTATTGCATTCAAGTTTCTACAAATGGATAAATATTTTTAAACCTCTGGTGACTTAAAGAATTGGAAAGGATGTCAAACGGTGAGAGAAATAACAGAAATGCATTGATAAGGCGCTTCAGTCCCTGCATTATGACTGAATTTTTTTCAAAAATGGTGTTAAACCACTCTCTAACAAACAATGTCTCAAAATGACCCAAACTTTTTTTTTACCTGAAATTTCCTTTTTTACTCTAGGAAAATACACAATAAAGGGTTTTGAGACTATTATTTCCAGTGTGGTCGGAACTCGCTCCAGATAATTATTATAAAAAAGAGAGAGGTGGTGGAATCTAACCACTGCTACCCACTTTCACAGCTGATGGACTGGGACTCTGTAAAGTGTCGACCCTAGTCAGACTGTGCAGTTTGCGCAGACTGACTAGGGTTGAAACTTTTTGCAATGCGCTTATTTTTTTAAGCTAGAATGTTAAATCTACCTTCCAGTGAACGAATTTTTTAAATGCGACCTCTGGTTGACCTTTGCTTGACCCAATCTCTTCTGCAAATATTTATATTAGAGAGATTCAAGATGGTCCCTTTTTGCCTGACGGGTCATATATAAAATCATTATTATTGTCAAATATGAATTCATGACTGTCCATGGGACCCTTGATGCTGTTCCAATAATCATTTTGGTAAACAAAGTTATGTCAAAATCAATTCAGAAGCTACAGTTATGGATGGAATGTGCTGCCTTTGTGTTCTTTTAATCTTAGCGTTACTTTTTGTACCTTCATCGAAAATACCATATGTAAACAAGTTGCAATGTCAAACAATAGATTTACTTTGATCTGGAAGTATGCTGGATCTAATTCCTTTCACAAACAAATAACCACATATTGTGCTCCAAAATGGGCCAGGCCCTGTATTTGTATAAATGCAATTTAGTATTTTCAATGTCTAATCCATATGATTAACACTTTAACAGATCAAAAAAAGGGGTACTTACTTAGCCCTCTCATGCTGATTTTTTTTTTTTTTTTCAAAATTGTATTAAAATCAAAGTGCTGAAAACTCTGGTAGTTCCTGAGTATTGTTAGTAAGTATTTATTTTTGAAATGCAATTTTAGACCTTTTTTTTAGGAAAATAAGGTTGTATAGACTAAGATCAGACTGCATGTGTGTGCAGGCTGATCTTTGTCTATATTTTCTGCAAAAAGCAGGGGTATTGCTCAGGTTCAGGTTCATGACAAAGACTTAATCTATTTTTTTACCAGATAACAAAATTTACCGGTTTAAAGTTGGTTCCCCATGAAAGTTGCCAAATTTTAAGAGGCAATCCAATCAGAATTTTGATAAATGAATTAAAAAAGATGAGAAAAAAATAAGAATTAGCTTTGTATGTGCAATTTCTCTTTTCTCCTCAATGTTTCTTGAATCCAAACGCCTCAGAAGCTCATCAAGATGGATATTTCTTGAAGGTTCTATTTAACACATTCCTGTACAATCTGTATTTTTGACACCCCTCAAGAAAAATCTTTGGAGAACATTTTGGTAATAAAGAAATTATTTGTAACAAGCAATTCCATCAACAAATGTCATGATGTTTTCTACCCAAAAGACAAAAATGTAAGATTTTATCAACTTTGAATTGCTGGCTGCAATGTCTATTAATTTGGGAAGTCTGAAATCTGGTCCTTTGGTAATGGATTCATCTTATCTAGATAGATCATCTATTTATGATCATTACTTTATGACTGAAATTTTAATGATGATAAAGAGTGATAATCATTGGATATTGAATAATGCATGCTATTTACCAATTATCATGATGCTATCTAATGGTTTTATAGACATTTTAATGACCAAATTGGCTGCAATTTGCAGGTGAAAATTGGACATGATAATCTAATCTATTTCTATTATTTATCCTGTCCCACACAATTTCCTATTTTTTTGTATTTGAAAAAAGTTATTATAAAAATATTGTGGAAATAAAAAATGAAAAAAAAAAAAATAAAAAAAATCCATTTTTTCCCATTCTCACACTGATTGATACCCTACATAATACTCATTTTCCATTAAACTCTCTCATTGAAATGTCATCTGCAGCCTCTTTAAATATGGAGCCTACTTATAGTCTTAACCCTTGTCATGCTGAATAAATTTTGGCTAAAAATTTTCATCAAAATCAAAGGGCAAAAAGCGCTGAAAGTACCAACTGTATGTCAACTTTTATTTGAAAAAATAAATATATTGACAATTCTGGTTTGAAAGTGAGAAACAGGTGATGCAGACTTACATCAGACTGCACATATGTGCAGGCTGATGTTTGTCTATAGCTCCTGCCAAAGCAGGAATATTTCGGTTTCAGCATGACAAGGGTTAAAGTTAAAGCTCAGCTCAGGATCTTTGAAAATCACTAGTCATTACTTATAAAGTCTCGGTGTTTTCAACAATATCGTTTATTGACTTGCAGAAATTTTGATGACATTAATACTGAACCTAAGGTTTTCACTAGAATTTTAAAATCATCTATTGTATACCATCAAAAGAGCAACCAATGCCATTAAAGTAGAAGGTAACTCTCAAGTCCATTTACATGGATTGTACTCAAAATTTTTTTACTGGACTCATACTTTTGACTTAGATAATTTTGTCTACTACCCTGTGTCTACCAGGGGATGATTGGCACACACATACACAAAATGAATACTTTTATAACTTAATTCCATTTAGTACAAATGTCAAATGTGAATACTATTTGAAAAAAGGGAAGATAAAGAATGCTTAATAATTTATTGTATAATTTGGCTTTTGGTAAACGACAAACTTATTTTTAAAATAATTATATAAAAGCAAGTTGAGAACAAATTTTATAGAAAAGTTAATAGAAAATTTAGGACAATGTTTAAATTTTTTTCCCTTCTTTTCTATAGGAATTTTGATGAAAATTGTGCATTTACTGCATTGCAAGGATAAGAGGTTGTCCTTAATTCTCAAATATCTGTTGTATAATTATTAGGTAAATAAGAAAACAATACCTGTCATTTATCAATTATGATACAATCTCTTTGACCAATTAGTGTTGATTCTAAATTGACACATGGCTACTCACCTTCCTTCCTTCAAGCAATTATCACTTTTCTTTTGATCTGGGGTATATATTACAGCTGTCAAATTTAGTGCTTTCACTTATTTGGTAGTATCACCCCAAGGTATAGACAACCTGTGGAATTTCAATACTTGGACAATATACTTTACACAATTGTATATGGTCACTTGGTTTCAATAGCTCAATAAAGGTGGACAGGGATATTTGGACATTGACTTAAATATTTGATTAATTTTGAATAAACTACAAGGAAATTTAGTCTTAATTTGGACTGCAAATTGATAAAGTGGTATTGAAGAATCTAATAAAGAAGTCATCAAAGATGGATGGGATACAATTTGTATATTTGGCGCTATTATTGTTGCCGATTGTGACCAATGTCAATGGACAGACGGAAGAAGCATTTGTGAGCACCAGTGAGGATGTAGCAATGTTACCTGGAGGTAAAGTGAGGCTTGTCTGTATTGGGAGCAGGTCTGATCTCAGTTTCTACATCAAAAACAGGATCAAATGGTCGGCAACATTTAGCAATGGAACTGAGCGTATGCTGACTGAGGGTTTCTACGCTGATACTTCAAGTTTAGCCTTTTTTGAAGGTCAAACACCAAAGTATGGAATTACTTACAAGACTGAAGCTAATGGGTATGCCTTTAACTTGGATATACATAACATAGGTCATGGTGATAATGGTGAATATGCATGCTCACTTCTGAACGAGGGCAAAGAACTATTAGATATGAACACTACTACGATAACAGTGATAAACCCAATTCAGAAACTGATTCTTGAGGTACATACCATGGACCATCAGACAAAGTTCAAGTCTGTGTATGAATATTCAGACTCTATGGTTGCATCTGCTGTACCTGCTGTTGTTACTGTAGAAACTGTTACCATGTCAACTGATAATGTGTCAACTGAAGCCATGACAACTAATAATATGTCAACTGAAGCCATGACTACTGAGATGCCAATGGTTACAGAGAAGATGGTGACTAAACTCAAATCAGGAAGATATATGATTCATTGTGAAGCTGTTGGAAGCAATCCTGCTCCTGCTTTAACAGCTTATCACAATGGTAACTTGTTAAATGTTAATGTAGACGATGCTGGGTCAAGGTCAATAGTTGAAGGTCAAGTTAGTTACAAGTCAACAGTTAGTTTAATGGACATTAAGATAAAATCCATGGAAGTTGAGCAATTGATCACATGTGAAGGAACAGTTCCAGGGACTGAGTTTTCAAAAGTGTCAGCCATGTTTGAATTCATGGTTGAGCTCGAGAAGCCAGACTTTGTTTGTACAAATCTAACAAGGCGCCAAGGTGACCGTTACCAGGAATTTGTATGTACCTTGACAACAATGGAAGGAGCGGAACTGATCACCTGCGACAAGGTCACATGGACCTTCGGGGACACTGGGAATATCATGACTAGCGAGGAGAGATTCTCTGATCCAACCAAAGAATTTGACATCATGGAGACCCGATGTAAGAAAACAATGGATGGGCTCACCACTAGTTTGAACTTCTATCTGTTGAAACCCATCCATTTTGAGACTGTTTTCTATGTGAATTATGAAATGGGAAGTGACTATATACATCATCCGGTACAAGTTGTTCTCAGAGATGGATCTGGGTGTCAGGGTATAGTTTCGAGTGTATTTGTAATGTTACTTGCTGTTTGTTTGTCAAATTTATGGTAAATCATTAGTCCGTAGACTTGTAACATATAATTCATCTTTGGGAAATCAAAATGTCATAGCTACAGCAGTTACATCATTTTGATTGCCCAATTACTATATCGATTGCTCAGCCTGAAATAGTTGTAACTCCCTATTATGTTAGTAGGGAGATATTTTTGAGAGTCCTAGCTACTTATTTAGGCGTCTCAGACTTGCAAAACCTGCGTTCTTTGAAACCCTTCAATAATTTTGTACTACTCTATTAAATTCTAATATTTTTGCTTTTCTGAAATCTTGTCCATTAGCATAATAATTTACAAAAAAATTAATTAGGCGCAGATTGAAACAATAACAACTAAACAATGAGCACAATTATTTGTCTGATGACTGTTGCAAGAAAGTTGGTGAATAACTGTTGTAAATGCTTACATTGAAAGATACACTTTTGATAGTTTTGCGCTGACTCCTTTTTGTAAAAGCTCTAAAGGTACAATTTTGTGCTCATTGCTCAAGTTATTCTTGAAGATGAATGTTCAGGAATTGGTCAAGAACTTATTAATTTAACCAACAGGTTTAACAAAAATGTCTTGCAATTTTAAAGAAAAAATAGTTCTTTTCATTTCATACCAGAAAAGAAGTAACTTTTATATAAATGTGTTAAAAAGACTGACTGAAGTATTTACTTAATGGATTGTCACAAAGTATATTACGAGGGTTCAGTTCAAGACTGTAGTAAGTGTATATACATTGTATATACACTTAGTACAGTCTTGCATCGAACCCACAAATTATATTATTTTTGAGTTATTACTAGTTTTTGGTGAACGAACGTCGTTCACCAGTGTTATATACCATGTCAGGAAAATCCTGTTGGATGTTAATACATTTTAAATAAAGTAGCGCCTCTTAAAATTCAATTTAGTATCTTTCAATATTTTTCTCCGAAAAATCACTGTTTTTTTCTTTAATTGCGTGATACTGGTATTCTTTATCAATTGAAAATAATGAAAATTCGCCTTGAAAAACACAAAATGATCTTGCAATGTTAATCAAGGGAATTTTTGATCGGCGTAAGCTTGTCGAGAGTTTAAAGCAAAAACAAAGTTTGTGTCTAGACACCGTAGAGACAGATACTATGTTTTTGACCCAAGCCTTCGCTGGTGCAACTTATAGTAATTAGCCGGAAATACGTGTTTATTTAGGTCATGTCCTCTTGAACTTACATTCGGCAATACTCGGGCGATCTCGAGCTCCGATTTAAATGTAGGTTAGAGGAATCGGCCGAGTTGAAACGAATGACAGATCAAGACACCTTGTGTCATTAGAAACGGTAACGCGGTTTTACATAACTTTTCAACTAGCGACAGTTAGTCTAGAGAGTTTTAAGAATGATTCGACATGTCTTTTACATGTACAACCTTTCTTGTACTTTTATTTGAATAGGGATGAACGCCGCTATTAAGATTTATCTGTAAAATTGCGTTGGCTGAAATAGGGCTTGTACGGATACACTCGAATATTCGGTGAACTTATTCCCAGCGAAAACGTTTCGTATTCGTCTGTCTCAGAAGCGAATATTGCCGAATACCAAATGCGACAGGCACGGAAGATATTTCATTGGGGCCATTTTACTTTGCATTCTTTCGAGCTGTAAAACCATATCAATTCAAAATTCTATTTGAAAATTAAATAAATGATAGCTAAATATTCAACCCTAGATACCACTCCAATTGACGAGTAGATATTGCCGTGGTCAAGGGGGACCAGATCCGTCATGCACTTGTTTACAATTCGACAGGCGGGTTTAGTTGTTAAATTATTCTGGAAAAGTCATTGCGTTTTTTACAGAAATCATAAAAATCTTAATCGATGAATAAAAACTGGCGCCATCCTTCCCAAAATACGTTTAGAATTGGTTAACTACAGTTTAAGCAAAAACTAGCTCCGAGCAGAAAGTCTATTAGATCTATCAGCCGCAATACTGTAATAAGATATCGATAGTGAGTGATTTTACAAGCATCGAAACTCTTGAAGGTAAACAATAGGTTCTCGTGCAAAAAATAAACCGACAATTGTAAGGATTCTCAATTCTTTTTGGAAAGAAAGTCGGAAGGAAAAAAGCATTGTATTATACTTAAACATAGTCATAGACATAGTCATGCAATTATTACCTCCCTTTAAAAATAAACTTCTGAAATAAGATTCTTATTCGCTTTTGATGTAGAAATTACGTTACAAAAATAATATTTATACAGACTTTTGGTATGCAATTTACCATGGATCAATTGTTTAATATTAAAAGTTATACTTTAATTTCTAAAGCTTAAACAGAAATTATCTATGAATTATACTAATAGGGCACTAGACCTCCTTTAACCTATACCTAAATATTTCTCATCCTGCAGTGTTATAAAATTGAATAACGACATAAGTGTCAACCACGGAAGTTGTTATGGCTTCAAATATGATAAAAAAATAAGCTCTCAGGTTATGGTTCAAAATACCATTAATAAGTTAACAAATCAGAACTTTAAACAATGAGTACAGTTCAGGACTGACTGATATTCATAGGTGTTTCTTTGGTTGGTACTCAAAGACCTTTTCATCCTCTGAGAAGAAACAAAGATAGTTAAAAAAGTTAAAACAAATACAACAAATTTACTTGAAATAAGCTTAAACATGATAACAACTACTTTTGTAAAAACAAACACCATTGGATATAGGTAAAGACAGTCTTAGATAGGATTAAATCGTTTCTCCATTTATGTTTAATAAATGTACCTATTTCAAGTGTGTAAAAGAAATTTTCACAGAGTAACATCTCATATTCTAACAAATATTTTTCTAACAGGATTTTCCTCTCTTTCCCTTTCTTTGAATTTGCAGTGAAATTTCCGAATAACGGAAATTTTGTCGAGATAATTCTTCCGACTTTTTTTTACATTCGTAATTTCTCTTTTCTAATTGAATTCAATATATCACTCCAGAATGCCATCAGGTTCGTTCACCATCAGTACTTTCAGTGCTTTGATTATACTGCACTGATCAGTATTTATTCAAGTTACTTCTTGTTATTAGAAATCCCACACCTTTCAAATTTACTCATTTTGAAATTGTTTTAAATATAACTTGATGGTTTCTTGAGACTTCATCACAGTTGCATAATTGTTAGAGACTAACAAAGCCTCATAACTCCAGCTTGTTTTAATTGCATTTAATGAATTTGGGTTGCCTAAAATTGCAGAATTTTTTCTACTATTAAGAATATATATTATTATCTTTTTTAAAGCAACAATTATGATTGAACTTGTATGTGACATTTCAAGCAATTTTTAATTTCAGACAACATCTACCACTTTTTTTCTTTAAAAACACTTTGAGTCAGTTAAGCTGTCTATAAAGTGCAAAGTGAAATGCTATGATCAAATTGTCTCTGCACATACTGATTTTAGTTCTCTTTTGTGAGCACATTAGTTGTCATAAATGATAAACATAGGCACATATGAGTGTAAGACGTTTTTAAGGTATAATCAATTCCATGTATTTCATAACATAAATTTCACATTATCATTTCATCACAGACATTTGTAACATTGTATACATGTAAATATTTATTTTTCACTGTAAATTTTTGTAATAAAATCTTTAATTAATGTTTGCATTGCTTATTTCCGTACTGTCCAAAGATTTAAAGTCCATCTATTTTTTGCCCCCACATTGAGAGATCGTGGGCATATAATTGTTTTACTGTTTGTCTGTCAGTCCATCTGTCTGTCTCTATTGATCTGTTCATCAGCAAGACTTAACCAAACTATTTGCCGATTTCTTTAAGGCTATTCAAGATACAATGTTTATATTTGGTATAAAGATAGATCCTGATATTACATATCTACAGATACCAAGGTCAAGGTCATGTGTCAAGGTCATCAGTTATGACCCAAGTTTTAAAGAATTGCAGTTTTGGGGCATTTGTTTTACTTTAAAAAATATTGAGGAAAAAGAAGAAATTGTAATAAGCAATTTCTCCTTTTCCCTCAATATTTTTTTAGTCTTCAAATTAAGTTTTCTTTTCTAAGTTGCACATCTTTAAGATATCATTTACATCCTCATTCAATCTTCAACTGGTCCTTATTATACACCCTCCCCCCAATAAAATAAAAAAAAACACACTATGTTTTGGGGCATATAGGAGTCAGCTTGTTTGTCAGTTTGTCTGTCAGTTGGTTGTCTCTCTGTAGCTTTGTTTTGTCCGGAAGTTTTCTCAGCACCTAATGGGCAGATTTCATTGAAAGTTTAGAGATATGATTGGTATCAGACAGAGATGTGCAAGTAAAAATTTAGTTATGATCCATTGACTTTTGACAGAGATATGGCCCTTTGATTGAAAATGGCTTTTCATTATTGACAAGCACTTGAAGGGGAGTATTAGTCCTTTTTTTGACTGTCTAGTTTAGTCTTACTAAGCTATTTTCATAATCATAATCCCACCACCCTACCCCCACCTACGTAGTAGTGGGAGGTATATTGGATCACCCCAATCTGTTTGTCTGTCTGTTCAATGGTTTGTATGTCTGTCTATCCATCTGTAGACCTTTTTCCCTTAAAGACTCTCACTCAAGATCTAAGAGACCTATCATCATGAAACATTGCACAATTTTTGCCCATGATCCAAAGCGGTACCCTATTGTTTTGAGTCATGAAGGTCAAGGTTACAATTGAATTTGTCTGAAAAATTTGCCGGCAGGGGGTATTAGTCATCTTTGCGACTAATCTAGTTATTTTCTGAAACATAGTCCCTTAAAAATGAATTTCAGAAACATTGCAGTTAAGGAAAAACGCATCTAAGCCTTGTAAATGAATGTGATTTTTCCCATTTCTATTCTCACATTTCCTCTTTAAAACATCTTGGATATTGAAGAAATTGTTTGTCAGGAAGCATTTCGTATTTCTCACAATGTTTTCTCTGATATAACTTTGAATTTAAAATAAAAGAACTTCTACAATTTTGAAAAGTTTAACATTCTGTGGTGTTTTTTCAATGTCCACACTTGGAAAGATTGGGGGCATATTGTTTTACTGTTGTTTGTCTGTCTGTCTGTCTGCAAAACTTAACCAATTCAATTCAATTCTTTATTTCAAGTACTTAGGCCTCTGGCCCATATACATATATATATATATATTACACATTATTCAAATACAGAGAGTGACTTGATATGAAAATAACTATCATATAATTTTACAATATAGAATAATACAAGCTACTTTTGGCTCTAGCATATGCCTTTGGTTATCGGATATATTTGTCATGTGATTTTTTGATCATTCAAATTATATGTATTCATGAATTGTTATGTATATACAAATTTTGCTACTGTTTTCTTCTTTGGATCTTGAGATTGGACCAACTAAATGCATGGAGTAGAATGTGTTAAAGCAAATCTTTTCTTAACTCGAAAGAATTAACAAGAAACTTTGATACCCTTTCTACCGTCGTTTTATCTTTAAAAGCTAGTATTCTGTAGAACAAATCTTCACTTCTGTTTTCAAGCCAATATTTAGGAAAATGTCCCTTCTCAGGTTCTCGTATATAGGACATTCAAAAAAGAAGTGAAATTCATTTTCAACTACGTTAATATTTTTTCTTTTACAGAAAGGACAAAAACGCAATTGTCTGTCTATCCCCAAGTGCCTACCCTTTTCTACCATTAGATCATGGTTAGAACACCTAAAGTTAGACAGCGCTTTCCTACAAATGTATGACATATCTATACTTAAATAAAATTCTGGGTTAAGGTTTGATTTAAAACAGCGATAAGTTTGTGTCTTAGAAATACTTTCAATATCTGAAAACCATTTCTGAGCAAAAATATCTCGTATTCTATTACAAAAAAGCGTAATAAAAACATTTTCATTGCCAACTTCTTGAGAAACCCAAGCATAGCCAAAACCATACCGAAAAAGGAGATCTTTAATATTTGTTGTCCAGTTATGTCTACCTACCTCATCAGTTCTTTAAGCATTTTATAGCACTGTTTTTGATACCTATCATTGTTCATGAATAATAGCTTTAACCAATATTTAATACATACTTTCATATAAGTCAGACTTATTGGTAATCTTCCGTATTCC
This sequence comes from Fragum whitleyi, assembly GCA_948146395.1. Classification (NCBI taxonomy): domain Eukaryota; kingdom Metazoa; phylum Mollusca; class Bivalvia; order Cardiida; family Cardiidae; genus Fragum; species Fragum whitleyi. The sequence goes on from OX411558.1 coordinate 24,495,994, forward strand.
CCAAGTGCCATAACGTCACATGTTTTATGGGAAAGATTTCCAACTATCTTACAATACTTTATATGTACTCTTTCAATTTTATCTACATAAATGAATCCCCAAATCTGGCTTCCGTAGCAAAGAATTGGTTTAACTATTGTATCAAATAATTTAAACATATCTACAGGTTCAAGAAAACCAAATCGTCTGCGAATTTTGCAAATACCTCCAATTGCCTTAAGGGCCTGCTTTGATAGCATATCAGGAGTTGAATTCCAAGATAGTTTTGGCGTGAGGTTTGCTCCTAAATATTTATATACTGAAACTACTTCGATTTCTTTATCATTGAGAAACCACTTTTCATTATGTTTAGCAATACCACCGTTTCTAAAAATCATACTTTTTGTTTTTTCAGCGTTAATCTTTAGCCCAACTGAGTTTGAGAAGTTTGAAATATAATTAATTTGTCTTTGTAGTTGTATAGTTGTTTCTGAAAAACTTGCAACGTCGTCAGCAAAAAGCAAACAATTAAGTTCTGGAACGGAGTTGTTTATGAAAATCCCTTTACCACATCTTTGTCTCAAATATTCTTTTACGTCGTTAATAAAAATAGAAAATATTTGGGGACTGGCACTACAGCCCTGACGTGTACCTACTGTACAACTAAAATATTGTGCCAAAAATCTAAACATTGCCAATATTTTCAAGCCTATTCAAAAGCCTCACATTTTTGATGATGATAGATCTCAATGTTACCCATCTGCTGATACCTGAGTCAAGGTTTTGTCACAAGGTGAAGGTCATCTGTCAAGGTTCAACTTCTCAAAAACTTAACTTAAAACTTAAGATTTCCAGAAACTTCAGGTTTATTTAAGGTACAAGCCTCATATTTTGCATGGTGATAGATGTAAATGATTTGCATCTACTGGTACCAAAGTAGAGGTCATGTGACAGGGTCATCTGTCAAGGTAAAATAACTCTAAATTTATCCAAAAAACTTAACATTGCCAATATCTTCAAGTCTATTTTAGGTACAAACCTAATATTTGGCATGATGATAGATCTCAATAATGTGCATCTATAGGCACCAAGGTCTAGGTCATATGACAAGGTCAATGTCATCTGTCAAGGTCAAACTTCTGAAAAATTTAACAAAAAAAAAATCCTATTTAAAGGCTGTTGCAACTGTTTCACCTTGAGCCATTGAAATGATACCTATGGCCATTTGGTGGTCCGGTATGTGTTGGCTTAAGACACATTTTATTGTATAATGCATGGTTATAAACAAAGGGCTCTCCCTTGTGCTTATAATTATCCTGAAAGCAGGGCAGGTTTGGACATATTCAAAATACAGTCTAATGTTTTTTTAGATGTTTCCTTTTCACCTGCCTAGCAAGTCCATGATAAGCTAGTGTAGTAGGAAATTAAGGTATTTCAGGATCAGGGCCCGAGGTTATAAAACTTTTCTCATTCACAATTCAAAATTTTCTCAAATTTCAATTTGGGATTAAAGCGGTATTTCTGTTATAATACTCTTTTTAATTTAGTATCATAAAAGATGATATTAATAAGTTGTTATAGATAACAACTTATCAATATTATCTTATATTTTCATACATTTATTTGAATTTAGAATTTGAGAAAATTCTCAGTTGAGCCTGAGAAAAGTTTTATAACCTCAGACCCAGATTGGTCCTATTGCAGTTTGCAAGCTGTTTGTAAGCAAGGCTTTAGAAGCACAGTATAAAAACATTAAATTTTGTATAAGCCTTATGACAATAATTTTTGTTGCCCGAAAGGCTATTAAATAAAAAATATGAAATATCTAAATCTAAATATTTGAATTCATATTTAGGAACAGATTGTACAAGGAGTGTATGAAGTAAGAAATAAGCACAGAATTTATTAGTGGTGTGACCAATTACAGTGCAACACAACATGAGACTGATCTAAATCAAAAGAAAATGAAAAAAGCCTTGTAATACAGTCAATATCGCTAGAGCAACCACATCTATTAAGCGACCACTTTTATTAACGACCATCATAAAAGTCCCTTCATGGCAAGCAAAATCTCCGAAAAAGTTGACAAAAAATTGTTCATGATTGAATCTTGTGATGTTAGAAGCCATAAGAGTCGTCTGGGCAAGACGATTCTTATGGGTTCAAACTACATAAGATTCAGTAAGAATTAACAATCTTATATATGCTATCAAATAACAAGTCTTACTTATAATTAAATATTGCATTTATCGACCATTTCCATAAGCGACTGCTTTTTATTGGTCCCCTAAGTGTTCGCTTAATGCAAGTTTGACTGTACATGCACTGAAATCAGAGTCTGTGGAGAAGGAAGATATTGCTTTAAACAAGCGATATTTCTCTTTTTTCCACCAGGCTTTTTAGAAATGTTATCTTTGGTTCATGAAAATAAAGATTGTGTGGGAATGGTTATTGTGTGTGATTGCACTGCACCTTTCGTTCCTTGCTGATAAAGCGGCAATATCATTTTTGCCAAAACTTTTTGTGTTGGAAAAAAAGTGTTCATCTATTGACATCACCTTGGTGTTGTTGGTATAGATGTAGTTGTTTGCATGTGTGTAACCAACTTTAACTTTGATTATTTCTGGGTGATGGGCTAGTGAATTAAAATCTGGCTTAGTCAACTTTGATCAGACATCTTATTATGGGCAGTAGCATTCTCTCTATTTGGATGAGAATCAGATGGATTGGTGTGCCTGTACTAGAATAAAAATGAGGTGCAACAGTTGCCACCATATAAGAGAAATACTGTTTAATAAGTGCATTTAATTATAATGCCAATAAATGTATCTGTTAATCTCTCTTCATTGATAATACATATTTTGTTCAAAAATTCCAAGTTAGGGGACAAAAATTTAAACTTTTTAAATAAACTCTTTCCAGAGTTCTTCTTTGTACAATCCATTAGGACGAGGAGAATCAAATTTTGTATTACACCTGATTGTTCCATTTGGAACAGTGCTCAGACTTTTCTGTGAACTACGAAGAACCTCAGACATATTAAACACTTGAATCAAGTGTTGAACGATAACAAATTCCTTAAATACTTTCTAATTGTCTATGGAGAGCCGCCGTAACAGCACAGTTGGTAGCATGTCAGACTGTCAATCTTGAGGTCCAGGGTTCCTGGCAGCACTCATCCTTTCTGACTATTTGTCTTCCACCTATGGGTTGATAATTGTAGACCTATGTCAGAAAGTGGCTGGAGGCTAGAAAAGGATGTATGGTTGAACTGGTGTGAGAAATACCAGGAAACTATTGTTGGCTGCTCCAGCCACCTTGATATATTGAAAGATTATTGAATCAGGGTAAAATCTCATTCAAACAAAATCATCTGTGGATCGCTCTTTTTGACTTATTATAATTTGAAAACACTGTATTTTGTTTTTAAATTACAATATGCCCAATTTTAACCTTTCTTTGATATTTTGATGTATTAGGAAGTTTTTGAGACTTCTCTCATTTGAGATGAATTTCCATTAAACAATGTTTAGAGGAAATTCACCTCAAATTAAAGGAAAATAGTCCTTAAATAGGCATCCATTTGAATGATTTTTCTAGATCAGAAAATTGCATACTAAATAAAAGCTCCAGGAACATGTTATGTATAGCTCCCGGGAGCTATTATTAGGAGAAATAAGGTAATTTAAATATGGAAATTAGTAACAAATCATGCCCTTTGTTAAGGTTGCAAAGTATGGTATAATTTTTAACCAGTTTGCACCAAATTTTTTCTTGAAGACAATTCAAATGAGTAACTCATAATAGGGTTTCATTGAGAAATAAGGATTTTAGACTGGCTTTGCCCCTTCCTATCCTCTGTTTTCTAAATAAAAAGACCAGCCCTGCATTCAGGATCACAAAACGGTGCAAACAGTTTTCTAATTATACCCTGCTTTTCAAGCAAGTGCACATGCAAAGCAGGGTATAATTGGAAAACTGTTTGTACTGTTTTGTGATCCTGAGCGCAGGGCTGTTATTTCATTAAAGGTTAAATGCATGTGACCTTTACTTACACCATTACAATTTTTAACCTCTTTCATAAATAGGGACTGTCCAGAAATTATTCAAAACTGATGTTAGAAAAAAGAAAGAAGATGAAACCAAGAGTATTATATAATTCAGCTCAAAACTACATGTATTTTGATGCGCCTATCCATAGATTTGACAGAAATAAGTCTCGAAGTTATAAGTCATGTCTTATATTTGCAGCCCCAGTTTGTCAACCTAAACAGACTGTACACCTATGTAGACAGAAACCAACTTATGGCTAGTATGGGTGGAACACTGATGTACAACCATAGTCCATGGTTACAGAATAGACTGGTAAGTTATATTATCTTCCTTAAATAGACTTTTCAACTTTGTAACATAGATAGAGGCAAACTGATGGCCAGTATCAGTGAAACTGTGATGTTTAACCATTGTCCTTGGTTACAGAATAGACTGCTAAGTTACATAACTTTTCTTTAATAGACTTTTCAACTTTGTAATGCATATAGAGGCAAATTGATGGCCAGTATCATTGAAAGCTTGATGTATAACCATTGTCCTTGACTTAGCCAAGTTTTTATCCGTTTTAGATGACACATAATAAATACCACAAATTTGGTATTGTATTATAACATGACCAGAATTTTTGGGAAAAATCATCTAAATTCTTGTAATTCAACATTTCAATTTTCCGCATAACTTAAAAAGTGTAATAACACCAATTGTATAGAGCAATGCACCTATTATCGACACTTTAAGGGATTTTTTTCGGCAGTCATTATCTAATTGGATGTCATCCAATTACCTTTGAAATATGTTTACAACCCCCTTAATGGTTATAATTATCGACCCATAGATACAGCTTCTTCTATCTGGAAGCACAGTTTAGTCTGAAAATCTAAAATACCATTGGCAGCAATTACCGACCCATGCCACAATTATCGACCCCCATTTATAGTTTTTAAGAAAATAGACTGATAAAATACCCGGATAATACTATTTTCATTTTAAGTTCATTTGAACTTGAATTTTATCTTGAACTTGATATTTATTTTTGCCCAAATGAGGAATTACTACAACAACTGACTGTTAAATAAAATTGAATTTTTAATGCACTACAATAAATAGGGAAGGGAATTGAACCATTCTGGGAAAAATTGCTTGTGACAAGTATATGCTCCCTTTCTCACAAATGTTTAAATAAATACTTGAAAATTTAATTATCATCAAGAGTCTTCTAACATCTTTCAATTTTGAGCTATCTCAAATGTTGTTTGTAGATAAATTGGATCTTGTCTAAGGTTAAAGACCTCGGCTCGTTTATCATAACAGCAGTGAAATATTCCATGATCTCCCACAAGAAAGACTGTGTGAGACTGAAATTAATGACAAAGTGAATGACTGCTAAATATGGTGTCAACAACCAAATTTTTTAACTCCTGCTTATTCAAGCCATAGTTCTGAGATTTGGGTGCCCATTAACAAGAAATATGTAGATGAAAGAGATAGGTAGCGGGTCAAACTTAGGAACAAAAAGAAATACCTTATATATGCTGGCCTATAACCCAACCTATAGTAAAAACAGTCATGGCAAACAAATTCCATATCTTGTATCCCATCTTTGTCTAACAAGAGGAATTGGGGACCTGATTAAACAGAATTTTTTAAAGAAAATCTAAATGACACAAGAAAAAATTAGAGGGGGTTGATAATATAAACACATAGAGAAAAATGTCATCTATTATCGACCCTCTCCTAATTCTGTAATTTCATAAAATTGTGCTTTAAACACTTTTTTTCATGTGTTGACAAACTTCTGTAAGTCACTATTTTCATGTAATAATTACAATTAGAAACATGAGAAATATTAAAAAATCGTTTCAGGAAAAAGCACCTACCTTAACTGTACGAATAAATTTGTTGGCAAAAGTATGTTTGATCATTTTACACTTTGAAAAATGTTTAAAGAAAGGAGTAATGACGAAACTGTGATTTTTCTTTCATCAAAATTATGACATCATTCAACAGAAAGGTTGGAAGACTGAATATAAGTGGAAAAAAACCCAGGGGGTCGATAATTACAGGGGGTCGTTAATACATTCATCTGCTCTAATATCCAAAAAATTCAAAACTGTTATTTCACTCCCGTGACTTAGGTCATAATTTTATTATGATAGCTTATATGGTTGGATGTATATACAAAGTCTTTGGTTACAATATCGACTCATTAATCAATATAAGCTTTTACTCTTCAAATAGTAAGTAGCAAATGCACTGGTAAGCTTAAATAGCACAACTTTTTAGTTTGCTGGGCCATGGCCATAGCACAGTAAATGGCAAGTCAGACTTCATACCAAACTGCAGTCAAATTAGCCTAAAGAAGTAAAGAAAAAAAGAAAGTAGGGAAATTAAATTGTTCACTTCTTTGGTGTGGAAGAAGCAATTAAACTTATCTACCAAATATATTGTTAAAGAAGGCCTCATTGTAAATAAGTTTTTGATTGTATTGTTTGTATGATGACAGCTTAATGAGCTACCTTCTCTAAATAAAGATTTTATTATTATCATTATCATTATTATAGGGTTGAATTGAGCTGTTACAACTATTTCAGGGATTGGAGAAATTTATTCGAGAGGCTAGAGCAGCTGCTGTTCATCTAGACACAGCTGAGTCGGAAATCCAGTTCCAGCAGAGAAGCAGAAAGTCAGAGTCGACCATAAGTCCAATAGACGCTCTACAGGAACATCGATACTTCCAGGACTCCATTCTGTCTGTGCCAAACCAAGTCTTATATCAAGGTAATATTATGGATGAACATTTTAAAGAAATTTGAAAAGAAATTGATAGCAATACAATTGAAGTATTTCTAGAATTAGTATCAGATTTTCGAGATAGTAAACATAATTTGAAAGGAATGCAGTGCTCTTGATTGTTTCATTCTACTAATAATAGTGTATATTAAATATAGAGGATATTGAATGAGTGGTCATAGAATACCAAATTTATTAAACGAGTCATCGATAAACAGATAAAAACGAGGATGTGCCAAGTTTATATCTGTTTATAGATGATGAGTTTAATTAATTTGGTATTTTATGAGCACAAATTTTATATTCTATTTATAATATGACCTGAATGTTTGCGAAAAATTGTCAAAATTCTTGAAATTCAACATTTCAATTTTCCGCGAAACTTATAACGCCTTTCAAACTGACGTCACAAAATATACATTATGACGTCATTTTTTGCAGTTACAAAATAGCATTGCTATTCGCTCTGAGCTCATTGGCATACTTATTCCACAAGTGTAATAACATCCATATAATATCTAAAATATTCAACATGGTTATTTCACTCCCTCAATGTAGGTCAACATTTTAAACTCAATGAAACTCAACTCAACTCATTAATTACAGGAAAAGATCTACTCCAAAAGTTACAGCATTACAGTGCTTTAACTTTTGGAGTAGATCTTTTCCTATAATTGATGAAGCTAGTCTCAAACAAAATCTCATAACAGATCTTATATATCACAAATCAGAAAACTTGAGAAATCCTATATTTCTTCAGGGATCATTTTTGGGCGAGATCTGTGCAAATTCTCTCATTTTTTTTGCCAGAAATCTCATTGCTAAATGAGAGGAAAATCTCACTGCAAAATATATTTTTTACAAAGGATTTGGTTCAATTTGCCATTGAAAACTAAGTATTTCTCATAAGTTCCGACTGAATGAGATTTTTTGCACATTAAATTCTAAGCCAGAATTATCCATGTTTCTTTCATTACAGGAAAAGATCTACTCCAGAAATTACAGCATTATAGTGATATTGCCATGAGAGGGGAAGAATCTGTCACCACTCTAGATAACCTAGAAGCTCAAAAACAAGTGAAACGGACGCTACAATATATCGAAAACCGTGTGGACAAGGTCGCTGCTTATCTTGAAAACAGAGGTCGCGAATTAAACGTAGATGTGCAGCGAGATGGTGTTCAGCGAGAAATTAGGCAAGTTGTTGAGTGGATATTAGGACCAGGTGAAAAACTTCTTGCATCTCAGGCGGATATCGGTGATTCTTATGAAACTGCTGAAACTTTACGGAAACGACATGAGGAGTTGGAGATAAAGTGTACAGACACATATGGACATTACGCAGAACTTCGTCATCGTGTTGACGATTTGTTACAGGAGAGCATGACTGGTGCGGATGATATTCAAGCTCAAAGAGATTATATGGACACTGTGTGTCGAAGTTTTGCCAGTAGATTGGAGCGAAGACGGACATTGTTGATTACCTCAGTTAGGTTTCATAGGTTAACAGAAGAGGTAAATATTTTTAAGTAGGAATGTTTTAGAAAAAAAAATCACCTACTTTCACCACTTTGAGGTCATCAGCATTGTTGATATAAGGATGTGTGTTCACTATCACAATAGTAATCCATACCACCAAGGGGGATAAATCAGGAAACTTTTTGTTAGAATTATGCCCCCTCATTGATTAATCCATGGCAAATTGTTTTACTGTGTCTATTTCTCTGCCCATCTGTTGTCTATCTGCCAAAAATGCAAAGTAAGCATTTTCTCTTTACTTCAGCACTATTGAAGTTACAGAGCTCTTATTTTGCATAAAGGTTCTCTTATCTATCTGTATTGTTGAAGTTCAAGGTCACCTTACAAGTTCATAGTTAATTATCAAGGTCAAATTTCCAAAAATATTTCTGTTTGAGGCGAGGTGTATTCAAATGAGCTTCTAAAACATAGTGTTGAAGGGAGAACAATAAAATCATATAAATATAATACGTACTTAGTGTTTTTTATGAAAAAAAAATCTAACGAGGTTGTGAGAATCGATAATTGTCAGGGCTCTGCCGAGACAATTATCAATTCCCACAACCAAGTTAGATATTTTTTTCATACAATACACTAAGTATGTATTATATTTATCTTAAAACAGTCAGTGTTTCTAACTGAAATGCAAGTTTCTAAAAATAACTGCATTTTATTGTTGTTTTAAAAATATATATGTGATAACATAAAAATCATATGGAATGTTATCACACGGATATTTTTATAGTAAGATAAAATAAGTTACAACTGCCTTTATTTGCAAAATATATTCTGCACAATCAAATTAAGATATAGCTTATGGAATAAGATATGAGACATCAGATTAAGATGTGAGAAAAATGTATTCAACAGTTTGGATATTTCATCATCCATGCCTACATTCATCTATGTTTCAGTTTTCTCGTAAGCTGGATGACCTGTTAGAAATTCTATACAAAGATAACATAGCAGATACTGTAGATGCAGCTCAGGAGGCTCTCAATCTCCTACAGGAAAGGGTGGATGCAATAGGTATGTAGTACATTTAAATGGGTGAATCTTAATTTGACAAGAATGTTTAGCTGAGCTGGATCTGTAACACAATTGGCTGTGTACCATGGTTCTTGAGTTCAATGCCAGGCTCAGCCATCTTCATTCTAACATATGACTAGGTCTTTGCAATACTGATCATTTGTATCTAAAAAAAGGTTGAATTTTGAAAATATTATGTGACAAAACTTACATCTTCCTGAACCTCTTTTTCATAGACTTATCAGCCAATCGTGCAATGACAGATGGCCACAGCCTATTGGATGAAATGTCTCGACCAATCAAAAATGCCTTTGGAAAGGACATCTCCCCAGACTATGCCAGCCAAATAAAACATGTGAATCAGAAATTAGAGGAACTCCAAGAGCGTAAAATGAGATGTGATGACCTGGCAGACGTGAGAAAGTTAAAACTTCAGCAAATGTTACAACTACGCACTTGTGAGAAAGATGCACAGCAGGTGAGAAATGAATCTTTCTTACAATTTTTTAATTCTTTTCGTTAGATTATTGAGAAATAACGGTCAATTATCATTTGATGTACTAACCTCCTAATTGGTGAAATTATCTAAAAATATTATACCCCACTTTGGTTCATCTTTCAATATTGACGTTATCTAAGAGGAGCCTAAAAAGTGAAGTCGTCATAAATGTTGCATAGTAAATCACAAGCAAAATGAGGGGCTTTAAGAAAATTTGTCATATATTTTCACTTTTTTTCTCATTTTAACATTCTAAATAATTGTTTTTTTCTGAATAAGATTGATAGATATTTCATTTTGTGAACAACAAGAGCTATTATCAATGGGAGCTTCCAACTTGTGAATATATAGCTTTTGTGGTTCACCCACTGAAATATAAATCAACTTTACACTGAAACAAATGATTACCGTATTTCACCTTTTAGACGCGCCCTCCCTAATAAATGCGCTCCCCCATAAATACGATTCCCAGGCCCTTGACTATACAATCAACAACATCCAACCGTCCACGGTCCGTGGTGAAAAATCCGGTTTCGAATTTAATTTCATTAGCTGCTACTCCACGACGTAATGTTCAATAGATTGTGGGTTAACTATCTTAAATTCCTATCAGGATTAGGCTGGTTGCGTCATAAAAAGATCGTTCAACATCTGAAAGACTAGCGCGTCCTAAATCGCGCAGTTTTCCGGAAGCGAGAAAGGTTAAAATTTAACACAAAATTAAAACTATTTCTCGTCATTCTTCATAAGTCACATGCGAACAAAATCCCCTTTCTTCACGTTGTTACGAAAATATTTCTGAAATCATTTTACCTTCTGTAAATATACAAAATATCCGAGTCAAATGATGAAATCCTAGTCACAATTCATACTGTTAAAATAGGAAAACCCCGTAAAATCTCGTGTGTGACTTATTTCAAAAGCGACATCGCCGCATGCAAGAATCTGGGGACTTCAAAGGGTGCCGACACGTGGTGACCCAGCTAGCTCCAGACGTGTTGTGGTTTTACTGCGAAATACTTTCATTTCATGAACCGGGTGCATTTACACATCACAAAATTTTAGGATTTAATACAGGATTATTTATTTTATACGTGAATAGGTAATGAATGATTAGACCGCTTTGTCGATCGGTAACGGAACATTGAATATTGCATCGTCTGGAACTTCCCATCTTGTACAAATAATAACAATAATAATAATCTCGGCTTCTGCTAACACAATCACTTGCTTTTGAAAGCTGCAATTAATGGATGGAAAGTGACCGTATTTCGATAGATGCCTTTAAATGACAGAATTACAATTCATTAGCTAACATTTTTATTTCATTTTTTAAATTCATAGCCTTAATAGATAAATAGGAAAGCGTATTGGGTAGCGCACGTATTTCAATCGATAATTACGAACATGTTAATAGTTTGCTTCTCTTGGGTACCAAAATACGTATTTTTTTTTTTAATTAAGTAAAAGGGTCTGAAATAATAGCGCCCCCACGACGTTTTGCATCGCGCCTGGGCGCGTTTAATAGGAGAAATACGGTATCCTCTATTTAATTACCCAATTCCTGGCCATTCTTATTGACCTTGATATTGCAAAATGAACACCAATATTGTTATTTTATTGTTTATGCAATATAAAAAAATAAGTGTTCTTCAAATGATGAGAGGGTCAAGGTTAGACTTAAATAAACTCAAAATATAAATGTATAGCATCACTACCCCAAACACTCTCTGTACCTTGGATCGCTTTGTACTTACTATTCTCAACAATATACTCTGTTGGATGTGATAGTATTCTAAATATTTGCGGGCCGCCACCATAGCACAGTTGGTTAGGCATAAGACTTTCAATCTGGAAGTCTTGGGTTCGATCCCCGCAGGCTGCAAATATCCTTTCTGATGTTTGTCTTTCACCAATGGGTAGATAATCGTAACCTATGTGAAAAAGCAGTCGGAGGCTAGGAAAGGTTGTAATGGTAGTACAGGTGAAAGAAATACCAGGAATCCATTGTTAGTTGCTCCGGTCGCCGCGATATAACTGCGAGGTTGTTGAAAGCGGTGTTAAACCCATTCAAACAAACAAATCTTAATATTTGCAGGCTATATTATGGATAGTAGAACTATGTGAAGTGATGGCCACCAGTCATACACATATAGGACAAACACAACAAGAAACAGACAGTCTTCAAGATGAACACAGAAGAGTAGAAAATACAGCTTTTGTAAGTACCAGTGTATACAGAAATTGATAAAGATTCACATCTTCTTCTAAAAGATTAAGATAATTATCTTTGTCAACAATAATTTGCTTTGAATTATTTGTTCTTTAATGAGGGTGAAAAGGTAAAAGAAGGAAATGGACAAAACTCCACCAGGGTAAACCCCTAAGATTAATTATCAAAATAGATATTGGACACAGCACAAAGTATTTTGATTAAAATCAATTTTGCTTTTACATCAATTTTAAAAAGAAGTGTAATTAAAGTGTTGTTTCACTCTTACACATATTTGTTTATAATTATTACAATATTGTTGATTTTACAGAGTACCTATGAGTATGGTAAGCAGCTATTGCAGGCTGGTCTAGTATTGCGCCGATCTCTACGGTTGACCTTGGAACCGAACAACATAATGGCCCATGACCTTGAGGATGCATGGAAACGATTCTCAAGTGGGAACAATGAGAGGGCAAATAGGCTGAATGTGGCCTCCATGTTCTTGGCTCAATCTGAAAAGGTAAGGTTATGTCATCTAGCAAAAATTAAGATCAAGATTTTTCCTTTTGGTGATAGAGGACTTCAAAGTGAACATGAAATTACAAAAATAAAGATAAGAAAGACATTCTTGTGTCAAATATTCTTTGAATTCAAATTACTCAACTTTTTTGTGGTAAAAGTGATTTTTTTTTGGGGGGGGGGGGGGGGGGGGGGGCTTGAGAGGTCTATATTACCTAGATTTATTCAACAAGTTCATGAAGACAAACTAAAATGTTAACAAAAGAGACCCTTAAAATTTGTTTGAGACAAATTGTCAATAATGTGGACACAGAGAGACTCAAGTTTTTGCCACAATAGTTAAGCATAAAGTTAAGATCATACTGGGCTGCTTAGTCTGACTTTCTGCCAGAGCTTGGTATATGGCAGGGCCCATTTTTAGCTCACCTGAGCACGAAGTGCTCAAGGTGAGCTATTGTGGTTAGGTGGATGTCCGTCGTCCGTCGTGCGTCGTGCGACGTGCGTCGTGCGTCGTGCGACGTCCGTCGTCAACATTTGCCTTGTATGCACTCTAGAGGCCACATTTTTGGCCAGATCAACCTGAAATTTGGTCACAATGATTGTCTTGATAAAATCTCGGACGAGTTTGAAATTGGGTCAACTGGGGTCAAAAACTAGGTCACAGGGTCAAATCTTAGAAAAACCTTGTATGCACTCTAGAGGCCACATTTTTGGCCAGATCAACCTGAAATTTGGTCACAATGATTGTCTTGATAAAATCTCGGACGAGTTTGAAATTGGGTCAACTGGGGTCAAAAACTAGGTCACAGGGTCAAATCTTAGAAAAACCTTGTATGCACTCTAGAGGCCACATTTTTGGCCAGATCAACCTGAAATTTGGTCACAATGATTGTCTTGATGAATTCTCGGACGAGTTCGAAATTGGGTCAACTGGGGTCAAAAACTAGGTCACAGGGTCAAATCTTAGAAAAACCTTGTATGCACTCTAGAGGCCACATTTTTGGCCAGATCAACCTGAAATTTGGTCACAATGATTGTCTTGATGAAATCTCGGATGAGTTCGAAATTGGGTCAACTGAGGTCAAAAACTAGGTCACAGGGTCAAATCTTAGAAAAACCTTGTATGCACTCTAGAGGCCACATTTTTTGTCTGATCAACCTGAAATTTGGTCACAATAATTGTCTTGATGAAATCTCGGACAAGTTTGATATTGGGTCAACTGGGGTCAAAATCTAGGTCACGGGGTCAAATCTTAGAAAAACCTTGTACCCACTGTAGAGGCCACATTTTTTGTCTGATCAACCTGAAATTTGGTCAGAATAATTGTCTTGATGTAATTTTTGACAAGTTCAAATTTGGGTCAACTAGGGTCAAAAACAAGGTCATGGGGTCAAATCTTAGAAAATCGTGTACTCACTCTAGAGGCCACAATTTTTGTCCAATCAACCTGAAATTTGGTCACTTTTTTTGTCTTCATGACATCTCTGACGAGTTCGAAATTAGGTCAACTAGGGTCAAAAACTAGGTCACAGGGTCAAATCTCAGAAAAACCTTGTATGCACTGTAGAGGCCACATTTTATGTCTGATCAACCTGAAATTTGGTCACAATAATTGTCTTGATGTAATTTTTGACAAGATCAAATTTGGGTCAACTAGGGTCAAAAACAAGGTCATGGGGTCAAATCTTAGAAAATCTTATACCTACTCTAGAGGCCACAATTTTTGTCCAATCAACCTGAAATTTGGTCACAATTTTTGTCTTAATGACATCTCAGATGAGTTCAAAATTGGGTCAACTGGGGTCAAAAACTAGGTCACAGGGTCAAATCTTAGAAAAACCTTGTTTGCGCTGTAGAGGCCACATTTTTTGTCTGATCAACCTGAAATTTGGTCACAATAATTGTCTTGATGAAATCTCAGAAAAATTTGAAATTTGGTCAAATGGGGTCAAAAACTAGGTCACGGGGTCAAATCTTAGAAAAACCTTGTACCCACTTTAGTGGCCTCATTTTTGGCCCGATCAACCTGAAATTTGGTCAGAAAGATTGTCTTGATGTAATCTCTGACAAGTTCAAAATTGGGTCAAATAAGGTGAAAAAAAAAGTCATGGGGTCAAATCTTAGAAAATCTTGTACCCACTCTAGAGGCCACAATTTTTGTCCAATCAACCTGAAATTTGGTCACAATTTTTGTCTTCATGACATCTCAGACGAGTATGAAATAGGGTCAAAATTGGGTCACAATGCTTATTTTGAAGAAATTTTGGATGAGTTTAGAAATAGGTCTGCCAATACCAAATCTAGGTCAGGGGATAACATCTTAAAAAAAAATCTTAAAAAAAACTTGTATGCACTCTGAAAGTCACTTTTTTTTACCAATCAACCAGAAAATTAGTATAATTGAATATTTGTACATTACAGAACATTCAAGAATCAAATGAGTACTAGGTCATTCTATAAAATCTGTATTCTCCTTTTTTTAGCTCACCTGAGCACGAAGTGCTCAAGGTGAGCTTTTGTGGTTAGGTGGATGTCCGTCGTGCGTCGTCCGTCGTGCGTCGTGCGTCGTGCGTCGTCCGTCGTCAACATTTGCCTTGTATGCACTCTAGAGGCCACATTTTTTGCCCGATCGACTTAAAATTTGGTCAGAATGATTGTCTTGATAAAATCTCGGACGAGTTCAAAATTGGGTCAACTGGGGTCAAAAACTAGGTCACAGGGTCAAATCATAGAAAAACCTTGTATGCACTCTAGAAGCCACATTTTTTGCCCAATCAAGCTGAATTTTGGTCAGAATGATTGTCTTGATAAAATCTCGGACGAGTTCGAAATTTGGTCAACTGGGGTCAAAAACTAGGTCACAGGGTCAAATCATAGAAAAACCTTGTATGCACTCTAGAAGCCATATTTTTTGCCCAATCAACCTAAATTTTGGTCAGAATGCTTGTCTGGATGAAATCTCGGATGAGTTTGAAATTGGGTCAACTGGGGTCAAAAACTAGGTCACAGGGTCAAATCATAGAAAAACCTTGTATGCACTCTAGAAGCCACATTTTTTGCCCAATCAAGCTGAATTTTGGTCAGAATGATTGTCTTGATAAAATCTCGGACGAGTTCGAAATTGGGTCAACTGGGGTCAAAAACTAGGTCACAGGGTCAAATCATAGAAAAACCGTGTAAGCACTCTAGAAGCCACATTTTTTGCCCAATCAACCTGAAATTTGGTCAGACTGATTGTCTTGATAAAATATCGGACGAGTTCGAAATTGGGTCAACTGGGGTCAAAAACTAGGTAACAGGGTCAAATCTTAGAAAAACCGTGTAAGCACTCAAGAGGCCACATTTTTTGCCCAATCAACCTGAAATTTTGTCAGAATGAATGTCTTGATGAAATCTTTGATGAGTTCAAATTTGGGTCAACTGGGGTCAAAAACTAGGTCACGGGGTCAAATCATAGAAAATCCTTGTATGAACTCTAGAGGCCACATTTTTTGCCCAATCAACCTGAGTTTTGGTCAGAATGATGGTCTTGGTAAAATCATGAATGAGTTTTAAATTGGGTCAACTGGGGTCAAAAACTAGGTCACAGGGTCAAATAATGGAAAAAACCTTGTATGCACTCTAGAGGCCACATATTATGCCCAAAAAACCTGAATTTTGCTCGGAATGATTGTCTTGATGAAATCTCGGACGAGTTCGAAATTGGGTCAACTGGGGTTCTAAAACTAGGTCACAGGGTCAAATAATGGAAAAACCTTGTATGCACTCTAGAGGCCACATTTTTTGCCCAAAAAAACTGAATTTTGCTTGGAATGATTGTCTTGATGAAATCTCGGATTAGTTTGAAATTGGGTCACCTGGGGTCAAAAACTTGGTCACAGGGTCAAATCTTAGAAAAACCTTGTATGCACTCTAGAGGCCATATTTTTTGCCCAATCAACCCGAATTTTGGTCAGAATGATTGTCTTGATGTAATCTGAGACAATTTCGAAATTGGGTCAACTGGGGTCAAAAACTAGGTCACATGGTCATATCTTAGAAAAACCTTATATGCACTCTAGAGGCCACATTTTTTGCTGGATCAAACTGAAATTTGATCAGAATGATTGAATTGATGCAATTTTTGATGAGTATGAGATTGGGTCAACTGGGGTCAAAAACTAGGTCACAGAGTCAAATAATGGAAAATCCTTGTAAGTCAATTGTATGTCAACCTGAACATTGTAAAAAAGGTATTATCAAGAAAAAAATTAGACAGTTCATTCAGGTGAGCGATTAAGGGCCACTATGGCCCTCTTGTACTAAACATCTTAACCCTTGTCATGCTGAATCTGGAATTTTCCTGCTTCCGCAGGAGCTATAGACAAACATCAGCCTGCACATAAATAGATTTAGTTTTTCAAATAAAAATTGACCAAAGGTTGATACTTTCAGTGCTATTTGCCCTTTGATTTTGATGAAAATTTTTAGCCGAAATTTATTCAGCATGACAAGGGTTAAGTAAAAAAATCATAAGTCAAAATCACAAATCGTACCTGATGTTTTCATTCATTGTTAGATTCTGTCTTGCAATATCTCTTTGGAATCGTCTTTAGAAGACGATTCCAATGAGATGATGCATGACAGAATTCCATATTTAGTTATTTCTGTAGGAGCAACTTTAATTTTTGACATATGCAAAATTGAATGATCGCAAGATGTTCAGTAAAACAGGCCCCAGGCCTGTGCTGTGAACAGTTTTAGATTGGTTAACTTGTTTGTAGCAAGGAAAAATCCAAAACAACTCTAAGCTTAACCAAATTCAACGTATTGTAATTCGATCCAATAAACCTCATGTGTGTAATATCAACATTATTTTACCGAAATAGCAACTTGAGAGGGTAGAAGGCCTGATGGTTGTGGTTGCCCAGACTCTGACTGGGGACCTCTCAGTACCAGAAGCATTGGCTCGCTACACAGGTGATAAGGGAGATGTAGAAGCTGAATGTCAGGAGACTGGACGGATGGGAAAAGCTTTGTTGGAAAGGCTGGCTCTTCCTATCATTGTTGTAGATGGGTAAGTTTTATATACCATTGTCTTTATTTACCCTTGTCATGCTGAATAAACTTTGGAAAAAATTTTGCATCAAAATCAAAGGGCTAAAAGTTTTGGAAGTACAAAATGTTAGTAAATTTTCATTTGAAAATTTAAATCTATTGACAATTCTGGTTTGAAAATTACATACAGGAGGTGTAGGCTAAGATCAGACTGCACATATGTGCAGGCTGATCTTTGTCTATATCTCCTGCCAAAGTAGGAATATTCCGCGTTCAGTATGGCAAGGGTAAAAATGTTATGTATTTGGTTGAAATTAGCATGAATACTTAAACATTGATTGCTCAGTGCGAAACAGTTGTGACTCCTACTTTGAAGACAGTTCCTTTTATGCATAATGTCAAGAAATCTTAAAGTATCTCGATAGAAAATAATGGAAGCAGTACTAGGCAATAATGCTGTGTTAAACTTCATTTAAACAAACTAGATAGGCTTGTATTATCTGGGAAAATACCAGGTACAGTCGAACCTGTCTTAAGCAAGCACCCAAGGGACATTTAAAAAGCGCTTACTTAAGACAGGTGCTTGCTAAATACAGGTCAATTTTAGTGCTAATGGTTCTTTTCGGAACACAGCAGTCGCTTGCTTAATACAGGTTGCTTACTGAATACAGGTGGCCACTCAGACAGGTTTGACTGTATAAGTAAATAAGTTTTGATAAAAATTTTATCTTGGCCCAATTTATTCAATTGTTATTGACATGGAATTGAAACATACAAATCAAAATATGTAGACATTGTCTGCCTTTGTATTTGTAGTATTGGATAGCTATAGTCTCTCCTGTCTACTGAAATTCTAGTGTTTCATGAAGAATTATTTAAAGCTTCACTGTAAAGTTAAATAGTTGACTCTGAAAGATTGAGGATCACATATTTTCTTTGTTCTAGACAAGGGAAGGAAGTAGTTATGTGGCCAGACAGGTAATTTTAGCTGAGTTACCTCCCCTGCTTCCAAAAACACTTGTTGTAGAAATGCAGTGACTCGCACAGTGTCTCTTTCATCATGTATCCAAGGCTAACTTCATTATTTCTTCATTGCTTAATCA
Organism: Fragum whitleyi; assembly: GCA_948146395.1. Lineage (NCBI taxonomy): Eukaryota > Metazoa > Mollusca > Bivalvia > Cardiida > Cardiidae > Fragum > Fragum whitleyi. Next base: position 24,514,737 of record OX411558.1, read on the forward strand.
CTCATTTCAAAAAGATATCAATATAGGTTTCCATTAATATTCAATTCTATTTAACCTGACTGTCTTTTGAGAAATCCCAAAATTTTACTATAGTCAGTTTGTTGATGTTTTCTTTATCATGTGATATCTGGTTTTACTGAAGGCTTTAGCTTAAAACTTGCAAGAATAAACTATCCTTTCTAAGGGGATAACTCTAAATGCGTTTTTGTATGAATTATGCCCCCTTTTGGAGTTTTTCCCAAAGATTTATATACAGCAGGAATATGCTGTGAACAGAATGAGGAGGGAATTAAGTCATAAAATAGTTAAGTGAATTCACTATAAATAGAATATAAGATAATCAATTTTATAATAAATTACAAACCGTGAAGATAAATGCCTTATACAGAATAATCCATGGATATATATAATACATACTTTGTGTTTTGTATGAAAACAATATCTAAAGTAAAAACATCACAATCGTGTTAAATATTTTTTCATACAATATACTTCTTACAACCTATATTTGCCTTGTTTCCGTCGATGTTTCTTACAGAAATGCAAGTTTCTAAAAAATAACCGCATCGTGTCATTGTTCTAAAAATATCCATGTGATATCATAAAAAATATCATATGGGATGTTAACACACGGATATTTGTTCAGTTATAAGATAAATTAGGAAGTCATATCAGTCAAAGTTACTAAATCCACATTGATAGATGAAAGAAAATAGCTGACACCTCCAAGGTCAAAGGTCAAGGTCAAGCAATACTATTGAGCTTGTCTGGAACAAAGCACCATATTTATTGATAGATGTCTGAATAGTTAGGCACAATTGTTCTCCATCATGAATGAGTGTTCAGATAGCCCCAAAGTCAAGGTCACAGTTCATTGTCAAATAATAAAATTAGGCTTTATCCAGGGCTATGGTAAGAATTTGATGATTTGACAGCAGTTTCCATGTAAATACAAGCTAGTTAGTACAGCGTCATTTAATTTAATAGAATTGTTATGGTATTCATCGAAAGACATGGGTTTCATCTGTCCAATCATTGTAATCTTCTCATGCTTGTTTTCCACCAAGCAGGGTGTTTGGGTTAGTTTGTGATGATGTTTGTTGGCTAGTAGTTTTTCATCAAACATAAGAATTGAGTCCGTCAATACTTTAATGCCCCTATATTGAAATGATTGGGGGCATAATTTTTTACTCTCAGTCTGAAAATTTGAAGAAAAAAAAATAAATTAATCATTGCCAATTACTTAACATCTATATAATGCTCACATTTTGCATGATGATAGTTCTCTATGATATGCATCTACTGGTATTAAGGTCAAGATCAAGGTCATTTGACAAGGTAAACTGTCAAGGCAAAAATTTGCTATTTTTGGGGCATTCATGCGGCACAAACACATCTTGTCTTGACTTTTATTTTAGCCTAGTTCATAGAGATTTACCATTGTTATCATTAGAGGATTGGATACCTTTAATCAATCACTTCATTTGCTGGCTTTTATGAAAGACAAATGCAATACAACATTGAAGCAGCACTACATTCATCTATCAACTTGCTTTGAGTAGAAACTTTTGTGTTCAACTGTGTTACTTCTTCATTATATTTATATAAAACTAAAGCTTTTGCAACTTTCTGTTATTTATATCAATGTATATTCCAGAGGACTAAAGTAAACTGAAATAAATTAATATATCCCCAACCTACATAGTAGAGGGGGTTGTATTGGATTTACCCTATTAGGCCGTCAGTCTGTCCATTCGTCTGTCTGCCCATAAACTTATTCCTTTCCTGATTTTAACTCAAAATGAATTGACCTAGTATCATGAAACTTTATATAGTTGTTGCTTATGATCCAAGGAAGTGCCCTATTGTTTTTGGGTCATGAAGGTCAAAGTTGAAGGTTAAAACTGAACTTTATCTCAATACCTCCTTTCTGGGACAAAGTGCTTGTGGGGCTATAGTTTGCTTGACAGATTTACCATATTTCTCCTAATAAACACTCCAGAGAGTTATACATAACATGGTAAGGGAGGTTTTATTTAGTATGCATTTCTGCCCTTTCCCCTCTAATTATAGGTGAATTTCCCCTAAACAATCATTTAAATGATTGTTTAGAGGAAATTCATCTGAAATTAAAGAAGAAGTCTCAAAAAGTTTCTAAAATTCAGGCATTTGAATTTTTAAGTGGGTTTTCATAGTAAAAAATGAAGGGGTGCTACTTTTAGGGAGGGTGCTATGATTAGAAGAAATACTGTAGTTATGTTATTGATACAGTAAACTCTGGACATGTGACCGATCACCCAAGAAGGGACCTGCTGGGTAGTGCCTAAAGTGTTAATCCTGGTCAGAGTGCGCAATCTGCGCAGACTGACCAGGGTGAAAACTTTTTGCAAAAAAAACCCCGAAAATTTTTGTAATCTGGATATGATTATTCTATCTTTTGATGCAATTATTTCCTAAGTTTACCTTCTGTTTGACTTGCGCTGGATCAAATCCTTTTTCCAAAAATTTATTTAACTGAGGTCCTAGTCATGGTCGTTCTGAAAGGGTCACATATAACTAGGCTCTAGGGACCAAAAAAATAGATCATTATATACAAACATCATTATAACTGATGACTTATCAAACAGAAATAGTCCATCTAGGCCATGAAATCAACTTCTGCTATTACTGATTGATCGTATTAACCCATATGCTTTAAAGAAATGTCTACTGGATGATAGTCAATTATTGTTATAGGCAAAAACTAAATCTTTACCGGTATATTTATTTGGATTTTTGAAATTTAAATGATTTCTGATGAATGCACTTTATTTTACCCAACCACCGTAAAATGAAATATTTTAATTGCTTGTTTAAGGTTGATAATGCTTCCAGCTAGGAAAGGATGTCATGGTAGTACTGGTGTGAGAAATACCAAGAATCAATTGTTAGGTGCTCCAGCCCCTTTGGTATAACTGAAAGATTGTTGAAAGCAGCATAGAAGCCCATTAAAGAAAACAAAATTATTTGTTTAGCTTCTAAATTATATAGTTAAGACCACATATCATTTCAACAAATACATTTACCAGCAGTTCAAGAGTTCAGTCTAAGAGTGTACTAAGTGTATATACATTGTATATACACTTAGTATATTCTTGCACTGAATTCTTCGTGTTGTATTAGTGAACATTTAGGAAGACCCATACATTGATCAATTTTCAATATTCACCCATAGATGATCAATATCATTATTTTTCCAAGGGATTGACTACAGGACTTGTGACACCTTTTAATACCCCTAAATACAATGTTCAAGGGGTATATAGAAGTCAGCTCGTCAGTTGGTCCATTGGTCAGTCTGGCCACCTGACTGTGGCTTTTTCGTGTCCACTCTTATTTCTGAGCAAGTAATGGACAGATTTCATTGAAACTTCACAGATATGATCAGTATCAAACAGAGATGTGCTGGTCCTTTTGTGGTTACAACCCATTGACTTTTGACAGAATTATGGGCCTTTGATGGAAAATGTCTATTTCAGTATGGACAAGCACTTGAATGGGGGATATTAGTCTGCTTCATGACAGACTTCAAAAATTCAAGAGTGATTGACCCCTTGAGGATAAACCTTTTGGGATCAAAACTTGATTGATTGAGGAAAAAAAGGACCTATGATTTATATGCGTATGTAATTGAATCAATATTAACAATAAAGTTTCCTTAATACTAGATTAAAGAAAGTTATCTTTATAATCTTGTTAAATGCACCAATTGAAATTCAGTGGTGCAAATGACCCCATGCTAGAATTATTTAAGGGTCAAAACAGAATTTTTTGTGGTCAAACACGAGCCCTGGACTATAATTACTGACCAACCATGGGTGACTTTGAAGATTGAAAATATATTAGTTCAATATTATGGTCTATGATGTTGATCATAAATCGATGGCTCAGGGCAAAACAGTTTTAACTGCCTATATGTTTATATGCAGTTACAACTGTTTTGCACCGAGCCATCGAAATAGTCTCAAAAATTTATACATTTACTTGAGACCTCTAAATCTGTTCTTTCAAATAAGTGATATTGAGAACTATTTCCTATTACATCATTTTGAGATCAAATGAATGTTACAATCAAGCAAATTCAATTTCATAAATTAATACTATTTATACTTCAATTTCAGTCAAGAGAAAAGCTTAAGCAATGAGGATCAAAGTGCCTCAGATATCATCAACAACCGACTACGAAAGATGGACCACAAGTTGTCGGAGTTGAACCGATATTGGTCAGAGATGCAACAAACTGGTCAACCACCATCTGTCACTCCAAGAATCACCAAGTCTGTAAAGTCATCTCCTAATGAGTTACAGAGTCAGCGGCAATCCATGCCACAACGATATCCAAGTATCAAATCAAACTCATTGCCAGCGAGTAGGAATTCAAGTTTTAATCGTACACGAGACTCACAAAGAGACTCGCAGAGACATAGGAGAAAAGGACCAATCACAAAGCATGGTTCTATTCGAAGGTCTTTGGTTGGCCAAAGTGCCAAAGATCAGACTGATGCAAAATCAAATAACGTTTCTAATGATAGTGCAATGCAGAATGGACATGGATCATCAAGCCCTGATCAAATTCAACCAGAAATATCACACCAACAACAAGCCAGACCACATGTTAGTCAGTCATATTATCCGAAATCAGAAGACTTCACTCGTCAGCCACCGTCAAGTTATTCATATCATCCAAATTATAGATCTGAACCAGAGCCCATGTGGGAAGACCAAGCCAGACCAAGTGCTTATAAGCCTGTCCAATCAAGGTTTGATCCCCAACAGAGCCACCAACAATACAGCCAATCTGAAGGCAACTTATCCTCTAGACTGGAGAGTCAGATATTACCAAATGTGTCATCTAGACTGGAAGCCCAGATATTACCAAATGTGTCAAATTCATTACAGCATGTACCTACAGATAACATTGAAACAGAGCAATCGTTATCGTCATCAGTAAATCTAAACATGTCACAAAACATTGCTGATAATTCATTAAACACAAGTTCATCGAATCTACCTGAACCGTCTTCAAAATCTAGTTCGCATTACATACCCGATACATTACCAGTTACTCGAAGTCAACCTGACATCACACGAGCATTACCACCAAAAGTTGACATTAGACCAAAATATCACAAACCAAGACGTAATGAAAGCCCACCATTAGATTTTAAAGATATTTTATCGAAATTTCAAGGCGGGAATATTGAGAAGCCGAAGGACACAAAAGACAAAGATGCAGTTCAGAAAGAGATATCGCAAGTGATGAAATCACGTGCTAGTATGCTCGACCACGAAGATGCAATACAACCAAGATCTGATATTATACGACCCAAGACGTATAAAAACATAGAATCTGCTCCAAAACAAGAGTTGAAAGATGATGGTGGACTCAGACAACAAATTGAAGAGGTGAGTTATTTAATTACTAGCATGATGACACAAATTAAGCTGGTCCAATTTGAAAGAAGTTTGATGAAATATGTCAAGATTGGTGAAGTTTTTGTCAGAAAATATAGAAATGATAGTGCGAAAAGAAGAAATTTCTTGCTTCAACCATATTTATGCCCTCCTTCGGAGGTTCAGTGGGTCTGTCTGTCCATAGCCCAATTTTGGTTTGGAGCATATCTCAAAAGTATACAACCTAGAATCATGAAACTTCACAAGTGGATAGATCTCATTGATAGAAGTGCAATGTGCAAGTACCATAAGTCTACTCAACATATTTTGTGAGTTATTCACCTTTGATGATTGACAAAGAATGTTCTATTGACCTGCTTCTATGTGGGACATAAAAGTTTTTACAAACATCTCTTGTTTTGTATGCTATTTTCTCAACAAGTCAAAATTAAGGACTGTGGAGTTGGTGAAAAGAATCCGTTTTAAGGACATGAATGCATTTTAGCTCTTAAAAAAAGATTAATCATGTTTTAACCCATTTAATGCTGAACCTGGAATATTCCTGCTTAGGCAGGAGGTATACACCAAGATCAGCCTGCACATATGTGCAGTCTGATCTTAGTCTTTACCACCTTATATTCCTTATCATACCAGAAAAAAAATATCGATTTTTGCAATTACTACTTTCAGCACTTTGATTTTAATGCAATTTTGCCAAGATTTTTATACAGCATGACAAGAATCAGAAAGATTGCTGCTATGGTGGCAATGACAACTTGTTTCCTTTAAGAGCCCTGTGTTGTGGGTATTCCAATATTTGTCCTTCTTAATATTACAATGTTTTTAATCTTTCTATCAAGTCTTGGTATATTTTCACATTTGAGCTCTGACGTGGGCGCTGAGTCCCAAAACATCAGTAAATAAGGTTTCATTTGCACTTGAGTGCATTTTTGATACATGACTCCCTCATTTGAAAACTAGTAAACATTAAGGGGGCAACATCATCACAATGGTGAATAAATATAGGCTATATTCAATTCAATTCAACTCAATTCTTTAATGATAAATGAATATAACATCAATGACATCATACACTACAAAGCATACATGACATATCATACCAAAAAACATTGAACAATAGACTAGAGGTTATCTTTATTTTATGTTAAAAGTAAACACTAGTAGGCCACAAAATATATTAAGAAACACCAAGAATCGCTAATTTAATCGTCAGCTCATCGGGCAAAAACTGTCTATAAAAGTAATATGTTAACAACAACATTGCTGAAAATAAGATTTATTTGAAGAAGTGTTGTGTAAAAGATTTCAGAAATTCCAATGATTAGAGGCTGGCAGATAAATTACAGTTCCAGACTGGGGATTATCAGTTAAGAGATAAGAATGTTTGGAACAGGTTGAATGATAAAAGTCTTCTTTCATTCCAAGCTGAATCATTCTTATGTCAACACTGTTGGCTATTAGTTTGGCATTCATCATTCTTTGTTAACATATAAATGAGGGTGTGTGTGAGATTTTCAACCATTCCAAAAATACGCAAAGCAAACACTCTGACCAGCATGTGCATCCGTACAGTCTGACCAGAGTCTTCACTATGTGTTTAGTTGATAGATAAGGACTCAAAGTAGTAGTGGACCATCAGGTAACATTATACAGTATGTGGCTGTCTACACTATTCAATGTTCACCCTTCACAAACATTTCTAAGTGTTGGAAATGTCACGCACAGGCTCAAATAATACATACTTATTTTTTTGTTTGAAAAAGAAAAATCTTACGAGGTTTGGGGAACTCCCTATGATACAATGCTAGTCTAATGGTCAGAATGGTCTGCAGAGACACTTATCAATTCCCCCAACAGAATTAGATATTTTTTCGTACAGGAATGGAAGTTTCTAAAAATAACCCCATTATGTCATTGTCCTCAAAATATCCATGTGATATCATAAAAAATATCATATGGGATGTTATCTCACAGATATTTGTATAGTTATAAGATAATACTTAAATAATGTAGAAACTGCTATATAAGTTATGTCCTTTTTCCATACAATTTGCCTTTTTATGTCCTTTGAGGGAAAAAATGAGCAAATTCTTCATTCATGATTATGTTTTCTACTCACATTTATTCCAAAAGGCCATTTTTTTTTTAAAGAAAACGTGTGTACCCTTTAGTAATATGTGAGTAATTGTTGAGGACCTTGATTGTTAATGAAAACCTTGAAAAACCTGATTGATTTAAACTGCACTCCTCAAAATGTCGAAAAATTATTCAATAATTTACCAAATGACAAAGCTCTAGACTGGTCCACATTTAAAGGAGCTGCACACACCAGTTTTAATTCAATTAAAGAGTTAAAATTTTATGTCTTCAATAGGGTAAAGAAAAATTTTAAAGATTTATCCATAATGAAACCAGCTTCTCATGGGACTTCTTTTCACAAAATAGTAGCGTACTCAAAATTTTGTCATTCAGGTATAAAATAATTTTTTCACACAATCAGAATTGACAAACAGGTAGAATGACTTATTAAGTAATGAGTAAACCTTTTCTTTCAAAGGTGCAGAATTTTCCCTGTCATTTTGTACATGAAAAAATATTCTGGAAAAAGCTGAAATTACTTGTAACAAGCAATTTCCACTATTTCCATAATATTTTCAAACACATAGGATGGTCACTCTTCATTTCACACCCAGTTTTCATCTTTAATTGAGCCTGTGCATGACATTTCCAAAAACTTGAAATGTTGGTAAGGTTCGAACATTGAGAGGCATAGGCAGCCACATACTGTATATATAAAGTTACCTGATGGCCCACAGATACTTTGAGACCTTACCTACCTACCAAACGCATAGTGAAGGCTCTGGTCGGACTGTGCAGGTGCACAGGCTGATCAGAGTCTTCGCTTTGCCTATATTTGAAATTGTAGGAAATGCCACAGGCTCAATTGTCGAACATGTTAGATTAAGCCTGATATTTGCTTGTCCATGGACAAGTGACCTAGAAAAATGCACTTGTCCGCAAGTCAAAAAGCCTATATCAGACAATTCATGCATGGGAATTCCACACCCCTGCTATTGTGTGTTAAGGGTAGAGAGAGATATTTTCTGGCAAATATACCAGGATCTGTTTTGTAACTGATAAGCCACATTTATCAGAACCTACAGAAATAACCCTGTATCTGATGGCTTATCAGTATCATCTACCTCTGTCTGGCCTGTGTACCTGGAGTTGTGTATTCATCAACATGGAACCCCTTCACAGACAAACCCAAATTACTGACTTTTTTTAAACCATTATAATAGTGGAAGCACAGCTGGATAGGTCTTAGAGTGAAGGACTTGGAAACTTTTGAAAAGAATCCAGAGGGGGCTGGGGGTTTCAAACAAACCACCTTTTATAGCCTTATAATTTTCATGCAGCGATTCAGTCAAATTATGCAAATGCTGCTTCAATCTGGGGGTAAAAATGGGTATTTTACAGCATGCTTGACCCCCTCTATATGAGACAAAGAATGCTGTTTGCAAAAATAGGGAGTACATGCTTCAATTTGGGGGTAAATCACCCCCATTTTAGGGTTTTTGGGAACAATGAAGGACTGTGCCCCGTCCTATCTATATGATCAAACCCCTTTACAGAAACCTTGGATCCACCTCAGTGGAATTCTTGGCATTTTCCATGTATTTTGATTGTACTCTTTCACAAAAATGAAATAGTTAGGCTCTAGAATCTAATATTTGAATATCAATTAACACTTTCCTGTTTTTCAAAATTTTGGACCTGTCCAAATTCAAAGGTTTTGCAGACGAAAATTAAAAGTGGGTTTAATTTGAAAAATAACCATTCAGTAGGATGGAAAATAGTGTGGAAAAGAAGAAATTGCTTGTCAGGAGCAATTTCTTCTTTTATCACAATGTTTTCTCAATCATAAAATCACAGGCAAGTAAAAAACAGGGATGAAACAGCAAAGGGTTAAACCTATTGTTTGAATACTACATCATGCACTTATCAATTAATTGCGTGGTGTAGGAAATAAATTAGAATGATAATTAGAATAAGAAAATATATTTCCTCTGCAAACAATTCATTTTATATAACAGAATGTCTTCGTTGACTGCATTCCAAATGTTGTAAGGTTTAACATCCAGCAGCTGACTCTAACTTCACGTGTTCAGTTCTCTAGAAGCTCTTGTGTAATGTCTTTGGGCAAACTAAACATCATAACTACAGCTTTTATAAGCTGTAGTTATGATGTTTTGGTTGCCCACTAAGGCTAGATATTTTTGCCCTGGGTTAATAACTGATTCATACTAGGTTCCTTGATAAAGTTTCCTGATACCGGTAGATTCTTAGTAATATCTGATAAATTGGAAATGTACCAACAACTCAATAGGAAAATCAATCCGTATGAAATATTATATTTCAATTTGAAAATTATGAAAATAAGGAAAGAAAAACAAAATAAAAAAATACATATAACAAATATTGACCATCATAGAAGTCGTTTTCCTAGTTTAACACAATTTTGACTATGTCCACATGAAAATGACATGTTAAGGCTACAAAGGGGGGGGGGGGGTAGATTCTTCCAAACCCACTACCTCAATCCCCCTCTGGACCCCACCACTGATTATATTAGCTCCCCATTGGCAATTACATATTTTTACTTAATTTTGCAGTTCTTAAAATTAAATCATTGATATGAAGTAATTCTCAAACTATTAGAGGCAAATTAAAACAGAATTATTTAACTGACAAAGCTTTGGTCGAAAGTTACCCATAAGTATTTTGCTTTGTTCTACAGAACATTTACATGAAGAAGTATGATATTTTATTGATAGACAACCAAAAAGTTGTATCTACAGCCAAATGAATAAAGCTGTATACAAACAAATTATCGCCCTTAATTAATGTTTTTTGGTAAGGAGGCTAAATGCGATTGGCTTACGGAATTTAAAATAGATATTGGCAAAAAACACGGAGAGTTGTTGATCATCATTTAAAAATTAAAAGCAGTTTTACAGGCTAAATCCCTCTAGCAGTATCAACTATATGATATGATTATAGTTTTCCGGAAATAAACATTTGGCTTCATGAAAGATTCCAGTGGAATCCGAAAATTCTTGGAATGTTTCACCTAAGACATATCTCAAGGCTGATAAGCTTTTTGAGATTTTGTTAAATTTCCAAGTACCTTTACCAAGGGCATTAATATTACTTTATTCATGACAAGGTTTAGATTAAACCTATTTTGCATTGAAAGTGGTACAATGCAATTTAGATTAATCCCTACTTAAAATACTGGGGCCTGTTTCACTAAACATCTTACTATTGTTTTTTGTGTAAATAAAAAATTAAAGGAATGCTCCTGCAGTATTAATTAAATACGAAATTCTGCCATGCATTATCTCATTGGAATCTACTTGAGACTGCCCCTTATATTTTCTTGGGATAGAACAAAAGAAATTAATATACATAGAACAATAGAGAAATTATACATAACTCCTCGTATTGGAAGTTCATTATGGAACAACTGCCAGACATGAAGTAAACAAACAGGTTTTTCACATACCTGTTGTTTTCTGTCGAATTCTGAGGGAGAAACGCAAAAATTTTGTTGTTGGGCGACCAAAACCTCGTAACTTCAGCTTGATTCAAGCTGAAGTTATGAGATTTTCGTCGCGGAAAGAAGATATGTTTTCTTTCTTGATTTATTGATATTGGAAATGGAAGGGTTTCAAAAATCATCTTGTAGACTGTCAAAGATACTCCAAAAATTTTGGTGAAAGATTGATTTGTTTAAGCAGCAACACAACAATAATTAATGTCTTTAAATAGGCGACCAAAAGTTCAAGACCTATTAATATTAGCTTGATTCAAGCTGATATATTGATTGATTGATTGAATGGAGTTTTACTCCCCTTTTAAGATTATTTCAGTCATATTGCAGCGGCTGGAGTAACAATGGATTCCTGGTATTTCTCACACCAGTACTACCATCACATCCTTTCCTAGCCTCCAGCTGCTATCCCACATAGGTCTATGATTATCAACCCATTGGTGGTAGACAAATAGTAGGAGTGCCACCTTCAGGGATCGAACCCATCCAGCTGATATGACAAGTTTTTTGTAGCCCAAATAGGATAATGTTTACTTCATGATTTATGGTTCCATGAAATGGAAAGGTTTTAAAAATCATCATGTAAACTGTCAAAGATTCTTAGAAAATATTTGACGTAAGATTGATTTTTTTGAAACTAAAACAAAATCATCTTTTGGCCACCAAAACTTTGTAACATCAGCATGATTCAAGCTGATGTTACAAAGTTTTAGTGGTCAAACAACATTTTTTTTTCTTCATGACTTATTATTTTTGCAAAAGGGATTTGTTCAAAATAACATTTTGAATTGTGAATTTTAGATTCTTAACTCTTGTCATGCTGAATAAAAAAATCTTTTCAAAATTGCAACAAAATTAATGTGCTCAAAGCACTGGATGCATTAATAGCGATTAGGTAATCAAAATTGAAAATATAATTTTTCAGCTTTTATGGATTCAAAAAAGGAAAAACAGGTGATATAAACAAGATCAGACTGCTATATGTGCAGTCTGATGTTTGTCTATACTCAGCTGCTACCTGAAGGCAGGAATATTCTAGGTTCAGCATGACAATGGTTAAAACACTTTTGGTGATACATATATCTTAATTAAAGCTGATGTTACAAGATTTTGTTGCTCAGTGAGGATATTATTGTTTCTTCATGATTTATAGTTCTTGGAAATAGAAAGATTTAAAGTTATCTTGTAAACTGTGAAAGATTCTTGGAAAAATTGTTAGTGACAGAATGATTTGTTTGAAATACAAAACTATTGCACTTCTTCTCCCAAAATCCAGTAGCCAAATTCAATCAAACCAAGTCATAATGTTCCTTCATAAAATGTGTTTGTGAACTTAAGATTGGGTCCCATTTATGGGCTTGACAGGTAGGATCTTATTTTGACTTTGGACATTTCAGACAAATTCATTCAAAATGTCGTAAAACCAGTGGGCTTATTTTAACCAAACTTCTCAGAAATGATCCTTGTGAGTCCCTTAATAAAATTGTTTATGAAATCTTTGTTAGCCTTGGAATATTGGTGTTGCTGTTTTGGGAAAGCTTTTTTTGACTTTGAATTATTTAAACCTCTGTTAACCCAAATATTAGTAGGCCATTTGAACTATGGCATGAATTTTCCTTGGAAGACTTTTCTCAAATCTTTCTTTATTGCTATTTTCTTCCCATTCAAATTATATTATTCAGGTCAGCAATTTAGAGCCATTCTTGTCCTCTTGTGTGAAAGACCAGTCAAATATGACTGAAAATGTGCAAAACAATTTTGAATTGAAATACCCAAATGGGTGTTTCTAGATGCCTGGACTGAAAACCAGTATGTTACCTGTAAAAAAATACCTATGTCTTGGCAGCTAAGTTAAACCACTGATTACTTATCTCGTCTGTATGTTTATCTACCAGTAACCATGGAAATACCTTTACATGTGTAATAATTCAGAGAGATAGCAATATCCATGGCTCAGCGTGAAACAGTTGTAACTGCCTATATGTTTATAGGCAGTTACAAATGTTTTGCCCTGAGTCCTTGATGTTGATGGCTCAGTATGAAACAGTTGTAACTGCCTATATGTTTATAGGGAGTTACAGATGTTTTGCGCTAAGCCATAAGTATGTTCTACTGCGAAGTATGAAAACTTTGAGAAAACTTGGAAGCCTTTATGTTTGGCATCATCCCACTGTTGATCCACTCCCAATTTCTTGAATTCTTTCTTGTAAATAAGTCTGAAGTCTAGGAAATGAGTTTTAAGTATTGTGAAATATTTCACCAAATGCATTTCATTTATTAATTCATTTACAAAATAATTACTCATAATAGCAGTTACTGAACTATGAGAATGCACTGTACACCAATATGTATATATAATTAAATTTTAGTGTGTCCATCAAGTTTTGTGCATTCTTTTTGGCTGAAAGATTGGTTTTATTCCTCAATGAAAACAATTTTGAGTATACAGCTTTTTTAGCTCACCTGAGCACATCGTTTGATTTGATTTGAATTGGGGATTTACATCGCTTTCAACAATCTCTCAGTTATATCGCGACAACTGGAGCACCTAACGATGGATTCCTGGTATTTCTCACACCAGTACTACCACCACATCCCTTTCCTAGCCTCCAGTTGCTATTCCACATAGGTTTACGATTATCTACCCATTGGTGGAAGACAAATGTCGTAAAGGATAAGTGCCGCGGCCGTGGATCGAACCTGTGCGTATATAAACCCCTGGATTAGAAGTCTGGCGCGCTACCAAATGCGCTATTGCCGTGGCCCTGAGCACATCGTGCTCAAGGTGAGCTTTTGTGATCATTGAATGTCCGTCGTCCGATGTGCGTCGTCTGTCTTCATGCATCAACAATTTGATGTGTTTACACTCTAGCGGCCACAAATATTGTCCAATCTTCATGAAACTTGGTGAGAATGTTTGTCAGGTCACAAGGATGAATCCTATTGAAAATGGGAAGGATCTGTGCCATATCACAGGAAAAGGGGCCTTAATAACAATTTTCTTGTTTACACTCTAGAGGCCACAGATAAGGTCTAATCTTGATGAAACTTGGTCAGAAAATTTGGCAGGTCACAAGGATGAACTCTATTGAAAATGGGAAGGATCTGTGTCATATCACAGGAAAAGGGGCTTAAATGCCAATTTTCTTGTTTACACTCTAGAGGCGACAAATATGGTCCAATCTTGAAGAAAAATGGTCAGAATATATGTCAGGTCACAAGGATGAACCCTATTGAAAATGGGAGGGATCCATGCCATATCACAGGGAAAGGGGCCTTAATAACATTTTTCTTGTTTATGCTCCAGAGGCCAAAAATATGGTCCAATCTTGAAGAAAAATGGTCAGAATATATGTCAGGTCACAAGGATAAACCCTATTGAAAATGGGAAGGATCTGTGCCATATCAAGGGAAAAGTGGCCTTAATGACAATTTTATTGTTTACAGTCTTAGAGGCCTCAAATCATAAAAGTACATTTATGACTTTTGATTGAAAACTTGATTTATTAAATGAGACAAAAACAGGAAGGTGACCATCATGGTTTTAAGTTTGCAGGCAAAGCAGTTCCGCAAAAAAATCTGCCTATTTAGGAGAAATTCTTCTATTTTTGCTTCAAGATATCAAATTATATGAGATGAAGAGAGGTATTTTTTTTAAAATTTCTTTGAGGTATTGAATTAAAAACCTTATCACTCTTGTGTATGGACCTGCTTTGCATATTCATACAGTGTGATTATGTTTTTAGTTTCATACCTCAATGTAATTAAAAAATTCTCTCTTTTTCTCTAAAATGGTGATGGTAGTTGATAAATGATGCTAATATGAATGGTGAAAGATATTTTATAAATGATGCCAATATGAATGGTGAAAGATGATTTATAAATGATGTCAATATAAAGGGCACAAGTTAGTTTATAGAATGATTCCCACATGAAGGGGGCAAGATACCTTATAAATAATACCAGTTTGAAATTAATAAATGATGCTAATACAAATGGCCTGTGACAATTATGAAAAATGGCCATATGAATGGCACAATATATTTTTATAAATAATATATGAAGGCGCAAAATTATTTATAAAACATTACCATATGAATGGGCAAGATAATTCATAAATGCTGCTTATATTGGTGGCTGAAGATAATTTATAAATAATGCCCATGTGTATGGCACAAGATATTTTATAAATGATGTCAATATTAATGGAAGAAGATAATTTATAAATGATGCCAATATTAATGGCACAAGATAATTGCTAAATCTTGCCTATATGTATGGTGGGAGATATTTTAACTAGGGTAAAAAAACTAGATCATGGAGTCAAATCTTAGAAAAACCTTGTATGTACTCTAGAGGCCACAATTTTGCCTGATCAAGTTTAAAATTGGTCAGAATAATTGTCTTGATGAAATCTTGGACAGGTTCATAATTGGGTCAATTAGTGGAAAATAATAGGTCACAGGGTCAAATCTTAGAAAATCCTTATATGCACTCCAGAGGCTTCAGGTTTTGCCTGATCAACCTGAAAATTGGCCAGAATGATTGTCATGCTGAAATCTTGGACAATTTTAAAATTGGGTCAACTGGGGTCAAAAACTAGGTGACGGGTCAAGTCTTTGGAAAACCTTGTATGCACTCTAAAGTCCACAATTTTTGCCTGATCATCCTGCAATTTAGTCAGAATGATTGTCTTGATGAAAGCTCTGATAAATTCAAATTAGGTGAACTAGGATAAAAAACTAGGTCACTGAGACAAATCTTAGAGAAACCCTTTATGCACTCCAGAGGCCTCAGTTTTTGCCTGATCAACCTGAAAATTAGTCAGAATGATTGTCTTTATGAAATCTTGGAAGAGTTTGAAAATGTGTCAAATTGGATAAAAAAAACTAGGTCATTGGGGTAAGTCTTTGTATGCTCTTTTGGCCAAAGGGGTTTTCTTGTTGTGTAGAATCAACTGCATCGTCTTAACTTTGTCATTACATATTCTCATAGTCCTTTCAGAGCCTGCTTTAAACAAGTTTTAGACAGTTAACTCAGGTGAGCGATTAAGAGCCACTATTGCCCTTTTGTTTCCGACCTTTGCACTTTTTCAAACTTGAATTTTTGTTCACTATCCAGCAACAAACAGCCAAGCATAATAAGGCGCCCATAACCGGTGCTTTTGTTTATTACTATGCTCTAAATCAAAAGCCATTTGACCTAGGACAGGGAACTTTACACAAATATCATCCATGACCAAAGGAGTAACCCCAGGTCTTTGGCTTTCTTAGGTCACAATTCAAGGTCACAATTAAATTTTAGTTTAGCTAATTGTAACTGAATTAGAAACTAAAATTAATATGTCCCCAAGAAGATATGGACAGAGATTATTTACCAAAATGTAGGCTCTATTATTAAACATTTACAGCTTTTATTCCTGGCTCTGCACTCATTCTTTCCGACTATTTGTCTTTCACCAATGGGTTGATAATCGTAGACCTATGTGAGATAGCAGCTGGAGGCTAGGAAAGGATGTGGTGGTTGTACTGGTGAGAGAAATACCAGGAAACCATTGTTAGGTGCTCCAGCCGCCGCGATATAACTGAAATAATGTTGAAAGCGGCGTAAAACTCCATTCAATCAATCAATCAATCTGCTATCATTCTTTAGACATTGAGATCAGTTAAGACAAATCTTGCCAATAAATTTCCAAAAAGTAAATCATTAAGTCATGAATTGAAATCTCATAAAATTTCCTAAATTTAATCAATCAGCCACACTTTCTTGACTGGTTCTAGTGTTTTATGCAGCAGGTGTGAGCCATATATGGGAGATTGGTATACCAGTCTACTCAATAAATACAGTCTGCTACTTGATGGAGTGGTCTTCAAGAAAGGTGGAACCGCTGAAATCCTCTGTAAATGAAAAATCTCCTTTTGTAATTTACAATTCAACTATCAGATTTTCAAGTCATTTGTGAGTTGATGAATTTTCATGGTTTTAAATGATTCTTGATAATGTGCTAAAAATAAAAAAAAATGACCCACTTCCTCTCCTTACATAATTAGAATTGTAACCTGACACCCCTTACAGGTAATTCTATGATAGACTCGCCTCTGTCTGTGAGGCTTATCAGCAAGTAAATTCTGTATACTCCTCAGTGTTTAGAAGGAATTAAGAGCCGAAACATCTACCTGCATGCATTGCTGTTTAAGAAAATAGTGATCTGCATATTTTCGCTTTAAAAAAGTTACGCAATTGGAAAAAAAGTAACAAAGGAAGATTTTTAAACAACAAAAAGGATACGCCCTTTTGAAAGTGGAATTAAATCAACTGTTTTCAAATGTGTGCTGTTACTTTTTGTGATATTAAGACGCAAAAATAGTAAAGAAGCAAAATGTCGGATCGAGCTTCTGATATAACGGACTTATCTGAGGTCCCTCCATCGACAACAACCATCAGTACTGTTGCTGTACAGGCTGGAAGGTCAAAGGTTGTTCTTGCAATCTTACGAGTAAGTGTTAATTATGTAATAGTAGTTTGAGTTTCTTTTGATATTCTTATTTCAATCAATTTCACCTCTGTTTTTCCCATCCAAATACAAATGCTCTCAAAAACAAAGTCTTTTCTTAGAAATATATGTACTTGCAAACTGTTTAATTCATTACAAGCTCAATTATGGTACAGGGGGGGTATATTCATAAGGTTAAACAAACTTTATCCAACCCTTCTCATGCTGTTTAGCTTTAATAGACAGTATAGACCAAGATAAGCCTGCACAGAGCTGCAGTCTGATCTTAGCCTAGACTGCCTGCTGTCTTCTTAGATCATTGTTGGAAAATCTTCACCAAGAAAAGTTAAAAGAAAAAGAGGTCAATTTCTTTTATGCAAATTCAACACTAAAAGAGTTAAAATGGAAAAATTTGTCTGGAAAGTTTGAATCCACTTTTCAACTTTCAAGGCTGTTACCTTCACAAGTTTGCGTCAACGGGTTAAAAGAAATATTGTTTTCCTATCAATATAATCTGGGTGGAATGGAATTTAAGATATTTTTGGCTTGTTGCCATGGTGACTAATCATCAACCTAAATGGCCCCAGTAATCATTCCTGTTTCTTGGGTTTTAGAAGCTGAATTTCCTAAAATAATCATTCAAAATGTACAAAAAAATCCTAGTTAAACCAATTACCAAATTTTCCCAAATAAAAGCCCCTTCCCCAATAGTACCACCCCTAAATTTTTTACTGAAAAAAATAAACAATGAAATTTTGAGACTTCTTCTTTAATTTGATCTGAATTTTAAATGGAAAATCACATCAAATAAATGGGAAAAGGGCCTATAAGATACCGATTTATAGTAAATTCTTACTTAATCAGTAAATGCTTACTTAAAACTTCCCAAACCATGTTATGCATAGTTCCTTGGAGCGATTATTTGAAGAAATACAGTATTTATTTTATAGGCTTCATCTGATAGTGTAATTCTTAATTGTTATTGTATTTGACTGATAAATCTTAGATCCAAGATAGATATTTGGTTCAAGATCTTCATTGGTCTTGAAAACTAAAAGTTTACTACAAATGGGGCTTTTCAACTGAAACCCTGATAATAGTGCTTGCATAGAAGTTACAAAAGCCCCAAATAATAATTTGGCAGAATCTTGTCTAACTGACTTCTTGGTAAAACAAACAATTGTTATCTTTTTCAGAGTCATACTCTTATTCATAGTTAAGTTGGTAGCGCGTCAGACTGTCAATCTAGAGATCCTGACCCGGGTTTGATCCCCGACGGCGGCACTCATTTTTAGCTCCACTGGCCGAAGGCCAGCGAGCTATTGTCATGGCGAGGTGTCCGTCGTGCGTCCGTCCGTCCGTCCGTCCGTCCGTGCGTGCGTGCGTGCGTAAACTTTTCTTTAAACATCTTCTCCTCCTAAACCAATGGGTGGATTTTGACCAAACTTGGCCAGAATGTTCCTTGGGTGACCCTCTTTTAAAGTTGTTCAAAAAATTTGGATTGACCCCCAAATATGGGCGTGGCAGGGCGGGGCTTATTTTGACCCCAAAATCTTTGAACGACATCTCCTCCCAAACCATTGGGCAAATTTCAATGAAACTTTACCACAATGCTCCTTGGGTGACCCTCTTCTAAAGTTGTTCAAGAAATTTGGATTGACCCCCAAATATGTGCTTGGCAGAGCGGGGCTTATTTTGACCCCGAAATCTTTGAACGACATCTCCTCCCAAACCATTGGGCCAATTTCAATGAAACTTTACCAGAATGTTCCTTGGGTGACCCTCTTCTAAAGTTGTTCAAGAAATTTGGATAGACCCCCAAATATGGGCGTGGTAGGGCGGGGCTTATTTTGACCCCGAAATCTTTGAACGACATCTCTTCCCAAACCATTGGGCCAATTTCAATGAAACTTTACCAGAATGTTCCTTGGGTGACCCTCTTCTAAAGTTGTTCAAGAAATTTGGATTTACCCCCAAAAATGGGCGTGGCAGGGTGGGGCTTATTTTGACCCCGAAATCTTTGAACCTCATCTCCTCCCGAACCATTGGGCCAATTTCAATGAAACTTTACCAGAATGTTCCTTGGGTGACCCTCTTCTAAAGTTGTTCAAGAAATTTGGATTGACCCCCAAATATGGGCGTGGCAGGGCGGGGCTTATTTTGACCCTGAAATCTTTGAACGACATCTCCTCCCAAACCATTGGGCCAATTTCAATGAAACTTTATTAGGATGTTCCTTGGGTGACCCTCTTCTAAAGTTGTTCAAGAAATTTGGATTGACCCCCAAATATGGGCGTGGCAGGGCGGGGCTTATTTTGGCCCTGAAATCTTTGAACCTCATCTCCTCCTAAACCATTAGGCAAATTTCAGTGAAACTTTATTAGGATGTTCCTTGGGTGACCCTCATCTAAAGTTGTTCAAGAAAACGGATTGACCCCCAAACATAGGCATGGCAAGGCGGGGCTTATTTTGACCCCGAAATTTTTGAATGACCTCTCCTCCTGAACCATTAGGCCAATTTTAATGAAACTTTACCAGAATGTTCCTTGGGTGACCCTCATCTAAAGATGTAGAAGAAATTTGGATTGGATGAGATCCACTTGATCAATAAAATTCAGGTGAGCGGTTTAGGGCTATTCTGGTCCTCTTGTTTCAATCTGCATCTAAATAGTTTTTTTTCTTGTAATTTTACATATAAGTTAATTAAGTTCATTCCTTCATAAGTCAGTTTCAACCTAGAAAAAGTCTGAATTCCTTCTGAATGTTGTTCACTTTCATTACCTTCTATTTGCAATATCTCTCTTTCAAATCTTGAGATTTTAAGCCAGTGGAGCGATACAGGCCCTCTTGGGCCTCTTGTTTCAGTCTTTTTGTGCCTTACCAATGGGTTGATAATCGTAGATCTATGTGAGATAGCAGCTAGAGGCTAGGAATGGATGTGATAGTAGTACTGGTGAGAGAAATACCAGGCATTGTTAGGTGCTCTAGCTTCCACAGTATAACGGAAAAATTGTTGAAAGCGGCGTAAAACTCCATTCAATTAATCAATCTTATTCAACCTTAACTGTTTTCTTTAACGTGATTCCTTTAATTGGAAAAAACAGTTTTAAGTTATTAATAAATTTTGTACCAAGCTCTATAACAATAAGATAATGCTAATGATAATAACTCTTCCATTGATGATGAAATATCAAGAGAATCATCAAAGATGCCACAATGATGTTCTAAAGGTGTGTCAGTCATACTTAGTCAGCTGTTGGTAATCAAGCACAGCATGCTGCTTCATTACTTTTCTCTATTGGGAAGAGGTACTGATAAAAGGGGATAATGTCAGGCTGAAAATTTTTTTTTCAATGAAACCCTATGTTGTGGGTACTCATTTGAATCGTCTTTTCGAGACGATTCAAGTGGATACTCACAATAAAGGATTTGCGCAAGTATAATTAGAATTATTGTATTTGAAATTAAAAATAGCCAGTCTATCTGTAACTCTGTATTGTTAGAATAGTAAAGAAGTCACCTTCCTGAGGTTAAACTGCCCGGTGCTGTTAAACTGTTTCTAAGCTGTTGTAATAGCAAAGTTAGTATCACAGCAGACTCCTTGGTTCTTTTATCACTGGGTGACATGGGTTCAATCTGAAAGATTGATTGATTAATGGTTGACAAGATGATTGAAAGGCGATTGATTAATCATTCAAATGGATCTTTAATTTCAATCAATGATCACAAACTGACAAATGATCAGTCAATCTATTAATCAATCAATCAATGAAAAAACTCGGAAGAAAATCTTTAACCCTTCAATCCATCCATCAATTTGATGGAACAATCAATTCATCAATTCAGAAACCACCAAAGTCACCAACCAATCAATCACTTTTCAACAAAGACTCTGTCACATTACAATGCCAGTAGCCAAACATACTTTGTATCAGCCTATGTTGTTTTTGTTGATTTATGTTTACCACTAAATTTACCAAATTGTGTGAACATCTAAAGTGAAATTTCTTGTGAGAATAGTGTCTGGTCAGAATTAGCACCAAATTTTAAATGAAACTGATGCCTTCAAATCTGTTATTCTAGTGCCCTCATATCTTTGAGTTTTATTTGACTTGAGGTTAAAATTATCTTTAGCAATATGGGTAACTGTTACCATCTGCCAGCCTAACTGGGCTTATCAGCTGATTCATGAACTGTGACTCACCTTTTAAACTGAGCTTTACCTGTTTACTGCAAATGAATTTTTGAACACTTATACTTTGACAGTATGCTTTCTACTAGGTTTATATTCAACCAATGTCATGCTGAAAAAATCCAAATGGCATAATTTCTTTAAGATCAGAGTGCTTAAGGTATTTTGAGTCAGTATATTTCTGAAATTATATTTATACCACCCACCTACGAAGTAGAGGGGGGTATGTTGGTTTCACCATGTCTGTCTGTCTTTCCATCCATCTGTCCATCCATCCATCCATTTGTCTGTCCATCCGTCTGACGGTCTGTCTGTAGACCTTTTCGTTCAATGGTCCTCTTGTTTTCTTAGGTGCGTGTTGAAGTCATAAAGAAATGATAAAAGAATATAGTTTCATAATTCATTTACAAAGAAAAAATATATTATCTTCTCCTCAGTTTTTAGCCTTTACCAATTAATAAGTATCTTTTGAAGTTCAACCAATAAGCTGACCAGAAATACCTGGTTTCCAGTAATATTTAGATATTGGCCAATGAATGAGATGGTATCTCGCAGGAAGGCTATCACTTCAGGTGATTGATCTAGTAGATATCTAAATAACACTGAAAGGAGAGAACTGATAAGCCCCATATCATGATCTTGGATAAGGTCCTGTAAACCCTTTACTAGATTACTACTTTAGAAATATAAGGTTTAAAATAGATATTTGAACAGCTTTGGAAAAAGAGAATTTGTAAAATGTCCTGTGAACTCTTTGACTGATTAGCTTTATAAGAAGTCTCAAAATGGAGCTTCAAAGTTTTATCTAAATATATATCAAAATGCCATCAATTATTCTGAAAATCACACAAGAAGCCTGATGCAAATAAATCAATAAGCTATTTTCAATCAAGAATCAAATCTGGTTTCTTCTTTTTTTCAATCATTTGTTTTATGGTGTTTCAAGATGGTCTCTTTTCATGTTACATGCCACAAATAAATCAGGGGGCATTTTGTATTTTAGATGTCAAATTTTCATTCCTTTCATACTTACCCCGTGTATTGAAATAAATCAAATGAGTACCCACAACATAGGGTTTCTTTTTAAAATAACGTTTTTTGCCTGGAGTTCCTCTCTTTAAATTCAGACCTTTGTATTGTAAAACTTACGTTGTTTATTCTGTTTCAGTGTGGAGAATGGATCCGGGTTCGAGTCCACCAGATGGAGCCAGACCTAATGGAGGTCGGTTCTACCCTGGAAGAAGCTCTCCAGCTACAAGCTGAACATGACCTATTATTGTCCAAATTACAGGTGAGTAAAGCTTACTCTATTGCAATTTGAGTTATATAGACTAAAAGATGTCAATCTAGACATAACAAGGCCTAATGGAGGTTGGTTCTGAACTAGTAGAAGCACTTCAGCTGCAAGCTGAACAAGACCTATTATTGTCCAAATTATAGGTGAGTAAGGCTTACTCTATTGCAATTCGAGTAATTTAGACTAAAAGATGTTCATTAGGTCTGGTTCTGAACTAGTAGAAGCACTTCAGCTGCAAGCAGAACATGACTTATTATTGTCCAAATTACAGGTGAGTAAAGCTTACTCTATTACAATTCGAGTAATTTAGACTAAAAGATGTCAATCTAGACATAACCAGACCTAATGGAGGTTGGTTCTGAACTAGTAGAAGCACTTCAGCTGCAAGCTGAACATGACCTATTATTGTCCAAATTACAGGTGAATAAAGCTTACTCCATTACAATTTTGAGTAATTAAGACTAAAAGTTGTCAATCTAGACATAACCTGACCTAATGGAGGTTGGTTCTGAACTAGTAGAAGCACTTCAGCTGCAAGCAGAACATGACCTATTATTGTCCAAATTACAGGTGGGTAATACTTTTAATAGAGGATATTGAATGAGTGGTCATGAAATACGGAAATTATTAAACAAGTCATCTATTAACAGATAAAAACAAGGCTGCTGTTTTAGATGAAGAGTTTTATAAATTCTATATTTTATGATCTTTTATTAAAAATTTTATATTCTATTCATAATATGATCCGAATTTTGCGGAAAATGATCAAAATTCTTGAAATTCAACATTTCAATTTTTCGCGTTACTTATAACGCCATATAAAAATGACATCACAATGTTCATCATGATGTCATTTTAGGGGTTAAAATGTAGCGTTCCAGTTCATTCTGAGCTAAATTGCATAGTTATTCCACTAGTGTAATGACACTCATGTAATATCAAAAATATTCAATGGGGTTATTTCAATCCCGCAACGTAGTTTATATTATGAAATGTCTCAATATATTTTATGTTACAATAAAACTAGACCTGATGGAGGTCAGTTCAACCCTGGAGGAAGCTCTCCAGCTAAAAACTGAACATGACCAATAATTGTCCAAATACAGGTGGGCAACGCTAACTCTATTGCAATTTCAAGTAATTTAGGCTAAAAAAAATTCAATTTAGACAGAACCAGACCTAATGGAGGTCTGTTCTAAACTAGAAAGAGCTCTCCAGCTACAAGCTGAACATGACCTATTATTGTCCAAATTACAGGTGAGTAAAGCTTACTCTATTGCATTTCGAGTAATTTAGAATAAAAGATGTCAATCTAGACATAACCAGACCTAATGGAGGTTGGTTCTGAACTAGTAGAAGCACTTCAGCTGCAAGCTGAACATGACCTATTATTGTCCAAATTACAGGTGAATAAAGCTTACTCCATTACAATTTTGAGTAATTAAGACTAAAAGTTGTCAATCTAGACATAACCTGACCTAATGGAGGTTGGTTCTGAACTAGTAGAAGCACTTCAGCTGCAAGCAGAACATGACCTATTATTGTCCAAATTACAGGTGGGTAATACTTTTAATAGAGGATATTGAATGAGTGGTCATGAAATACGGAAATTATTAAACAAGTCATCTATTAACAGATAAAAACAAGGCTGCTGTTTTAGATGAAGAGTTTTATAAATTCTATATTTTATGATCTTTTATTAAAAATTTTATATTCTATTCATAATATGATCCGAATTTTGCGGAAAATGATCAAAATTCTTGAAATTCAACATTTCAATTTTTCGCGTTACTTATAACGCCATATAAAAATGACATCACAATGTTCATCATGATGTCATTTTAGGGGTTAAAATGTAGCGTTCCAGTTCATTCTGAGCTAAATTGCATAGTTATTCCACTAGTGTAATGACACTCATGTAATATCAAAAATATTCAATGGGGTTATTTCAATCCCGCGACGTAGTTTATATTATGAAATGTCTCAATATATTTTATGTTACAATAAAACTAGACCTGATGGAGGTCAGTTCAACCCTGGAGGAAGCTCTCCAGCTAAAAACTGAACATGACCAATAATTGTCCAAATACAGGTGGGCAACGCTAACTCTATTGCAATTTCAAGTAATTTAGGCTAAAAAAAATTCAATTTAGACAGAACCAGACCTAATGGAGGTCTGTTCTAAACTAGAAAGAGCTCTCCAGCTACAAGCTGAACATGACCTATTATTGTCCAAATTACAGGTGAGTAAAGCTTACTCTATTGCATTTCGAGTAATTTAGACAAAACGATGTCAATCTAGACATAACCAGACCTAATGGAGGTTGGTTCTGAACTAGTAGAAGCACTTCAGCTGCAAGCAGGATATGACCTATTATTGTCCAAATTACAGGTGAGTAAAGCTTACTCCATTGCAACTTTGAGTAATTTAGACAAAAAGATGTCAATCTAGACATAACAAGGCCTAATGGAGGTTGGTTCTGAACTAGTAGAAGCACTTCAGCTGCAAGCAGAACATGACCTATTATTGTCCAAATTACAGGTGAGTAAAGCTTTCTCTATTACAATTCGAGTAATTTAGACTGAAAAATGTCAACCTAGACAGAACCAGACCTAATGGGGGTCTGTTCAACTATAGAAGAAGCATTCCAGCTACAAACTGAACATGACCTATTATTGTCCAAATTACAGGTATACAATTTTCTATCATGCTATTTTGTCCAAGTGTATTTTGGGGCAATTTTAAGAGCTCACAGGGGCTGGTGCTAAAGGAAGCTCTCCAGCTACAAGCAAAATTAATGACGAATTATTTTCCAAATTATAAGTGGGTAATTGAATTCTGTCATTACATTTAGTGTATTTTGAGCATTAAATTTAGACTTTCATACTCAAAAAACACCATCAAGATGGAGCCAGACCTAATAAATGAGCCTGTGTGTGAGATTTCCAACAATTTCAAATATGCGCAAAGCAAAGACTCTGACCAATTATTTCAAATTGTTGTGAATGTCACGCACAGGCTCAAATGGAGTTAATCTTTAGGTAGACTCTAGCTACAAGTAGAACATGATGTGCAATTATTGTTCAAATTGTGGTTACTACGGCATAAAACTCTGACATTAAATGTCTTTCTGGGTGAAAATTATTTTAAGAAAGTGGGAAATTGCTTCTTATAATTGGCTTATTTTTCTACAACATCTACATCTACAGATCAGCCTGCACATGTGTTCAGCTCCCATCTAATTTTCTGTCTGAATCTAGAAAAGTTTAAAATTTGTATTTTCAATTTACTTCAGCTGAATTGCTTCTGTATTTATGATAAAACGCAGTGTATATGATCAGGGTTAAAGGATAAATGAAATCATTGGCATCTCCCACCCACCAACCAAGGGCTGATTTTATCGATTACTCAGCACAAAATAGTTGTAACTCCATATATGTTTACTGAGAGTTACAACCGTTTCACGCTGAGCCATTGATATCTGGTGATAAGGGGCACACTTCTAGGTAATCAAAGGTACCATGTTCTTGATAATAATTATCTAAATAAAAGGTAGATTGTTGGAGTATAGGGGAAGAACTAAAGGAAAAACAAAAAAAAAAAAATACTTTGGATCCATGTTTGCCATTTATGTAAGAAAAAAGTACAGTTCCGTGGTGTTACATGAATTGGTCAAAAGTTATCTTCCCCTAAGGATAAAAAAAAAAAAATCAATAAAAATGGCATTTGAATCTGTATTTTAGTTCCCTTATTTGTACACCTAACCTTGTCAAATTTTTGCAGAATGTAAAATACTTAATGTTTTTAGAACCCCATATAGAGGGAAGAATTTTGTGACAAAATGTAATTTGTCATAGTTTGTCTTTAATACCCTCTTTTGTGGTGGTTACAAATTGAAATAAACCCATAATAATGGTTTTAAGTAAAATCTTTGATTCAGATCATCTAGCATTACCATTTTAATTCACAAGAAAACAGTTGGGAAAAAAAACCCAAAACAATATCAGCATTTATCTGTATGATGAATGCACAAAGTGTCTGTGGGTATTTAATCTGATAGGTGTGAAAAATATTACCATCTTTATTTACTGATAAGCCAAACTGGCTGCAGGCTGATAAGCCCATGGTGCATTGAGTCATAATCATTATCCATTTTAGTTGGTCTTTGCTTGTTATTTAGTGTGGATACTTTACCTGTGTCTGGAATATCTATCTCATGGAGGAAAATCAAGTAATCTTTAATTTTAGTTGGATTTGTTCATTAAATTTAAACCTTTTCAAACTATCAATAACCTCGGCTAGAGGCATAGACATAAATCAGCTTTCTCTTATAGTGTAGACCGAATTTAGTGTATCTCATAAAAATTTTGTTTGCTCTTTCTAAGCCAGAATTGATTTTCCAAAGAAATTTTAAGTCCTATAATTAGGCCTTTTAGTGCTTTGATTTTTAATGCAAGTCCTTTATAAGTTTCTGATCAATATGACAGAGTTGTTTTTTTTTTAATAAAGTAATAAAGATTTTTGAAAAAAAGTAAAAAAAGGACAAAAGATTCACAATGGCTTTTAGGAAAGGAAAACTTACTTTTTCTAGTTGCACTGAAGCTTTTAATTTTAGAGATTATTTCCGTCAATTTTAGATATTTTTCTCGTGTCCAAAAGACTCTAGAAATTTCAAGCTTTTCATTTTGGATTAGTCGATCTATAAGAACACTTTTGCCCAATTTCAACCCTTGTTATTCTTAACCTCGAAACATTCCTTCTATGGAGGGAGATAAAGCCAGAGATCAGCCTGCACATATGTGCAACCTGATCTCCACCTTTTCCACCTGATTTTCTGTTTCAAACTAGTAAAGTTTAAAATTTATAGTTTCATGATAAAGAGGAATATACAATTACTACATACAGTGCTTATAGTACTTTGATTTTAAAGTCATTTTGCAAGAATGACAAGGGTTAACTGTTGAAATATTATTTTGCAGGCTAAGGAAGAAGAGATCAAACAATTACTGGGCCGGGCTGATAGTTACGCCGCGGAGAATCGCTCAGAAGCAGTGGTTTACTCTGCGATGTCGGACACTCTCGCTGAGGCCTGGAAAGATCTCAATGACAAACTCCAATATCGGCGACAACTGCTCGCGGAAAGCGTCACATTCCACCAGAAAGCCAGCACTGTAAGTAATCAAAATTTGATGGCTCAGCACGAATAAGGTGTAACTCCCTATATGTTTATAGGGAGTTACAACTGTTTCAAGCTAGGCCAGCTATTAATGTTGTTTGACTTGTCTTATTGTCTGTTTTCCTGTCTATTGGCATTATTTTGCTGATCTTTTATGATAAAGGTTCAGTTTGTGGAACCATTAGATCTGATATTTTTATGCCCCCGATAGGGAGGCATCATAAATTTGACTTGTCCGTCCGTCCGTCTGTCCGTCTGTCCGTCCGTCCGTCATTCCGTCCAAAAACTTTAACATTGGCCATAACTTCTAAATCAAAGCGGTGTCGGGGGCATTGTCATCTTACAGTGACAGCTCTTGTTGTTTTCTAAGTCATGAAAAACCTGTTATGAGTTTTTCATAAAAAAAAAATAATGTTGTTAAACATACACCTACACAATCCTTCTTTTTGAAGCTCTTAGTGAGAAGAGAATAAGGAAAACATTGTGAAGATCATGTTTTCCACATTGGATGAAATCAAAATAGTATTTAATGTTAATTTTTTCTGATTTCTCATTATTCATTTTGATAGATATGTAGTTTACTATAAATCAATTCTTCTTTCTTTCAGTTTGCTGAGCAAATGGAACATGCCCAACATAGATTTGCTAGCTTACCGTTAGCGACAGATGTGGAATCTGCCCGCAGACAGTTACACCAACATGCCGAAATTAAACAAGGTATATATATTATACACGGTACTTATTTATTAATTGCAGAGAGACATTACTGCAGTCAATGGGCATTTGCTGGCGTGTCATACTTTGGATCATGCGTTTTACAGCGATACATATCTTTTCCGACATTTGTCTCCGTCAAATTGATGAATAATTGTAAAACCTATGTGGGATTATCAACCTGAGGCTCAGAAAGTATGTTGTGGTAAAACTGGTGAGAAAAATACCAGAAACCCATGGTTAGGTGCTCCAGCAGCTGCAGTATGATTGAAAAATTTTTAAAAGCCGTGTCAAACCTAATTTAAAACGACAACAAGGAAAATCCGGGGAAAAAACTTTGTCAGAAAATGAAATAAAAGGGTCTAAAGGGATGCAGGTTTTGCAAGTCTTAGACTGTTAAATAAGAAGCTAGGACTCCCTAAATAATCTTATGTAAATCCAATTGCCCCTGTTTAACTTCAGGAAAGAATTGAAGCCTGTTTAAAGAGTTGTCAATTTTTAGCTCCACTGGCCGAAGGCCAGCGAGCTATTGTCATGGCGGGGTGTCCGTCGTGCGTCCGTGCGTCCGTGCGTCCGTCCGTGCGTGCGTGCGTAAACTTTTCTTAAAACATCTTCTCCTCCTAAAGCAATAGGTGGATTTTGATGAAACTTGGCCAGAATGTTCCTTTGGTGACCCTCTTCTAAAGTTGTTCAAGAAATTTGGATTGACCCCCAAATATGGGCGTGGCAGGGCGGGGCTTATTTTGAGCCCGAAATCTTTGAAGGACATCTCCTCCTGAACCATTGGGCCAATTTTAATGAAACTTTACCAGAATGTTCCTTGGATGACCCTCTTTTAAAGTTGTTCAAGAAATTTGGATTGACCCCCAAATAAGGGCGTGGCAGGGCGGGGCTTATTTTGAGCCCGAAATCTTTGAAGGACATCTCCTCCTGAACCATTGGGCCAATTGTAATGAAACTTTACCAGAATGTTCCTTGGATAACCCTCTTTTAAAGTTGTTCAAGAAATTTGGATTGACCCCCAAATATGGGCGTGGCAGGGCGGGGCTTATTTTGAGCCCGAAATCTTTGAAGGACATCTCCTCCTGAACCATTGGGCCAATTTTAATGAAACTTTACCAGAATGTTCCTTTGATGACCCTCTTTTAAAGTTGTTCAAGAAATTTGGATTGACCCCCAAATATGGGCGTGGCAGGGCGGGGCTTATTTTGAGCCCGAAATCTTTGAAGGACATCTCCTCCTGAACCATTGGGCCAATTTTAATGAAACTTTACCAAAATGTTCCTTGGATGACCCTCTTTTATAGTTGTTCAAGGAATTTGGATTGACCCCCAAATATGGGCGTGGCAGGGCGGGGCTTATTTTGAGCCCGAAATCTTTGAAGGACATCTCCTCCTGAACTATTGGGCCAATTGTAATGAAACTTTACCAGAATGTTCCTTTGATAATCAGACCCTCTTTTAAAGTTGTTCAAGAAATTTGGATTGACCCCCAAATATGGGCGTGGCATGGTGGGGCTTATTTTGAGCCCAAAATCTTTGAACGACATCTCCTGAACCATTGGGCTGATTATAATGAAACTTTATCAGAATATTCCTTGGGTGACCCTCTCCTTAATTTGTTCAAGAAATTTGAATTGCCCCCCACCCACCCCCCAACCCCCAAAAAGCGGCGTGGCTGGTTGGGGCTTATTTTGAGCCCGAAATCCTTGAACGACGCCTCCTTCTGAACCATTGGGCCAATTTCAATGAAAATTTACCAGAATATTCCTTGGATGACGCACTTTGATAGTTGATCAAGAAATTTGGAATGACCCCCAAAAAATGGGTGTGGCAGGGTGGGGCTTTATCCGAATGTTCCTTGAATGACCCTTTTCAAAAATTGTTTGGGAAATTTTTTTTGTCCATAAACATGGGACTGGCAGGGCAGGCTTATTTTTTTTATTTTTATCCACATTTTGCGTTGTTTGTCTTTTTATTTATTGGCTGTGATTTATTTTTGCACTTCTTACATATAGTGCAGAATTAAAACTCCATATATAATTTTCAAAACAAATAAAATACATTTTGTAAGCGTAATTTCAGTTTTCTACAATCTAGACCTTAGATTGTTTTCACACCTGTCATTAGAGATATATTTCGCGTACCAGTTTTTCACACATTTCACACATTTATGCCAGGTATATCAACCAAGGTCTTAAACATTGTCTAATACATCAAGCAAATCTGCCTTGCTCTCATGAGGAATGATTTTTTTCATTTTTAGCTCCACTGGCCGAAGGCCAGCGAGCTATTGTCATGGCGGAGTGTCCGTCGTGCGTCCGTGCGTGCGTCCGTGCGTAAACTTTTTCTTTAAACATCTTCTCCTCCCAAACCAATGGGCGGATTTTAACGAAACTTGGTAGAAATGATCCTTGGGTGGCCCTCTTCTTAAATTGTTCAAAGAATTTTGATTGGTCCCAAAATATGGGCGTGGCAGGGCGTGGCATTTTTACACTTTGAAATCTTTAAAAATCTTCTCCTCCCAAACCATTGGGCCGAATTCAATGAAACTTTACCAAAATGTTCCTTGGGTGACCCTTTACTTAAATTGTTCAAGAAATTTTGATTGGCCAATAAATATGGGCGTGGCAGGGCGGGGCTTATTTTGAGCCCGAAATCTTTAAAAATCTTCTCCTCCCAAACCATTGGGTCGAATTCAATGAAACTTTACCGAAATGTTCCTTGGGTGACCCTTTACTTAAATTGTTCAAGAAATTTTGATTGGCCCATAAATATGGGCGTGGCAGGGTGGGGCTTATTTTGAGCCTGAAATCTTTAAACGACATCTCCTCCTGAAACCATTGGGCCGAATTCAATGAAACTTTACCAAAATGTTCCTTGGGTGACCCTTTACTTAAATTGTTCAAGAAATTTTGATTGGCCCATAAATATGGGCATGGCAGGGCGGGGCTTATTTTGAGCCCGAAATCTTTAAAAATCTTCTCCTCCCAAACCATTGGGCCGAATTCAATGAAACTTTACCAAAATGTTCCTTGGGTGACCCTTTACTTAAATTGTTCAAGAAATTTTGATTGGCCCATAAATATGGGCGTGGCAGGGTGGGGCTTATTTTGAGCCTGAAATCTTTAAACGACATCTCCTCCTGAAACCACTGGGCCGATTTCAATGAAACTTTACCAAAATGTTCCTTTAGTGACCCTTTACTTACATTGTTCAAGAAAATTTGATTTGCCCATAAATATGGGCGTGGCAGGGCGGGGCTTATTTTGAGCCCGAAATCTTTAAACCACATCTCCTCCTGAACCACTTGGCTGATTTCAATGAAACTTTACCGAAATGTTCCTTGGATGACCCTTTACTTAAATTGTTCAAGAAAATTTGATTGGTCCATAAATATGGGCATGGCAGGGTGGGGCTTATTTTGAGCCTGAAATCTTTGAACGACATCTCTTCCTGAACCACTGGGCCAATTTCAATGAAACTTTAACAGAATTTTCCTTGGGTACCCCTTTACTGAAATTGTTCAAGAAATTTTGGTTGGTCCATAAATATGGGTGTGGCAGGGCGGGGTCTATTTTGAGCCCTAAATTTTCGAATGACATCTCCTTCTGAACCTTATGTTTTAATAAGATGGGTGATGGGTTGCAGGTTCATTGTGATTGAATATTTTGGTGCAATATGGACCAGAACCAGTTAATCATCATTAGATAGGTTTTAGAAGATTTCGGAGTGTTAATGTATTCATTTAAAGTAAGCTTTATTTAATGAAAGTCTAAAGATTTTAAAGCCAGTGGAGCAATACAGGCCCTCTTGGGCCTCTTGTTTCCTGAAGTTGAGTGCCAATGATTCATATCTGTTTGATTCTTGAAATTATATACCTTTAACCTTAATATGTTGGAAATTTACATAGTTTCATTACATATGGAAAATATTTCATAGAAATTTTGTTAGAAGGAAATAAAGAATTTTTATTGCTTTGTAATTTGTATCATAGTTTTTGTCAATCTCTTTCAGAAATCCTGGAAGCATCCAAATCCACACTTGATTTAGGCCACTCCTTGCTTGACCGAATCAAGGAAATGGGAATGCATGCAGACTTTACCAACAGACACGCTACAACAGCCGCGTGTTACGGAATCGAACATCTACTAGAACTATTACAAGACAGAAGACGAAGGCTCGAAGAACTTTGGGAGCAGCGTCGCATTCGACTGGAACAATCACTTCAGTTATTCCAACTTGACCAAGAAGTCGATAAAGTCCTCGGCTGGTTTAGGACCACCGGACATGCGCAGCTTCAAAGGACCGAGCTTGGCAATTCCTACGAATCTGCCAAACGCATACAAGAGGACCACCAAAGATTTGAACAACAAGCAAGAGTAAGTGATCAAGTTCATTAATATAAATGAGCTTGTGCGTGACATTTCCAACAATTTGAAATTTTTGTGAGGTGCAAACATCGAGTAGAATAGACAGCCACATACTGTAAATATAAAGTTACCTGATGGTATACAGATACTTTGAGACCTTTGAGATCTATCTAATAAGCGCATAGTAAAGACCCTGGTCAGACTTTGCAGATGCACAGGCTGGTCAGAGTATTTGTTTTTCGCATATTTGAAATAGTTTGAAATTTCATGCACAGGCTCAAAAAATACTTATAAATTTAGAATATGACATTATATCCTAGGGGCAAAAGACAGTTACAAAAAGGGCATAGATCTACATTAAATTGTTTTTGCAACCAAAATTTCATAACTGCTGAGTTGTAGTTTCAACATTTTTCTTTCCCATTAACAATAAGTTATGTCTTTTAGAGTCAAAATCAATCATAAAAATTATTGTTACTTTAAATTCTATTTGGAGTGAAAGAAAAGAGTTGATATTACACAATTTACGGATAATATGTTGTCATCTATGTTATATATGTATTTGATTTTTAAGAGATAAAAATTAATGTAACTTTTAGGAATAGAAAATGACTACAGGTTTGTTATCAAACTGTGTCTGTTTATTAAATCATGTATTTCTTTTCTAGGACACTCAAGAAACTGTGTTACGACTTGTCCGCACTGCTGACCAGCTTTTGCGTAGAACACACATTGACGCTGAGGGCGTGAGACGGCGGTTGCAGGAAGTCGACACAGAATGTGAGACCTTTATGGTAAAACTAGACACTCGTAGGAAGAACATCTCCATGGCAATATCATTTTTCGACTTAGCAGAAACGGTGAGTTCATGTTGCCTAGTGTCTTAGAAATATCTCAATGTCTTTTTCTATAATTGTTTCACCTAGTTGATTTGATCTCCAAAAGTTTAACATTGAATTGATATGATAGATAATGGAAACAAATATGAAAGGTATTTGAGATTAAATTAATGTACAATTAATATCAAACTTGACTATGAGTCAAAATACTACAATGTATTTGTCACTTATTAAGTCTTGACACAAATGCAACTTTTATACCACATACAATTACAATATATTAAACTAAATTATATGTTGGTTTTGAAGCTAAAAAATATTTTACCCACATTTTCTATCATTGGGGTTCCTTGGGTTCAATCTCGGATGGCACTTTTTCTTCCCGGCATTTGTCTCCAACAAATGGATGTATGATTATAAACCTATGTGAGATTGAAGCTGGAGGCTAGGAAAGGATTTAATGGTAGCACTTTTTCGAAAGTACCAGGAGACCATTGGTAGATGCTAAAGCTGCCATGACACAACTGAAAATTTGTTAAAAGCAGTGTTTAACCATATTCAAATCAAAATTAAATCGGCATTACTTGACTTATTGTTGCAGGCTCTAACTAAGTTGAACGAAATTGAAGTCCAACTTAACATCAAGGACTTGCCAAGAAACAGCGCAGAGCTTGCGGACCGACATTCACAGTTGTCTAACGTCATTGTGGAAGTATCTACGACGGCACAGACTGAAGGTCGTCTCCTACTAGAGAGGGTCAGTAGGGACGACCAGGGTGCTGATGGCGTTAGACACAGAGTAAGTTTACAAAAACAATTGTCAATTATTTCATGTCTTTAGTATGAGATATATTAATCTATTAGCTATTTGGGAATTACTTTTCAACTTATCATTCCTTTATTGTCATAGATTTCAAGAAAGTATGATAGTTCCAGAATGTTTGTATTATGTTAAAGCATTGCTTATCGTTCCATCTGTTGTTCTACTTAGTTGTTAATCTTTATATGAATCTCAATCTAGTGGACCTTTATCATGTACGTTCATATCAAACCCCTAGGGTAAAATTTAGGCTCCTTCTGTTCTTATTATATTTGAAAATTGCAAAATCTTAAAAAAAAATTCTTCTCTGAAACCATAAGCCAGAGAGCCTTTATATATTGGTATGTAGCATAGTCTAGTGAACCTTTACCAATTTTGTTCATATCATACCCCTCAGGTCAGATTTGGGCTCAGCATGGGTGGCTCCTATTTTACATGGAAACAAAGTTGGAAATCTCGGAAAATCTTTTCAAAAGCTAAAAGGCAGACATCTTTCATATTTCAATTTATATGTAACATTATATAGTGGACCTCTACCAATGTTTTCATGTCATGTCCTATGAGTCGTAATTTTCTTAACACCTTGATCTTTTATTTGAATTTAGTCTACCTTGTTACAATGTCTCACCATCGGGTGTCAGCCGCAGTCATAGAGCAGTTGGTAGCGCGTCAGACGGTCAATCTAGAGGTTCCGGGTTCAATCCCCAAAGGTGGCACTCATTCCTTCTGACTATTTTTCTCTCACTAATGGGTTGATAATTGTAGACCTATAAGAGATAGCAGCTGGAGGCTAGGAAAAAACAAGTTGGTTGTACTAGTGAGAAATATACTAGGAATCCATTGTAAGGTGCTCCAGCATCTGTGATATAAGTGAAAAAATGTTGAAAGCCACTTAAAACTCCATTCAATTAATCAGTCCAGTAATGTGCATACAATCTTGAAGAATAACGCACTATGCTAAAGTTGAATATTGTATGATCTCTGTACAGATGCAACAGCTTCAAGACCGCTGCGCCGATTTAGAGTCCCTCTGCAAGGCTAGGCGAGCTGAAGCCTGGGAGAGAAGCCAAACCTACCTACTGTTTCAAGAGAGATATACAAGTGTAAGTAAAATCAAAATTGAGTTGTAAAATTTTGATATTTATTCAGCAAACACTATGGCTTGGGTGTTCATTTGAATCGTCTCACCCAGACATTTCGAATGAGTACCCACAACATAGGGCTTGGATGTGAAATGAAGAATTCAGATTGTCACTTATTAATTTATTTAGCATTCCTTCTAAATTTTTTCCATTAAATAATCAAGATTTGGTAATATATTTCTTGAAAATTCACAGACAAATGGATTAATTATCAAAGTTATAATCTTTGTTTTGGATGATTTAGCCTACACTTAGAAGGAATCGAATCTTTTCTATACTAATGGATTCATGTAGACTTGTGCTTTTATTATTGAAGACAGGTTTACCTGTCTTTCAATATAGGGATCGTCGCCATCGGATTTTGATAACAAACCTACATGTGTCATTACGCTCAAAAACGTAGACCCATTCATAAAAATAAACGCGGCAAAAATAATCAATAGTGTAGCAATATACCGTAAAATTTTGGTGCTGACCTAAATTCTGGCCGGGACCTCAGGGGAGTGAACACGTGATCTATGCAGAAGTTGCCTGCAGAAATGTGTTTTACATTCGTAAGTGGTGCTTTTTTAGGGCGTTTTCGGCTGCAATCTTTTGCATTTGCTCCAAATTTTCAATTGCACCTACAACTGCTTTTATGCATAGCATTGGCAAGCTATTTTCAGCTCCCCATTTTAGACTCCCTATTTCTCGTAAATTTGTTTGTTTGTGTGTCCTTAAGGTTGCTTTATTTATCCGTCTCCCGGGCCTGTCGTAGTGTAAATGGAGAAAAACTAAAATAGCACAAGGCTATTTGAATAAACTTGTAAACCCTTGGAATTTCCTAGGTTTGAATTTTTACTTGGATTTACGGAGAAATTTGTTTTGTCTATCCATATTGTAGAGCATTCGGAACATCACTCGGTCATTTCCGTAAACGGCAACAGATGGTGATATGCACTCGGCAATCATCGGGCGATCTCCGAAGTCTCAGATCTATCTAAATGTAGGTTACGGAATCGGCCAAGTTGTGACGAATGTGTTAGATTGGCCTAGTGGTGTTCCGAATGGCCTATACAGTAGTACCACGCATGCGCGACCCCGGTTTTGAGTTTCAGCTTTTGTTTTCGACAATTTTCTGACAATAACAAAAACTGTTTTGGAAACTGGAATGGATTAATTTGTAACATTCTGGAGTGGACTTTGAAAGAATTCTACTCATGGTTATAAATGCTGTAGCTCGGGATTTCATTTAACGATCTGTCATTTTGGCAGTTTTGTCAAAATTGATAGTTCACCGGATAGTTCAATCCGAAATCTTGATCTAGCAAAGCAGTCCCGTGGAAAAGGCCTGAAAGGTTGGTTGTCTTAACAGGTTTATATATTATTTTGTAGTAAAAATAATTTTCTACTAAGTAAGACCATATGCAAGGAGAATAACCTGAAATGGAGATCGAAATATCTCAATGGAAAAATAGAAATAGAATGTTTCACTCCTGGAAGAAACTTAAACGGTATTCATAAAAAAAACTACAGCTATTGTATGGGAAAATACTTCTTCTTGGTATTGACTTTGACAAGTAAAAGTATAAGAATATTTGTATTACTTTCATTGCTTCTTCTATGTGGAGATAATTAGTCAAATCCTGGATCAGATAATAAATGTAAAAGAAATTTGAACAAATTTCCAATTCAGGGCAATATTCACCATGGCAATGAAATGTTCAGCTCTTCATCAAGGGGTAAGCAATGGGTGTCATGTGGATTAACATTTTATTTAAGATTTTTACACATCCACTTAATAAGTTTGACTGGAAAAAAATCGGATTTGGATCATATTGGATTGCTGGGGATAATCTATACAATTTTATAAAACAGGGTTGCAATAATTCATATGTGTTTTTAGAATACAGGAATTGCCACCATATTTCTGTTGGTTAAATGAATATTTTTCATTGAGGATATTGAAAACTTACACTTGGGGATGAATAGCGATTATGAAGGCAGTTGCCCTCTTATTAAGCTTGAATTGGCTAGAGGGATAGGTTTATCTGGAAGTGATGAGTCTTCAAAGTAAAGCATATTCATTTGTTAGGAAGGTGCAGTTTCCATATGTAACCATCAATGATTGTTTTAAATTTTTGATTCCCACTCAAGAGATCTTCTCAAAACGCCACAATTTTCATTCCAATTGTTAATATTCAATCCTGTCTTCAATTCAGGCCTTTCAGGCCTTTGATTCCTATTGAAATTTGCTAATATAAATTCAACAATACTATGAAATACCAAATTCCAGGCCAGGTCATTGTTGTAGGTTCACATATGGTTGACTAAAGCCTTCCCCAAACTTTCTTAAGTCAATACGATCCCCGACGGCTGCACTCAATCTTTCCGACTTTTTGTCTCTCACCCATGGGTTAATAATCATAGACCTATGTGAGATAGCAGCTGGAGGCTAGGAAAGGATGTGGTGGTTGTACTGGTGAGAGGAATACCAGGAAACCATTGTTAGATGCTCCAGCCGCCTCGATATTACTGAAAAAATGTTGAAAGCGGCGTAAAACTCCATTCAATCAATTCTTAAGTCAATATGAACTAAACAACACTTGTATAACCGGTAATTGTTCATGTTTCCAGTCTAATTTTTCGTTACAGTTACAGACATGGGTGACCCAGGTTGTCCAGACTACACTCACTCGCCATTCTGACATGGGAACAAACCTTGCAGAGGCTAAAGACTTTTTAGATGTACATGAACAATTAGAGGAAGACATTCGAGTAAGTGGTTTACCTTATTTAACCCTTTGCTGTTTAATCCCTGCTTTTTACATGTCTGTGATTTTATGATTGAGAAAACATTGTGAAAATAGAAGAAATTGCTTCTGACAAGCAATTTCTTCTTTTTCCACACTATTTTCTACCCTACTGAATGGTTATTTTTCCACTTTAAATTTTCATCTGCAAAACCTTTGAATTTTGACAGGTCCAAAATTTTGTAAAACAGGAAAGGGTTAATGTTTCTTCTTTATACAGCTTTTGATATGGTGTTAAGATATCAAGATCTACAGGTAAAGGTACTAAAACAAACCCTTAATTTTTGGTGCTGATTTGAATATGTCTCATTAGGTTGTTTAAGATGAATACCCACAACATTGGGTTTCATTTAGAATAGCCGCGATATAACTGAAAAATTGTTGAAAGCAACATAAAACTCCATTCGATCAATCAATTCATTGAGAAATAATGATTTCAGAGTTCACCAAAATGTACAAGGTTAATGACAGTGTACATACGTGTACTAATAA
This sequence comes from Fragum whitleyi, assembly GCA_948146395.1. Lineage (NCBI taxonomy): Eukaryota > Metazoa > Mollusca > Bivalvia > Cardiida > Cardiidae > Fragum > Fragum whitleyi. The sequence goes on from OX411558.1 coordinate 24,554,138, forward strand.
TTCAAAAAGAGTTACAATTCAACAACTTCTTTAAAACCCATAATTTTGCAAATCAAGTAAACGAAACAAACAGAGCTTTTTACTCTACAGGAAAGAATCGTGAAAAAGTATCTAAGGTAGTGGACCGGTAATAGTTTTGCAACATCTTTGAAGTAATGAACTATAACAGTGTTAACCAAGGTTTCCTAATGATTTTCATTAGGAAACCTTGGTCAACATTGTGAAAGATCATGAGTTCCGAAAGGTTGCGGAACTATTACTGTTAATACAGATCCACTTCCTTAAACCTGACAAATCCATCTTGTATTACAGGGAAAGGGTGCGGAGTTGCAGTCCCTAGCAGAGGCTGCCAATTCGATGATCCAATCAGGCGACCAGGAAGCCAAAACAGCCTTAGAGAAGGTTGAACACTTACAGTCGATGTTTACACACTTCCATCGCGTCACGGAAACCCGTATCACCTTGTCTCTGATTTACGTCTCCTTCCATAGGCTCCTACAACAGGTGTGTTGAACAATCTTCTCAAACCTGTGACCTTCTGGCCCTGAGGTCATAAAACTTTTCTCATTCGCAATTCATAATTTTCTCAAATTTCAATTTAAGATTAAAGCTGTAATTCTGTTTTAATACTCATTTGAATGTATTAACGTAAAAGATAATATCAATAATTTGTTTATGAATAACAACTTATTAATATTATCTTTTATTTTCATACATTTATTTAAATTTAAAATTTGAGAAAATTCTCAGTTGAGCCTTAGAAAAGTTTTATAATCATGGGCCGTGATCATAAGTCAGGTGACTTTATTACTCAATAAGATAATTCGAAATACCTCAAATGTTTGAAGCATGTTCTGGTCAAATATAGATATTCTGTAAGCTGCAATTGTTACCCAAATTTGAAATTAAACATTTTTATCAGATTAGAGTACAGTAAAATGTGTATAAAGCCACCACTTACAGGACAACAAAAAAGTGGTAGTTAAAGAGAATCGTTGCTAAGGACATGTTTTGTTTACAAATTACAAATATTGTTTTAATGGAATATGCATGTTATTGCAAATTCCCCTTTAATCCTGTGTTGTTAAAACTCAAAAGAATTGTCTCTTTGAGGTGATTTTAATAGATTTTATCAACGTAGGATTCATTTACATTTATTTTTAAACAATATTTACTTTTTAAGATATTTTTATTTAAAGAAGTGGAATTCAAAATCAGTCACTCAAAAGAAATGGCCCCTTAATGGATTTGGTCGCTTGAGCAATATTGACTGTTGTTGTGTTCATCTAGAATGATGTATATTTAAGATTACCATGATTGAAAAACAAGCTGATTTGGTAAGCTTGATTTTCTAACTCAAAATTACTAAAGGAGAGCTTATTCTTTTTACACTGCTTATTTTGGTTATTTCTGAAATCCTTTAGCTACTGCTGTGATTTAAATGCAGTTGAAAGGGGTTTTTAATTAATACAAATGAATATAATTATTGTTTTTATTCAGAACTCCAATGCCATGAGGAGCCTTGAACACATATTGAGATCGGAAACGGAGAATCTGCAGGATCTCACAGACTCCGCTGTTACACAGACGGAGGAATTATGGTCGGAGGTCGAAACTACCTTCAATGACCTAGATGATAAAGGAAGAGAATTTTTGAAAAATTCATCAACAGTAAGTAGCTTTTCCCCCGATATTATTCTATATTTCCTGAATGACAATTGAATTACTGACAAACCTTTAAGGGGGGAAAAAAGAGAAATTCCCTGTCCACATATAAAGGCGTAGAGGACTCAATAAATTTTGGAAGGGACATGATGTTGACTTATTAGGAGCAGAACTGTTAAGACTGTTCATGACATTGACAATTGTTTCATATGATTCTATATGAAAGGTAAAAAAAGGGCACAACTACCATCTAGCACATTACGCAAGTGCTTAATAGAAATAAATCCTCTTTCGAAAAATGTTGTTGCTGAATGATCATAACATCGAAACTACAGCTTATTCAAGCTGTAGTTACAATGTTTTGATTATTTGCCTATGCTCAAATCATAGAAAAATGGAGAAGATGGAGGACATCTATCTTTTGTCACTGTCCACATATTGCCTTCTATGTTGGTCGCCTTCTGAGTGCATATTAATTTCAAAATCCTAGTAACGCTTATGTACAATTAGACAGTGATCAGCATTGACTACTTGCATTCATAGCTTGATATGAGTCTATACTTCTGCTCATCAGTGTAATCATTTTACGCATTTACAATTGAAAAAAAAATATTGCTCTGTTTAATTCTAAGTCTAGAAGATGTTCAGATATCCTTTTTGAAGCAGTGTATGAGATAGGTACAAGTTGAAAGTCGTGTTTTTTAAAAGTTCATGTTAAACATGCTGAACCCGGAATATTCCTGCTTTAACAGGAGGTATAGACAAAGATCAGACTGCACATATGTGCAGTATGATCTTAGTTCATACCACCTGGAGTTCATTTTTAAACAAGAAAGGTGTTAAATGATGCATTTCCGAAATCAATACTCTCTCACATTTGGTAACTTCCAGTGCTTTAAGCACTTTGATTTTACATTTATTTTGCAAAGATTTTTATTCATCATGACAAGTGTTGATGTTAAAGTAAGCGTTGAATGATTTTGCCAAGAGCATATCAACTACAGAAACAAGATTTTGATTTTATTTACACATCCCTTTCCAGATCACAGAAGACTCATCATTACAAGTTCGCCGCTCAATATCTATCGTAGAATCCATTCTCACAGAAACGCGCGATCACATGACATTTTTATCGACACAGTGGGAGAGCTGGCAGACCCATGTGTCGACAAGTCGCCAATTCAAAACCCAGTGGCATCAGTTCATTCAGGATGCCAGAAAGGTATAGCCATTGTTTAACCATTTCTCATTTCTCTAGACAATGGACTGGTCTAAATTGGAAGAGACTGCAGACGAAAATCAGAAAGAGGGACCTGTTTGAAATGAAAATATCCTATAATTTGGAAAATATTGTGGGTAAAGGAGAAGTTGCCTGTAACAAGCCAAATGCTTTTTTTCACACAAAAAATTCTCAATAATAATACAGGGATTATACAAGATAAGGTTTATTGAGTTAATTCACCAAGTTACACCTTCAACATTAAAAATTACCAGACAAAGAGCAATGAAAAAGGAAAAGAATGCTAATTTATAGATTATATCTACTTCATGAATGAGTGCATCTTGATTGAGATTATGGCATTTATCAAGGTCAAGGTCAAACAAAATACAGATCTTTAGAAACTCATAGTTTTCTGCATGTTAAAAAAACGTTTTTTTTGTTTTAATGAACAAGAATATTGATGTTTTGATTGACTTCACATTTCTGTCACTATTATAAATGCTTTCTTAAATTGTTTATCAGGAAAGGCAATCAGTTTCAATGGCTAGAATAAGAAAATTACCTTTACAAGGACTATTCAACTGAAAAAATGTATTCAAGTTAAGGTAGGATAGGAAGGTCGGCTCAAAGCCTCAGATCAACATAAATGTTTCTTCATTGGAAAGGAAATTGTTTTATTCTTTGCACATTTTAGATTCCTACATATGTTATATGCATTTCATATGTGACATCATGTTAACATGCCATGTTTTATTGCAGTCTATAGATAAAGTACAAAAATTAGAAGCGGATTTCTTCCCTGTTCTGGCGGGAGAATTAGGTTCCTCTATGGAGGCCGCTCATGAGTACCAACAGCGACTTGATAATTTTATGCCAGAATATGAGGTAATTCATTTATATTGTATGATTTGTAGAGAAGGGTTGCCATGGAGATGATTGGTTGTCATGGTGATCACAGCTTTTGTTATGAAATTACAAAAAAATCATAAAGCAGAGAGAAAAAGAAATTTTTCTTAATTTTACAACTGATATCGATGGCTCAGTGTGATACAGTTGTAACTGCCTATATGTATATAGGCAGTTACAACTGTTTTGCACCGAGTCATCGATATATCAAATTAAGAACTTGTAAAATGGATATAGTTTCTGGGTACCTGACAACAGATTAACTCTATCATATTCCTTCTCTCACAAGTTACATGCTTTCTATGTGTTGTTAATGTTTATTCTTGCCACTTATATCCCACACAGACCATAGACTGGGTTATGACTGTAGAAAAGGAACAATTTGAGCCCTATATTGCTGGTTACCTAGGTAACACTCTTGAGGAAGCCCAGCAACTCCAACGGAAGCTCAACAACTTTGAACCTATGGCGAAGGTAGCAAAAACTGCCACACTTGCCTGCTAATAGTGTCGGCTAGAGAGACAATAACTAAATTGAAATAAACCCTGCATCAATCATTATGTAGAATTATTTGGTACCTCATGAATTTCTTGAAAATTGAAATAGAAATTTACCTCCCTTTAGATATGTTTTTGTATTTGTGCACTCATGCAGTTGTTTAAAAGATTACCATTGGTTGGTTTTGTAACCAATAGTTTTTTTTAGCAAATCAGGTTTGTTGTTTCAATTGTTCCAATTGAAACAACAGTTCTGATTGGCTAAAATAATTTCTGGTTAAAACAGAACCAATGGTTACCTTTGATACAACTGGACCATGCTGAGATTAAAAACAAAAATATGAATTAGTTCTCAAAGGGCATTTACATCAGTTGTGTCTTAGCCCTTTTGATTATATTTTTTATATTTCGGTGAATTTTTTACTAGTGCAGGAAATGAAAATAAATATTTTATTGAATTCATGATGTATACAATAGTAGTGTCCATGTAATAAAGCATGTATACCAAGATATGGCTGCATGGACAACCAGATTTTCTGACCAAGGAGGATTAAACTGTCAGGTAACACATACCTGTGGGACATTATTTTCATTTTATTTCTAAATTGTAATTATGTAGATGTTCCAATTTCATATGTTGGAAATTCAAATAATAGGTAAAAAGCTCTGGCTTGCACTGGGAAATATTTGTGGTCAAATTCTCACAATATCTCATTATATCGGCTTATAATGTATTGGTACAAAAATTCATTATAGATAACCAAAGGATAGACTACTACAGACTATAGAAAGAAAAGAATTATGATATAAGCATGAATGTTATGAAAAGTTGTAAAACCAAAAATGATATTATCGACTTTCCACTTCTTTCTATGTTTCATTTCAAATCTACTTCAAATTTTGACTTCCTCTTGTGAAATTAGTCTAAAAATAGTTTGAATATTTTGGCTCCTCCCATTTACCATAAACTTGGTACCTTAGTTGAATTCTGCATGTAAGAGGAAAAGCCCTGGCTCTGGATGCTGTATAACCAGGGTATTTTTTATTCCTTGAAATTAAAGGGTTGTTTTGGTTCATGGTTACCTTGTAAAGAAGTTGTTGCAAAGCAAAAGTGAAATTCAAACTATATATTTATAACCCATGAAATCATCTTTAACCGTCTGAATATTCTTTTTTTGTCCTCTTTTATTACTTTTACTTTAAAAAACTCTGATTTAAACTTTTTAGACTGTTTAAACATGTATCATGACAATTAATTGGGTTTTCAATTTAAGCTAGATGAATGATTCACTTATTTAATCTAAGATATTCCCATATAATCACCCTTTCTGAATACATATAATTTTGATTACGTAATATACATTATGAGAAGACTCTGGTCAGACTGTGTGGATGCATAGGCTGGTCAGAGTCTTCTTTGCTTTGCACATATTTGAGATTGTTGGCAATCTCAAGCACACCACACCATGTGCACTGTATTGGTACATTGTACAGTCTTACATATATTGATTCCCAAAATATGTGTAATTCCATGTCATTGAAAATAAATGTTAAATAACAATTTCTGAACAAGAAATGATTGAGCAAGCACAGACACACAAGTATGGGCAATTGCACAATTCAACCTACATCCAGATAACCATTGGTTGATCTTAAACCAATATGTTATTTCAACCAATCAGGTTTTTATGTTTCAATTATACAATTGAAAAAAATACAAACCAGTTTGGTTGAAAACGGCTTCTTGTTTAAATTTAATCAAAAGTTTGCCTTTTTAGGGCCCTGGAAGAAGCATAGTAGAAATCAGCAAAGAGTGAATATGCCGAATTAGATCTTTCATTTTAACTTTTAGAATCATACTGATTATGCATTTCTGCCATGTATTCAATAGTTTTGTAATAATTATACAACTGTCTTTCAAAAACTTGTTAAGAATATTAAAAATTGCATGGCCATGTCAATTAGGTAAACAAGTAGAAAACTGAAATCTTAAGTAATATATAACTTAGTAGTCAGTTAGTTTCACTTTTAGGGCATGTTTGAATCAACACAATTACTGATACAATTAACTTCTTTGAAATACAAAATGATAATCGTTAGAAATACTAAATTAGTACATTAAGATATTTTAAGTAAAGGCCTGAAGCTTAATAATGAAATCAATTTTTTACAGTTTGAAAAATTTAGCCCTTGGTCTCAAACAGTTTCAGTTACTTTCTCTGGTTGATCTTCAACTAAAACAGTGAATTCTTCAGGCACCTTTTCAGGTTGATCCTCAACTAAAACAGTGACTTCTTCAGTCAACTTCTCAGGTTGATCATCAACTAAAACAGTGACTTCTTCAGTCACCTTCTCTGGTTGATCTTCAACTTGAACAGTGATTTCTTCAGTCACTAGTTGTGGTTGTTCCTCAACTTGAACAGTAACTTTTTCAGACACTTTCTCTGAAAGTGAAGATAACTTAAAGTGAAGATAAACCTGCTCCAGTGTCCATTCTAATCTTTGTTTGCACCAACCTTTGTGCTATTTAATTTAATGATTATAGATATATAAAAAATACTGACTCACAGCTTGAACTTCAAGGACTTTGTTGGTATATGATTTAACCTTGCGTTTTCCTATGTATCCACAGAAAGCTCAGGCAGAATTGGAAGAACACATAAAAACTGCCGAGATGTTGTCCCTTAAAGGGGACACAAGGGGACAAAAGGAACAGATCACCAATGAACTGATTAAAGTTCATCAACGGTTCCAAGCCAGAATACATGAGTACCAGATACTCTTGAAAATGACCATACAGTTCTTCAAGAACTTAGATCAGGTAGGTTTATTTGTTGACCTCTAAAAGGGGACAAAAGGAAAAGAACACCAATAAACTGATAAAAGTTCATTAACGATTCTAGGCCAGAATACACAAGTACCAGATACTCTTGAAAATGACCATACAGTTCTTCAATCCTAAAAAAGTAAATATCTTCTACAAAATTAATTTATAAAAATACTCACTTTTATACTAAAACGACTCACTTAAAATCATACACTTTTGACTTGGCCTCTATGCAAATAAGAGCTATTTTTGGATAGACAATTCGTTTTCTGTTTAATACAGACACAAGCAGGTGCGAAAGGCTGAGAGTTAATATGTAGACAAAATCATTATTTTACATTAAAAAATTTTTTTCATGGTATTAAATGGAAAATATGATGTGACAAGAAAAAAATACATTTCATTATTTCGATTCTGATATTTTCGGCAAAAAACTTGGTCCATATAAGGTTAGATACTGATCCCTAAAAGAGAACTCATTATGGTACAAAAAGGCAGACAATGAATGATTTTAATGGATACGGTAAAAAACTTTTCCCATCTAGAATATTCAAGTACATGTACTAGATTTTCTTGAAAATACATTGATATTTGTGATCCATCACACTAAAAGGGCCTATTTAGGTAGTTTGTAAAGTCGCAACCCTAGTCAGACTGGGCAAAATGTGCAGACGGTTTGGGTGAAACTTTTTGCACTTTATTAATTATCTGAATCTAGAATGATTAATCTACCTTCCTGTGAAAGAACTTTTTAAATGCCACCTCTGGTTGACCTTTTCTAGAACCAATCACTTTTTCAAATATCTATTTTACGGAGTTCCTAGATGGTCCCTTTTCGAGTGACAGGTCACATTTATAAAAACTAAGATTGGGTAAAAAGTTTATTTCATAATAACACTGTTTTGAAGAATTATAATTCATACTATTATGATCGCTTTAGAAAAATTACTGTAATGGGAAGGTATAATTATTTTTCTATATGCATAACTTTCCAGTTCAAAGGCTAATTGGAAACCAAGATGTGTATTTTCCAGAGCAACAGATAGATGGGGTATTTTCGATTTCAAATTTGAATATTTCACTAATCCTTGCTCAAATTCTATCATGTTGGAACTCAGTGGAATGAGACAATTCAAATGAGTACACACATCATAGGTTTTCATTGAGAAATAAAGATTTTAGATTGGAATTACCCCCTCTTATCTGTACCTCTGAATTTTCTAATTTACAGTTGGACAAACTGATTGATAGAACAGAACAAGAGTTCCTCCAATCCGAGTTACCGAATGATCTCAGTCGTGCTGAAACAATGCTGGAGGAACACAAGAAAAAGAAACAAGAAATATCACATCTCATTAATTATACTGCTGACGAGGGAGAGAAGATCGTAGTCAGAGTAAGGCAGACTGTAAGTATATTTGGAGGGGTCAGTGTAAAACTATTGTAAGTTGCCTATAGAGATATAGGCAACTTAAAACAGTGAAGGAACATAAGAAAAAGAAACAAGAAATATCACATCTCATTAATTATACGGCTGACGAGGGAGAGAAGATTGTAGTCAGAGTTAGGCAGACTGTAAGTATATTTGGAGGTGTCCTTGTAAAACTAGTGCTAGTTGCCTATAAATATATAGGCAACTCAAAAAGAGGAGGAACACAAGAAAAAGAAACAAGAAATATCACATCTCATAAATTATACCGCTGACGAGGGAGAGAAGATCGTAGTCAGAGTTAGGCAGACTGTAAGTATATTTGGAGGGTCAATGTAAAACTGTTGTAAGTTGCCTTTAAAGATATAGGCGTTGAAATAGTTTTGACCTTTTGAAAATATTTGATATTACACAAGTGTTATAACAGTTATAGTGAAATAACAACAGTTATAGTGAAATAACGACGCAAATTAGCCTAGAGCATATAGCAACTTTTTTTTGTCACCATTAAAATGACATTATCACATGACAATGTTATTTTACAAAGTGCAATATTTTTTAATATTTCAAATTTTGAATAATTAATTTCAAGAATTAATCGAAAAGATTTGGGTTAAATTTTAAATAAAATCTTAAATTTTTGTCCATGAAATGCAACAGTTTTAATTAGGCACCACATGTATAGGGAATGTATTATCAGAAGTTCTGCCAATTAAACAATTCCAATTAATATGGAATTGATTTTTACAATCTATCTAAATTCATTTCTGATATAACAGGATGCTGAAGCAGCTGCCAAAGATGATGTTCAGAAAGTGATGTTGGCGGCTGACGAATACAAACGTCGCTGGAACACCACTTGGGAAGAACAAGAACGCCGACTGAGACAAAATCTACAGATCTGTCAGTTCAATTTTGATCTTAGACAGGTAAATAAGGCTTTTCTATCATAAATAATAAAATAACTGTAAAGAATGTCTCAAAGTTATTCTGTCTGAAAAAGGTTCTTCTGTATTAACATCTTTCTTTTTTAGAAATAAATTGTCAAAGAAAAAGAATATTGTTATATTGAATTGAAAATAAAGCTTGAAGTAAGTTCAGTCAGATATGTGAATAAAATTTGTTCACTAATTGACAATACATATAAAGTTTTATTATCGAAAAATATGTGCATGATTGAGACAGCTTATTTTGTCATTTCGAAAGGTCAGTGCAAATCTATTGTGAGTGCTTATATAAACATATAACTTGTCTAATATAGTTTCTTCCATGGCTGAACTCATCCGACTGTCTTTCACCAATAGGTTGATAATTTTAGCCTATGTGGCATAGCAGCTGGAGGCTTGGAACGGATGTCATTATAGTACTGGTGTGAGAAATACCAGGAATCCATTTTTAGGTGCTTCAGCCATCTCAATATAACTAAAAGATTTGTAAAAGGCATAAACCCCATTCAAACAAATTCACCATATTTACAAAAAGCTGATTTTGAGGGGTCAGTGTAATACTATTGTAAGTGCCTATAAATATATAGGCACTTACAATAGTGTTGCACTCATGCCTTGATTTTCTTTATCATTGTAGATCCATTCAGAAATTGACGAATTACATCATCATTTACAAGCCAGACGTGGTAGCTATGGCAACTCATTGCCGGCTGCCAAGATGACATCACAAGCATTTAAACAGTTTGAAATGACTGTTGAGGTAAAGATTTGATTTCTTCCATTATTCAACCCCTTTTGCTGAACCTCCAATCTAGGAGGCATACCCAAAGGTCAGCCTGCACATCTGATTGTAGTCTATGGCATCTATTTTTCCCTTTCAAGATAGGGCTGTTTATTAACTTGATTTTCAAAAGAAAGTGATGACCAACATTCAGTTATCAGTTTGATAAGCTTGACATTTACTCTTTATAAAGGAGTTTGTGCATTGAGGCTTTTTATTAAATGAAATACTAATACAAAGGGTTATGGCAAGACCACAGTAAATTCTCAAAAATGTAAGTAATCTATGCTAATTGAAAATAAAAGATTGCAGTGGGATAGCTTGGAGTTATTTAACTGAAAATAAATGCATGTCTGATCGATTATTGCATTAATTAACAATTAAGATTTACTTTATGTCTAGCATAATGTCTTATAATAAACTCATTTTAGGTTATTGAGAAAAAGATACAAAATTTCACGAGCACGGCAGAGTTGATGGTTCAAGACGAACATTATGACTCTGTCCACATACGCCGTGAGATTGATATGCTCAATACCAAATGGACGACATTCCACACGAGCGTGCGCGATTATCGTGACATGCTGAACATATCAATAGAGTATTACAGAATGATTGAGGAGGTGGGTTTTAGTTATACATTCAGCAGGGCCAACAATTTGAATTTAGATAATTTGTCAGGGCCTGACTTTTTATGAGTAAACTCTTGACTTTATCTTTTTTCACATGATAAGTAGTATAAAAGGACAAGATCTTTATTCTTGGTAAACTTAATATTGAGATTTATCTATGTACTTTAGGTAGTGAACCCATAAAAGTTCCCTAACTTTTTGAAGTAATGAACTTTAACAGTGTTAATCAAGGTTTCATAATGATTTTCATTAGGAAATATTGGTCAACATTGTGAAAGATCATGAGTTCCAAAATGTTGTGGAACTATTATGGGTCTTTTACCTTAAGATCAACTTCTTTTCTATTCTCGTAAAGTCAGAAATCATGTAAACAAGATAAAGAAAACAAGAGATAAAAATTAATCAGACAAGAAAGAAAATATAAGACCTATAAAATAAACCTTTTGAATTATACCATAGATCCATTTCTATTATGTTTTCCTTATCTTAGAAATCCTTCCAAGGAAAGATTTTAAAATAGTTTACTAAGAAAAGTAAGAAATAGTTTTAACTGACCAACATTCTATAATTACAGACTGAAATCTGGATGACAGATGCCAACAACCTGCTGATAAGCCTCGGTCAGCGAGCCAACAAGGTTCGAACACCACAGGAGGCGGAGGAATTGTTGCAGGAAGTCAACAGATTTGTAGAGGAGGGAAAACCTGCACAGGATGAGAGATTGAGAAAAATATCGGAGTTGGCTGTCCAACTTTACGGTCAGTATTTATTTAAATTACAGTTGATATTGTTTGAGCAACCACCTCTATTAAGTGATCATTTTTATTTAGCAACCATCATCAAAAGTCCTGTCACCGTCTGAAAAATCTCCTAAAAGTGGACAGTCTTAAACGGAAAAAAATGTTTAAATTTTGTATTATTGAATCTTATGAAGTTAGAACCAATTAGAATCGTCTGAATGAGACGATTAATTAGAATCGTCTGAATGAGACAATTCTAAGTGGTTCAAACATCAAATGATTCATTTAGAATTATGTGACTCTCTTTATGTGCTATCAAATAACATGTCTTATTCATCATTGAATATTGTATTAAGCGACCATTTCAATAAGCAACCGGCCGCCGTCATAGCGCAGTTGGTAGCGCGTCGGACTGTCAATCTAGAGGTCCCAGGTTCGATCCCCGACGGCGGCACTCATTCTTTCCGACTATTTGTCTTTCACCAATGGGTTGATAATCGTAGACCTATGTGAGATAGCAACTGGAGGCTAGGAAAGGATGTGGTGGTTGTACTGGTGAGAGAAATACCAGGAAACCATTGTTAGGTGCTCCAGTCGCCGCGATATAACTGAAATAATGTTGAAAGCGGCGTAAAACTCCATTCAATCAATCAATCAATCAATAAGCAACCACTTTTTATTGGTCCCCTAAGTGGTCGCTTAACACAATTTTCACTGTTCAATGAAAAAAGTCATTAGAGATTTTAAGGCAGCCCCAATTTCAAAGAGGCTACAGAATTACAAATGTAAAATAATGGAAAAATTATTTAAATTACAAAGTAATTAATGTGGAATGAGAAAAACTAAATAGAAAATGATTAAAGTGATAGTAAAATAATCAGGGGCACATAGTTGTAACCATTGTCTATCTGCCAGACCCTGTGTCTACAAAGCTCACAATCAACTCAACATTGTCAATTACTTCAAGCAAATTCAAGGTGTTTGGAATAATTATCAATTTATTGACAATTAATTGCTTAAACCAAGGTATAGGTTAATCTGCTTAGGTCATCTGATAATGCCATGATCATCTTTAAATTTTAAACTTCCAAATCTTAGCACTTTTATAGGCTTCAGTTGTCACAAAAGCATCCTGTTCTTGCTTAAATAACAACTTAATGGTCATTGACATGTTTGTTTATCTTTGACTTGTATAGGTGAAGAAGGACCAAGTCGTGTACACAATTTACATGTACAATATCAGGACCTAAAACAAAACTTCCAACAAGCTGACAATGAAATATCCAGACTCAAACAAAACTTGGTATGTATCTAATATAGCTTAAACAATTTACATGTACAATATTAGGACCTAAAACAAAACTTCCAACAAGCTGACAATGAAATATCAAGACTCAAACAAAACTTGGTATGTATCTGATATAGCTTAAACAATTTACATGTACAATATCAGGACCTCAAACAAAACTTCCAACAAGCTGACAATGAAATATCAAGACTCAAACAAAACTTGGTATGTATCTTTTATAGCTTAAACAATTTACATGTACAATATCAGGACCTAAAACAAAACTTCCAACAAGCTGACAATGAAATATCCAGACTCAAACAAAACTTGGTATGTATCTAATATAGCTTAAACAATTTACATGTACAATATTAGGACCTAAAACAAAACTTCCAACAAGCTGACAATGAAATATCAAGACTCAAACAAAACTTGGTATGTATCTGATAAAGCTTAAACAATTTACATGTACAATATCAGGACCTCAAACAAAACTTCCAACAAGCTGACTATTATCAAGACTCAAACAAAACTTGGTATGTATCTGATATAGCTTAAACAATTTACATGTACAATATCAGGACCTCAAACAAAACTTCCAACAAGCTGATAATGAAATATCCAGACTCAAACAAAACTTGGTATGTATCTAATATAGCTTAAACAATTTACATGTACAATATCAGGACCTCAAACAAAACTTCGAACAAGCTGAGAATGAAATATCCAGACTTAAACAAAACTTGGTATGTATCTAATATAGCTTAAACAATTTACATGTACAATATCAGGACCTCAAACAAAACTTGGTATGTATTTTATATAGCATAAACAATTTACATGTACAATATCATGTTCAATATCAGGACCTCAAACAAAACTTCCAACAAGCTGACAACAAAATATCTAGACTTAAACAAAACTTGGTATGTATCTAATATAGCTCAAACAATTTACATGTACAATATCAGGACCTCAAACAAAACTTCCAACAAGCTGACAATGAAATATCAAGACTTAAACAAAACTTGGTATGTATCTAATTAAACAATTTACATGTACAATATCAGGACCTCAAACAAAACTTCCAACAAGCTGACAATGAAATATCAAGACTCAAACAAAACTTGGTATGTATCTAATTAAACAATTTACATGTACAATATCAGGACCTCAAACAAAACTTCCAACAAGCTGACAATGAAATATCCAGACTCAAACAAAACTTGGTATGTATCTAATAAAACAATTTACATGTACAATATCAGGACCTCAAACAAAACTTCCAGCAAGCTGACAATGAAATATCCAGACTTAAACAAAACTTGGTATGTATCTAATATTGCTTAAAAAATTAAAATGTACAATATCAGGACCTCAAACAAAACTTGGTAAGTATTTTATATAGCATAAACAATTTACATGTACAGTATCATGTTCAATATCAGGACCTCAAACAAAACTTCCAACAAGCTGACAACAAAACATCTAGACTTAAACAAAACTTGGTATGTATCTAATATAGCTTAAACAATTTACATGTACAATATCAGGACCTCAAACAAAACTTCCAACAAGCTGACAATGAAATATCCAGACTTAAACAAAACTTGGTATGTATATTATATAGCTTAGATAATTTACACGATACACAGGATTTCAAAAAAGTCTTCTAGCTATTTGACAATGAAATTTCTTGGGGAAAAAATAGTACAGTCAAACCTGTCTTAGCTGCCACCTGTATTCAGCAAGCAACCTGTCTTAAGCAAGCGGCCACTGAGTTCCCAATTCAACAATTTGCACTGATATTGACCTGTATTAAGCAAGCACCTGTCTTAAGCAAGCACTTTTTGAATGTCCCTTTGGTGCTTGCTTAAGACAGGTTTTACTGTATCTGATATACATGTAGCATAAATGATTTACATTTAAACAAAACTTTTAATGTATTTTAGAAAATATCATTCAGCATTTATCATTTGCAAATTATGTTAATTTATTTGACTCTAATTGTTATAAATCTATTTATTTTCGATTTAGAAAATATTGAAAAAGATTAAAAAAAAATATCTTAAAGTTTGTCTTTGCTAAATCTAAGTGGCATATTCTGGGCTCGAGGTTATAAGACTTTTCTCAGGCTCAGGCTCAATTTTCTCAAATTTGAAATTAAAATAAATGTATGAAAATAAAAGATATCAATAAGTTGTTATTTATAACAATGCATTAATATCATCTTTTATTTTAATACATTAAAATGAGTAATAAAACAGAATTACGGCTTTAATCTCAAATTGAAATTTGAGAAAATTTTGAATTGAGCCTGAGGAAAGTTTTGTAACCTCCAGCCCTGATTTTTTTGTATTAATTATCAACTATAATCTTAATGGCAAATAAAGCTTTTAGGATAATAAAATAAAACAATTAGTTTTCTATTTTGCAAAATTCCTTTTCTTATAACATCTTCGAAAATTTCAGGAGCAGCCAACCCCAGTTGTTGATGAGTTTGTACCCATGGAAGTCATGGTAACGGCACAAGCTCCACCCAAACCACCTCGTATTACACAACATCTCAAAAATGCTGAAGTTATGGAGGGAACAAAGTAAGAATACTTGTTTTCCAGACAACAATATTTTAAACTGGTCCAAATTCAAAGACATTGCAGGCAATCATTCTCAGTTGGTGGAATTTGAAAAATAAAAGTTAACCTTTATCCATACAGCAACTTTTTAGTTTGGTCTAAAATAAAGATTTCAGAGGACAATATAATTAGATAAAGAATTGGAAGATAAATGCCTACAGGAAATGCAAGCTAGAAATCTGTTTTATAGAAGACCTTAACAAAATTTTAGAACATTCTCTTCATCTCTTACTGAAAAAGTCATCCAGATTTCAGTCTGCAAATATCAAATTCTTTGTTACCATATTGACCCTATGAATTCAAACAGACAGGTCAAGAATAACAATATTGACGCAAGGTCTACATTATTTGCCTTTCACTAAGCCTGGTAGGGATGCATTAGGTAGTAGACCCATAATAGTTCCGCAAAATTTCCGAAGTAATGAAATTTAACTATGTTAACCAAGGTATTCCAATGGTTTCACTTAACATTGTGAAAGTTCATGAGTGCCAAAATGTTTAGGAACTATTACAGTTCCACTACCTTAACATGTTCTGATAAAATATAAAATATTTGAATACAACAAATATTTGGATACAATTTTTCCAGAGTCATCTTTGAAGCTCAGATTGAATCCGAGTTACCCTATGAGGCCAAATGGTACAAGGACAATCTACCATTAAACAGTCCGGATTACGAGACCAGACTTGAGAACAACATCGCCTCACTGATGATTGAGGAAACGTTTTCAGAAGATACAGCCCGTTACACGCTACGTGTTCAGAATGAGGCTGGAGATGCTGAGTCATCAGCTTATCTACACGTGAAAGGTAATTGAATACTTACTGTACATTCATGTAAAAAATAACCCTTGTCATGCAGAACCTTGAATATTCTAGTTTTGGCAGGAGTTAGAGACAAAGATCAGGCTGCACATGTGTATAGTCTAATCTTAGTCTTTACAACCTGATCTTCCTTTTGAAACAAAAAAGTTTAAAAATGATATTCACTATTTCTGTATCCAGTGCTTTCAGCTCTTCGATCCTACAGCAATTTTGCCAATGTTTGTATCCGGATGACAAGGGTTAAAATTTTATTTTGAATCAATTTTTTTGAAAGGAATATTCTGTCAGTATGGTTTAAATATCTGGACTAGATATTTTAAATTAGCAAAATGAATGTAGAGCTCTTCTAGTAACCCTTATCAAAATTTGTAAGTCTTTTGCTGACACCATGTGACACCATTCCACCATATTTAGGCTTGAAACTACACATGTTAACATTATTTTTATACCCTAATTTACAGAATATGTATTTCAGTGGCTCAGCAAAAGCAGTTGAAACTGTCTACATGTTAATAGAGGGTTTCAACTGTTTTGCACTGTGCCGATGATATGATTATGTCTTTTGGTGGGTTCAGCAAACACTTTGGTTTTCAACACTAAATTTGAGAAAAAAAAGGTGATTAAAATTAAGGAGATAGCGCAACACTATTGTAAGTGCCTATATATTCATAGGCACTTACAATAGTGTTCCACTGACCCCTCGAAATGTAAAACAAATTTAGACTACTTAATATCACTAACCATATTCACATTTGATATGTATAGAACCTGTCAAATTAGATGAAGAAACTAACTTAGAAACAGCTGATATAATTGACACTGAGGGTAATCTGTTATTTTTACCATGTAATTGGATATTGGCTAGTTCTAATGCTTGTAACAATTTGGTACTCAGGAGGTTTTTTATGCTCCCCGAAGGGAGAGCATATAGCCGCCACTTCGTCTGTCCATCCGTCCGTCCGTAATTCCATCCGTCCGTCCATCCGTCCGTCCGTCCGTCCGTCCATTTCCACCTATTTCTCCATAACCCTTGGGCCAAATCAAATGAAACTTACCATGTGAACTCCCTATGATATAGTGATGATGCATCTGTGCCAATTTTTGGATTTGAGGCCTCGTCACAGGAAAAGGGGACTTAGGGTAAAAAACAGTTTTTCCCAAATTTCTCCTAGTCCAACAGTCAGAATTTAGTGAAATTTCATATTTGAGTAGCAAATCAGATGCCCTTTACTATAAACAATTTGAAATTAACGTAAAAATAAAAATATCATGGAAAAAGGGGGCTAAATGTTTGTTACCTTTACGCTAGCGCGTAAAATACAGTTATTCTTTCATTTCTCCTAGTCTCATGCTCAGAATTTGATGAAATTTCACATTTCAGTAGCAAATCAGATGCCCTTTACCAGGTATTTGATATTTGTGTCTAAAAATATGTCATGCAAAAAGGGAGTTTAATGTTTGTTACCTTTATGTTTGCTGTATAAGATAACATCTTATTTGAGTCCTTGCAATCTGACCACAGAGCATATCTCCTAAAGTATAATAGCTATCAACTTGAAACCTTATGGATGGATAGATCTTATGGAGGAGAAGTGCAGTGCACAAGAACTACAACTCTTGCTTGCATAATTTTGGAGTTATTGCCCTTTGTTATTTTTTATACTTAGATTATGTCTGGAGCATATCTCCTAAAGTATAATAGCTATCAACTTGAAACTTAATGGGTGGATAGATCTCATAGAGGAGAAGTGCGGTGTACAAGAACTGCAACTCTTGCTTGCATAATTTTGGAGTTATTGCCCTTTGTTATTTTTGATACTTAGATTTTGTCTGGAGCATATCTCCTAAAGTATAATAGCTATCAACTTGAATCTTTATGGGTGGATAGATCTCATAGAGGAGAAGTGCAATACACCTGAACTACAACTCTTGCTTGCATAATTTGGAGTTATTGCCCTTTGTTATTTTTATTACTTAGATTTTATAGGAGGCAAATCTTTGACAGCACATAGAATCTTTTATCTATTAGGCTTCAGTTTACTATCAAGCTTTCTTGGCGGGGGATGTCCATGTCCAACATGGCTCTTGTTTTTGTGACAATGCCTTATTCGGGGAGCATAATCCGTCTCTGACGGCTCTTGTTTTGTCTAAGAGGATAAGGGGGTTAACGTTACTTGCATGAAATTATTCATTTTCTAATTTGATTATTACTTATATCAATTGAGCCTGTGTGTGACATTTCCAACAATTTCATTTGTGAGTGATACACAGACGTTGAGCGTCATAGACAATGACACAATGCAATAAGAATATGTGCTGACCACCTGTAGAGGTATTAAGACCATATCTATCTATATAACGCCTAGTGAAGACTCTGGTCAGACTGTGCGGCTGCACAGGCTGATCTGAGTCTTAACGTTGAGCACATGTGAAATTGTTTGAAATGTCACGCACTGGCTCAATTAGTAAAATGGAGCTACATAGTGTCGGTTTTCTTCTAAATACCTTGTAGCTACAGCTTGGGCAATTGTATTAATAACAAATCAAATGAATCTGAAAATATAAGAATTGGCTTACAATTGAGGTACAGAGGATGAATATCTTTTCTTGCAGAAACACATCAGCAAATCATACCTCCAGATTTCACAAGAAATCTAAAATCAGTTGACGTATTGGAGGGTAGCCCATATACACTTGAATGTCACGTCATGGGCATTCCCTCACCGACTATAAGTTGGTACAAAGATGAAATAAACATCGACAACTCGCCAGAGTATGTCATTACGAAAATCAATGGCACCTGCTGTCTAAAGATAAAACGGGTCAATAATGAGCACAGCGCTCGATACATGTGTCGTGCCAACAACCCTGGTGGAGAAGCCTCGTCATCAGCAAGGCTCACTGTTTTCCGTAAGATGCCTGTTTCGTTATAGGCATGGTTTGAAATGCAAACTTCCCCTGTTATTTGAACTCCTGTTTGCTGTATGAAAAAAAAAGGGATACCCTGTTTCCATTTAATTGATGCATGCGTATTATTTTCTATATTCTGGGCTGTTTAGCTGTGTAAACAAGTCTGAATTTAACAATAGTTTTGAAATTCCATTTAATATGAGCTTGTGAGTGACATATCCAAAAATTTCATGTTTATGTGATGACGTTGAGCAATCTGGAAAATGACGCAATGCATGAAAATTTATCATGGGTTGAGAACAGTGACTTAATGTCCGTAAACATCTATTTAACACATAGTGAAGATCATGATCAGACTCTGCAAATGCACAGACTGATCTGAGTCTTAACGTTGTGCACAAATGAAATGGTTTGAAATGTCATGCACAGACTGGTATGAGTACTGCTTCAAGATTTACTAGGGAATCTTATGCAAAGGAAATGCAAGATCATACAAGTATTATTGATAATCCATGATTAATGTATAATTATCATAAAAAGAAGAAAAAAATGAATATTGTGGGTAAAGCTGAAATAGCAAAATATTCTTGCTTTTTGTCGTTAGACTAAGATTTAGTAAGATTTTACAGACTCTTATGACATTGATTAATAAGAGAAATAATAGAAAATATAGTATTTGGAAAATGGCATGATAACTCATACTCAAGTAAATGGATTTAAGATATTTTATTTTGGTAGGAGATAATGCTTTTGCCGTCACAAGTGCCGTCCTTTTTGACCCAGTAGTAGACACATTGAAAATAGTAATGTGTGGTGCCATGTCTAAGGTACTTATGAGTAGAGATGGGACGAGTACTCGGGAATTGGTAGGGTAAACGTTCCTACCCGGGTCCTGAATCATTATATCTAGTAACAAGACTAAATAAGAACTATGTACCATTAGGGATCAAATTTGATTTCAAGATGGTCCTATGGACTTACACCAGATAGTTTTGAAAGTCCTGGCTACTTAACGCACAGACTAGCAACTCCTTTGTCCCTTTGAATTTGTATGTTCGAATCCCCTTGACAGAACTTGGAAATTTGTATGTTCAAATCCCCTTTACAGAACTTCTTTATTAGCCTTTATAGTTGATACATTAAATATATGGATAGTAATCAGCAAGTACTCGAGTTCCCATGGGGAACGAGATCTCAGGTACCCTGGAACAAAAATTCTACGCGCCCCAGCGCTACTTATTAAAGCACCTTTTTGTCCTAAAGGTAGGGCAGTTAAACCATTTCTTTGTTTTTACATAGGTCTTGAATTGTATCTTGAAATGTATTGTGTCAAATTAATAACATGATTAATATAAGTAGTTGTTTGTACCAAGTTTAATGTTCATTAACAAAATTTGGTTTATTACATTTTACTAATATTTTTTCCCCTGAAGGTGACAAAACGAGGAATGATAAAACTGAATCCTGCAAGTATTTTATTAACAACACTAGAGCTAGATCATTTCAGAGCCCGAGGTTATAAATTTTTTCTCAGGCTCAATTGAATTTTTTCTCAAATTTAAAATTCAAATAAATGTATGAAAATAAAAGATAATATTAATAAGTTGTTATTTGTAACAACTTATTAATATTATCTTTTATGTTAATACATTAAAATGAATATTAAAACATAATCATGGCTTTAATCTCAAATTGAAATTTGAGAAAATTTTGAATTGAAAATGAGAAAAGTTTTATAAACTTGAGCCCAGAGCTATGAGAAAGAGGGGGTGAGAATGATCTCAATCAGCTATCTTTTCCCCAAAACCCTATGTTGTGGGTACTCACTGGAATCATCTTGATGATAGGATTCCAATGAGTACCCATAACAAAAGGCTTGGTGTAAAGATATTCTGCGTTATTATTAAACTGGCAGGGTTTAGTTTAGACGTAATTAGGCTAGTTTACTTTCATTAGTTTGGGTTCTTTCTAAAGTTAGTCGTCAATAATCGTAAACGCGTGTAAATAACTGTATCATAAAACTCAAAGGATAATCATGCTGAGCAAAAATGAACACATTTTATTGTTTGGTTACCAAATCCTTGTAACTTCAGCTTGTCTAAACTGATGTTAAGAGGGTCTGGTTGCCTACCTTTGATTTATAGAATGTCAAATATCTATTTATCTGAGTAATTATAAATTGTAATTTTATTTACTTTAACCTTAAATGCAACAAACCGTTACTAAGAATCCACCCTGCCAGGGCAACAATCTTAGATTATATTGTAGAAATTGTATTGATTGTAAATTGAAATCACTTCCCTCTTTAGAGTTTCATAGCTCAAGTTTTGTCTCTTTTGTTTCTGCAATTTTCTTTTCGTGATTAGCCTGCTTCATGCTATTTATCTTATAACTATACAAATATCCGTATGATAACATCCCGTATGATATTTTTTATGATATCACATAGTTATTTTTAGAACATGATATAATGTGGTTATTTTTAGAAAGTTGCATTTCAGTTAGAAACATCGACTAAAACAAGACAAAAAGAGGTTATAAGATAAATATAATACGTACTAAGTGTATTGTATGAAAAAATATCTAACTCGGTTGTGAGAATTGGTAATTGTCTCGGCAGAGCCTCGACAATGATCAATTCTCCCAACCTCGTTAGATATTTTTTTCCATACAAAACACTAAGTACGTATTATATATGAATAGACTTCTAACATCAAAGGAATTGCCTTGTATTAAGAGAGCTAAAGGGGACTTTTTTACATAGACATAACTACAATTTATGAATTTATACACACCCAAATTAGGCTACCAACATAGACATATATATGAATAAAGGCAAGATGTGGACTGTGACCAAAGAAGAATGTCATCAGTCAGCTCCCCTTTTCTATGATTTGAGCATTGGTGAGTAAGCAAAATATCATAACTACAGCTTGAAAATAAAGCTTACGATGTTATGATCATTCACCAATGACACTTTTTGAAAGAGGATTTATTTCCATTACACACTTGCTTAATGTGCGTAAAGTTAGTTATGCCCTTGTGTTAAAACAATATCAGAAAGGCATCTGCATCATCAATTAAGGATCAGTCAAGATTTCTCAAAATGACAATGAATAAGTGTAAAATAAATTTTGACATTAAAAACACATAAAATGAAAATACAATGTGTACATCATCATTGTAGAAGGCTTAATTATTATTGTCTACATTTTTCTGCAGATTGTCTGTTTTTGATTAAAAGGTTATTAAATGTAAATTTTGAAAAACTCTAAAAACAATCCCATAACATTCATGAATGTTTAACTGACAATAGATCATTTGGAATTGTATCAAATAGAAATTCTCTAAGTTGTATTTGTCTGCATGTTGAAAAGGCTGGGTATATGCATGAAGCTGGCTATTTTCTTTTCCTTTCCTTTCTTTTTAGTTTCTTTTTGTTTGTGAGCTATTTTGGGGGACAGTGGAGGAGATAAGTTGAAGTGTACTGAGATATATGGGGGTTTGAAGTCACTAATGCAATTTTACTTACTTTTCATTCAAGATTTCAATCTTTGAATTAACCCTTGTCATGCTAAATAAAAATCTTTGCAAAATTGCAGCAAAATCAAAGTGCTTAAAGCACTAGATGCACTATATGTGAGTTGGCAACCATATTGAAAATTATTTTTTTTTTATGTTTTTCTGGTTTCAAATAAGGAAAAAGAGGTGGTACAGACAAAAAAATCAGGCTGCACATATGTGCAGGCTGATGTTTGTCTATAGCTCCTGTCAAGGCAGGAATATTACGGGTTCAGCATGACTAGGGCTATTACCATTTATTGAAAACAGTTTTCAGAATGTCTTGAATGAGAAAAATGTTTGTAAGAGAAGGGAAGGTCGTATGAAAAAGCTGTAGAAAAGCATTAGTTTTAGCATTGTCAAATTATCTAGCGCTAGATCAAATTTTTTAATGCCAAAAAGTAATCAATTTTTTTATATTTAATCACAAAGGATTGCAAGTTTAGTGTGTGTATGTGTGCAATGCTTTTTTCTAGTGTTTGGCCACTGTGGCTGAGTTTGATTAACAGACAAATAGAGTATTCAGTGATGTATTTATCTGTCCTTTTGAAGCTTCTTTCTCTGCCTTATGCCAGACAAAAAGGATTAATTGACCCCCTTCATTCTCAAAATATGGTCTATTCATATTAACAATTTACATTTCTTACCTCTGTTTTAGAAAAATGTGCATATTTAAAATTGAAATTATGACACAATATTTTAGCTTAATGAAAATATGATGAAATATGCTGCAATATTTATTAGCAATGCTAGTTGCAATGACTTTTCTTAATTAGAAAAATAAGCTGTAAAGTGAACACTTTTTCTTGCTTTCTGCAATGAAATTTCTGCAGATATTGTAGATAATATTTGTATCCTATTCCCTAAATACATAGGTTCCTTGAAAACAAATATATCTTTTTCCCCATTTCTAACTTGTTCATTTAGAACAAATTGATACATGTATATGTTATAGAGGTTAAAAAAAGGAATTTGCTATTAACATAAGTTTTGAAATAATCACAAAATAGTAAAATCCATCATAAATTAAATGTAACTGTTATGTAATTTTAAAAAAATGGATGTTAACCACTTCACAGTATTGGCTGCTTGGCTCATATACCTAAGAAAATGGCCTACAATAAATCTTATCATAAGTTAAAAAAAAAAAGAAAAAAGAGTTTGAGTCTGATGTGCTAATCTGTATTACCTATATTTTATCAGCTGCCCAGCCACCTATCATCCAACAGGAACTCAGAGATGTTACAGCTGCTGAGGGTAAACCTGTCAGACTGGAAGTTGTGTTCTCTGCTAGCCCCGCCCCACAGGTCACATGGTACAGGGGAGTTGACAAGATTGTCCCGTCTGAACTCTTCAAGGTAGGTTAAACTCCTATTCATTTACACTAGAGGTCAAATTCTCTGCTAGCCTCTCCTCTTAGGTCTTTTGGCACAAGGGCCATACTAAATTGTACCATCAATGTGTGTATTTCCATTTATTTATTGTTGCTACTGTAGCACATGCCCATATGAGCGACTTTTCTTTGCCAGCTCCCCTCCTCAAGACCAATGACCAATGGAACAAGGTCAACCCTTAAGTTTTCTACAAGGGGAATTTAAATTCCAGATATTATGGGAGTCCCCTTTATTTTTTGTAAATATTGGTTGTGGTAGAGTGAATGCTTTTGAAAGATCTTTTGGAATTCTAATGATAAGAAAATAGTTCAGCATTTTTAAATTTACAACAACATTGTTCAAAGTTTTATGAATGGAGTGCTAATACTAGAAGCACTTTTAAAATTAATGATTTGCCACAACCAATCTGAAGATGTTTAACCATTAACTTGCCATGCCATGGCAGAAGAAGTATCATTTACCCTTGTCATGCTGAACCCGGAATATTCCTGCTTTGGCAGGAGCTATAAACAAACATCAGCCTGCACATATGTGCAGTCTGATGTTAGTCTACACCACCTGTTTCTCATTTTCAAACCAGAACTGTCAATAGATTTAGTTTTTCAATTAAAAATTGACCTACAGTTGAGACTTTCAGTGCTTTTTGTTGTTTGATTTTGATGAAAATTTATAGCTTAAATTTATTCAGCATGACAAGGGTTAAAAGTGTAAAAAAGACCTTCAATTCGTTCTACTGATTACTATTGTTAGATTACCTTACATTGGAATTCAACTTTATTTTTTAAGATCACAATAGAGACAACTCGATCAGTTCTGGAAATCACAGAAGCTTTCCCAGAAGACTCTGGGGCATATTCATGCATGGTGAAGAATCCACTCGGAGAAGTTAGAAGCACTTGTACAATCACAATCGAAAGCTTCTACTCTAGTGCTGCGTAAGTGTCGTCTTAGTTTTACTTAATGTTCTTTGTTCTTGTTGTTGAACCTCCCATCAATTAAGTAGAGGAGGTAAATTGGTTTCACCCTGCCTTTCTGTCTATTCGTCCTCTGTCCATCCGTAGACCTTTTTTTGTTTCTGGACTCGAAATTCAAGAAGGAAGTGACCTGTATCTTTGATACAATTGTTGCCCATGACCCAAGAAAGTACCCTATTGTTTTGGGGTCACAAATG
Source organism: Fragum whitleyi (assembly GCA_948146395.1). NCBI lineage: Eukaryota > Metazoa > Mollusca > Bivalvia > Cardiida > Cardiidae > Fragum > Fragum whitleyi. Next base: position 24,579,569 of record OX411558.1, read on the forward strand.
TCCAAGGTCAATGTCATAATTTAACTTTGTACGATAACCATTCACGGAACTGGGAAAAAGCACTAGTAGGGGGTATGAGTCTGCTTTGTGCTAGATCTAGTTGTTGTTCTTTAGTTTCAGCACTATTTGGTGTAACAAAATGTCATTATCAAACTACTCAGAAGTATAGATAAGGAGGGGTTATATCAGTCTCAAATATGATGATTCCAAGGGGTACATGTAACATACAGTTTGTGCAAGTACAGTTGAAGTATACTCTCTCTTTAGCCTTGTTGTTCTACAGGACATCTGCACAGAAAAGTGCCCGGTTGAACTATTTGCTATTTGTCCTCTGCAAAAAAAAAAGAGAATGGTTGGATATTAAAACAAATAATCATTTAATGATTGAAGTTCACTGTAATTTTTATTGAAGACAGGCTTGCCTGTCTTTCAATATAGGGATCGTCGCCATCGGACTTTGATAACAAACCTACATGTGTCATTACGCTAAAAAAGTAGACCCATTCATGAAAAGAAACGCGGCAAAAATAATCAATAGTGTAGTAATATGCCGTAAAATTTTGGTGCTGACCTAAATTATGGCCGGGACCTCAGGGGAGTGAACACGTGATCTATGCAAAAAACGCCTGCAGAAACGTTTTTTGCATTCGTAAGTGGTGCTGTTTTATGGCGTTTTCGGCTGCAATCCTTTGCATTTTCTCCAAATATTCAATTGCATTTACAACTGTTTTTATGCATTGGCAAGCTATTTTAGTTCCCCATTTTAGACTCGCTATTTCCGTTAAATTGTGCGTTTGTATGTCCTTAAGGTTGCTTTATTTATCCGTCTCCCGGGCCAGTCGTCGTGTAAATGGATAAATACTAAAATAGCACAAGGTGATTTGAATAAACTCATAAACCCTCGGAATTTCCTAGGTTTGAATTTTTACTTGGATTTACGGAGAAATCATGACGATGGCTTTTCAGATTACTTTATTATTAAGCTTTTTTGTCTATCCATTTTGTACAGCATTCGGAATATCACTCGGCCATTTCCGTAAACTACAACAGATCGTGATCGTGATATTCACTCGGCAATCTTCGGGCGATCTCCGATCTATCTAAATATAGGTTACGGAATCGGCCGAGTTGAGACGAATGCGTGAGATTGGCCGAGTGGTGTTCCGAATGGCCTGTACAGTTGTATCACGCATACGCGACCCCGGTATTGAGTTTCCGCTTTTGTTTTCGACAACCTTCAGACAATAACCAAAGCTGTTTTGGAAACTTGAATGGATTTATTTTGTAACATTCTGGAGTGGAATTCTACTCAAGGTGATAAATGCTGTAGCTCGGGAGTTCATTTAACGATCTGTCATCTTGACAGTTTTGTCAAAATTGATAGTTCACGAGATAGTTCAATCCGAATCTTGATCTAGAAAAGCAGTCCCGTGGAAAAGGCCTGAAAGGTTGGTTGTCTTAACAGTTTTATGTATTATTTTGTAGTTAAAATAATTTTCTACTAGGTAAGACCATATGCAACAAGAATAACCTTAAATGGAGATCGAAATATCTCAATGGAGAATTAGAAATAGAATGTTTCACTCCTTTAAGAAACTAAAATGGTATTCATAAAAAAAACAAGAGCCATGTTGGACATGGGCATAAGTCCCCTACCGGCTTTGTTTGTCTCAATGTTTTCCCACGCCAATTCTATCAGGGACGTCAAAACCAGACTTACATGAGTTGTTGTCTCTGCTGTGCCCACTATACAATTCATGGAAGCAATAGACAGATGCAAGAAATAGTATCAATAACAGTTACCTTGTCTGATACAAGATGTTTTTCTTCAGTCTTGTTGGTAAGAAATGAGAACTTTCACTGGAGGTGATTAATACTGCTGCATCACCACCCTGACTAACATGGCTTATAATTTTTTTTTACATTTTAAAACAGGTTTCATCAAGTTAGCTTGCTTAGTTATTAAATTATTGCAGGATCCATTTTTTGCCATATTTTCACTATTTCTGTTACCATAGCAACCGCACTTTTTGTCAAAGAACAAAGATTAAATGATGTGCATAATCTACACATTGCCATCTAGTCATATATCAAGTCTCATCAAATTAGCTTGCTTACTTATTAACTTATCGCAGGATCCAATATTTTTTGCCATATTTTCACTATTTCCGTAACCATAGCAACAACAATTTTAGTCTAAAAACAAAAATAAAATGATGTGCATAATCTACACATTGCCATCTAGTCATATACCAAGTCTCATCAAACTAGCTTGCTTAGTTATTATCTTATCGCAGGATCCCATTTTTGGCCATATTTTCACTATTTCTGTAACCATAGCAACCTCAATTTAAGTCGAAAAACAAAAATAAAATGATGTGCATAATCTACACATTGCCATCTAGTCATATACCAATTTTCATCAAAAACGCTTGCTTAGTTATTAAGTTATCGCGGGATCAAGATTTGAGCGGACAGACGGACGGACGGACGGACAGACGGACGGACAGACGGAGGGCAAACCTATAGTCCCCTCCAGTGTGAACACCGGTAGGGGACTAATAAGCTACAGCTATTGTACGTGAAAATACTTCTTCTTGGTATTAACTTTGACTAGCAAAAGTATAAGAATATTGGTATTACTTTCATTGCTTCTTTTATGTGGAGATATTTAGTGAAATCCTTGACCAGATAATAAATGTAAAAGAAATTTGAACAAATTTCCAATTCAGGGCAATATTCACCATGCCAATGAAATGTTCAGCTCTTAATCAAGGGGTAAGCAATGTGTGTCATGTGGATTAACATTTTTATTTAAGATTTTTACACATCCACTTAATGAGTTTGCCTGGAAAAAATCGGAAATCGAATTTGGATCGTATTTTGATTGCTGGGGATAATCTATACAATTTTATAAAAAAGGGTTGTAATAATTCATACGAGTTTTTAGAATTCAGGAATTGCCACCATATGTCTGTTGGTTAAATTAAAGGTTTTTATTTAGGATATTGAAAACTTACACTTGGGGATGAATAGCGACTATTGAAGGCGGTTACCCTCTTGTTAAGCTTGAATTGGCTAGAGGGATAGGTTTATCTGGAAGTAATGAGTCTTCAAAGTATAACATATCAATTTGTAATGAAAGTGCAGTTTCCAAATGTAACCATCAATGATTGTTTAAAATTTTTGAATCCCACTCAAGAGATCTTCACAAAATGTCACAATTTTCATTCAAATTGTAGATATTCAGTCCTGTCTTCAATTCAGGCCTTTCAGGCCTTTGATTTTGGGATTAGCATTGTGCATCTAAAATCATTGGTGTCTAGTGTGTATATATTAACTTAACTTTTGGAATGTATGAGTAATTATTGATTTTTTTAGTGTAGAAATGATTGTTTACTTTAATGACTTTTTATAGCATTGTTTTCAATATAATATGCAGCTCTAAAAGTGAAACAACGTAAGTGTTAAGCACCAAATTGTTACACGGCTCCTGCTTGAAGGCTTGCAAGCAAGCAATGCATATAGCATAATTGAAGATTTATCATAAATTGGAAAGAAAATCTTTTTGCTTTCCAATTTATTAAAAAAAAAAAAGAATAAAAAATGAATAGACTTTTAACTTTACTCTCTAAAAAGGGAAGGCTAAAGTTTTTTCTAATGTTTTGATTGTGATTTAATTTTGAGAAAAAAGATTAATTTGAATTAACACAAATTTTTTATGTACATATAAGCAATAATTGTTCACAAGCATGACTTCAAAAAACATAATTTTAAAGTTTGATCAATTTAATCAAATTTGAATTTTCTGGCTGCTTTGCTTTGCTTGTTGATTACTGGAACACAAGATGCTAAATTTGTTCATTCTAGAAAAGTAATTGTTAACTTAATGTATGTTTTTACAAGATTTAGAAAAAATGTTTCATTAAAAACAAAACTCATGTTATTACAGTGATATTTCATGGTCAGAAAGTATTATTCCTTTCACATCAAGGCAAGTTATTTGTTTATTGTTTGTAAATTTCAAACTTGGTGAAAGAAATATAAATGTGATATTAATACAAATGTTTTTTGTAAATGATTTGAAAATTTAAAAAAGGGTTAACACATCTTTGAAATTACAAATTTTGATAAGAAATCCGATTTCCATCCAAATATAGTAGATATTGCTCAAGAGATCACCTCTAATAAGGGACCATCATAAAAAAAATCCCTTTGTTTACTTTAATTCAAAATACTTGCATTCAAAATCTTCTACTCTTATAATGTAAAATATAATTACTTTGAATTTTCCCTATAAATGCAACAGTTCTTTATCATTCTATTTATATAAAATAATACAGATTTCCACTTGAAAATATTTTAAAATTACCACTATTTTAAAATACAATTCCAGTGAAACACCACGGTCTGAGAGTATTGTGCCTTTTACACCAAGGCAAGTTTTAATGTCAACTAATACAGTTAACATTATATCTCATTCTTAGTTCATGAATCTAAGTTATTTTTTGTACATTTTTTGTTTCAGTGAACTTAATATTATTAACATTACATGTGTTGATAGGGAAATTTATGTTCTTTTATAGAATTGAGTCAAACTCAGAGAAACAAAGACATAATCCTTTTAAAGATAAATACTATGCTTGTATCTTTTTCGAGATTAATCCAATCCTTTATCCTTCAATCTCACCGTAATTATGTTTCTTGTCAAATTCAAAAAAGCTTTCTTAAAATGAAAATTACAATGTCTAAATCAAATATTTAACACTACTTATTTAAGTAAAATTTAAGTAAAATGAAAAAAATGAGATAAGAAAATATGATAAATGGAAATTTTGCAACAAGGGCCACTTAGAAAAAAATGTAAATAGGTTAAATAGATACATTTTCGTTGATCACAGTTTATTTTCTCAGGATTTTTTTAATGATAGATTAGTGTAAGATGTATTCATTTTACAGTGATACCCCCAGATCAGACAGCATCATGCCTGTCACTCCAAGGCAAGTGGTCTGTGTAAATATGTAACTAACATTGAAATAATAAAGTAATTGTTGTCACATCATGTATCTTTCTGTTATTCATGCCAATGGATGGATGATTCTTCAAGGGAATAACTACAATTATACTTATTACACACCTGCATAAAATACAAAAATCTTCATTCAAAAAGCTTGTTGATTAATTATCATTACATTGTAACTGGATGTCATTAGCTGCTGTTAATTTGTTTTTTATCAATCACCAAAATTCAAATCTTAGAATTATCGTAGAGGGAGAGCATTTTCCTCCTAGCCTGTAAATTTAAAATCAGTGTTATGCCCATTACCGTTATTGTAATTTCTACAAATAAACCAATTTATAACAACAAATGAAGTAAGAAACTTTTTATATGAATTATCAAAGATAATAAATTACTATACATAAATAAAGTCCCATCATTTTCTAGTTCAGCTTGGAGGGCATTCTTTGCATTCATCTCAGCTATGGTTTGAAAAGAATCACCTTTAACCCTTTGCTGTTTAACCCCTGCTTTTTACATGTCTGTGATTTTATGATTGAGAAAACATTGTGAAAAAAAGAAGAAATTGATTCTGACAAGCAATTTCTTCTCTTTCGACACTATTTTCTACCCTACTGAATTAATACAAATTAAATCCACTTTAAATTTTCGTCTGCAAAACCTTTGAATTTGGGAAGGTCCAAAATTTTGTAAAACAGGAAAGGGTTAATATTCATTGACATAAATCATTTTGGTGTAAATTTATTAGAAATTCAATCTAAATACATCAGCTATGATTTGTTAAGTATCACCTTTAATATTCATTGACATAAATCATTTTAGTGTAAATTTATAAAAAAAAAAATCAATCTAAATACATCAGCTATGATTTGTAAAGTATTTACCTTTAATAATCATTGACATAAATCATTTTAGCGTAAATTTTATAAAAAATTCAATCTAAATACATCAGCTATGATTTGTAAAGTATCACCTTTAATATTTATTGACATAAATCATTTTGGTGTAAATTTATTAGAAATTCAATATAAATACATAATTATTTAGATTATTTATTGACTTAAATATTTCACGGATTGGTACATTTTGATTTTACAGTGAATTGACAAGATCAGATTCGGTTGCTACTTTAACGCCCAGGCAAGTTGTGTGTGGTGGTCCTGTCCATCAATTATTTTGACCCGCCCACTTTTATAAAGGCTGTTTCTCATTGGTTGTAATTTCATAAAATTTGAATTTAATGAAAGTCCTTTAAAATATGGTCAGCTTGTCAAGTTTTCAAATGTTTTGACTCAGTAATATATAAGAATGCTGACGGCACATATCCCCTTGGACATTTTGTCTTCCATCAACGGATGAATAATCATAATTTTTTGTGGGATAGCAGCTGGAGGCTATAGGAAAGGATAAACTGTATTATGGGTGCGAGAAATTCAAGGAATCTTTTATAAGGTGATCCAGCCGATGTGGTATTACTGAAAAATTGTTAAAGAATAGTGTTAAACTCTATTCAAACAAGCAAAAAAATATTAGGAGGCATTTATAGACTTGTCACAAGTTGAAAAAAAGTCAGATTACAAAAAATGAGAACAGCCTTTTAATTCTGTCCACTAAATGGCTTATCAGCCATTCAATCTTTATAATGGTGGAAGAATATCTCCTATTGAAGACCTTAACTCCAATTTTAGTTTTATGACACTATGCACAGATTGATGTGACCAATTAACCCTTTCCTGTTTTACAAAATTTTGGACCTGTCCAAATTCAAAGGTTTTGCAGACGAAAATTAAAAGTGGATTTAATTTGAAAAATAACTATTCAGTAGGGTAGAAAATAGTGTGGAAAAAGAGGAAATTGCTTGTCAGAAGCAATTTCTTCTTTTTTCACAATGTTTTCTCAATCATAAAATCACAGGCACGTAAAAAGCAGGGATTAAACAGCAAAGGGTTAAAAGGTATTTTGTAACATAAGTAGAGGGGAACAAAAAAAAACTAATTAATTTTATGTCTCAGAATCAATATATAGGTCACATAGCTCAGCGCAAAACAGTTGTAACTGCCTATATGTTCATAGGCAGTTACAACTGTTTCATGCTGAGCCATCATATCGTTTTATGTCTGTCTGTGGATCTGTCTGCAAAACCTTAACCTGTGACCTAAACATTGTGCTGATTGCTTCAACACTATATAAAGTTATATATATATATATAAGTTACAATGCTAATATTTAGCAAAATAGTCCCTCTACTAAATCCACATTTGTGAAGGTCAAGGTCTTTGACTAGGTCAAATTTCTAAAAGAAAAATTGCTGTTCTTGGAGCATTGGTGTTTTACCAAAGCATTTTGTCTAAAAATTTGATATTTTATCCCCTCATTCCATATGAAACCAGATATCTTTTTGTTTTGTTTGTGTCCTTGTGTGTGTTTAAGTTGTGAAACAAGGAGCCAGATGTATGATAAAAGATATTATTTTACTATAAGAAGTGTGAACCCCAAGCTTTTTAGCTCACCTGAGCACAAAGTGCTCAAAGTGAGCTTTTGTGATCATTGAATGTCCGTCGTCTGTCGTGCCTCGTCCATCGTGCGTCGTCATGCATCAACAATTTAAGTGTTTACACTCTAGAGGCCACAAATATGATCCAATCTTCATGAAACTTGGTCAGGATGTTGGTCAGGTCACAAGGATGAACCCTATTGAAAATGGGAAGGATCCATGCCATATCACAGAAAAAAGGGCCTTAATGACAATTTTCTTGTTTACACTCTAGAGGCCACAAATATGGCCCAATCTTCATGAAACTTGGTCAGAATGTTGATCAGGTCACAAGGATGAACCCTATTGAAAATGAGAAGGATCAATGCCATATCACAGGAAAAGGGGCCTTATTGACAATTTTCTTGTTAATACTCTAGTGGCCACAAATATGGCCCAATCTTCATGAAACATGGTCAGAATGTTTGTTAGGTCACAAGGATGAAGCCTATTGTGATTTGGAATGATCTGTGCCATATCATGGGAAAAGGGGCCTTAATGACAATTTTCTTGTTTACACTGAAGAAGCAAAAAATATGGTCCTATCATCATGAAACTTGGTCAGAATATTTGTTAGGTCATGAGGATGAACTTTTCTGAACATGGGAAGGATCCATACCATATCACAGGAAAAGGGGCAATTTGACAATTTTCTTGTAAGAGCTCCAGATGCCACAAATATGGTCATATATTCATGAAACTTGGTCAAAATGTTTGCCAGGTCAAGAGAATGAACTCTGTTGAAAATGGGAAGGATTCATGCTATATCACAGGAAAAGGAATCTTAATGATAATTTACTTGAAATAACTCGAATGGCCACAAATAGGGCCCAAACTTTGTGAAACTTGGTTTTATGTAGAAATTATCTTCTTTAAGACATCTGCCTTTTTACTTGATGTGATGTCCTAGTGATCAAAAAGACTCGGGCGAGCGATCTAGGACCATCATGGTCCTCTTGTTAGATTATTCCAAGGATTTTATTTTTCAAAAGCCTAACACTTGCACAATCAGTCATATTGTGGAATGGCTTAATTATTTCTCATTTTATTCCAAGGCACATTTTCATTTGAAATATTTTGATTTTATTTCAAAATACTCCAATTACATTTTTTTACGTAATGATAACAAAATATTACCTTGCACATTAAACCATAAATTCACCTAACATTTATATATATTGTCAAGTCCGATCATAGTAACACTTTCATTTCTAATTGAATTGAATGCCATGCTGCATAGTTATTTTCATCAAAGATTATTTTGCTCTTATACTTGTACTTACATACAAATCAATTTATCTTCATGCATTCATTCTAGTAATCATTTAAAATAGAAAAGGCAAAATATAATTGAAATGACTCAACATTGAATAATAATTCATACTTATCCTTCTTAACTCTTGTCATTCTGATTAAAAATGTTGGCAAAGTCGCTTTAAGATCAAAGTGCTGAATGGACTGTATGCATTAATTGTGAGTCAGAATTTAATCTGAAAATATGATTTTGAAACTTTTTCTGGTTGAAAAATTGGAAATCATGGGAGATAGACTAAGATCAGAATGCACATAACGTGTAGGCTGATCTTTATCCATACCTCATGCTAAAGCATGATTGTTCTGATTTCAGCATTGCAAAGGTTCATTCTATGCTATATGTATAATCATTCCAACATGAGATTCACATGATATAATCACTGGTTTTTATTATAGAGTTCAGCTGATGCTCAAGCCAAAAATGTGTCACAGCAGAATATTTGATTAACTTTATTAACACATGAGTGCTTAAATGCTTTTCATAATAATTCATCTTAAATCCATTACAGTGAGGAGATGTCGGTAGGGTCAGTAGAGGAGCCCTTGCCTCCCACATTCACCCAGCCCCTAGCTCAAGGTCGTGAGGTCATGGAGGGCAGCAGGGTCAGGCTGGACTGTGTCCTTGTGGGTCATCCTGAACCAGAGGTAAAACTTAGATTTGAGCCTGTATGTGACATTTCTAACAATTTGAACTGTTTGTGAGGTGTAATCATTGAGCAGCGTAGACAGCAACAAACTATAAATAAAAAGTAGCCTGATGGTCTACAGATACTTTGGGACCTTATCTATCTACTAAACATAAAGTGAAGACTCTGGTCAGACTGTGCAAATGCAGAGGCTGGTCAGAGTCTTTGCTTTGCGCATATTTAAATTGTTGGAAATCTCACACACTGGCTCATTTGATATTTGTCAATAGCTATCCAATCACCATTCAAAGGATCTACAACAGTTTAATGTTAGATACTGTATCTATACAGTGGAATATTATCCCTCATTCATATTGGTTTGATAATCATTCTTTCTCAGCTAAATTCTATTTTCCGTGGAAAAGTTTCGAGGAATACCAGAGAAGTTGTGAAACACTTCAAGAAGCCAGGGAGTCCAAGAGTACTTAATGTCTAGACAGGACTTATGAATCTTGCAAGTAGGGACTCTAAGGGTTCCTATGATTATTAGAATATTTTGACAAACAAATGAGCAGGGCTGGCTCTATTTCCATCAAAAAACAAAATTTTAGAGCTGTTCAAATCAAAAAAGATTTGCTTGCATGTATTAGTTCTGTTGAGAAAGCCATCTTAGAATTGGTGAGAGCTTGGACTCCTTGATTTCATAAGTTATTAGTACACTTGTTCACCCATTCACAGAAGTAATAGGCAAAACTCTAGTGTGATTATAACAAAACCCAAAACAAGCACTGTTTCCTTGATAATTAACCCTTTGCTGTTTAATCCCTGCCTTTTATGTGCATGTGATTTTAAGATCGAGAAAACATTGTGAAAAAAGAAGAAATTGCTTCTGACAAGCAATTTCTTCTTTTTCCACACTATTTTCTACCCTCCTGAATGGTTATTTTTCAAATTAAACCCACTTTTAATTTTTGTCTGCAAAACCTTTGAATTTGGGAAGGTCCAAAATTTTGTAAAACAGGAAAGGGTTAAAATCATTGTTTACTGTGTTTAGGTTATCTGGTACCACAATGACAAACCCGTCAAAGAATCAGCCGACATACAACTACTATTTGAGGGAGATAGATGTACACTTGTTATACGTGAAGCATACCTAGAAGATGCAGGATTTTACAGAGTCACTGCCAAAAATGATCATGGTCTAGCGGAGAGTGCTTGCAAGCTACATGTAGAACGTAAGCTCCCAACTTTTGATATACCTAATTTTAATTAAGTTCTTGCATGTGACTTTAAGCTCAAGAGATAAAAAGTTAAATTAAAGATTTATGATTTAAATTATCTAGTTTGAGTAAGTGATTTTAGATAAAGTTGCCTCAATGATATAATTATGATTATTCTCATTAGAAAAAAATGAATATTGGATTAAGCCTATATAGAATTTGTAAGTACATTGTATAAGCAAATGATTTCAAGAAATTTCCATGTTTCTTGAATTAACTTGTTTTATTTGAATGTCTTTAAGTTACAAATAATTTGAAAATAAATCCCTATGTTTTACAGCACTTAGCGAGCTCAGTGATGCCTCTATAAGTCAGGAGATTTCAGCTCCAAAATTCACACAGCCACTTCGAGATGTCCACGCCCACCAAGGTCAGCGAGTGACCTTGCAGTGTAGAGTTCAAGGTCATCCTTTACCAGTTGTCCAGTGGTACAAAGACAATAAACCAATTGAGTCCAGTGCAGATTTCCAGGTAAGAACAATGTTTAATTACTACGAAGTCGTAAGTGCCTATATGTCGGATAACTTATTGAGGGGTCAGTGCAACACTATTGTAAGTGCCTATAAATTTATAGGCACTTACAATAGAAATCCACTGTTCTCTTGTATCCTTTCAGCCCTGGGTTATTGAAGTATACCTATAACTTTGGGATTAAGTATAAACTAAATGAAAAGAAGTTCATTTTGTATAATGAAAAGCCAATAGGAAAAAAACTATGCATTTATTTGGAGTAATTGGTAAAAGAGCATCCAATGCACGATGTATAGTCATTAAGTTACACGAAGAGGGATTATAAGAAAGATTCTTTTTAAAAGGTATATTTTGCTTCAAGCATTTTATCTATTCTAGGACTTATTGAACATTGTCATATTGTCATATCTGAATCTGAATGTAACTGTATTTTCAATTTGGATGTTAATTTGGGATTTATATTGTAACTCAAGACTAACTGAATTATTCAAATTATTTCACCTAAAACATGCATTTCTTGTAGGTGACTGCATTTGTTGATGTCCATAACTTATCGATCCCGGAAGTGTTTGTAGAGGATGGAGGTAACTACATGGTCAAGGCCACAAATAAAGCTGGAGAGGCCAAATGTTACTCCAAACTTGTCGTTAAACCCGCAATACCATCTGAAGATACAATGACTAAATCTGTCGAAGTAAGACGCACCATGACGGAGATCAAACACTCACCACCAGAGTGTGTGAGATTGTTTACTGATAAAGTTGTTAGACCCGGGGATAAAGTTACATTTGAATGTGAAATTGTTGGCAGCCCAAAACCAAAGGTAAAGACTATTAGGAAAAATAAAAAAGGCTTACAAATGAAAGGAAAAAATAATTACATGAATAATCAAAATCAAATATTTGCCCAAAGAAAAGAACAAGGCATACACAACAAATTTCTACTACCTCCAATTATTTAACAAGCATCTTCAAATCTTATTTTAGAAATTAGTACTAAATACCACCAGTTTTTGATACCCTAGAACAGCTATATTCAAGTAAGTTTAGCCAGTTTTAGACAGTGTGTGCTGATTAAATAGATATGCAATGATTTCAGGAATTGTAACACAACAAATTTATTATCTCAGTACTGATCAATAGATATAATTCAGGAAAAACATATATTTCAGGTGACCTGGTTGATCAACGGACAACCAGTTGTGTCTCAGGACTACCAAATCTCTATGGAAGGGAACCGATATGCCCTCCATATACCTGAGGTGTTTGATGAAGATGCTGGCCGGTTCTCTGTCACGGCAGAAAATCCATCAGGGAAGACCACATGTTCTGCCATGTTACATGTAGAGGAACCAGTCAGTGAACGGGTACCAGTTGTGGAGAGCAGGACCTTCGAATCTAGAATGTAAGATTTCAGTAACCGAATGATGTGCATCTCAAGAACAGAAATTGCAAAAATTAAGCCAGAGAAGAGTTAATTTTGTTAAATATTTCCTTTGAACATTTTTGAAAAAATTAATAGACAGTTCTAGGTTTTAAAGGATAAGCATTTTGCACAGACTAAGAATGACCTAACAAAACTTTAATGAATATAAAGATCTTTGCCTCCTTTATAAGAAGGAATTTTCTTGGTTCAGCATAAGATTAAAGTCATATGCATTTATTCAACAAAAGGAAGTGTTGATTTATTGAAATAAGGTAAAGGGATAAATTTCTTTATGGATGGTAAAATCAGATTATGTTGAAAGAGATATAAATTATGTTTATTTCAGGGGCCGTTATTCATCTACTGAAACATTGACTGAGACTAGAACAAGACGTATTATCACAGAAGTACGGCAACAAGGTCCAACATATATCCCGTCAATGGAGGAACACTCTACGACACTTATCACCGATGTCAAACCCAAGTTTGAGATCGAGGGAATATCTGCACAAGAACACTACGCTACGACTATAACCCAGGATTTACACCCAAAATACCAACCCGTCGATTTGACGATATCAGTACCGATACCTCCAAAGTTCCTTCAACCGCTGAAAAATATCACGGCTATGGAAGGAACTAAAGTCACTTTTGAGGGGGTTGTAACAGGTAAGATTGAAACACATGTCTTATTTTCTTGTTTATTAGTGCCCACCCTTTAGTAGCACCCCTTCATATTTTACTTAGAAAAACCCTCTTCAAAAGCCTACATTTTAGGAACTTTTTGAGATTTCTTCTCTAATTTGAGATGAAATTTCCTCTAAACAATAATTAATTGATTGTTAAGATGAACTTCACCTCAAATTTAAGGGAAAGGGGCCTAAAAGACATCAATTTATCAGATAATGCATACTAAATAAAAGCTCCCTGACCATGTTATGTTAAGTTTTCTGGAGGGTTTAGTAGGAAAAATACTGTATTCAAATTGTCTAACATAAAACTTGTTTAAAGCCACTATCCAATGGACCAGCTAAACATATGAACTAATTCATAATTCTTACCCAATCCTGTTTTGTTTAGAATTGTTAGAATCATTTCATTCGGTTCATAACATACAAATATGTTTAGAGCAAAAGTAGCCACTTTTAAAGGGATAATGCATTTTTAACTTTGATAATGTTGTCTTAAAGAAAGTGGTCCTTAAATAGAGATGGTTGCTCTTGCAAAATTTACAGTGCTTTGAAATGAAACATTGTTGCTTTCAGGTAAACCAGAGCCAACCATCAAATGGTTCAAGGAAGGCAAAGATATTGCTGATGGCCCTGATTTTGAGATTTCCTACAAGGAGAGTCGTGTATCCTTGACGATACCAGAAACATTCGAGGAGGACTCAGGAAAATACACATGTAAAGCTGCCAACGAGGCTGGGTCTGCCTCAAGCAGCTCAGAGCTCATTGTTAGAGGTAGGTTTAAAGATTTTATGCGTGACTCGTCAAGAGAAAAAGAGTCATCTGTGAATTCTTTAAAATGAATATCTGCAAAAGTTATTGGTTCCAGTCTATGTCAACAAGAGAAAATAACATCTGAAAAATTGTTATACAGGAATGTTGAATGATCATGCAAGATTTAGAAAATCAGCTAAGTGCAAAAAGTATTGACCGTAGTAAATCTGCATATTGCGTGCAACTTTACTTGGACTGATTCTTTACAAACTGACCATCTTACCCTTTTTGCCAGATGGGTTTTGTATATGAATTCATTAGGCAACAAATCATTTCAAGTAAGAATTTCTGATGATTATATTTATATATTGAAAAAAAGTCCTATTTGAGAATACACAAGGACTTGTTGCAGATCTATGGGTCAATAAAAGCCTCAAGATAAAATTCAAAACCTCTTTATTGTATGTAAATGTTTTATATTAGGCTGTAGTTATCACATTCTATTTTTCAATCACTCACTCACTAATCAACAAAATGATATCTTTTTTATGCCCCCGTATCGAGAGATCGGGGGGCATATTGTTTTACTCATGTCCGTCTGTCTGTCCGTCTGTCTGTCCGTCCTTCCGTCTGTCTGTCCGTTTGTCCGAAAACTTAACCAAACTTAACCTTTGCCTTATCAGGGGCATTCGTGTTTCACAACCACGTCTTGTTTATCTTATAACTATAAGTATATATGTGTGATAACATCTCATATGATATTTTTTATGATATCACATGGATATTTTAGAACAATGATATAATGTGGTTATTTTTTAGAAACTTGCATTTCTGTTAGAAACATTGATGAAAACAAGGCAAGAAGAGATTATAAGATAAATATAATACATACTTGGTATATTTTTTTAAAAAAATATCAAACTTGGTTGTGTGAATTGATAATTGTCTCAGCAGAGCCTCGACAATTATCAATTCCCCAAACCTTGATAGATATTTTTTCATACAAAACAATAAGTACGTAATACTTCTATGTGTGTTTTACAGCCTCTGTGTTGCCGCCGTCATTCACGGAGAGGATGTATGATATTTCTATAAAAGAAGGAGAACCCGTCAAACTGACAGTCCGAGTGGCTGGTCACCCTCCTCCGGATGTCACATGGTACAGAGACGGTACCCAGATTATTAGTTCACCAGACTTCGAACTCATTCAGGTAGCACTGCTTGGGATTAACCTATTTTCTACCTTATTACTTTATCTAAATAATTAATTCTAAAAACTTGTAACTAAAGCTTGATTAAAGCTGTAGTTTTATGCTTTTAGCATAAAACTGACAATCTACATGGTAAATGACTTGAGTTTTAGTGCTGTAAACTTCAATGATTTACTACATATGTCAAAATTTTCAAAAGAAGCTTTCTGCAAAAATACCAAAACTTTCCTTTAGTTACAATTCATTCTTAATGATTTATGCAGCAAAAACTTATCTTGTGAAACACAATATTAACATCAAATGTTTAGTTGGTTTTATTGTCATTACAATTGGAAGAAACTCATTAATTCACTGAGACCCACAGCAAATTTAATTTCAAAATAGACTGACGTTAATTTTTATGCTCCCCGAAGGGAGAGCATATAGCATATAGGAGGTAAATCTCTGAAAGTACAAAAGAATCTTTATTCTATTAGGCTTCAGTTTACTATCAAGCTTTCGTGGCAGGGGATGTCCATGTCCAACATGGCTCTTGTTTTTAGCTCACCTGAGCACAACGTGCTCAAGTGAGCTATTATGATCACCTTTTGTCCGGCGTCCGTGCGTCGTCCGTCATGCGTTGTGCGTCGTCCGTCAACAAATTCTTTAAAGGACATCTCCTCCTAAACTACTAGGCCAATTTTAACCAAACTTGGCAGAAATGTTCCTTAGGTGGTCCCCTTTAAGAATTGCTAAAAGAATTGAAATCGGTGAAAAACTCTGGTTGCTATGGCAACCAAAGTTAAAAATTTAAGAAAATCTTTAAAATTCTTCTTCTTCTGAACCAGCAGCCCTACAGCCTTGAAATTTGGTATGGATGATCAGCTCATAGACCTTAATAAAAATAGCTAAAATCATATCTGTTGGGCCACCAGGTGTGGAGCATCAGGGGGGAGGGGGTAGTACTTTGGGTAAATTTTGTAATCTTTAACCTTCTTCTGATCATGAAGGCCTACAGCCTTAAAATTTTGCATGTATCATCACCTCATAGACCTTAATAAAAATAGCTAAAATCATATCTGTAAGGCCACCAGGTGAGGAGCACCAGGGGGGAGGGGGTAGTACTTTGATGAAAATTTTGTAATCTTTAACCTTTTTCTTCTTCAAAACCAGGAGACCTACAGATTTGAATATTGGCATGGATGATCAGCATATGGACCTTTATAAAAATACCTAAAATCATGACTGTAGATTCACCAGGTGCATAGCACCAGGGCGGAGAGGGTTGTACTTTTGTGAAAATTTTGTAATCTTTAACCTTCTTCTTCTTCTGAACCACAAGCCCTACAGACTTGAAAATTGGCATGGAGGATCAGCTCATAGACCTTAATATAAATAGCTAAAATCATGACTGTAAAGCCACCAGGTGCGGAGCACCAGGGGGGAGGGGGGAGTACTTTTGTGAAAATTTTGTAATTTTAATCTTCATCTTCTAATGAACCAGGAGCCCTACAGACTTCAATATAGGCATGGATGATAAGCATAATTATATATCTAAAATAAAATAGCTAAAATCATGAATGTAGGGCCACCAGATGCGGAGCATTTGGGGCAGGGGGTAGTACTTTGGATCAATATTGAAATCTTTAACCTTATTCTTCTCCTGGATCAGGAACCCTACAGACTTGAAAATTGTCATGGGTGATCAATATATTGACATTAATAATAGCTCAAATCATGACTGTAGGGTCACCAGGTGCTGAGTGTCTTGGGGAGGGGGTAGTACTTTTGATCATTTTTGAAATTTTTTAAACTAATTCTAATGAGCCAGGAGTCCTACAGACTTGAAAATTGGTATGGATGATCAGCATATGGACATATATTGAATAAGCTAAAATTATGACTGTAGATTCACCAGGTGCAGAGCATCTTGGGGGAGGGGGGAGTGCTTTGTTGAGAATTTTGAATCCCTACAGCCTTTATATTTGACATGGATTGATCAACTCATTAAAGAAAACTTTAAAAGTCTCAGACTCAGCCTGTATATCTGGCATAGATTAGCTGATCACAGACCTTTTATGGAAAAAGCTTAAATAAATAATGTCCAGGGGAGGAGCAGAGGGGGGGGGAATGATTATTTCAAATGTTATCTGATTGAATAGGTGAAAATCTCTTTTTCTGTGGTTGCATGGACATACCTAGGTAATGAAGCTTTTTTCTCAGGTGAGCGACCCAGGGCCAACGGCCCTCTTGTTGTGACAATGCCTTATTCGGGGAGCATAATCCGTCTCTGACGGCTCTTGTTTTTAATTAAAGTTGCTGGATCCTATCATTTTGAGGGTATTCATTAGAATCATCTATGTTTCTATTAAAGTCTGTCTGTATTATGAAGTCATTCATTTTGTTTTTCCAAGAACAAGGGAGGTCACTCCCAAAAACAAATGATGTCATGTTTACTTTCAATATTTCAAGTTTTACTCTATATTTCAGACTATATTTCAGATTAAATTGATTGCTTGAAATATGTTCAAGTTTAACTCTATATTTCAGGAGGGAGATATCCATTCCCTCTACATACCAGAGGTGTTTTATGAAGATTCTGGCAAGTTTACTGTGAAGGCTCAAAATACTGGTGGCAAGGCGGAGGTGTCCGCCAATCTTAAAGTGGAAAGTAAGTACAGTACATTATCAGAGCTACAGATAGAGGGGGTATTTTGGTTTTCAGATTTAAATATTTAATTTTTCCTCACCAATGGGTTGATAATCGTAGACCTATGTGAGATAGCAGCTGGAGGCTAGGAAAGGATGTGGTGGTTGTACTGGTGAGAGAAATACCAGGAAACCATTGTAAGGTGCTCCAGCCACCGCACTATAACTGAAAAAATGTTGAAGCGGCGTAAAACTCCATTCAATCAATCAATCAATTTAATTTTTCCTAGCTGAAACCCTATGTTGCTGGTACTCATTTGAATTGTCTCGTCGACCAAAAACATAAGCTTATATTGTGGAAATAAAGATTTTAGACCGGCTCCCCCCCTCTTATCTGGACCCCTGATTTTATTAGATAGTTGAAATTAATGACAGTCACAAAAATTCCAGGTATTAGTAGGAGCTATTAAACATATTTTACAGATATTGACTGCCATTCTTTGCATTTCTTTAACAAGAAAATTATGTTTTGAAGTAGATATATCAGTTCTTTTATGAAAATATATCTGTTATGCATTAAATTAGGATCATTACTTTGTTCCATTTCAAAATGATGATAATAGCAATGATGGATCCAGAGAGCATTTTGGGGGTTCAACCTGAGAAAAAAGGAGGAATTTTGACATCTTAGCGTCATTGGATTTGGCATGACAAACTTTAACTTTTTTGTAAGAGTTATGCCCCCTTTTTAACTTATATTTTTTGCATATCCAGCACCTGTAGACTAGAGTTGCACAAGTAGGTTGTGCTCTTGTTTTCATTTTCCATAATGTTTTCATGCCCTCTGAGTTTAAAAAGTTAGATTAAGTAGAAATGGGTTATTTACTATTTGGCAAGCTCAATTTAACATTTATTTGATTGTTTAACAGCAACTCCAGCTCCCATGGAGATTGAGGAAGAAGCCCAAAAACCTGTCAGTGAAGCTAGGGAACTTTTTGAACCCGCAAGAGCCCCGGGAACAAGGGTGGCTCCTAAGAGACCTTCAGACAAACCCACGGAACAACCGAAACCCAAGAAATATGCTGAAGAAATTCAGATGCAAATTGACCAAAAGAAACCACTACCGGAATTCCAGAAGAGGATTCCTTTGTACGGTATTCCAGTAGAGGAACCGGAAATGAAACCGGAGAAGAAGCCAGCCACCGAACAAAGATTACCGAGGTTTGGCGTGCCTGTTGAAGAGGAGCCCAAACCCAAAAAGGCTCCAATACCGAAAGAGAAACCAGCAGTCACTAAGGTATGGTTTGGGCCCAATATTAAACAATTTCTTTCGAGAAAATCCGATGTACAGTATTCATATAATCTTTTGGTGGCATTGTAGTCTTGCAAAAAATTTGACATTTTGTGATATTTCTAGTATTTCTATTTAAAGGAATTCATTGAAACTTGGTACACAGTCATGTTTTCTATCAAAAGTGTAATTTATACTATCAAGGGGGTAATTCCTTATTGTGCAAATTATGACCTTTTAGGAACTTAAAGAGTTTTTATTCACCATCCAGCTTCTAACAGCTGTGGAAAGGCACTCATAATTTTTTTAGGCACATGTGCAGTCTGATCTCAGTCTATACCATCTGATCGTCCTTTGTTAAACAGAAAAGATAAAACAATATTTTGAGAATAAATACTGACCTACAATTACTGCATTCTGTACTTTGATTTTGATTCAATTTTATGTTTTAATGCAGCATGACAAGGGTTTATGATTGAGATCCCTCCTTATATTTTGGATCCTCTGAATGTGTTCTAGTGCTTAACCCTGAGGAAATTGAAAATTTTTTAGTTATATAAACCTGACATTTCCAACAATTTTAAATGTTCATGAAAGGTTAACATTGAGCTATGTTGACAGCCACATACTGTTAATATAAAGTTACCTGATGGTCTACAGATACTTTGAGACCTTATCTATCTACTAAGCGCATAGTGAAGACTCTGGTCGGACTGTGTGGATGCTCAGACTGGTCAGAGCCTTTGCTTTGCGCATATTTGAAACTGTTGGAAATCTCAGGCACAGGCTCATATTATTGGGGGTTTTTTTACAGCCAATGAGAAATCAAACTGCTAAAGAAGGACAACCCATACGACTTGAAGTGACCTTCAAAGGTCGCCCAGAACCAATTGTCAAATGGTACCATGAAGAGACTGAAATTCAGATGTCAAATACATATGAGATTATGTACGGAAATGAGAAGACATCATTGACGATTAAGGAGCCAGTACCAAAGGATGCTGGGAAATACACATGCGTTTTAACAAATGCTGATGGGTCTGTTAAAACCGAAGCAAGAGTGGATGTCAGTAAGTACAAAGAATGAAATTTTAAGGTTGTAGGCTGTAACAGTTTCGCAACATTTTGGAAGTCATGAACTTTAATGAAAGACCATGATTTCCGAAACATTGGAGAACTATTATGGATCCAATACCTTAAGTTAATTTGTTCCTCACTCAAGAAAAAAACATGACTTTTCTTAGATGAAAGACACATAATTTGATATATTTTATATTTTATTTCAACACAAGCTTTAAGCGTCACAGGATTCACCTGATGAAGGTGGCTGTGCTGCAGAAAGCTCGTGTTGAATTATTATACACTAGACGTAGTAACCCATAACTGGTAGTTTTGCATCTTTGGAAAATTTAATTAAAAGTGTTTTTAAAATTAAATCCCATATATTAATTGAATTAGAGCTTCACTATTGCTTTGTAAATATGAAATGACTTTTAGGGAAAAGAATATCTGGCTTAGAGTGGGATTTATATATACTTGTTTAATAACAAATCCTTCATCTTTACAGTTCCACGAAAACCGGTCACAGAAACATTTGAACCTATCAAGGCGCCACCTAGACAGGCACCAATCCAACCATTCAGGGAGGAGCCCAGGGAGGAGAAGATTCCCTCACCCATTGAAGCCGTTCGACCAATATTTGTTGAGAGATTACAGAACTCACGACTGGTCGAGGACACGAACATAATCCTGGAGTGTCATGTGACTGGTCAACCATTCCCAGAGGTCTACTGGACCAAGGATGGACAGCCGATCAGGCCTGATGCTAGGTAAATATTTCCCCAAATTCACACACACTTAAAAAACTTAAGTATTTTGAAGGGGCCATAACAAAAACTATTGTAAGTGCCTATTCATACATATAAATGGGTAATTACAATAGTTTTGCATTTGTTCGACATTTTGCTTTGATTCAAATTAGTAATTCTGTACACAGTCTTGAACATAATAAAAAAAGGGACCTTCTGGGAAATCTGTTGAATGAATATTCATAAAAGAAATTTTTATACAGAAAGGTAAACTCAGCATTCTTGATTGAGAAAAACTGAAAAATCCAAAAGGATCAGACCCTAATCAGCCTGTGCAGAGGCTAGTTTTGATGCTTTACACACTACCGAGATGGTTCCTTTGCCTCTGATAGGTCAAATAAATAATTTTTTGATGAGACATTTATGCTCCTTATGCGCATCATTATATAATTAAAATTTAATCTAAAATCTCTCCTATTTTCAGACACAGAATTTCTGTAGACGAACACTCTGGTCGCTGCACACTGATAATTTCACGCTGTACACCGAGAGACACTGGGGAATATGCGTGTAATGCAGTCAACCCAGTTGGCGAGGCTGTTACTTTGGCACAGCTTCTACCTGTGGAGAGTAAGTAAACTTTATCTTATAACTATACAAGTATCCGTATGATAACAACCCGTATGATATTTTTTATGATATCACATAGTTATTTTTAGAACAATAATATCATACAGTTATTTTTAGAAACTAGCATTTAAGTTAGAAACATCGACTAAAAC
This sequence comes from Fragum whitleyi, assembly GCA_948146395.1. Classification (NCBI taxonomy): domain Eukaryota; kingdom Metazoa; phylum Mollusca; class Bivalvia; order Cardiida; family Cardiidae; genus Fragum; species Fragum whitleyi. Next base: position 24,601,401 of record OX411558.1, read on the forward strand.
AAGACAAAAAGAGGTTATAAGATAAATATAATACGTACTAAGTGTGTTGTATGAAAAAATATCTAACTCGGTTGTGAGAATTGGTAATTGTCTCGGCAGAGCCTCGACAATTATCAATTCTCCCAACCTCGTTAGATATTTTTTTCCATACAAAACACTAAGTACGTATTATATATGTATATTGTTGAAAAAGAATAATGTTGAGGTATTGAGAAAAGTATTAAATTTACATTTCAAAGCTGGTAGGTTGTACTTTAGACCTTTGTCCTATTTTGGCGCAAAAATAACCTGAATTTTATTTTCAAAAGAATATTTTATCTTTCTTTTGTGCATTTTTGAAGTGAAAATATGAAGTAAAAACTGCTGCAAAACCTGATGATCCACTGGAATGCATAAAAAAACTAATCAATAAGTTTTTGTCTACCCCAGAAAAAGAGGTACCACCTCCACCACTGCCCAAGTCAATGCCTCCACAAATACCGTTTGACAAGGAGGTTCTTCAGCGGTCTCAACAACAACAGAGGAGAACAGAGAAGGATTTCTTTATTCCACGCTCGGAGAGAATCCTCGAGAGTAACGTTGACTACAGGATGTCACAACCTGAGGAGACGGAGTACCAGCCTGTTGCTGGTGATGAACAGGTAACCAGTCTCATCTGTGCTCTAGACTTATTTGAAAATTCAAATCAATTTATACATTATTTATGGTGTTAGACAATCAATAGCCCATTCTCTCCTTTCACATTGATTATTCTTTGATGCAAAATCCTCAATAGCTTTAATTACAATTTAGAATTAAGATGAAGTAAAATGTTTTGAAGTAGAGGTTATTTGAATGTGTATTTCTATAAAAGTTTGCAACGATATACTCATTGTCATAATTATTAAGTTAGTGGAACTGTAATATTTCCACAAAATTTAGGAAGAAATGATCTTTCACAATGTTGACCGAGGTTTCCAAATGATTTTCCGAAACGTTGCGGAACTAATATGAGGTCCACTACCTTAATATTGTTGTAGTCAAGATTGAGAACCTGATAAAAACCTTTTATAAGTCTTGCTGACATTCACTGACAGTAAATACAGTGAATTCCAACTAAGTTATTTCATTACTTATATTATGCTCAAATTTTCCAGGACTTTGCTATTTCCCATTTTGAAGATCGTCTCAGAGAAGAGATCCAATATCGTGATGGAAAAGTCAAATTTGCCAGCGAGACTGAGACATCAGAATACGACACTGACGTTGCAGAAAATGCGCTGGCCCCAGATATGGCCCCTCAGATTGTACAGAGGATGAAGGATTTCCACCTTATAGAAGGGGCTGATGCCACATTTGTGTGCAGAATTCTGGGAAAACCAAGACCAAAGGTAGGCTTGGGTTTGTTAACCCTTGCTTTTTTAATCCCTGCTTTTTATGTGCGTGTGATTTTATGATTGAGAAAACATTGTGAAAAAGAAGAAATTGCTTCTGACAAGCAATTTCTTCTTTTTCCACACTATTTTCTACCCTACAGAATGGTAATTTTTCAAATTAAATCCACTTTAAATTTTTGTTTGCAAAACCTTTGAATTTGGACAGGTCCAAAATTTTGTAAAACAGGAAAGGGTTAAGATGAGAAAGTATTGAGTATGTTGGATACAGGGATCAACACTGTTTTTCTTTAGCAACCCCAAGAGGTATTCCCTTTTGTTACTCTTTGTATTCCTCTAGTTATTCAGGGACCCCTTTCATTGCTAATGTATTGTTAGAAGCAAAAAGAAAAAATATACGTAAGAGTCATATTCTAAAATATTTGCAAGCAAAGAGATATTAAATATTAATTCCATTTAATTCCTTACTAATTTAAGGCAGTTTTTTGCTTTCCATTGGATATAATTGATTAAATATATTCTCATTTCAAGGTTCATTATAACTAGATAATAATAAGATCATACCATGTAGACGAAATAAATGATCATGTTTTTAGAATTTAGAAGTTATATGATTTCAAAAGTATCAAGAAATTTTCCAAAAATTAAAAATGAAATTGATGAAATTTATCACTTCTATAAATTTTATCTAGGTTGCTTGGTACAAGGACGGACACAGAGTTAAACGCTCAAACCGATACGAAATCAAATACAATCGGGACGGATTCTGTACTCTCCGAATCAGAATGGCTCTCCCAGAGGATACCGGATATTACACAGTACTTGCTGTTAATTCACTCGGCAAAGACACATGTTCCAGTCAGCTGTTGATTGACAAAGTTGGAAATATTGATGCTACCTCATTTGTACATCCAGATACTCTAGACAGAATTATGAGAAGGTATTGTATTTCTCCTAATAAACACTCTTTGGAGCTATACAAATCATGGTCTTGGAGCTTTTATTTAGTAAGCATTTATTGATTTAAAAAAAACCATTAAACTTATATCTTTTAGGCCCTTTTCCATTTCATTTGAGAGTTTCCTCTAAACAATCATTTTAGAGGAAATTCACATCAAATTAGAGAAGTTCAACTAGCTCTTGAAATTTAGGCATTTGAAGTGGGGTTTTTCAATAAAAAATGTTGTCTACATAAGTCTTCATAAATCATTGTTATGTATACATAAAACTAGGCCTTTATATGAACAATGCGAACTGCTTAGTATCACTTGCACTACCTTTATTTCAAGTATTTCATTTTCTATTTATGGCTATTGGCAAATGGGAGTTAATAATTTCGTCAAATGAAATGATTTTTACCCACCGTTAAACACTGGCCAACCTAGCTTTTCTTAGGATATATATGTGACCAGCAATGGAAAGGGGACCACCTGGGAACTTTGTAAGATAAATATTTGAAAAAGAGATTGGTTCTAGAACAGGCCAACCAGAGGTTGCATTTCAAAAATTATTTCACAGGAAGTTAGATTGATCATTTTAGATTCAGAACATAAGCAAAGTTCGTAAAGTTTGGACCCTAGTCAGTCTGCGCAATCTGCGTAGTCTGACTAGGGTGGACACTTTACGCACTACCCAGATCATTCCTTTTTGCATGATGGGTCACATATATATTTACTTCTTCATAATTATAAATCTAATAAGATTTTATAAGAGATAAAAGATTTGAAAAAAACACACAATAGGTTGCTGTTATTAAATAAAACTGAAAAAGAATTTAATTGATGAAGTCTTAAGCTTCTCATTAAGTTACCCATGTCTTACTCCTTTTATTAGGGACTCAAGTAGAGCAGACAAAGATCAGCCGCAGGACCAGAGTGGCGTGTTTGAATCTCAGTTGAAGCCGCAGTTCAAGATGCGCCCAGAAGACTCAGAGGTCAGGGAGGGTCATACTGTCCGCTTTGACACCCTTGTGACTGGACGACCTCTTCCTGAACTTAAATGGTTCTGTAACGACAAGATTGTACACCCTGATGACTATCACAAGGTAAGTTTATGGTACATGGGGTCAATGCAAAACTATTGTAAGTGCCTATAAATGTATAGGCACTTACAATAGTGTTGCGCTGACCTCTCGAATAGCAATACAATACTTTTAATGAAATGTCTTCGATCAATGCCATGTGCCAGCTAATTAAGCACAATACAGAGCTACAGATAGAGGATTTTTTTTAATTTCAACTTAAAAAACTTCAACAATACTTTCACAAACCCCTATTGTTGGTACTCATTGGAATCTGCTTGACGTGACAATTCAAATGAGTACAAACAACATATGGTTTAATGGAGATTTAAAGATTTTAGAATGGCATTACCCCTTCTTATCTTTACCTCTGCAATATCTCCTTGGCAAAGAGATATTCAACAGTTCAATCATAGTTATCAAAAAAAAAAAAAAAGAATCAGAAATAAAAGAAAAAATCCAAATTTCTCCTATATAAGATTTATTTTTTAACCTGCATTTACGGTCAACAAATACAGTATGGTGTCTTTGGACATTTTTCAGTTGTTATAACTTCAAAAAATTATGTTGAAATTTAATGTCTTTTGTGACACTGATCCTTGCAAGTAAGCTATTCATAAAACTATCAATGTCTATATTAGACAGACTTATGAATTGAAGATGGTCAATAAACCGGTGTGAAATTCCAGTATTTGTGACTTTTAGTTCAACCCTTTGAAAATCAAATGATAAACGCTGCCCGTCTTGTATTTTCAGATTGTTGTCAATGAGGATGGGGTCCATTCTCTCATCATCACTAAAGCGTCGCCCTATGATGCTGGTGTTTACAGATGTATTGCTACCAATAAGGGAGGAGAAACCACTTTTACTGTTAACCTTAGAGTTCTTGGTAAGTTCACAGGGTTTAACATTTATTATGTCAAATCATATGAGCCTGTGTGTGACATTTCCTACAATTTTATGTGTGCAAGAAGGACAGACATTGAGAACTCTAGACAACCACACATTGCATTTGAATTGATCTTGGCTTGTAAACAATAACTTTAGGTCTGTATCAATTTGTTAAATGCGTAGTGAAGACTCCGATTAGACTGTGCAGCTGCACAGGCTGATCTGAGTCTTGACGTTGAGCACATTTAAAAACGTTGGTAATGTCACACACAGGCTCAAATTATAAAGGATCTTATCAGTTCAAATCAATGGTTTCCCTAGGGATCCTTCAATATTTTAAAGTTCAAAATGATTTTTCAACCAGAATACATTTTTTCAAGCCAAGGTTTCTAACTCTTCTTAATTTCTTACATTTGTAAAGAACATTGTGAAAAAAAAAAAGAAATAATTAAAAATTCCTATCTATTCCAGAACGAGAGCAAATGCAGCCACCTAAGTTTGTGGACCGCATGCAGAACTATACAATTAAGGAAGGTCAATCTGTGACCTTGACAGCCAAGGCCGTCGGCACGCCAACGCCAATGATCAGCTGGCAGAAGAACAACAAAATGTTGATACCAAACAGAGACTACAAGTAAGGGAAATAATAATAACAAGTTTTTAAAATATTTATGCCGCCCCATAAAATCAGGTCTTAGTTAATCAACAAAGGGCAATAACTCACAAAATATGACGAAAAGATTTATGGTTATTGTGCCCTCTACTTCTCTTATCCACCTGTGAAGATTCATAATTCTAGCTTGCATACTTCTTGAGATATGCTCCGGACAAAAAAACCTAGTCTACTGATGGACCGACCTAGTAAGAAACAGATTGATTGATTGATTGAATGGGGTTTTACGCAGCTTTCAATATTATTTCAGTTATATTTCAGTGGCTGGAGCACCTAATAATGGATTCCTGGTATTTCTCACGCCAGTACTACCATTACATCCTTTTCTTGCCTCCAGCTGCTATTTCACATAGGTCTACGATTATCTACCCATTGGTGAGAGACAAATAGGCGGAAAGAACGAGTGCCACCGTCGGGGATTGAACCCGGGACCTCTAGTTTGACAGTCTGACGCGGTACCAACTGCGCTATGACGGCAGCGAGCGACAAACAGACTGACCGACTGACAAGTGCAAAGCAATATACCCCCTCTTTTCTGAAGGAGGACATGATAATGATAATGGTTGACTTACTAGAATAATGCTCAATACCAAGCAAAATTGATAAAAGAAAATTGATAATCTGAAAGCAGTCAGCTTTTAGTCAATGGGCTTTGTGAATATCAATTGAAAAAAAAAAACAATGTCATGTTCAGAATAGAATGCCAAATTCTTACAACACATATAAAAAGGCAATGTAAAGGTCACGTAAATTCCAAGAAGTAATTCAGAGCTCCTATTAAAGCTGCTCTTGCACACATTGGGAAAATGTGATTTTTGAAATTTTTCGTAAAATCAAATGGAAGTAACAACCTCATCATGGTGAAGCCTTTAAAATAATATGATTCATTCTGGTAATACATGGAAAGAAAGACTGATATTCCTGAATTTAGTGAAAATCATTCTGAAAAAATAGAGCAGCTACTAACGCCTTAAAAATTATTCTTCAATTTCAAGCCAACTATTTACGCATGTGAATTCTGTATGTTTGTCTTATTCAATCAAAGATAAATGTTAAAGTATTTGACAGCTGTAAACTTCATATCATTACACGCAAAAATGAAAGATAATTCACGGAAAGTAACCTTTTGTAATTTATAGACTCGAAATGAATAGACTGGATCCCTTACTGATCTTGTTGCTTCGAAAGAAATAAGTTACACAATTATTGAAATGTGTTGTTTTTAGTGCCAATGCCCTTGGGCCATTCTTAATCGTGTAAATATACGCACATTACCATATCTAGGAACAAGTTTTGTATTTTTTCTTCGAAAAACTGTGAAAGAGTAGCTTTAAAGGACAAGGTTCACAAACGTAAGAAATTGGCCCTGTAAAATCAGCATTTTTCAAATTTCTGATGTACAGAATTAAACCTTCTTTTTTCAATTAACCTATAGACAGGCTTTACAATAATGTATAGAATATTTCCCAAAACCACACAGTTTTCTTACAATAAGCCGATAAAATGGCCTTAATCTGCAGAAATGCCTAATTTCTCCCAAAATAGAGGCTAATAGTTACAACAAAATATGAAGCCCCTCTTGCCACACCTCCAAATTGTTATCAAGTAATAGCTATGACTTCTAGAAGGTTTTTGTTGAATGTTGTGGTGTCGCAATTAGGGCTTCACATTTTTTTGGCTTCATAAATTTCAAAATTTGTTGAAAAATGGTCAATTTTAAAGTTTTGGGGCAACTTTAAAGGCATTTTTTTCAAGACATGGTAAAGTTGTAAGATATTATTTGTACAGTTTGAGAGTAGGCGATAAGGGTAACCATGAAAACTTGGTTTTATTTAGATCATTTGCAGTCAGAAAAAGTCGATTTTACAGGGCCAAAATCTACAGTTTGTGAACCAAGTCCTTTTTGGTGATTTATTTTGTGACCTTGTTCTTCTGATTATCAAAAAAAAAAAAAAAATAACTCCAGATAAGAGGGGGTTAGGCCAGTCTTAAATCTTTCTTTCTTTATGAAAGACTATGTTGTGGGTACTCATCTGAATCTTTTTGATGAGACAATTCCAATGAGTACACACAAAATAGGGTTAGAATAATGATAAGTGAATTATTCAAATTTGAAATCCAAATAGCTACTCCCTCTATCTTTAGCTCTGAGACAGTGAATTTGTGTTTTAGCAGCTGTCTAGGAAAGGTCGGTTGTACTGGTGTGAGAAATACCGCCGCGATATAACTGAGAAAATGTTGAAATCGGAGTAAAACTCCATTCAATCAATCAAAACTGTGAATTTTATTGCAGGGTCGAGACAGACAATGGCAGATCGTCTCTGTACATCGAGGAAGCCAAGAAAGCAGACGCTGCCTGGTTCCAATGTACGGCTGTAAATGTGGCTGGGTCCGCGTCATGCAGATCCAAACTGGTTGTTGAATGTAAGTAAAATTTCATTTTTAGCTTGACTGTTTTCGGAGAAAACCTGAGGTATTGCTATAGCCTCTGTGTCGTTGTCGTCATCGTGGTGCAAAAACTTTGACATTTTGTTATATCTCTGGTTCTTCTGAAGGCATTCACTTGAAACTTTGCACACATGTTTACCATCAAAAGAGCAACCTATACTATCAAGGGGGATAACTAAAGATGCATTTTGTGCAAATTATGCCCCTTTTCTTACTTTTTTTCCCACCATCCAGCATTCGACAGCCGAGCGTAGGCACCCATAGGTGGTGCTCTTGTTTTATATCCATTGTGTTTCGTACAAACTGTCCTCAACCAAATAGCTTAAAGATATACGACGTGAGCCAAAACCCACGCGGACAACAATAGTCAAATAATTGGTTTACAAGTCCAATGGCTAGCCACTGAGCCAAAGAAGATCTTTCCTGACGCAGGTGTCAGACATTGTATTTAAACCTACAAAGCTATGCAGGACAGTGGTGAGAGTGGTCTCCCATAACACAATGCAACAAAGTTCATAGACTTGCATGCTGTATTGAAATTTGCTGAAGATTTTAATTAGAAAGAAAAAAGAAATTCTAAATTCATGCCTTTTTGATAGAAGATATTCTGAAAAAATGAGGGAATGGCTTATTTGCTATATGCTAAGGCAAATTCAATTGATATTTCAATAAATTTAACAAAAAAAGACACCCATCCCATATTAAATTTGATGAGGGTCTTAAAGATAAATGTTTTGGTGAGATTTTTATATTTATCCATCTATCTGTCCCTTCACTGTCTGTCTGTCTGTGTGTAAATGCAACACTATTTTTAAATTACAATGCTTTTGCTTATATTTGACTTAAAAAAATCTTATCAATCCGCACATTCAAAGGTTAAGGTCACCTTGACAAGGTTAATAATCAAGGTCAAACTTTTTAAAAAGATCTGTTTCAAGGACATTTGAAATATTTTCACACACAATTTTTTTCTCACAGCTGAAACAATGAAGAAAGAGGAAGTTATTCCCAAGTTCAAGGTTGCCCCAAGACAAAGAAAGGAACCAGAACCAGTGCCAGAGAAAGTGGTACCAGTCTACACACCTGATACTAGACTAGAACCCAGAGAAGACTCACCGTAAGTTCCATTCTAATTTTAGTCTTTATACCTTTTTGGATTGGAACTGATGTTCCTACGTTTGCAACCAATGTTACTTTGTATAATTTGGACGTCCTTCTAAATAGGTTGCTTGGTTATTACTATAGGTATTTTGAGTGGGTTGTTTCAACAACACCAATCAGTATTAACCCATTCTAAAATGGCTTTTACTGTCCTTGAAAAATGCAAGTCTCCATGTAATTTTTTTCAGTGCTTGTGATTTTTATATTTCAGAATTAATAAGGTAAAAAAAGAAATGGCTTGTTAAAAGCCATTTCTCCTTTACTCTCAACATTTTTACCTCAAATGACGATTGCTTTCCAATGGCACAAACTTTTCTTAGTCATTTGCATTCTCTTTTAAACAGTCTAAAATTTCTAAAAAACAATAAAAGGGTTAAATGATTCTGATTGGAAATAACAAATGAGCCTGTGACTGACATTTCCAACAATTTCAAGTCCCTGTTGGAGAGACATTGTGAAGCCTAGACACCACATACTGCAATTTCTTTGGGACTTGGTGATGCAGTTAAGACTTAATCTATCTACAGAGCGTATAGCAAAGACTCTAGTCAGACTGTGCGAATGCACATGCTGACGAGAGGTTTTGTTGTGTGCACATGTCAAATTGTTGTAAAAGTCACGCACAGGCTCAAATAAACAATGACATATTCCAAATGTTTAGATTCTCTTATTTTATTCGTTTCAATATTACAATATTTTATTATTTGTTTTTCATTATAAACTGTTTTTTGTAGATCTTTGATCACATACATGTTATTTGTACCAGTTAATGTTTTAAAAGTGTTTTAGCATTATATCGAAATAGAACATTGTTACTTGTTTTCCAAATGACTTTTTGTAGCAAATTAAATGTTTGTATATCATATTTATGTGATGATTATTTCTCCAGCCATTATGAGATTCAATCAGAAGGTCCTGTCCAGGAGATTTCCTATGTGAAGGACGGAGACAGTGCGTTATTGCGACTCGTTAAAGAGGAGGACCTTAGAAGGTCAATATATGGAATGAAATTCAGCATGTCTAATCAGGGGTCTGGATAAGAGGGGGGTTAGCCAGTCTAAAATTGTTATTTCTCGACAAAACTATGTTGTGGGTACTCATTTGATTAGTCTGGATGACACGATTTAAATAAGTATCAACAACATTAGGTTTTGTTGAGAAAAAACAATTTAAGGTAGTGGAACCATAATAGATCCGCAACATTTCAGCACTCATGAACTTTCACAATGTCAACTGAGGTTTCTTAATGAAAATCATTTGGAAACCTCGGTTAACACTGTTCAAGTTCATTACTTGTGAGACTTTACAAAACTAATGTGGTTCCACTACCTTAAGATGAGTTCTAACAACATATAATCAGAAATTATTTCAACCTCCCTCTGTCCTGAATTACTCTGATCTTGAATGAAACTAATGTTGTACCGAGTTACTTGAAATAGCGAAGAAAATGTATTTCATGAGTTCAATTCTAAAACTTTGTAACCTCATCTTGAAAGCTGTAGTTACAATGTTTAAAAATTAGATGGCCTGCATGTTTGTTTTTGCAATCAGACCTTTTCTACCATGCTTGTTTTATTATTTTGTGTTACTTAAAATTTCCAAAGAGACTAAACTAATTTTTTTTTTCTTGCAAAGTTGCATGTCTAATATTGATATTGTAAATGTTAATGTAGTTAGTAAACATATGAATATTATATATTGTGAAGTGTAAATTAAGATTGCATTGAAAGTGTTTTATAACTTACCTTACACACATTTTAGAATCATTATCCTATGAGGAATGTCATGTGCTTGGATAAGATTATTTTAGCCTGTGCTTGGGATTTCTAACAATTTCAAATATGCGCAAAGCAAAGACTTTGGCCAGTCTGTGCATCTGCACAGTCGGACCAGAGTCTTCACTATGCATTTAGTAGAAGGATAATGTTTCAAAATACCTGTAGAACATCAGGTAACTTAATATATACAGTATGTGGATGTCTATGCCTCTCAATAATTGCACCCCACGAACATTTCAAAATGTTGAAAAGCCACCCACAGGCTCATATGGTAGTACTGGTGTTGGAAATATCAGGAATCCGTGGCTGGTGGCTTTAGCTGTTGTGATTGAACTGCAAAAATGTTAACATTGCTTTAAAATACCACACAATCAATAAAAGCCAGCATCTCTATCAATATTCATAATTATATTTTTGATCTTGATTGATTCCTGATGTTATAACCATTAACTGAATTTTAAATTGTAAGATATTTGCATGTTTTGAGGAATAATTAAGCATGCTCTTATTTTTGTTTCTTCATTTCATATGAATGTAAAATATTAGAGTACTGTTTTGAATTTTTGTCATAGATTTTTTTTTCAATCCTTTTGATTCTACATTTTGTAATGTATGAAATAACATGGTCATAAATATTAAATATAGCAGAATATTAATAAACTTATTATATCCAACCGAATCATAAATGATGGTGTGTAATCATATTTCATATAATGAAAATAATTTTTAGCTCGCCAGGGACGAACGTCTCGGAAGAGCTATTGTCATACCCTCGGATGTCGGCGTCAGCGTCGGTGTCGGCGTCCGCATTAGGTTAAAGTTTTTTATTTCTATCAATATTTATCCTAGAGGCTTTATTTTTTTACAGAAACACTCATTAGGGCATAGGCTTTCATTTGAGACCAACATCCATGTCGAAATGACCTTTAGACTGTGACCTTGACCCTTTCAAAAAAACTTTAACCAAAAACTTTAACCAAAAACTTTAACCAAAAAAACTTTAACCTTGCTTATATTTTCTGTAAGCTTTAAACTAGAGACATCATTACTTCATATGCACACTTATTAGGTGATAGGCTTTCACCATAGACAAAGGTCCTTGACAATTTGACCTTGACCTTGACCCTTTGTGGACTTAGAAAAACTTTAACCAAAAAACTTTAACCAAAACTTTAACCTTGCATATATTTTTTTAATGCTCTAACCTAGGGACATCATAGCTTCATATATATACTCACCAGGTGATAGGCTTTCACCAGAGTCCAAGGTCCTTCACAATTTGACCGTGACCTTTACCATTTGTGGACTTAGAAAAACTTTAACTGAAAACTTTAACCAAAAACTTTAACCTTGCTTATATTTTCTGAATGCTTTAACCTAGGGACATCATTACTTCATATATATACTCATTAGGTGATAGGCTTTTGTGAGAGATTAAGGTCCTTGATAATTTGACCTTGACCTTTTATGAACTTCGAAATACTTTAACCGAAATTCTTTTACCAAAAACTTTAACCTTGCTTATATTTTCTGAATGCTTTAACCTAGGGACATCATTACTTCATATACATAGTCACCAGATGAAAGGCTCTCACCAGAAACCAAGGGCCTTGACAATTTGACCTTGACCTTGACCTTTTATGGACTTGGAAAAACTTAAACTGAAAAACTTTAACCAAAAATTTAACTTTGCTTATATTTTCTGAATGCTTTGCTCTAGGGACATTATTACTTCATACACATACTCACTAGGTGATAGGCTTCTACAGAGACCAAGGTCCTTCACAATTTGACCTTGATCTTGACCTTTGTGGACATAGAAAAATTTTAAAGAAAAACTTCATGTTTGATACAAAGAAATTCCATTGGTAACCTCATCTGCTTGTAGGCTTTCACTTTACCCTAACGTTATACATGCAATTAAAACAAAAAAGTTTTTATATTTCTTAATTACTACTCAAACAGATATATATTAGATCATGGACTTTAACATTGAAAGAAACCACTTTGAACTTCGGTCTTCAAACAAGCGCTGTTTGTGACAAGCAGCTGTTTGGGCGAGCTACGTTGTCCACGGACAACTCTTGTTGAGAAGCATAAAGAATCTTTCATGGATATGTATTTAAAAATAATTTGACTGTGTTTTGAATCAACAGCTTGATTATTATTTTGTTATTTTATTTGTTAAAACTTTAGTTAAGATGCATAGCTATATTGATAAGTAGATCTGATGAAAATTCAATAAGTATTGTTAAAAAATGAAGAAAAAACAACAACATATTGTTTCATTTAAAAAGTGTTTGCATTCGTTTCTGATTTGAAATGATAAATTTTAAAGCCAGAAAAAGATGTGCTTTAGTTATGATATGGCAAACAGATTACTTATTTAAGGGTTACATATATTCTTTGATTATAAAAGTAGTAAAGGCTGTTCCAGAGGAAAGAAAAGAGACTTATTTGAAAAAAAAAATAAAAGACATAGACTATATCAGCTTGTATCACCTATTATCAAAAAAAGAAAATAAAATAAAGGAAAAAAAATATTTAGATTACAATCAAAATGAATGAAGATAATAAAATTAGTGGCAAATAAGGTAGACATGATTGTGAGAAAAGGAGAAATTATTTTGAAATATTCTTGGATTTGCAGAAAAATTATGAGCTTAAGCACATCTTAGATCAATATCTTCTGTTGTTTTGCTGTTGTTTGAAGTGTTGTTGTTTGATATTATTTTAGCGTTTACCCAGGTTACATCTCCTCCGACTCACCTGACCAAGCCTCACCATTTTCTACTCTCCCCAAACCTCCCCCTCCTACTCCTATCTGCGCCTCCGTTGAGGCATCACCAGAAATCAGGAGAAAAAGGTTCTTAATTCTTCTATCTTTTTACTTGTTCTTACTTTGTCAACCCAATAAATATCACATTAGAGTATGTTTTATAATTTTATGATGGTAGTTCATATACTTGTGTAGATACAAAAAAAAATCACAGATTATGTACTGGTATATAATTTCTTGAATTGCAAAAATAAAAAACAAACATGTTTTTGTGTATTTTATATATTACATTCATACATTCAATTATTTTTCAACGGACAATAGGCTTATAGAAAGGGAGTGCATTTTAAATGTAAAGTATGTTTAATTGAGTGAACCATTAAGAATGAATAGTTGAATATTTTTGTTTCAATATTTTATTGGGTTGACAAAGTATTTTCTATTTTTCTGAATGAATATTAATAATTATTTGTTTTTGTGACTTTATTTTCAATTTTCAACAAATCAAAGTAAGAAAAGGCTGACTTCATATAATTATCAGTCATGATGTATGAGATTTTGCACATTATTTGGCTAATATCAATCATTCAAATGATTAGATATAAGAAAAAAAGCAAAGAAAAAAAAAATGTGTAAATTTCATTTTCATCAATTTTTTGAATACTCATATCTCTCCTAATAAATGCTCCCGGGAGCTATACATAAGGTTAGGGAGCTTTTTTGGTATGCATTTTCTGATTAAAAAAAACATTAAACCTATGTCTTTTAGGCCATTTTCCCTTTAATTTGGGGTAAATTCGCTCTAAACAATTACATAAATGATTGTTAAGAGGAAATTCACATCAAATTATAGAAGAAATCTCAAAAAGTTCTAACAATTTGGGCATTTGAAGTGGGTTTTCTTAGTTAAAAATGTTGAGTTGCTACTATTAGGGAGGGCGCTATTTTTAGGGGAAATATGGAACTACTTTCTGTTCTTTAATCTCTATGTATTTTGAGAAAAGAAAAATAATAGCTCTGTTTTAACCTCAGAGAAATTGTTACTTTTGTAAACATTAATTTCATTTATCTCTTTTAATGGCTTGATATATGTTCAAGAGGGATTACATGACTTATGAGCTTTGAATAATTAACACAGACTACCACCCCAGAGGTTAGAGAGACCAGAGCCCATGGTAGCCCCTATGGAGGTGGAACCCGAAGAAGAGGAGCCCAAAATACCCACAATGGCTGAGGCAAGAGCCAAGTTTGACATACCCGACACTGGTGTACCACCCAAGAAGGTGTCAAAGGTTGACTTCAAGCCAAAGGGTGTACCAAAGCCAAAACCAAGCCCAGTACCAGAGAAGGTGCCCATGAAATATATACCGCCTGTAGAGAAACCAGCACAACCAAAACCAGAACCAGAGAAGTTGCCATGGCAATATGTACCGCCAGTGGAGAAACCAGGGCCACCTAAGCCAGAGCCAGAGTTGTTGCCATGGGAAGGAATACCACCCGTAGAAATGCCTGGTCCACCGAAACCAGAGCCAGGTCCTGTACCAGGGTTTAAGCCTATGAAATATGTACCACCCGCACAGGCACCGGCTCCATTCAAGCCTGGAGTGAATGTTCCTTATCCAAGGTTACTAGTTACTTATGTCTTTATCTTGTAGCTCATATCTTTATAATGTCTCAAGATCTGAAAATGGAGTAGCATTGTGTGAAAAGGAAAAAGTGCTTGTCACAAACAATTTTTCCCGTTTTGTAGGATTTTTTAATTCCTAGTAAAAACAATAAGATGTATTGAAATTTTTGTACATAGTTTGTTGATCACAGTATCATTTCTTTACTTCTAATGAAGTGTTTATCTTTGATGTGTTTTTTAGAGTTCTACTCTTTTTCTTTCTTTCTATTTTTTGATAAGGAAATACTCAGTCGATTTACAGGATTGAAATTATTATGAATTATAATTGACCTTTTTGAATGTATCATATTGACCTTTTTATCTGTAACCTTTAGCTATGACCTTCAAGAGGGACCTGTACAACAAATGAGCTATGTGTCTGACTCGGAATACTTGGAACGCGCCAGGTTGGTCCTAAAGCATGGTTGCCTTGACAACACGCCAGCATGTATTACTAGAGTGAATTAGCATGTCCATGTAATACAAGAGTGAATTGTTAACAATTCTTGTTAAGGTAGTTGACCTGTAATAGTTTCGCAACATTTCAAACCACATATTCTTTCACAATATTAACCGAATTTTCCTAATGAAAATCATTAGGAAACTTCAGTTAATACTGTTACAGTTCATTACTTCTGAAATGTTATGGAACTATTACGGTTCCACTACCTTAAGAGATATTGTTAAACCTGATACCCTTACTTAGAAGTTGTCACTTTATCTGATTACCAGATGACCAAATCGTAGACTTTTAAAAAATAGTTGTAGATGACAAGTTTAGGTTGATGAAAAATTTAAAAGAATATTTGAGCCTGTGTGTGACATTTCCAACAATTTCACATATGTTGAAAGCAAAGCCTTGGGTCAGCCTGGGCATCCACACAGGCTGACCAGAGTCTTTGCTATGCGCACAGAAGATAGATAAGGTCTTAACCCCTCTCTAGGCAATAAGATATATTCTCTTTGCATTGTGTGGCTGTCTAGATTGCTCAATGTTTGTCTATCACACATACGTGAAATTGTAGGAAATGTCACACACTGGCTCAAATGTCTTTTGGGGAAGAAAACATGAACAATGAAAAAATTGCTTGGACCAAGCTTTTTGTATACAGCATTAAAAAGTGACATTGTTTGGGAATGGGTCAATAAAAAACGTTACTCATAGAAGATGTATATGAATATATTTGTTAAACACTTATGTGAAATAGTTAGATATGTCATGCAGACACTCATTTGTTTTTGTGATTTTTCTGTTTTACTGTTTTTGTAAAATGCATGATATGTTATGAATAATATGATTACTTTATTCCTAGAATCAAAGAAAAAAACTTATCTACAGATGTACAGTCTGGTTTAAGTATTTACTTCAGGGCCAACTGTAATAAAACTTTTTTCATGCTCATTTGAGAATTTTCTCAAATTTATAATTCAAATAAAAGTATGAAGATGAAAGAAAATATCAATAAGTTGTTGATTGTTTAACAAATTGTTTATATTTTCTTTTTCTATCCATACATTTATCTGAGTATCACACCAGAATTGCAGCTTTAATCTTAAGTTGAAATTTTAGAAAATTTTCAGTTGAGAATGAGAAAAGTTTTATAGTATAGGGCCTTGACCCATGTGAAACAAATGTTCAATATGGGGCCTGAGGTTAAAAAACTGTTTTCATGCTCAAATGTGATTTTTTCCAAATTGAGAATTTAAATGAATTAAAAACACAAATAAAATTATAATTGTGATGCTATTCTTTTGTTATGAAATGCATGATTCTTTATGAATGAAGAGAAGATTGTTGTTAAAAAAATAAAAAGAAAAATTGCATCTACACTCAATTTCATAGTGAACACTTTGCTCAGTCTGTATAGGTGCAGGGGCTGATCTAAACATATACAGTAAAACTTGTTTTAAATGACCACCAAAGGGACCACCAAAAAGCGGTTGTTAAAGAAAATGGTCGCTTAGTACACATTGTGTTACCAAATCAGAAACATTAATTTGCTTGAATGTCTATCCTTTTTGATATTTCTCGATAATCCAACGTTGTTAAAACTCAAATGAATCATCTCAATGAGACGATTCTTATGTGTTTATCAACATAGGATTCATTTACAATAATTTTAAAGACCAATAAGACCAATAATATCTACCGGCACTCTATAAGATATTTTGATTTAAAGAATGGGATTTTGAAATCAGTCACTTAATAGACGTGGTTGCTTGAGCAAGATCGACTGTATTTAATTTTCCTGTGAAATTGCTTGACATGGCATGCGCAGACACAATTGTGATTGTTGATTGTTATGTTATGTTATGTTGCTTTATGAAATGCGTGATACTGTATGAATGATAAGCAGTCATTCTTGAAAAAAAAAGGAACAAATCCCATTAACAGATCCTTTAAGGAAGGCTTTGATCTGACTGTACAGATGCACATTCTGACCTAAGCATTTGCGAAAGAGCTTGTGTAATTTAGTTAGAAATTTCATGAATAGACTGAAAAAAGGTTTTATATATATATTATGCTGAGTTTGCAATGCATGATCCTTAATGATTGATGTGATAAGTTCATTCTTAAAGTTAGAAAAATGCATGTCTCCTAATAAATGTATCGTCACTAATAGTAGCTCCCCTATGACTATTTTTTTTCTTTAATCCTTTTCGATGCATATATTGAGAAATAATGGTAGATTATCAGATTTTAAAAAGTGATGTTATCATGAATGTTGCATTGCAATCATATGCAAAATGAAGCCCTTAAAGAAAATTTGTCTTAAAATTTAAACATTTTGTCCCAAATATTCATAAAAAAAATAAAATTGTCATTTGTTTTTTGCGTAAGATTGATTGATATTTCTTTTCATAAACAACAAAAGCTACATAATAGCTTTTGTTGTTCACTCAATGAAATATCAATCAATCTGACACTGAAAGAAAAGATTATCCTCTACCTTACTTGAGAATGAAACTGCTTGTTTATTGTTACATAAATTTTGGTTTGAGATGACAGAAAATATTGAATGTTTTATTTACAATCATGTTTAGAATGAGTCAATGCATTCAAGTGATTGTTACATTAATCATTCACTAGATATTGTTTTGTTGTATAATGATTTGCATTTTTTGTTTAAAAAGCATTTTCAGTACATTAATATTAAAATTTAATTATGTTCACCATGAAAGTGATTTATGTAAACTAAAAGCAAATATTAAAAAGCTACCTAATATAAGATGTGTTATCTAATATGTATGTGAAGCTAAGTTGTATTTTTATCAATTTATAATTCTTTAATGCTTTTCGGTAGTTTATAGAGGAATAATGGTAGCTTATCATTTTCACAAACTTACCGCCTTACCATAAAAATTATCAAAAACTTATACCTGGTTTTTGTTCAATCCACCCTATGATACTTCAACTAATTGGAGCCCAAAAAGTGACGTCATCATGAGTGCTGCTTAGCCATCGTCTACAAAATTACCCACTTTAAGAAAATGTGTCGTAAAATTTTCACAAATTGGTAAATTTGTGCATTAAAGAAATTGAATAATTGCTTTTTTTGGAGTAAGATATATTGATATTTCATTTCATGAACAATGAAAGCTACATTTTCATGAAAATATAGCTTTATCGGTCACTCCATGAAATGTAAATCCATCTTACATTGGTCCAAACGATTATCCTCTGTATGATTTAACACTAAGAAAAGAAAGGTTTATCAATGTTGCACTAAAAATAAATCAGATCAATCTTACACTGAAACAAACAAATATTCTATCTATTTTTATCTTACAGACGTGAAGAGCCCACCAGAGCAGCCCCACACAAGGGCACTATATCTGAAGGAGAAGAACCGTAAGTGAAATTTTTATTCATTCTCTATATATATTCTAACTTCACATATAAAGGAACATGTAATTCTCACTTTACATAATAATATAGAAATGATACAGTGGGATTCTGTTAATTGCAACTCCATTTTGCAAACAAATTTACTATTAACCTGAAGTTACTTTTTAAAGGAGTTTTTGTTCTGTACAGTTTTTTCCGGGCAATTAGCCGCAGCTTATCTGTTAAAGAAGCTGATTTTTTCATAGGTGCAGCTTATATGCCAGTGCCGCCTATACACTGATTTTGTTTGTCTAAATTGACCATTTTTTTTAGAAAAAAAAAATCATAGGTCATTAAGGATATAAGGTAAGGGTAAACAACAGTTGTAAAATTGGGATATATCTCTTTAATGTGACTGGCATTCATTAAGAAAAGGTGTGATAACGCTTCTTGAATATGGCATAGTGTCTATTGATGTTTGTTATTTTGGCGTATGTGTTTCAAATCCTAAAATTGTAATCCTTTACTTCACAAAATCAATCAAAGAACCATAGTATAGACTGCAGTTTATACGCCAGTGGGGCCTTTCTGTAATTCTGGGGACTTTTATTTCCTAAATGGTAGAAAAAGACAGCTGTGGCCTATACACCTGTGAGGCTTATTGTCTGGAAAATACAGTATATCTATTTTTTTGCACAAATCCAGTTGTAACAAAGGAGTGTGTTTCTATAATCAGGGTTGCAATTTAGAGAATTTCACTGCATATGTAGTTAGCTCAACTTATATACTCAAGAGTTTGTTATAAAAGTATAGATACATGTATATTCACTAACATTATTGAAAGCTTTAATTTAACATACAATGTCAATATCAATGTGAAAGTCGGATATTAATTAAACAAAAAAAAAATTATTTGCTGCAAAATTGATTGCCAAATTTTTTATGTATGAATTAACATATATTGATGTATGAATGGAATAGATTATATGTTGTGTAGTACTGCTCTTATATATGTATATGTATGTAGGTGTTTGTAAATATTTCATTTATGCAGGAGATTATATTTCGATGGGTCAGTACAATACTATTTTAAGTGCCTATAAATATATAGGCACTTACAATAGTATTGCGCTGACCCCTCGATTTGTTGAATGCAAACTTGTAGGCCAAAGCATGTTACTCGTAAAGAAGCACCAGCTCCTGCTCCGAAACCAAAGAAAACAACACGTCAATTTAAACCGGAGGTCCCAAAGCCTATCATGGCACCTTTTGAAGAACCAAAGGTCAAGGCAACGGAACAGGTGCACTTGAAAGTGCCACCTGCCGTGAAACCGAAACCAAAACGTAAACCAAAAGAGGAATCGCCAGAGAGGTGAACTATTGATAGATATGTAGATATGGTGTGGCTATTCCAGCTTGGAGAATTTAGCTTTTACTTTTCGTTCCTGCTAATTTTGCTTTTATTTTCCCTTTCAACAATTTCACACAGAGACCTAGATATAAGGGGTTTACACCATTCTAATTTCGTAATTTGATTTCTCTTAAGCCTTATGTCGTGGGTACTCAAAAGAACCTCATTAACACAGGTTCAGTTGCATTGTTGGGTAATAATAATACATGAATCTTTACCATCCTCATCCTTTTTGTGACATTTTCCTGCTATATTCCCTGCTGTATTTCCTTTTCTAATAGCACCCTCTTTAATAGTAGCACCCCTACATTTTTTACTAAGAAAACCCACTTCAAATGCTTTAATGTTAAGCACTTGTTGAGACTTCTTCTCAAATTATTTGAAGTGAATTTCCTCTAATAAATCATGTAGAGGAAATTTACCTCAAAATTAATGGAAAAGAGCCTAAAAGACATAAATTTGGTAATTTGTAAAAAACAAAGTTTTAATTCAGCATGATAAAGTTTAGTCATTTTTACCCCTATATCTCTAGTTCTCTACCACAATTTGGTTGTTGTAGATAAATCACGTTTTTCCACCTTTCATACGTCAGATTCCCTTATTTGTAGCCAAAACTTTTTTAATTGATATATTATGGAAATTTCTTTGCCAAGTGAATTATTATTATTTACCTTTTACATCCCCAAAATTCATACAAAAAAAGGGCCTTTTTTATTTAGAAAAAAGCTCATATTTTGTAATATTTTTTTTGCACACAAATTGATTGCTTTCTATGCCCAAAATCCTTTCAATAAATATCCCCTTTGCTTGTAGTCCTATTTTTAACCTTGCTTTACTGTGCAACATCGTGATATTTTTTCATTCTGCTATTTTGTCTAACATTAATTTTTTTTGTCATTGATATGACAACCTTTTTCAGAATGATTCTAATATTATAACTACAGTGAGAAAGTATATGTTGATCATAGAATTATAATAGACATGTTTAATTGATGTGGTTACGGTATGATGTTTATTAGTTAAGATCTTTGTTCACTATTTTGTTCTTAGAAGTAGTAAATATATTTCCACATTTAGTCATAGGTTCACTTACTTTTCATTCTCAACTCTTTGTCTAGCTACTTTTTCTCATGATCATCACTTAAATACCGTACCTAAGTTGAAATAGTTCTATGATTTATCTTTGAAATAGAAGTTATTAAAATATGCAATTAAATGAAAGTGTTTTAAAAGTATATAGGAAAAAATTAAATACAATGAAAAGTACAAAGGAAAAATCTAATTGGCCAATGCTAGGAATTGCATTCTGAAAGGTAATAAGAGGTACAGATAAGAGGGGGGGTGATGCCCGTCTAAAAATGTATTTTTCTCATTGAAACCCCATGTTGTAGGTAATCATTTGAGTTAAATGATTACCCACAACATAGGATTTGTAAAAGTGTAGTTGATATAAACTAATTGGAAATTCATAGTATCCCATGTATCTGTTACTCTGGGTTATTGGCAAGTTTTGTGTGCAGTATTCTTTAACAAAAAATGAAAAAAGGTATATTTTGTAGATTTTTCCAATTATGAACATAATATTTTACAAAATACATATATTTTTTAGTCATTATGAAATCCAGCAGGAGGGCTATGTACAAGAAATACACTATGTGTCTGATACAGAAATGGGCTCTCTCCGTCTTGTCAGTTATTCGGCTGATGAAGAGCCGACAAGGTGCGTCAATGCATGAAAAATACCCCCGTCTCTCAAGTTTAAAAAAAAGAACGCTACAAGTTTTGGACATAATGTGAATATTCCAAAAAACAATTAATTCACAAATGTTTAAGTCATTGTACTTCTAAGAAATTGCTTTGTCTTTTTCTTTGAAAAGAAATGTTTTAAGTCTTTTGGTTTCGTCACAAATAAGCGTTATGAAAGGAATTGAAAGAAATTTACTTTCTATTCTCATTACATAATTGCAATTAGCTTAATAGTAACTCTTAAAAGTTTATTATTTTCTTGTTACTCCAATTGTTATTTTCATTGTGAAAAGCTATTCGATTTTCATTTGAATTAGTGAAGTACTGTTCATAAAGTCAGGAGCAGAAAATAAACCCAATAAATTTCTTATCTATAATCATCTAATATTTGTTTAAACCTTGAAGATATAATTAAACTAATGAAGGTCATATATCAACCATTATAGATTTGATGAGCTGTATCCGGCTGTCCAGCCACAAATTCCTGCGTCACTGGAAACCAAATATAAATTGTTCAGGTGCGGTATTTGTGTGTACTGCATGGTAACCTTCCCTCTGTTCATGATTTGTGTTGAAAGTGTCAAAAAATGTCAAAAAATTAATTAATATGTAATTGAAGTTTCATTTAAGTATTGCAAAAAAAAATTGGATGTGATAATGGAAAGTAAAAGCTGGATGTTTTTTTTAAATGGTTAAAACTTTTAACATATTTTATGTAATACTTCTCAGTTTCTTAAAAGAGAAGCTAGGTTGGACATGTAATGATTTTGCAAAATCAAGTTATGGCACAATATTCATATTTTCACTCAAACAGCTTCCTTTTAATCATCATTCTTCTGTTTCTATCTATTTTCTATTTGATAGATTTGTATCTCTGTATTGATATTATAATAGTCTTGAGTTAAGTATTAAGTAATGCATGTGAAATTTATTTGAAAATTGATAGACATAGAATAAACTAGAACATTTACTTATTTGGTAATTAGACCCCAGAAACCACCATCACCAAAGGAACGAAGACGAACAAGAAAAACACCATCTCCACCAAAGGAGAAACCTTCAAGGTAGATAAATGTGTGAACCCCTCATGAAGTTAATGTATAAAACTGAAAATTGATCATTGTCAACTGTTTTCAAAATTGCTAATATGCATGCTTAAATAAATTACAGTTAATACCAAAACCTCTGGGAATGTCCAACCCTATTTGCAATGCCTGAATGATTCCAACCAACATCGTTACATGTCTAAAGATTTAAAAGTATTTTGTTTTTAGACGGTTCACAAAAGTAGTATAATGCTAAGCCATATCAATTCTAATTTTCTGTTAAATATTTGATACAGTGTACCAAATTTAATCACCTATTTATGAAAAATAAGTTTTGATAAGAAAGACACCAAAATTTCATTTAAGTTTTATGATTTTAAAAACCTCTCTCATATATATATATATCTTTGGTCTCATGATGTTACGATTGTTTGGTTAAAATGTATATCAGAAATGAAACATTCTTTAAAAAATAAAAAAAAATCCTTTCTTTTTATGCATGAGAGTTTATTGTTATAAATATATACCATAAAAGTATTTGCAACTATATATAGCTTGCTTTGAAAAATTAATCAACATTATACATACATTAAACATTAATATAGATGTTGTAATTTGTTGAAATATATATTCCATTAACAAATTCTTTAACCGCTGAATATAATAAAACTGTTACTGGAAACTTAGACTGTTTATATGAGTTGCAAGAAGTTAATTTGATACCTAGCCAATCAAGGCATTCAAAATTATGCAACTCTAGGGTTTGTTGTAATAATTTTGTTTCATGGCTGTTTTATATGGAATAATGTAAATTGAATAAACATAAAACCCTAGATATCTATTTGGACCAACCTTTTTTATAACAAATTTCGTTACTTGCTTTCTCTTTTTTTCCTATACCAGCAAATCTGACACAGATATCCGACCTCCCCTAATTAAACCCAAGCCTATTCGCCCAACATGGAAGGTCCAGGGTACAATGGAGAAACCCAAGCTTGTTACTAAAATAATTCAAGATGATCCCATTAAAAGTGATACATCCCTACTTAAAGAACCCATTAAAAAGGATAAATCACTACTTAAAGAACCCATTAAAAGTGATGGGTTTGACATTTCTATATTGTCCAGTGCAACAGAAGACGAAGATTGGTCTTCATTTACTAGAAGAGTGTTGTCAAGGGAACAGACTACTAAAGAAATGAATATTACTGTCAAAAGTGTTACCAGGGAAACCACTGAATCTAGCCTATTCAGAAAGGCTGTGACTATTAAAAAGATCCAACCCCCAGTTCCTGAAAAATTGGTCATTGAAGGGAATTTGTATCCCAAAAAGCCTAAAAAGGGAAAAAGGGTCAGAATAAGAAAGCCGAGTAAAACAAAGGCTCCACCTGAGGAGCTGGTTCCCTATGTCCCTGGACCTTCCACGGGCTGGATCCCGGAGAGAAAGGATGTTCTTATGGCTGCTGAAGCTTGGGCCAGGTAAAAAACATGTCATGTGACTTGTTGCTATGGGGATATGTGTCATGTGATAAAGATTATTTAGGTCATGTGACTTTATGTGGATTATTGAGAGTAGCTTACTTGGGCTGTCAGGAAAATAGAACTACCATTCCCTGTTATAATGAATTTGTTTTTTGTAATTTGTTCAACCTTGTTATCAGTGTGAATGGATATGGTTGTAAAACTTGTATGTTTAAATGTTTTATCTTGCCCCAAACCTTTGTAGCTTAGCTTATAATATTTCCAGGGTCAGACCAGAAATATTTGATTTGGTAGGCTGATATAAAACTTAAATCGGTATTGGACCATTTCGATGGCTCGGTGCAAAATGGTTGTAACTCCCTATAAACATATAGGGAGTTACAACTGTTTTGCGCTAAGCCATCAATTTGCAAAGCTCTTTATGACTTAGTATCACTCTATAGTTGATAAATTACACATTTCTGTAACAGAATGTGTAAAATATTATGTATGGTTAAGAACTTGGTGAAATTGATATTCATCTCAATCAAAACTTCCAGTATTCTTAATAATTCACTCAGCACTCCATTCATTCCAAACACTCACTCTAGCCGTTCAAAAATGCTCCAAAAGATGAGATCAACAACTTCTTTTACAATAAAAATTGCTAGAAAAATTGGGATTTCACTGACATAATTGAATTTTAAGCATCAGATTGTTACTTGAAGAATGAGGAAATTATTTATAGAACCTGTATGCATATTATATTAAAGGGAGGCAATAAATATTGCTAATTTTGTTTATCCCAAACACAATTAGTGAAATTGGATTACCTTCCTTTAATTTCACTCGGAACTAACTCATCACACTCATTCTAGATCATTCTAAAATTCATTCCAAAATCATGCACCTTGTCAATTTCACGATGTCATTAACGGTACCTTAATTTTGATTGTGTAAGTTCTTACAGAAAATTGGCATTATTTTATCTTTAGTTTGGTTAGAATTTGTTAACCCTGGAAAATTGTGAGGATGTTACTTCCACGAAGGAAGTATCCCCTATACGAAAAAGAAAATGATTGCTTGAAACTTACAGAAATGCATTGTTTGCCAAAGTAAATGACATGATTTTAGCTTTGGTTTTCATGTTTGTCTTAAATACTTGTGGGATTGATTTCGTAGTTTTGTCTGAATATTTTTGTATCACTAAGTAGATGTTATTGAGTCACTGCTTAATGTTAGTGTTATTATGCCCCCCTTTGAAGAAGAGGGGGTATATTGCTTTGCAATAGTTGGTCCATAGACCATTTTTTGTCCAGAGCATATCTCATAAAGTATGCAAGCTAGAATCATGAAACTTCACAGGTGGATAGATCTCATTGAGTAGAAGTGCAGTTCACCAGAACCATAACTCTACTCATCATATATGGTGAGTTGTTGCCCTGTGTTGATTGACAAAGAAAAGGCTATTGACCTGCTATTATGGGGGGCATAAATGTTTTACAAACATTTCTTGTTTCTCTAGAAATACCGTTACACCTTTTTATGACCATGAATTCTAGAAAACAATTGAGCCTGTGTGTGACATTTCCAACAATTTCATGAGTGCATGATAAACAGACATTAAGAAACCTGGGCAGCAATACAAGGCAAAAAGAATATTCTCTGATTGCCTGAAGCGTGGTTAAGACCTTATCTATCTCCAGAGACCATAGTGAAGACTCTGGTCAGTCTGTGTGGATGCACGGGCTGGCCAGAAGCTTTGCTATGAGCTCATGTGAAATTGTTGGAAATGTCACACACAGGCTCAATTATTATAAAGTTGCTTTTTTTCTGGTATATTTATCAAGAGCTCAGTGCCAAACTTGTGTAAGTGCCTATAAGTTAATAGTCACTTACGGTAAGATCATTCTGATCCCTCAGATTTAACTAAACTCACAATTGGGGAAAAATAAGGAAATCTTGTACAGACAATTATGCAAGACAAAATTCCTTGGCACCGTTTAGATTTCTCTTTATCATTTATTTTATTCCTTTATATCAAGGGGTTAGTGCAACACTATTTTTAGTGCCTATATATTTATTTAGATTAACTGACCTCTAATTGCACTGACCTCTCGATATGTTTTCAATCTTAGATAGGTTTTTTAGGTTCTTGTTTTTCAGGAGGGTGTTTATTATATCATTTTTTCCTTGAACAAGATTTGTGAAAATTCTTAAGTTCCTATTTTTATTCTTCTAAGACATCTTTTTTTTTTTCATTTCATTTTTTCAAAAATATATTTTTAGGGCTACCATTATGTGCATTTGAATGTATTGTAATCTTTAAATTGTAGACCGCCTAAAACAGAAGCTCAGTATCTGCCACCAACCTTACCAATGGTTGTCATAGATACCACACCAAAGAAAAGGTTAAAATAAGCTTGAGTGTGTGATTGTACCATGCTTAACCTTTCAATCATTGTATGATGTTTACATGAAATCCTTCTTGATTTATTCACCATATACCATATAAGCTCAGATTAAAATTAGTGTGCTGTTGTACCATGCTTAACATTCAATCATTGTATGGCATTGACATGAAATCCTCCTTGCTTAATTTTCTACACACCATGCCAAGGATAGCTTAAAATTAGCTTGATTGTGCAGCTGTACCACGGTTAATGTCTGAATCATTGTCTGTTATTTACATGAAATTTTATCTTGCCTACTTTACCACACTGAAAAAAAGGTTAGGATAAGCTTAAGTGTGTGGTTGTATCATGGTTAATGTTTTCATCATTGTATGTTGTTTACATGAAATTTTATCTTGCTTACTTTACCACACTGAAAAAAGGCTACGATAAGCTTAAGCGTGTGGTTGTACCGTGGTTAATGTTTTCATCATTGTATGGTGCCTTCATCACAATGCTTAATTTTACCATAAACCACACCAAAGAAAAGGTTAAAATAACTTTTTGTGTAAAGTAATGTACCATGCTTAACCCTTTGCCGTTTAATCCCTGCTTTTTACGTGCCTGTGATTTTATGACTGAGAAAACATTGTGAAAAAAGAAGAAATTGCTTCTGACAAGCAATTTCTTCTTTTTCCACACTATTTTCTACCCTACTGAATGATTATTTTTCAAATTAAGTCCACTTTTAATTTTCGTCTGCAAAACCTTTGAATTTTGACAGGTCCAAAATTCTGCAAAACAGGAAAGTGTTAATATGTCAATCATTGTATGGTGCCTATATGAAATTACCTTGCTTTATTTCCCCTCATTTCATATACTTACTGTTACCAAAGTAACTAAATCATGTTCCAGGGTCAGTACAAAACTATTTCAAGTGCCTATAAATTTATCGTTCCTTGTAATAGTTTCAAACAGTGACGGATGGATCTATTACTAAGAAATACAATATTGATTAAATATTTCCATTTTATTCTAACAAAAGTTAATGATCATCATCCTAAGGTTATCATTTATTCATAAATGAATGACTTTCAATATGAAGCCTAATGGTACTAAAGTTGGGGACCTTGAAATTTACACCTTGCTTAATGTTACTTTCATTTGCTTCAAAACATTCAATTGAAATCGCATTGTCAAAAATATACCTCTGACTGCTTTAAAAATCTAGAAAAAAAAATAAAGGGAAAGGCCAACAACACTTTGCTGTAGTCACCAAAATCTTGTTCTTTACATATTAATGTATATATCAGACCTTTCAATCATGTTGAACTTATTTAATCTTGTACATTTTTACCCTATCATCAAATAATAATATGTCTTCTTACTAAATCTAACAGATTTCTTGATGTTTTAGTATCATTGTCATCGGTGATATGCCAATGAAATAGCTCAACATGACGTTCAAAATTGAATATTTGTTATTTTTAGGTCAACTATATCTGTGCTGCAAGTCACTTTGACACCGCTTTTAAAGGAAATCAATAAAAATATAACAATAAAAGAATATATACTGAAATAAAAGTAATACTTGTATGCTAAGTCTACAATCATTGGTGAAATTGAATGCAAAATAAGTTTCAGCTTCAAGGGAAACAATTTTGACGAAAAAAAATTCTAAATTCAGCTAAAATTCAGTTAAATTGTAATTGTCAGGTTTGATTTTAGCCTGAATCTACTTTGTGTTCAAGATGAAAATTTTCATGCAATGTTTGTGAAATGGTTCCCTGTTTTGCACATGTTCTCATGTGCAAAGCAGGGTACCATTCTCAAACACTAATAAAACATTTTTGTATCCTGAACGCAGGACAGGCTGCATAAGCCTAGAGTAGCAATGATGAATTGATGATTGTATATATCTATATCACCTCTCTTTCACATTCACAGGGACGTTGACCATGAGAGCGCCGTACGAGAGTACATTCGGAGGGAGGGTGAACCACCAGCTACCGAGGACTTGTACACTCGATCACGACAACAGCCACCGAAGTTTAAGACACAGATAAAGAATCTCGTCCACCTGAAGGAGAATGAATCTCTGCACCTTGAGTGTAAACTGATACCCATTGGTGATCCACATATGAAAGTGGAATGGTTCAAGGATGGTGAGCCACTGCGACATGGTATGTGTTACTACATTATTTCCTTTTACATTATCTCAATCTAAACAATAGACCTGCTTGGCTCAAAATAACATCCAATTAGAAAATAAACAATAGTGACCATCTTTCTTGGAAGGATGTATAATGGATAAAATACTTTTATAAATATGTTCTTGTCCCACCTATACGTGTCAAATGTATATCAATTTTTATGCTCCCACATCGATAGATCTGGGGTATATTTTTTTTTGCCTGTTCACTTGTCTGTTTATCTGTTTGTCAAAAGTACATATTGAGGGGTCAGTGCAACACTATTGTAAGTGCCTATATATTCATAGGCACTTACAATAGTGTTGGACTGACCCATTGATATACATTTTGCAGTAAATTTTGATTGGTTAGTGGGAAGGTCTTCATATTTCACATGTGTATTACTTATGACCATTTATGGTCATCAGTCAAAGCCATGGTCAATTTCTCTCAAGGTCAAATATATATAAACTTTAGACTTCACATTGAATTTAGTGTTGCCATTAATTAAAGAATTAAATTTAGGTGTGTTGATGTTGACCATATTGTATCAAACTACAGTTTCTGAAAAATGGCAGTGACGGGGCATTGGTGATTCACATACACATCTTAATTATTTTATACATGTCAGAAATCTATTTGAATTTGAAATTGATGTATTTCAGGTCAAAGATTCAATCCAAGTTATGATTTTGGTTTTGTTGCCCTGGATATTCTGTACATGTATCCAGAGGACTCTGGAATTTACACATGTAGAGCCACAAATATGTATGGAGAAATAGAGACAGTCAGTGAAGTCAGATGTAGAGGTATGTTTCATTGGAATTTGTCATTACTGTTACATTGACCTCAATGTTACAAATATGGATTTAGTAAGGATATTCTGTACAAGTTTCCAGAAGACTCTGGTATTTACACATGTAGAGCCACAAATATGTATAGTAAGCATATTCTGTACATGTATCCAGAAAATTCTGGTATTTACACATGTAGAGCCACAAATATGTATGGAGAAATAGAGACAGTCAGTGAGGTCAGATGCAGAGGTATGTTTAATTGGAATTTGTCCTTTCTGTAACATTGACCGCAATGTTACAAATATGGATGTAGTAAGGATATTCTGTACAAGTTTCCAGAAGACTCTGGTATGTACACATGTAGAGCTACAAATTTGTATTGAGAAGCAGAGACAGTCAGTGAAGTCAGATGTAGAGGTATTTATCCTAGAAATTTGTCCTTACTGTTACAAATTGAGATTTCTTAATGATTGTGTATAAAGTAAGTGTTATTCGAAAACCTTAAAAATTACATCTTATATAAGATGTAGTTTTGGGGGTTTTGAACAACACTGTTTGTATGTACCCAGAAGACTCAGGTATTTGAGGCAAGTCAGATG
Source organism: Fragum whitleyi (assembly GCA_948146395.1). Lineage (NCBI taxonomy): Eukaryota > Metazoa > Mollusca > Bivalvia > Cardiida > Cardiidae > Fragum > Fragum whitleyi. The sequence goes on from OX411558.1 coordinate 24,631,664, forward strand.
ACAAGGTATGTTTTACTGGAATTTTTCTGCATTGTTACATATCACTTGAATTTATTGAGAAGAGTTTCAAGAAATCTGTCTGTATTTACTATCAAACCTGCCTTAGCAGTGGCCACCTGAATTAAGCAATCAACCTTTATTAGTTAAGCACCCATTGTTTTCCTGAATAAAGCTACTGCCCAAAATTTGATCTGTATCAAACAAACATCTATCTCAACCAAGTACTTTTTGAATGTCACTTTAAGGCACTTGCCGTTTACAGGTTTGAAAGTACACTATTTGTCTTTATCCTGAAGACTCTCACATATTTCAAACTGATAACTACAGATTGCAAATAGTCTCTTCATTCATAATCAGATGTATGTTCCATAGAAAATAATACTTATCCCAATTAAAGGAGGATCTTGCACCTTAACCTTTGTCATGCTGAACCTGAAAATTTAAAAGGTAAAAGAAATTAGATAAGATATTTACTCAAAATTAGTGCATCAATTGCACTTTAATTTTGAACCATATGAAGAAGAGGGGGTATATTACTTTGCACTTGTTGGTCAGTTGGTTGGTCAGTCAGTTGGTTGGTCTGTCTGGAGACTTTTTTGTTCGGAGCCTATGTCAAAAAGTATGCAAGCTAGAATCATGAAACTTCATAGGTGTTTAGATCTCATTGAGGAGAAGTAAAGTGCACAAGAACCATAACTCTACTCATCATTTATTGTGAGTTATTGCCCTTTGTTGATTGACAAAGAATAGGTTATTGACCTGCTTTTATGGAGGGCATGAATATTTAACAAACATCTCTTGTTTTAATACATCTCTCCTCTATATTTCAGGTCGCAGATCAATCATCATTGACACACAACTACCAGGGGATGGTGCCATACATCTTCAAGAAATGGAGGAGTCTTGGAGAGGGTGAGTTATTATTTGTACATTAGGGGCCCGTTTTACTAAACTTCTTTCGAAAAATTAATCCTAAGTCAAAATCGCAAATGGTATCTAGTGTTTTCAATTATTGTTAGATTCTGCCTTGCGATATCTCAAAGGAATCGTTTTTGGGAGACGATTCCAATGAGATAATGCATGACATAATTCAAAATTTAGTTTCTAATCTAGAAGCAATTTTAATTTTTGACTTTTGCCAAAAATGATCGTAAGATGTTTAATAAAACAGGCCCCAGAACACTTTATACAAGAAATCAATGCCATATTTCTTTGTATAATGGGCCACAGCAGTTGGAAACACATTGACCTGTCAATCATGAGGCCCCTGCTTCAATCCCTGGCCCCAACAATGCATTGATTAAACCCGTGTTGGGTAAGCAGCTGGAAGCTCTGAAAGGATGATGTGGTAGTTTTGGTTAGAGAAACATATGTACATGTACCACACATAATCTATTGTTGAGTACTTTGTTAGCTGTGACTAAAAATTTGTATAAAGAAGTATAAACCTATTCAAACCAACACACATACAAAAAAATCAATCCTTAGCGCTGCAAATGTCATGTCTTATATTTGTCTCCCACCGATTGGTTAATAATTGTACACCTAGGTTGGATGAACAGCAGGAGGGTCTAAAAGGAAGTCATAGTAAGACTGGTATGAGAAATACCAGGAATCCCTTGTTAGGTGCTTCAACTCCATATGTAGTCTGATCTAAGCCTAACAAAATTTAAATTCAGTAGGTTAATGATTGAAAGTATTGTCATTTCATTGTAGACATATGGCACCTGTTGAAGACAAAGAGATTGAACAACCCAGGACAAAGACAGTACCTTTAATTGACTTGAAGCCAGAACCTGTTGAAGTACAAGAGGGCTTCCCAGCAAAGTTCTTGGTCAAAGTCAGTGGGTACCCACGACCTAGGGTCAACTGGTATGTCAATGGCAGCCTGATTGTCTCTGTAAGTATTTATGTAGTTCTATGTGTTATTTGTGAGTTATTTGTCACACTTTGTATGATGGAAGAAATATTCAACAAAAAAAGAAATAATTAATTGTTGAAATCAACTTGAATGAAGCAGACACTAACGGAAATGTTACCACATTTATACAAAATACATAATCACCTAGGATTAGAAACTTCTCTGAAAATCATACAGATTGATGCCACAATCCTTGTGCTGAAATTTGATTCTATGTTCTCTCTATAATGTCTGTTTTAAAATTCCTATCCTTATTCTAAGAAAACAATCTTGAGGAAACATATAATGGTATGAACAATTCATTACTTAATTTAGACCTTTTTTATGCCCCCTTCAAAGAAGAGGGAGTATATTGCTTAGCACTTGTTGTTCTGTCCGTCAGTCAGTCTGTCCATAGACCTTTTTTTGTCGGAAGCATATCTCAAAAAGTATGCAAGCTAGAGTCACGACACTTCACAGGTAGATAGATCTCATTGAGGAGAAATACAGGGCACAAGAAACATAACTCTACCCATTATACTTTGTGATTTTTTGCCCTTTGTTAATTGACAAAGAATAGGCTATCAACTTGCTTTTATGGGGGGCAAATATCTCTTGTTATTTCTAAAAGGTAAGTCCAGAACTTTTGGTTCTGCACAAAAGTGCCTATTTGTTTAAAGGCAGTAACATTTGTTTTGAGCTGACCCCTTGATTTGTATGCATTGTGTAATGATGTTTAATGAGTTATGATTTATTCATATGTACATATTACAGAGTACAAGACACAAAATCACATATGACGGAATGATGCACTATCTAGAGATTCCGAAAACAAGAGAAACAGATAAGGGTCAGGTTCGAGTTGTGGCAAGGAACACAGAGGGTGAAGCAGAAGTGTACACAACACTCAAGGTTATTCCCCATGATGACTGGAGGTCACAGCTTAGACAAGCTCCTAAAGGTAGGAAATTATCATTTTCATTTCCATTTAATGATAATGGAAGATGTTAATATCCTAGGTACAGACAAGAGGGAGTAATGCAATCCTGAAATCTTTGTTTCTCAATTAAACTCTATGATGTTGGTACTCATTTGAATCGTCTTGATGAGACAATTCCAATGAGTATCCACAATATAGAAACTGTGAAGGTATTGTTTAAATACTTTTATTTGAAATCCAAAATACCCCCTCTATCTGTAGCTCTGTGTTATGATAGATATGAAGCTTTTATTAACAAGACTTTTGGGGGGAAAAAATGAGTTTTGTTGTGACCTAGTCGGTGTTCAATGAAGGCAATGGTATAGAGCGCAACCCAAACTATCAGGGGGGATAAATCTAGAAGATTTTTTTGAAGAATTATATCCTTTTTTTAGCTCCACTGGCTGAAAGCCACTGGGGCTATTGTCATGGCGTTGTGTCCGTCGTGCGTCCGTCCGTGCGTCCTTGCGTGTGGTCGTAAACTTTTTCTTTAAAAATCTTCTCCTCAGAAACTACTGGATAGATATCAACCAAATTTTACATAAATGATCCTTTGGTGACCCTTTATCAGTCTACTAAGAATTATTGTGATCGGATGAAAAATATGTATTTTATGGGCGGAGGTCATTTCTCTATATGTTATATAGTGGAAACTTTGAAAATCATTTTCTCAGAATCTAACTGATAGATATCAACCAAATTTTACATTAATGATCCTAGGGTGACCCTTTATCAGTCTACCAAAAATTTTTGTGATCGGATGAAAAATATGTATTTTATGGACGGAGGTCATTTCTCTATATGTTATATAGTGGAAACTTTGAAAATCATTTTCTCAGAATGTAAGTGATGGATATCAATCAAACTTCATTAGTATGATCCTTGGGTGGTCTATAATCATGCAGCCAAAAATTATTGTGATTTGATGAAGAATATGTCTTTTATGGGCGGAGGTCATTTCTCTATATGTTATAAAAGTGGAAACTTTTAAAACCATTTCAACATCAGTAGAACCCAAAATATCTAAAAATCTAGTCAAAACTTAGATTTGCTGTTACAAGAAATTCAAGCCTGTGGAGCGACACAAGCCATTCATGGCTTTCTAGTTGACCTGTTCTTGAGCCAGGAATAAATCATCATAACCCTGGAAAAAACAGCATCACTATGAAAGTTTGGAAAAGAAATACATTCTGAGTTTGGTTTTTCTCTTAGCTTTCAGCAAAAAAATAGTGTCCATTATTTCAGGTGATATACAAATTGAACTGGACAAGAGAAAGCAAATTGAATTGAAGAGACCAGAACCCAAAGTATCAGAATTTAAACTTAAACAAGTGGAGAAAGGTATGTTATTTAAAATGAACAATTCTCTTAACAGATCATCCTTTAGGCTAATATTATTATTTTTATTTAGATAATAAATTCTTAATAGTACTTGACAGATTAAGATATGAATATTCATAATCTGATGTCCAAATGCATAAGAATTTTAAAAGTACCTGTGAAATTTATGAAAATGTACAGGATCCATTTTAACCCAATAAATTTCCTTATTTTGAAATTGTTATTTTTTACAAATATAAATGAACTCTTTGATTCTTTCCATTTGACAAGTCTAAATTTTCTTGTTGAAGTGAATAAACTGGAATCTTTGTAAAATTTCTTTAATAACCAAATTCCATTTTACAGTTGGTGACAAGGAAATCACCATCTCAAGATTCGACAAGGAGACTGTTATAACAGAACAACAATACATCACACGTCATCGTGAACTGCGTTCTGTCAAACCACCTGGAGACCAACCAGCCCGCGTTGTACGCCAAGACAGACCCGAGATCCAGCTGGAAATTCAACAGGCCAAGATGGTTCCCGTCATACCAGCACAGCAGAGAGACGAGACCCAGGTGTCCCAGCACCAGGTGTTGTTAGAACGCAGGGAACCACCCGTGTTCACGAAACCCCTCCGACCTGCAAGGGTTGTGGAAGGAAAACCATTAGAGTAAGTCCCTAGGTGGTAATTAGCATGATGGGAATTAGGTGTTGTTTTTACTTTTTTGATTTGCCCTTGCTTTTCATTTTCTTTAAAAATATAAAATATTGGACAGAGAAATAGTTTGGAATATGACCTTATCTTTTATTTATGAAGGAAATATATAAAAGAGAATAATGATGTCAATTTTAAACTAAAAATCTGAAATTGAAAGAATTTCTTGACAGTTCTGTTAACTAAGGGGGATTTTTCATGATCCTAATGGAGCAAATAGAAAAAAGGCATTTAAGATTCTTAAAATCCATCTTAAAAAAAAAAACTAATTGAAAAAAGTAAGTCTACACAAGAGTTTGCTAAATAAGTGGCAGTGAAATGGTTAAGTTCTTTTTGTCTCTAAATTAGTAACAATATTCTTTCCATTCAAACATCTGAAAGAAGCTATTATTACATTTTGGTAAAAGAAGACACATAAGGGAAAGCAAATGTAGTAGTGTTGTTAGTGCCTATGAATATATAGGTACTTAACCCTTGTCATGCTAAATAAAAATCTTTGCAAAATAAATGTAAAATCAAAGTGCTACAAGCACTGGAAGTTACCAAATATGAGTGAGTAATGATTTTGGAAATGAAATTGTTTTATACATTTCTGGTTTAAAAATGAAATTTCGGTGGTATGGACTACCTGCACATATGTGCAGGCTGATGTTTGTCTATACCTCCTGTCAAAGCAGTACTCCGCGGTTCAGCATTTCAAGGGTTAAGAGTGTCCTGTGCCATTCTCTTGGATTACAAATACAAAAAAGCAGATTTTCATACTTTAATGTGTTCTGTTCATGCCAATTTCAGAAATGATGTGTGAGTTTTTATGTTTATCTTTTGTTTTATCCACCTTTCTTTATTTCATTTTAGTCTTTTAATACACTCATAATTTATAATGAGCAGCCAGAATTTAATTTTGTCTATACTTGTATAGATGAAATTTACCTTTGTTTTCCCCAACAAATGTTATGGACCTTCACAGGGCTTGTGCTAGCTTTTCAATTTTAGGAGTCATCGAACCCCTTGACAGTAAAATCTCGGTGGCGGCAAATATCCTTTCCGACATTTCTCTCTCACCAATGGGTAGATAATCATAAACCTATGTGAGATAGCAGTCGGAGGCTAGGAAAGGGTGTAATGGTAGTACGGGTGAAAGAAATGCCAGGAATCCATTGTTAGGTGCTCCGACCGCCGCGATATAACTGCAAAATTGTTGATAGCGGCGTAAAACCCATTCAAACAAAAACAGTAAAATCTAGAGGGTCAAAACTTTTTTTATGGGGTCAAAAAGTATGCAAACTTATGGATTTATCAATTAAGAAGTTTAAAATGATCTACATAAATGATTCAACATAACCAATAAAGTGTCCTGAAACACTTTATTGGTTATGTTGACACTATTATATAGATTCCATTTAATAATTTGAAGAAAACACATGATTTATATTTGAACTTATTTTATATTTAGATTTAGGTGGCAAAAGTTGCATTGATGGAAATTCAATAGGCTAAAATGACCCCCTACAGGAATTTTTTGATGGTCAAAATGGAATTATTGGGGGTCAAAACCTAAGTTTAAGGGTCAAACACGAGCCCTGCCTCAGTAGATCATTAGTTTTAGTCAAAGAGTTTATCTAGTTGTGTGATTTCCTTCTTTTAATATTCTTTATTTCTAACATTTCTTATGTCATATTCAAGCTGTTATATTTTATCCCCAATAGCATATATAATGTCCTTAAACTGTAAAAACAATTCAAAGCTCTATTCCTAATTCTTTCATATTACAATATCATAAAATATCAAATAAAGCATTGTAATTCATTTAAAAAAGTAGAAATTCGTATATGAAAATGTAAAATGAAGATTGGTATTATTGAAATCAGTTATGAAGGTCATAGAAAATCAATTTTTAGCTCCACTGTTTTCAGCAAAAATCTGAGGTCTTGCTATAGCCTTGGTGTCGTTGTCATTTTAATCTTCATTGTTGTCATTTTAATCTTCATTGTTGTCGTGTTCTTGAGCAAAAACTTTGATATTTTGTGATATCTCTGGTTCTACTGAAGGCATTCACTTGAAACTTGGCGCACATGTTCACAATCCAAAGAGCAACCTTTCTTTCAAGGGGGATAATTCTAGATTCATTTTGTTCAAATTATGCCCCTTTTCAACTTTTATCTACCATCCAGCACTCAACTGCAGCTGAGTTGGGCACCAGTAGGCAGTGCTCTTTTTTTATACGCTTAGCAACAGTTTAATTTAATTTGACATTCTATAATTCTTAGGACAAATGATTTACAGTGCACCTTAAAATTTTAATACTATAATGGAAGTGGTGCTAAGTTCCATATAAATAATGAATCAATTCAAATTTTCTCAACAGGTTGGAGGTCCACTTTAAAGGCTATCCACCTCCACTGATCACCTGGTACCGTGACAACTTTGAGATTCACTCATCACATGACTTCAGAATTGTTACCACGGAAACTACAAGTAAACTCATGATTCCTGAAGTATTCCCAGAGGATACAGGAATGTTCACTGTCAAGGCATACAATATGTATGGAACTGTACAGTGTAAGGTGAGTAGAAAATTGAAACTGTCTGAACATTTTAAAGATTAGCACATGAATTTCGAGTTGTTGCCACGGAAACTATAATTGAATTCATGATTCCTGAAGTGTTCCCAGAGGATACTGGAATGTTCACTGTCAAGGCATACATGTTTGGAACTTTACAGTGCAAGGTGGGTAAAAAATTGAATCTATTTGTGAACAATTTAAGGCTTAGCACATTAATTTAGAGTTGTTGTCACGGAAACTACAAGTGAACTCATGATTCCTGAAGATTTCCCAGTGGATACATGAATGTTCACTGTCAAGGCATTTAATATGTTTGGAAATATGCAGTGCAAGGTGGGTAAATATTGAATCTATGTGTGAACCTTTTTAAGACTTAGACAATAACATTTAGCACTTGGACGTTCAGTTGTTTACTTTGAAAGGCCTACAATACGAGGGATGATCCAGAAGTTCGTAAAATGGGCTACAAATTTTCACATTTCTGGCTTGTTCAGTATATAATTAAGTGAATGAGTAGTTGAGTAAATATGAAGAGCATAAATGTTATCATTTTTTCAGAATTATCTTTTGCGGCCTAAGAATACGGTTACCATAGTAACATATGTATGCTTAGGCGGGGGAGCGTGAAAAAATATTGAACATTTGTTTAACAAATCAATTTTTTGAAAGTTTTCTAAACCTTTAGTTGGTTTAATTCCTTGTCTTAATAAACGAGACGAAAATACAAAATTATTTTTCATATACAAAAATTGCTGTGAAACTTTTTACGGACACAGACAAATTTTAATAATACAGAATATTCGAGAGAAAAAATTACAAGATGACATTGGGCAACACCAGAATATGAATATTGTTTATTTTTCGAATTTTGTCATGATCTATGTTTTTTGCCAACCCAAACAATTCATATTATTTAGCAAAATCATAAAATTTGCAGAAGAGATCTTTTCCTAAAGCTACCCCGGATATTTTAAGAGTTTCAGGCTTCATAGGAGGAATTAGAAAGGTCTAATGGAGTTTCAACGAAATACCATGTATCTATAGAAATTGTAAACAAATATGATTCCAAATTGTATGTAGATAATTTCTGCAAGTTGATGTATCAGGCACGGAAAGGAATCAGAGTTGGCGGAGACTATGTAGAAGAGAGTTGATAATGTCGTCGCATTTGACGTTCTTGCTCCCCCGCCTTCGTTGGGGTCTCTGTCTTGATGTATGCACTTTACAGCTGCTATTGGACGTAAACAGTTCAAAATTTCCACGTTTATTACACAGATGATGAATTAAAAAACTGTATAATTTTCATTTTGATAGTTAACTTTTCTGTAGATTTATAACCTCATTTTACGAACTTTTGGATCAACCCTCGTATATATTGAACTTAAATAGAAAATTTCCAGATTTACTTGTCACGTGACTTTAATTGTTTTCATGGTAACCAGAATTAAATTTCATGATCCCTATAGATAAATGAAAAATTAACTGCTATGTAACCCTTGTCATGCTGAACCCGGAATATTCCTGCTTTGGTAGGAGCTATAGACAAACATCAGCCTGCACATATGTGCAGTCTGATGTTAGTCTACACCACCTGTTTCTAACTTTCAAATGAGAATTGTCAATAGATTTAGTTTTTCAAATAAAAATTGACTTACAGTTGGTACTTTCAGTGCTTTTTGCCCCCTTTGATTTTGATGAAAATTTTTAGCCAAAATTAATTCTGCATGACAAGGGTTAATAAGATATAGAGGATAATCGTTTGTTTCAGTGTAAGATCGATTTATATTTCATTGAGTGAACAACAAAAGCTCTATTTTCACAAGTGGCGGAGCCACGAGTGAAAATATAGCTTTTGTTGTTCACGAAATGAAATATGAATCGATCTTACACGAAAAACAAACGATTATTCTATTTCTTTAATGTAAAAAAAGAGACATAATGTGAAATTTCTATGACATATTTTCCTAAAGCTTGTCATTTTGCACGTGATTGCTATGCAACGTTCATTGTGACGTCACTTATTTCGCCCCGCATAGATGACGTCAGATAGAATGAAATGCACAAAAGCAGGGTATAAGTTTTTATTATTATACGCTGCCGGAGGCGGACGTATATTGGCGTCATCTTCTCCGTCCGTCCATCCGTCCATCCGTCCGTCCGTCCGTCCATCCGTCCGTCCATCCGTCCGTCCGTACGTCCGTCCACTTTTCTTGTCAACGCAACTCCTCCTAAACTACTGGCTGGATCTTCTTGAAACTTGGTCAATGTTATCACCTCAATTGGTAGATGTGCATGAAGGAAGGATTTTACGGTTCGTTGATTTTTGCCTGAGTTATGCCCCTTGATAACTTAGTCTCTGGGTCCACTTTTCTTGTCAACGCAACTCCTCCTAAGTTTCTGGCTGGATCTTCTTGAAACTTGGTCAATGTTATCACCTCAATTGGTAGATGTGCATGAAGGAAGGATTTTACGGTTCATTGACTTTTGCCTGAGTTATGCCCCTTGATAACTTAGTCTCTGGGTCCACTTTTCTTGTCAACGCAACTCCTAAGTTTCTGGCTGGATCTTATTTGAAACTTGGTCAATGTTATCACCTCAATTGGTTGATGTGCATGAAGGAAGGATTTTATGGTTCGTTAATTTTTGCCTGAGTTATGCCCCTTGATAACTTAGTCTCTGGGTCCACTTTTCTTGTCAACGCAACTCCTCCTAAGTTTCTGGCTGGATCTTCTTGAAACTTGGTCAATGTTATCACCTCAATTGGTAGATGTGCATGAAGGAAGGATTTTATGGTTTGTTGATTTTTGCCTGAGTTATGCCCCTTAAAAACTTAGTATCTAGGGCTTATTGAAATTGCAGCCTTTTGAACACAAATCCTCCTTACTTTTTGTCTTTATTTAAATGAAACTTGGTCAATGTCTTCACCATAATTTGAAGATGTACATGGATCAAGGATTTTATGGCTCATTTATTTCCCTGAATTATGCCCCCTTAAAACTTAGTGCCTGGGGCTTATTGAAATTGCAGCCTTGTGAAGGCAACTCCTCCTTATCTTGATTTAAATGAAACTTAGTCATTTTCAATTTGGTTCTGTCAAAATAAGTAGTGTCTACAATTATTTCTGTGAAACAGCAGCAATGTGGCGGCGTATTTTGTGACGATGGCACTCTTGTTGATAATTTCACTGCTTTTGCGGTGAGATTATCATGTGATAATCTACCGTTATTTCTCGATAAACCTCCGAAAAGCATTAAAGAAATAAGATATCTTGTTATTTTATTCAGGCTAAGCTAACTGTGATAGAGGACGATGAACCCACTAAAGACATCCCACCAGAGTTTAAAAATCTTATCCGAGACACGGAAATTGTCGAGGGCGAACCTGCAACCTTCGATTGTCAAGTGTTGGGAAATCCCAAACCCAAGATACACTGGGAGAAGGACGGTAAACCAATGGAGGAGGACAACCCGAGGATGAAATTTATTCACGAGGATGATAATTATACCCTGCTGATCTACGAGGTGAAACCTGAAGACACTGGAAATTATGCTTGTGTTGCAATCAACAATGTTGGAAAGGCAACCTGTACTGCAAAACTCCATGTAGAAGGTACTGTATATTTTCTGCAAAACTTTAGCTATGCGTAACACAGAAAGAGACACCTTACTTTTAACAAATTTTTTGTTTGATTGAGAAATATATCTACTATTCTGTCTTTATCTCAAAAGGTAAAAAGAACAAAAAACTTAAAAAGAAAAAAAATGACATGTCAAGTGACTTTTACAAGCATATTTTTCACTGTCCAATTTTTTTCTTCTCAAACAAACATTTTAAAAATATTATCAGCTTGAAATTTACAGTTACAACTTCTTTGAAATTGGACCTGTCTAAAATTTTGTCATTTTGTAATGGATTAAAATTGGAAATAATGTCAAGTAATGAATACCTATTCTAATTGGCTTGAAGCTTTCTTGTATACCTTCATTTTAAAAAAAGATTAAGAATAAAGGGAGGTAAATCTTTTATTTTTTTCACATTATTATGTTTATCATGTTTGTTTTAGTGATCGCCATACCCCCTGAGCCAATGGAGGTTGAAGTTGTGGAGCCTCCTGTAAGTCCCCCTGAGTGCCTTCAGGAGCCCCAAAACTTGGTCACAGACGAGGGAGAGCCTGTCACCTTCACATGCAGAATAAAAGGATCACCTCGTATGTCAATTTTGTTGTTCATTGCTTTGAAAAGTAAATAGAAATTGCAGTCTGTTGTTGAATCTTTCTGCGGCAGATCCAGGATTTTTCTGAAGGGGGTTTGAAGAAGTAGGATGGTCATTTTCCTAATATTACACAGTTTCTTCAAAATTTCTGTATGAAAGGAAATTACCCAGCTACATACAGGGGTTCATTTGAATACACCCCCCCTTGAACTCCTCTTGATCTGCGGCTGTCTTTGTTAAGTACTTCAAATGTTATATGATTACATAAAAAGAATGAAAATTGTTGCCTTGTTATTGCAATTACCTGCATCATATTTGTTGTTGATGCATTTGCTGTTATGCAAGATAATATTATTGTAAGCATTTATATAAAAGATTTTACAATTTCCAAGTTTGTCTCTGTCTCACATTGTCTCATCTAGGATATAACAATAAGTACCCATTATGTGAGGTTTGAAAGAAACAACAGAATGATACAGATTTTCCCAACCCCTCAAATCTACCTTATTATTTTGATAGGTTGGGATAAACTAGTTTCAACTATTTGTTCTGAGCCATCAATTTATTGATATACACTCATAGTTTTTTCAAAAACATCTCAAATTTAATATTTCAATGTTTTCATCAAGCGCCAGTCGTACAATGGTACAGAAACAACCAAATGGTCAAGCCATCCAAATATTTCCATATGGAGTCCACACCAGATGGTCTTCATAGTCTGAGAATACAGGAAGCCTTCCCAGAAGACACTGGTACATACAGATGTGTTGCCAGAAATAAAGCCGGAGAAATAACAGTCACAGCTTACCTCAAAGTTCATGGTGAGTCAGGCAATATTGCCAGCAATTATTAAAATATTGCCAGGAATAAAGCTGGAGAAATTACTGTCACAGCTTACCTTAAAGTTCATGGTGAGTTGAAAGATGTGTTGAGCTTTGATATATCTAGATGTATTCATAAAATTGAAAAATGTTGTTGCTGGCTATTCTTATATGTGACTTTTGAATGTCTGTATGCAATTACGTATTAGCCATAGTGGGCTTTAACTTGTTCAATAATCCACAGTATCAAGTCAAAATAACCAACCGTAACATCAACCGACCAATTTGTTAAAGTATTTGATAAGTATTGAATGGCCTGCCATAACATTCAACCGAGGAATGATGACTGATTGCTTTTGTCCGCTTTTTCATCGTCATTATTGTAGCATATGCCCATATAAGCGATGCCCCTAGAAGACAGTTAGTTGTTAAAGGGGATAGTGCAAGGATACATGACAAAACTACTGCTTGGATCCACCATGGTTCGTATACATGTTCGTGTAAACTGCACCATCTCACGGGACCTTGGTTTAACGTCTTACATGAAAGACAATTAGTTTGTTAGTGTGCCAGTCGGTAACCGAACCCACACTATCAATCTTCAATAGCTTTGAAGTCCAGTGCTTTACCAAATGAGCTAATTGTGCTGATGTTGCATTGATTGATTGCATTGTGACTCTCCATTTATATTTCACAAAAGTTTGTGGAAATTTATTGCTTTGTCATCAAATATTAATTCAAAAGTTACAATTTTTATCTTGAAAAACTGATTTTTCTTTAATCCAGGAATTGAGAGTGATTTAGAGCCAGTACAGCCTACACCCCAGGAGCGCCCACCACAGATCGTGAAACCAATCACTAACACCCTCGTTGTGGAGGGTAGCCCAGCCAAGTTTGTTGCTGAATTTGGCGGGGAACCACAACCCCAGGTCACCTGGCTCAGGAATGCTCTCCAGACACTGCAGGAGACCAGGAACATTACGATTGAAGTCACAAAGACGTCAACAACTTTGACAATCAAACAGGCCTTCCCAGAAGACAGTGGACTGATCACTTGTAGACTGAAAAATCGACTGGGTACCACTGAATGCTCAGCTGAGTTGTACGTCCAAGGTAAGTAAGCTTTTTGAGAACAATATGCAGTTAATATCTTTGAAATGAAAGCCAATTGTTGTTTATCTTCATGAAGACTTGTTCTTCACTTAAATGAAAACCTTAACTTAACAACTGTCATAGATAAATCTTCACAAAAATTGACAAAAAATGTCTAGAGGTAGGAGTATGAAGAGTAATATGCATGAAAAGTTTTGTTTGTGTGCATTGTCATTTTTTACTTTCCACCAATTTTGAAGACCAGGGGCCCGTTTTTACTAAAAATCTTACGATAATTTTTTGTGTAAGTCAAAAATTAAAGTTGCTTCTACAGTAGTAACAAAATATGGAATTCTGCCATGCAACAGCTCATTGAAATCGTCTTCTAAAGATGATTTCAATGAGATATTGCAAGGCAGAATCCATCAATGAATGAAAACACCAGAAATGATTCTTGATTTTGACTTACGATTATTTTTTTCGTAAGATCGTTAGTAAAACCAATTTTGAAGACCAGGCAGACGAGTAGGTTATAATTACATGTTGTGTTACCACATTCCTTCAACCTGAAATTGGGCCGCACAGTTGGTAGTGCCTCAGACTCAATCTAGAGGTCCCAGGTTCAATCCCAGATTGTGGCTTTTCCAACTATTTGTCATCAACTAATGTGTTGATAATTGTAGATCTATGTGGCAGTTGGAGGCTAGGATTGGATGTAATGATAGAACTGGTGTGAGAAATACCAGGATTCCATTGTTGGTGCTCCAGCCACTGCAATATAACTTAGGGATAGTTTAAACAGGCTTAAAACCCCATTCAAACTAACAAACAAAGCAACCTGAATTTGAGGAAAGTTTGTTAAAACTAGTTTTTGACAAAAACATGGTCTTTGGATGCATCTTTGTGAAACACAGCAGTAGCTAATAACTTCCTGAATAAAAAAAAATATTATCAACCATTTCCCAGACTACTAAATTTGAGACTGATCCAATTTCAATGAAGTTGGAGAAGATTTGTATTTGAAGAACATCTTTGTTTTTTTGGGAAAAAACATTGTTGAATTCAAAGAAATTGCTTGTAACAAGTAATTTCTGTATAGTCTACTATGTGTTTTTTCAAGCTTATGTTATCAGGGTTTTCTAAAAGAGGAATTGTACAGTCATGGATTAATATTTGTGATGCACTTTCCCCATTTCTGTCATGAAGCCACCGTCATAGCGCATTTGGTAGCGTCCAACTGTCAATCTAGAGGTCCCGGGTCCCATCCACAATGGTGGCACTCATTCTTTCCGACTATTTGTCTCTCACCAATGGGTTGATAATCTTAGACCTATGTGAGATAGCAGCTGAAGGCTAGGAAAGGATGTGATGGTTGTACTTGTGAGAGAAATACCAGGAATCCATTGTTAGGTGTTCCAGCCTCCATGATAATTGAAAAAATGTTGAAAAAATGTTGAAAGCAGCGTTAAACTCCATTCAATAAATCAATTTTTGGCCTGAAAACATCATTTCTAACCCAGCCTTGTTGAGTTATACATTTCAGGTCCAGTCAGAGCATGCTATCAAAATTGTCTGGTTTGTTACCCTTTAAGTGTTTGTAATTATTAAGTTTATGATACCTTAGTTATTATAGAAAATTTGCTTGGTATGTTTTTTCTACCATAGAAAATTTTATAACAAATTATGTCATGACATATCTTTAGGAGAATCTTCTTTCTTTTGTTCAAAAGATGATTTATAATTTTGATAAGTGAGTGTAGGTAAGAATCAGACTACACATCTGTGCAGGCTGATCTTATCTACACTGGTTGCAAATATGGAGTTCAACAGAGAGAAATAGACAATAGTTATTTGTTTGTTTTTAAACAATGTCTAGTCGTTAGTTTTTGATGGTCAATGAGTTACCCTAAGTTTAGTTAAGTTAACTCATATTACAAGTCGAGGGGTCAGTGCAACACTATTGTTAGTGCCTATAAATATATAGGCACTTACAATAGTGTGGCACTGACCCCTCGATGTGTTAAATAAGTTTAAGGTTGTCTTATTCAAAGTAGGAACCCACAAACTATCTTTGAATGAATATTGTGGTTTCTTGCTTTTTTCTCCTCATTACATTTATTTCTTTGAATTATTATTTTGAGTTACTAGAAATTTTACATTGAGGTGGAAATTGTCTTAATTCTGAATTACATTGCATACTATGATATTTGTTAAAAAATATGGAATATTCAACATCATGTATTTGTGTGATACCAACTAACTAACATGTTTTCTTATGATTGATTGAAAGATACTAAACTACCCCTTGATAACTAACCCAAATATAGTTTGTTAAGTTCAGTTATGTTTAGTAGCAATCAAGTATTTAGCATGGTTTGCTGATCCAAGTTGCATGTGACGACCCAACAAAAACTTTGACAGTGAAGCATGATCCATTGGTTGATGAACTAAAAGTTGTAAGGTAAGTGATATAAAGACAGTTATTGATTAACCCTTTCCCACATAGATTCAGGAGCAATATGACACAAAGAAAAATTGCCTAAAAATTAAAAGCATGTCCATATCAAGGCTTTTTTTACTGCTTCCTTGAGAGAGAGAAAAACGGTAAAAAGTAGCTATGGAAAAAAAAAAGTAAAGAAATTCTTATTAGATTGATATTAGCAGATATATATGAGATAAATATGCGCAATATTAAAAAAGAGTTGTTTGATTCTGTTTCAAATAGTGAACAAATTCTTTCAAAACTTATTCTAAACTGTTATTTAGAGCAGCTTTCATGGTGTAGTTTATAGCCAGTCAGACTGTCAATCTAGAGTGTTCTTTTCCTGAGGTGGTACTCATCCTTTCCGACTGTTTGTTTCCATCAATATGTTTATAACCATAGACCTAGTGAGATTGTAGCTGGAAGCTAGGAAAGGATGTAGTATTGGTACTGGTGTGGGAATTACAAGACATTTCTTAGGTGCTCCAGCCTCCACAATATAGCTAAAAGATTGTTGAAAGCAGCATGAAATCAGTGTAATCAAAATTGTTTTCATTGAGCAATTAAACCAATTTTTAGCCAATCAGAATGTGAAAACCTTTGTGAACACAACTAAAATAAAAAATTGTAACATATTTTCCAGATGTTGAGCAAGCCAAGTTACTTGAGGAGAGATACAAAACTACCATAGAGAGGACGCCACCTGAATTTATCAAACCTTTACCTGCCTTCAGGGAAATTACACCTGGAGAAATGACCAGGTAGGAAACATTCACTTTTACAATAGTACGATCCTATGCGTGACATTTCCAACAGTTTTGAATTTGTGCAATGCAAAGACTCTGGACAGCCTTCACATCCGCACAGTCTGACCAGAGTCTTTGCTTTGTAGATAGATGAGGTCTCAAAGTATCTAAAGACAGTAAGGTAAGTGTATAACCACTCTTTCTGGCTGTTAAAGCTACACTATGTTTGCAATGCACTCACATGTCCAATTGTTGGAAATGTCACACACAGTCTCGTATATCTTCAAATTATATGTAACTAAGTTATCTACATGTCACAAGTTTTATTGTAAATTTTCCTTCTCCCATGAATTTTTCCACACCTATTTTGATTCAGCATGTCACAGTAAATCTTTACTTCAAATAATGATTAGAGTGTTCAGTGGAAGACTGTACTAATTGTATAAACAATGTACATACACTAAGTACAGTCTTGCGCTGAACCCTTGTTTTGATTCCAGACTTGAAGCTACAGTAGCCTCAGAGCCACCTCCCCGTAATTATGTATGGACGCTCGATGGACGTGAGGTACGACCATCAGAGAGGATCCGTATTGTACGAGAAGGCAGCACAATCATATTGATCATCAACCCAACTCAGCCACAGGATGCTGGAGAGTACCTACTGAAGGTTGAAAATGACCTTGGAGAGGTCACATGTAGAACGACCTTGACCCTGCCAGGTATACATTATTTTCTTGTATAATTGTTTCTCAAAATGTTCATTTGTTTCAGAAATAATTTAGAAAGTTATATCTGAAAAACTTTTCTGTGGTATTGTTGTTTTTTTTTCAATGATTCTTAATAATTAATTAGGAAAGTAAGAAATAAAAAGCTTTTAATGGGAAAGTATTTAGGTTCTTGATAATAATAGTTGCAAAGGTTACAATACCTATGTAAATTATTCTTTCTTCAATAAAAATTAACTTTTTTATTTATATTTTGTCTTTCATTCCAGATCATTAAATTATCATTGCTAATGTGTAATGCATTCAGATGTTTACTTTGATTGTTTCAAAAGTAAATTCTTATGAGCTTTTAAATGTTTAAGTATCTA
The DNA here is from genome assembly GCA_948146395.1 of Fragum whitleyi. Classification (NCBI taxonomy): domain Eukaryota; kingdom Metazoa; phylum Mollusca; class Bivalvia; order Cardiida; family Cardiidae; genus Fragum; species Fragum whitleyi. The sequence continues at coordinate 24,649,596 of OX411558.1, forward strand.
GTGGATGTTACTTTCCAATTGTAGGTAAAGAGAAAGTGGTTGCCTTACCAAGACCGAGAAAGGCCGAGGAGATGACCTTAACCCACACTACCACAACTGTTACAAGAGAGGAGGTCGTGACAACCAGAAATATCAGACCAGAATTGGTTCAACCACTGGAACCTGAAGTCTACGTTAAATCTAGAGGCATTGTAAGGTAAGAAGTAAAAGGAGGTTTGTTGACAAACAAAATGTCATGTATTTTACATTATTACATTTTGGTACAATAAAGTGTAACACTTGCTACCAAAAATAACTTAATACCTGTTCATTTGGTAAAGTCTTGCAGGCTGGTATGTTCTTTCCAGTGGGCATATAGATCTATTAAGATACTGCCCATTGACGAGATAATTGTTCTAAAACTATGGCAATAGAATGTCCACTTGATGTAACATTGTATATAACATCTGGGCAGATATCAACATGAGGGCCAATATAGCTCTCTGGCCTTTGTCAGCCATGTAATAATCTCTATTTATTGGAAATCTAGAAATTATATTTTGGTTGCCCCACCAAAAGTCAAGTTTCTAATTATATGCATTATTTAAGTATTTGATCTGAAGTTTTAAGAAATGGCTATTGAAAGAAAGCAAAAATAGCTCAAATATACTTATGACAAAAAAAATCAAATGCAGTTAATATTTAGCCAATTATAACGATATTTAAGTTAAGTTGGTAATTTAAGATGTAACCGTCATTTATTTTTTTGATTCTGATATTATATATTCTTTTAGATAAGCAATTAAAAAAAATTAGTCATAAACTTGTGTCTGTCTAAAGAATTTTGTTTATGTGCCTAGAAATTCATCACGTTTTTAGGAAAGATATGAAAATGCATTTCTTTAAGGTAATATTCTTTATACTTCAGACTTGAATGTGAAATAGACACCTACATGCCTCCGATTGTGACCTGGTTTATCAACGGTATGGAAATCAAACCGTCCCCTCATCACGAGATACTATACGAGAGCGGCAAATCTGTTCTACTCATTATTGAAGTGGGACCAGAAGACACAGGAGAGTACACAGTGAAAGCCAAGTCTGATGAGATTGGGGAAATTGTCAGTAGTACAACACTCTATGTACAAGGTGAATACTTGATACTCATACAAAAACAGAATTAACCCTTGTCATGCTCAACCTTGAATATTCCTGCTTTAGCAGTTTGTAAAGACAAAGATCAGCCTGCACAAATGTGCAGTCTGATCCTAGTCCATACCATCTGTTTTACATTTTTAAACCAGAAAAGATTTGGAATCATATTTTCAAATAAATATCGACCCATAGTAAGGGCATCAGGCACTTTCAGCTCTTTGATTTTAATGTGATTTTGATTTTAAGCAATATATTGAGCATGACAAGGGTTAACAGTTCAGTGAACAAAAAGTAATAAAAGCATTACAGTGCACTGGGATATAAAGAAACCCAGGGAATAAGATATAAGTTATTGTTATATGTTACTGTCATAAGAACCCAACACTACAATAACCAAGACCTCATCTGGAGCTAAAAACCATACCTTATTTTGAGTGATATTTTTAAAGCAGCAGTATTTACCATAAAAAAAAATTGTCAAAACCAATGTTGTGGATTTTTTTTAAATATTTTGAAATTTATTTTTGAAATGGATATTTATAACATTTAAGGCAAATATGAAGTTGTTATGGCTACCTTTGACATCTAATTACATGTTATATTGGTTATTTTATTGAAATTAAATTTCTTATCTAGAACCAGCCACAGAAGAAATCACCATGCCAACCCAACCAGAAGATACAGCAGAAGTCCCAGAATCACCAGTAGAGATAATGGTGCCTCCAAACTTTGTGGAGCCTATCCAGTCTGTTCAGGCCGTGGATGGACAGGAGCTTAGGCTTCCTTGCAAAGTCACTGGCAAGCCCATGCCACAAATTTCCTGGTACCACAATGGTAAAAACATTGACCATGATGAGGAATTTGTTGTCACGTATAATCCTGATACAGGAGATATCAGTCTCCTCATTGTGGAAGTCTTCCCTGAAGACGAAGGGGAATATGTCTGCGTTGCTCACAATCCTGCAGGTGATGCCGTTACCAGGGCAACACTTGCTGTCATAGAACCAGAGCAGCCAGAATCTGTGGAAGAAGTTCCATCAGAAGTTGAAGAAACCACTCCAAAGCAAGAAGTCATGGAGGTTGAATGTGTTCCTGAGGAAGAAATGGAGGTGGATGAGGAAGATCTGAAACCTGAAGTTATTGAAAGACCTAAACTTGTTCCATTGGAAGAAGCAGAAAAGCCAAGATCTCCTTCACCAGAATTTATGGTTGAAATACAGAAACAGGTTGAACAACCAATGGAGGAAACTCAGCCTGAAGTTACAGAAGAAACTTCTGTTGAGATCAAATTAGTGAAACCTGAACCAGAATATGAAGTTGTAGAGATGGAATTGAAACCTGATGTTATCGAAAGACCTAAACTAGAACCAGTTGAAGAGGCCAAAAAGCAAAGGTCCCCATCTCCTGACTTTACAGTTGAGATTAAGCAAGAGTTGGAACAGCCTAAAGAAATCCTTACTGAAGTCACAGAAGAAACTACTATTGAAGTCAAACTTGTAAAACCTGAACCAGAATATGAGGTTATTGAGACTGAACTGAAACCAGATGTCATTGAAAGGCCTAAAGTAGAACCAATGGAAGCAGCTGAAAAGCCAAGGGAGCCATCTCCTGATTTTACTGTTGAAATAAAGAAGGAGATTGAGCAGCCTGAGGAAGAGACACTTCCAGAAGTTACTGAAGAAACTACTGTTGAAGTCAAATTGGTGAAACCTGAGCCTGAATACGAGGTCTTAGAGACAGAACTCAAACCTGACATTATTGAAAGACCAAAGGTCATACCAATGGAAGAGACAAAACCAAGATCTCCTTCACCAGATTTCATTGAGGCTATTCCGGTGAAGCCTTATGAAGCCCCTGTTGAAGAAGAAATGGTCCCAGAAGCTGACGAAGAAATACTTGAAGCAACTGTTAAAGAAACTAAAATTGATAGACCACAACCAAAGTCCATTGTTGAAGAAAAGGCTCCTGAAGAGCCTTCATTTGAAGTTGAGATAGTTACACCAGTAAAGCCAGAAGAACCAGAAGGTGAAGTTGTCTCTGAGGAGACTCTTATACCAGATGAAGTCACAAGAGATTTTGAAATCCCAGAATTAAAACCTGAAGACGAAACAATTGACCACAAGAAGGCAAGAGATGATGAAGAAGCACCAAGAGAAAAAGAACAAATTATTGTAGAAGATATATATGAACCCATTGAAGAAGGAGAAATGATTGAACAAGTTCCACCAGAATTTGTAGAGTTGTTACAACCACAGGTCATTAAGGATGGTGACACTGTCACTCTGAAATGTAAGGTTATCGGTACACCAGTTCCAACAATCACTTGGTACAGGGAGGGATCTGAGATAGAACCAAGCTCAGATTTCATGCCAGCCTACGATACCACTACTGGTGAATGTACACTGGAGATTCCAGAAGTGTTCCCAGAAGATGCTGGAGAGTTTGCCTGTAGAGCTGTCAACCCATATGGAAAGTCTGTTACTACAGCCAATCTACTTGTAGAAGGTAAGGATTTTATTGAATTTTGTTTTAAAAATTATGACAATAGCAACTTGTTCACATTAAGGTTTAAACATTAAATATATGTGACCTGTCACAGGAAGAAGGGCAATCTGGGAACCCCGTTAAATAGATATCTGTGCAGTCTGACTAGAGTCGACACGTAACACACTTCCTTGATGGTCCATTTTTGAGTGAAGAGTCACATATACGACTTAATAAGATATGAGCTTTTCTTGAAAGAGGTATTAAAAAAGAATTTTTGATTTTGATATTTTTATTTGAAACAAATTAGATTATTATCGGAAATTGTAAAACCTTTGTTTAATACCTATGTACTTTAACCTATTTTTATCTCTCCTATTATTAAAAGTTATAGCTTTATGACAGGATTTTAAGGGCCATAGGATTTACTCATCTGAGATGCAAAAATAAGTAGCCACACCACTCAAAACTATGTGCTGGGAGTCCCATAGACTCCCTTGGGATCAATTTCAGATAAGAATTGAAGAATGATTTAAACAGTCTTCAATTCTTTCCTGAAATTGACCCCATAAAGTCAATTTATATCCAACACTTTCAATTACAAGGGAATAGCTTTTAATTCATATAAAAGCATATTAAGGGCTTAATAGCAACAGTCCTTATCTTACTAAGGATGCTCAAACTTAAGAAAGGACTCCCAAATATCCTAACTATTGAGTCCTTTTATGATATTCAAAAATTACTGGAGAATTGTATTTAGGCATGCATATCAAACTGTATTTGCAGTGGCTGTTGATGAGCCATCTGAACTTCCTGAGTCACCGGTAGATGTACCAGATGCCCAGGTGGAGGAAGAGATTGTTACAGCGCCAAAACGCGCACCAGAGTTTGTTCGTCCACTTGTAACTAACTTGGAACTACCTGAGGGAAGCATTGCCAGGTATGGTATTATAAAGACTGCTTTTACCCAACTTATTTCCATGACTCGAAGTTGGAAAGTCAGCACAAAACTATTGTTAGTGCCTATACATCTATGCACACATAAATAAGCTTTGTTCTGATACCTAAAATTTGTGATATTTTTGGGAGATTTATGGAGGATAATCGTTTGTTTCAGTGTAAGATGGATTAATATTTCATTGAGTGAACAACAAAAGCTATATCTTCACAAGTGGTGCAAGCTTTTGTTCTTCATGAAATGAAAAATTCATCAATCTTACACAAAAAACAAATGATTATTCTATTTCTATAATGCTAAATTGAGACAAAATATTCAAAATTTAAAAAAAAATTCTTCTACAGCATCATTTTGCATGTGTTTGCTATGCAATGTTCATACTGAGGTCACTTACCCCACTTATATGATGTCGGATAGGGTGGAATGAATGTGAGAGGAGTATAAGTTTTTGATAATTTTGCTGGTTAGGCATTGAGTTTATTAAAGTAATAATCCATCTCTATTCTTGATAAACCATCAAAAAAGCTTTAAAGAAAGTATTATATAAAATTTCTATTATGAATCTTTTTACCTTATTTTTAAAGTTGGAGGTCAACACAAAAACAACTTTTGTAAGTGCATATAAGTAAAAAAAGTTATCATCAAATTTACATATTAATGAATGTCATTAAAATCATTTGGAGAATGAAAAGAGTAAACTGGCATTTCATTATTTTAATGTTTCCTGTCTTCTACACAATACTTGACAAGCTTATATATTCCTTTTTCTTTGTTTGATTATTAGCATTTGCTTTATGGTAAACTAAATTTGGGTTATAGTCTTCTAATAATGAGTGAGAAACTGTAACAGTATTAATCAAACATTTTTTCAGACTTGAGATTGAAGTTACTGGTGAACCCATGCCTACCATCACCTGGTACCTGAATGATTCCCCATTGGAGCCCTCACCAAGGATACAGATAATTCTGGAGGACAGTGTGTGTACTTTGATTATCTTCAACACAGTCCCAGAAGACACAGGAGATTATGTGTGTAGAGCTGAGAATGACACTGGTGTTGTGACATGTAAAACTTCTCTACACATTACACGTATGTACTATGCTATAATTGCCTAATTCCGTGGGTATTTCTAAAAATAGCTCTAGGCAACTGTGATGACGTAATCAAAACAAAGAATATTGGAGCTAGAAAATAACTTGCTCATATTGTGTTTGTGTTGATACAATCTACTCATGTGTGACTTCCTTGCTTTAGCAGTAATTGAATATTTTGATAAGGAACTATACATAACATATGAAAAACTCGATTTTCCTTTATCTGTGGCCTGTCAAAAAAGTTGGTTGAATTAAGGACAATACTGGGATGACACCTTTCTTCCTATGATATTCTTTTTAATAGCCACGGCTAAAAGACAACCCACGGCTTAAGGCATATTTACCATACTTATTTTATTCATGGGTTTCAAACAGTTTCTTTTTCAGTTGTGGTCCTTTCAAAATGACCTACAATCTAAATAATTTCACTCACTAAATTATTGATAATATTTATTTTTCTTTGAATGCATTACAATAAAGAATTGCGATTGCTCAGCATGAAACGTGTAACTGCCTATAAACATATGGGCATTAACAACTGCTTTGCGGTGAGCCACTGATTGGTTCATAAGTTCCTAATGAATTAGTAAATCTTTTATTGCAAGCAACTTTTATTGTGAGAAATATTAGGGATCCTTTAATTGGTGCTCTAACCATGGTAAAATCCCATTTAAATTTATAAATTTTCATAATGAATAATTTCCCTTTCATTTGGGATCTAGGAGAATCAATAAATATGATAAATTTGCTGTATGTATTCATACTTGATTGCTGATATTTCCTGATTTAGCCTAATCAATCTTTGTATATGACATTTCAGCGAGCAATAAGTATTAATGCATGTATTTCCTTCTACAGCCAAGAAAACAATGGACTTTGAGCTAGAACCAGAACCCAAACAGGTTGATAGAACTAGCAGGACCTACACATCAGAGGAGGAAACAATCGTCAAACGACCCATGTTCGAATCTGATTATTACTTCACAAGCGAGGATGAAATCCCACAGGATGATCTTATACCTCCTGAGTTCACTGAACTACTCAAACCACGAACTGTAAAAGATGGACAACGTGTTGAACTTACTGTTAGTTTCCGCGGTAAACCGTCACCAAGGATACGCTGGTTCCATAACGGACAGGAAGTGGTACAGAGTGAGGACTTTGAGATTATTATTGATTACACTCGAGGAGTGAGTGTACTGATTATCGTGGAGGTGTACCCTGAAGATGAAGGGGAGTACACATGTACTGCCTCCAACCGACTTGGTGAAACCATCACCACCTGTAGACTTACTGTTGTTGGTAAGTTTAAATCAATTACAAGACTAAAATTTTAGACTGGTCCGAATTCAAAGAAATTTATAGTGATGAGGAAATTACTATCAGAATAATACCCAAATATGAAGAGAACTGCTTTTGCTATGAACTCGCTTCAGATAAAATGTAAACTATCAGAGTAAATATTCATACAAAATAATCTTTTGAAGGGCAAACAATTAAATATCGAGATAAATGTAGCATTCTTTTGGTATGCCTTTGTTCTTGATAAGTCAAAACTTAAGTAGAACTTGCTATACATTACTTTGTCTTTGCTTTGTAGACACAAAAAAATTCAAAATCATGTAAAGACTCTAAAAATAATTATTTTTTTTGTCATTTCAGGGCCAGAAGAAGAGGTGCCCTCGGCAGAAACCCATAGAGAAACAATCGAGATCCAACATGAAGGTCCAAAGGAACAGGAAGTCCCTGAAACAACCACGGTCACCCAGACCTACCAGATAGAACAACCACAACCGGACACCATGGTTGTACCGGAGGAGACAACTCACACCGAGGCTATTCGCATTGACAAACAGGTTATTGTGCAACCAGAACAGAAAACCTTCACACAAACGATCGAGGTGGATGGTAGACCAACCAAACCACAACAGGTTGAAATCAGATTTGGTGTTCCCAAGACAACCCCGGTTACTACAGAAGTTGTCAAGGAAACAACCACCTTCACTACCATCACAAGTCAAGCTCAGGTTGGTATTTATTTGTTTGACAGGGTTCGACACCAACCATTTTTTGCCACCAGCTTGAAGGACTTGTAAGCCTTGAATATAACAATTTAGACAGGTCCTCTTTGTTTAAAACAGGTCCTCCTGGAAAACTATGATTATTTCTTCAGCAATTTAGGAGTGATTTGTTGGGAAAATATTGTGAGAAAAGAAGAAATTGCTTGTGAGAAGCAATTTCTTCTTTTTCAAACATTTTTTGCCTTAGGGTAATGGAAATTTTAGTATTGAAAAGGCAATTTAAATTCTCAATTGAGTAACAAAAAAAGTTGTGCAATCTGGGACCTAGATGTTAAACTTGGTCAATAATTCGCTATTATGTCTGTTGTCAGGAGTTGAAAATATACTTCATATTTAATTAGGAAATATAAGAAACATTCAGCTATGGGAAAGTTACCAGTACTCCCTTATTTTCCAGAGGTACAGATAAGAGGGGATAACTACAGTCTAAATTCCTTAATTCCAAATGAAACTCTATTTTCCTGGTACTTATTCGATTTGTCCTGATGATCCAATTCTAAAAAAAGGGTTTGAGCAGATACTAATCAAATATCTAAATATGAGATTCAAATTACTCCATCTATCTGTAGCTCTGTTTCGCATTGTCTTCAATATCAATAAGTAATAGGCTTGGATAGTTTAGCTAAGGGTCAATGCATAGCTAGAATTTTCACTACTTGTGTTTGATTATGTGTTGTGCAAAAAGGGACTGTACAGTTAAGCCATACGAAATAGAAATATGAACAGGAAAAAAGTTCTTATCCAACAAAGATCAGTTATTGATATAATTCAGAAAATGATGTATTAGTCAGGTAGCAACTACTCTTTCTGAAGTTGTGCTGAGGGTCGAGATTTAGGATCATTCAGTCTGCTTGGTCAGTGTAGAATGATTTTAAAATCAAAGACCTGAAAGCACTGGAAGTTCTTATTGTGGGTAAATATTTCTTGTGAAAGTTGGATTCATTAACATTTTTCTGGCTGGATAGAGTTTTTACCATGAAAACAATTCGATGGCTCAGCACAAAACGGTTGTAACTCCCTATAACATATAGGGAGTTACAACTGTTTCGCACTGAGTAATCGAATTGATCTTAAATTTCTTTCTCACTGCAGCCAGAGGAAGTTCCTGAGATAAAAGAGGGACCTGAGACAAGGAGAACTACCATCACCTTTGATACTCCAGGAGTCCCTACACCTGTAGAAATGACATTTGAAGTTCCTGAAAAACCTGTTGAAAAGGATGTCCTATCTGCCACTCAAACTTCAACTACTACTGTAACAAAGGAGCTCAGGTTTAAAGAGGTTGAACCAGAAGTTCCCGAAACCCACAAGGAAACTATTGAAATCATTCAGGAGCAGCAACCACAAGAGGTTGAAATGGTTGTCAAGGTTCCAAAGACAACAACAGAAACTACTGTTGTTTCCATGGAAACCAAAGAAACCATGGCTCCAACACAGAAAATTGAGGTTGAGATTCAGGAGGCATTTATGACACAGAAGCCGAAACCAACAGAAATAGTCATTCCTCAACAAGAGACGACAACCACCGAGATTGTGATGAAGGCACCAGTGGAACCTGTTCAGGTTGTAAGGCCTGTTGAAGAAACAATTGAAGAAACTAGACAAACTATTGAAATAACTACCAAAGAGGTTCCTGAGAAAATTGAACCTGTTGAAACACACAAAGAAGAGATTGCCTTTGACATTGAAGGCAAGAAACCTGTTCAACAAGAGATAGTTTTCCAGGTAGAAACTCAGCCGCTTTCACCTGTAGAACCACTTCCTGTGGAAACTGAAACGCCAGCCCCAACTCAGCCCATGGAGGTGACTGAACGAGAAACAATCACAATACAACCAGTTCCAGATCAGGAAACACAAGCTCCTGAAGATGAAATCAAAATCTCTGAGCGTGAAACTATTGAGATTGTCAAAACGCCTCAAGAAACTGCTGAAGTCAAAATTGAGGTTGCACCAGTTGCCCCAACAGTTTCAGAAACTATTGAAATTGAAACTGTTACCAAGGAAACTGTTATAGAACAAGTATTGCCAGAGGTACAAGAAACTCACAAAGAAGAGGTTACAGTAGATGTCAAAAGTCAGCCAGTAGAGCAGGTTCAACTGATTGTTCAAGTGCAGCCTGAGGACAAACAGGTCCCTGAAACTGAGGAAGTGAAAGAAGTTGAACAACTCACAGAAAAAGTCACTGAAACTTTCTTTGTGCCAGAAGTTGAGGAAACCCCCAGACATGAAGAACCAATGGAAACTGAAGAAAAACCTTCAACAGAAGTTCAAATGATAATTGATGTAGTACCAAAACAAGTAACTGAAATCCAAGAAATCACAACAACAGAGAAGACTGAAGTTACAGAGACGACTACAGTCTCTCTGCCTGTTGTGTCAGAAACTCACAAGAAAGAAATCATATTAGATGTAAAGGAACAACCAACTGAAGAAGTCACCATGATTATTCAAGTTCCAAAGGAGAAAGAAGTTCCTGAGGTTCAAGAAATTTCAACAACTGAAAAAACTGAAGTTACTGAAACAACCACTGTTACTGTTCCCATGGTAACAGAAACACAGAAAGAGGAAATTCAGGTAGATATTCAAGAAAAGCCAATGGAACAAATTGAAATGATAATCGAAGTTCCAAAAGAACAAGAAGTTCCTGAAAAGACTGAGGTGACCCACATTGAGACCACAGAGGTGACCACTAAGATGATAAGCCAAGTTCCTGAGACAGAGGAAAAGTATAAACAGGAGATCACTTTTGAGACACAGGAAAAACAGCCAGAAGCAGTTCAGTTTGAGATTGAGATCAAGGATAAAGAAGCTCCTGAAATCACTGAAGTGGTACAAACTGATGTGACACAGACAGTTACACAAGTCATTGAACTGCCAACTGTTGAAGAAACCCACAAAGATGAGATTATACTGGATATTACAAAGAAACCAGAAACTGTACAGATGGAGATTGAAATTCCAACAGAGACAGTTACTGAAACAATTATAAAGACAACAGAAGTTATTGAAGAAGTTCCAATGGAACCAGAAGACAAGGAGATACATAAAGAAGAAATTCAGTTTGACATTGTTGGTAAAACTCAACCAATGGAAGAGGTTGAAATCAAAATTGCTGTTGATGACCAAGCTCCAAAAGAGACCAGTCCCAAAGAACAAGTTTTGCTGCTAGCACCAACTACAGAGGAGATCTTTGATACCATGGATACTGTAGAAGAAGGTGTACCACAATTTGTCCTTGGGCTGACCTCTCTCAAGGTCATGGATGGTGAAGAAGCCAAGTTTTACTGTGAGGTCAAGGCTGAACCAAGTCCAGTTGTATCATGGTTCCATGATGAAAAACCAATTGCTGAAAATCAAGATTTCAGGTAATAAATGAATAAAGTTTATTTTCATAACTTTCAGTTGGGCTTTAAGCTGTAGTCTTTTCCTGAATAACCACTCACTACATGTAAATCCTTCAAGAACTTATATAAAAAGTTTTCTATTGTTTTGAAAATAAAAGGAATGCTGGTCAAAATTTTTAAATCTTATCTAATACAAGCCTGAAAATTTTGCACGAACAGAACGAACATGTGAGTACATTGAACAGGTAGAATTGTCATCGGAAACCTCTTTCAATTTATAAGTTTAAATATGTGATTTGATATTTGGTGCTTAATTTCTTTTTCCAATCTTTCCAGAATCAGCTTTGAGCCAGAATCAGGACAATGTACCCTGTTGATTGTTGAAGTGTTCCCACAAGATGCTGGAGAATATCGCTGTGTGGCTGAAAATCAGCGAGGAAAAGCTGTTTCTGTTGCTACACTGGAAGTAGAATGTAAGTGATAGCATAGAATTTTATTGGCCTGGAGATGGGACATATTAATTAAACACCTGTGGCTTCTTGTAGGCAGCATCTTCTTCTTTTTCTGGAGAAAAACTCAGTCACCTTATGGCCAATTGACTTGAAACTTATTCCTCTCATCTAATTTTTGAGTAAGTTCCTTTTGTTGCTTTTCACAATCAGACATCTAGCAGTGTAGCAGGGGTATTTTGTGACATATCACCACCTTGTTTCAATTGTAATACATAATTCGGAACTTAAGGGATAAAAAAATAAAAGTAGTTGATAAGTGTATAAAGCTTAAAAGTAATTCTAGTCAAACAAAAGCAGCTTAGATCAAGCAGAGGAATAGGAAGGAAGTGGGTATTGCTATTCAAAATCTTTATTTTTCAATAAAATCCCATGTTGTTGACGACTATTTGTCTCTACCCATTGGGTTGATAATTGTAGACCTATGTGCAATAGTAGGAGGCTAGGAAAGGATGTGATGGTTGTACTGGTGAGAGAAATACCAGGAATCCATTGTTAGGTGCTCCAGTTGCAGCGATATAACTGAAAAAATGCTGAAAGCGGCGTTAAACTCCATTCAATCAATCATCAATCAAGCCATGTTGTTGGTACTCATTTGAATCAACCTCAAAAGTCTTATATTCATGAAAAAAATTGCACTTTTCATCACTTCATTTCTTTTCTGATATCTTTACTGTTTTAGCGGTAGATGTTTTCTAGTCAGTGATATAAAAAAACACTTTCGATCACTTTATGTTTATTATGGGGATGCTGTCATAACCCAGTGGTAAGTGCGATGGACTATCATCCGAATAGTTCCAGATTTGATTACCGACGGTGGCACTATTCCTTTCTAACTATTCATCTTCCACCAATAGATTTGATAATCATTGACGTATTTGGGATAGCTGCTGGAGACTAGATAAGGGATGAAATGGAAGTACTTGTCTGAGAATAAACAGGAAGCCATTGTGAGGTGCTCCAGCCATGCAAATATAACTGAATATTGTTGAAAGCATTGCAAAAACACAATGGTGTGAGAAATAACAAGAAACCATTGTAAGGTGCTTCAGCAGCGCCGATTTAACTGAAGATTGTTCAAAGTGGTGTAAAAACCCCATTTCATTCTGATTTCAGCCTATGAGTATGTGGCAGACACAGAGGAAGCCTCAGATTCTGTGCAGTCCTCACAGGAAGCTATGTCTCCTGCACAACTCCTTGACTCTGACGTGGAAGTCTCTGCTGTGCGTCAACAAATGCTTGATGAAATGCAGGAAATGCAAGAACGCATCCACTCTATCTTCTCTGGTAGGTATATTTTACCCAAAGAAAAAAAAATGAATTATTTTCTATGCTCCTGCAAACTTTGGTCTGTCTGTCTGCAAAATTGAACAAATTACTTTAACAGTATCAATAACTACCACCCTATTCAAGATATGCATCTGCAAATACCAAGGTCATATGGCAAGGTCATCAGTAAAGGTAGGAGTTTTGGAAAAAATGCTGTTTCAGGGGCATTTGTGTTTGTAAAACACATCTTGTTCTCTCTGGATTAACAGTTCAAAATAAAAGATCTTAAATATTAAAAGATTGGTCACTTATTATGCCCCCTTTCAAAGAAGAGGGGTATATTGCTATGCACTTGTCAGTTGGTCTGTCCATACGTAGACTGTTTTTGTCCAGAGCATATCTCAAATAGTATGCAAACTAGAATCATGAAACTTCACAGGTGGGTAGATCTCATTGAGGAAAAATACAGTGCACAAGAATTATAACTCTACTTATCATATTTTTTGAGTTATTGTCCTTTGTTGATTGACAAAGAATAGGTTATTGACCTGTTTTTATGGGGGCATAAAATATTTGACAATCATCTCTTGTTTATGTAGATTGAAATCAAAAGAATATCAATAAGAATTTTGCAATTGTTATTATGTAATAAGAGACAATACTCAAGATCCATACAGAAAAAGATGGATTAAGCAAAGGCAACATTTTGAAATATATTGGAAGCTAGAACGATAATTCTAGATTGTGTTGTCAATGTTACTGATATCAATTTTGACTAGGGTCATCACTTTTCACACTTCTTATTTGAGCCTGCGCTTGAGATTTCAATCAATTTTAAATGTGCTCGAGGTGCAAACATCAATCTTCATAGACAGGCACCTACTGTAAGTATATTGTTTCCTGATGGTGTACAAGTACTTTGAGACCTTATCTATCTACTAGAGGTATAGCGAAGACTCTTGTCAGACTGTGCGGATGCACAGGCTGGTCAGAGTCTTTGCTATGTACATATATGAGATTGTTGGAAATCTTACGCACAGGCTTATTTGTCTCTTTTTGTGTGACGGGACACTACATGATCCTTGCATTATCAACAAAAACCTTACATGTTTAAGAAAAGAATGATAAGAACTTATTTTGTTTTACAGGAGTACGAGATGATCTTGAGGCTGATATTGCCGAGACGGAAGCCCGCCATGAGGAGATAATGAAGTCCAGTCTCCATGAAGACCGTGTTGATGAAGCGGACGTCTCTGACCTCTCTTCTGCGTCACCTGTGGAGGCCGTTCCAGGTGAAGAATTGAAGGTAGGTCAAAATCAACATCACATTCACATTAAAATTGCTCAGCATGAAACAGTTTTTACTGCCTGCATGTTTATAGGCAGTTATAACTTTTTGTACTGAGCCTTCAATAAGTAAGGCTAGGATGAGCCTAGATGGACATAAAGGCTGATCTAAATGCTCTAGCTTTAACTTAATCAACTGCAAGAATTATATATTCATTATAAGTTAAGGATGAAAATGTTTTCTCACAGAAGAAGATAATTTTCCTAAATAGTACAAGGGTATAATTACAAAGTAATAATTTTGCTTCATTTTGTTGGTTTAATTGTACATTATAACATGATGGAGTATGTGAAAGAAGAATAAAATAAACAGAAGTTAATTTTGAATAAAATTCATTGTGTCATGTGTTTTACTGTGTAAAGCAATACCTCTGCTCATGTATTATACTGAAGTCATCTTACTGGAACGTTGATGCTTTTTATGTCCTATAACCAACATGCAAATGACAATCTTTGATTTCTGTGAAAATCTCCCAACATCATTACTTGTTCATTGATTTTGCATTCAGAATTTTTTTGAAACTATTGTTCACCCATAAAGGGGTATTTTAGCTTATTTTATAGTTATGATTGTGTGATAATGGACATAATTTCAAAATTAACCTTGATGCTGTCTTTATTTTCAGATTGAAGAATTACCAGAGAAAGAGACAACAGAGTACCAAATAGAGCTTGAGGTAGACGAGGTTGCTCCTGAGACAATCACAGAAGTAACCCTAGACACTGAAGAGACAATCAAACCAACTGATGAAGTCATTGAGGAGGTAAAACCTGTTACAGATATTCCTGAAGAAACCAAAGTTGATGTCGTTGTAGAGGAACAAGCTCCTGAGACTATCACAAAAGTTATCTTAGACACTGAAGAGACACTAATGCCCACTGATGAAGAAGTCACAGAGGAAGTAACACCAGTTACAGACTTCCCTGAAGAGACCAAAGCTGATATTATTGTTGAAGATAAAATTCCTGAGACAATCACAGAAGTGACACTAGAAACTGAAGAGACGGTCAAACCCACTGATGAAGTTACTGAAGAGGTAACTCCAATTACAGATATCCCAGAAGAGACCAAAGTTGATGTTGTTGAAGGTGAAGATCAACCTGATGCAAGTGAACTTCAACCAAGTGTTCCAGAAACAGTAACACCTTCTGTTGAAGAGGAGACCTTGCCCAAGGCAGACACAGAGAAGCCTGAGTATAAAACAGAGATGGTTATCACCTCAGTTGAGAAACAAGAAGTTTCCAGTGTTCATGAAGCAGTAATAGATACTGCTCCAGAGCAAGTGGAAATCACAGTATTGGCTAAGCCTGAGAAAATTACCATTGAAACAAAGACCAACATGATAACTGAAGACATTGAGAAACCAGATGTTGATGAAGTTAAAGAAGAAGCTCCAGTAGAAATTACTTCAGACATACAGGAGGATGAATTGACAGCCCCTTCACAAAAGCTTGAAGAAACTAAAGTTGATGTTGTAGTAGAAGAAACTCCAGTAGATGAAACAAGTCCTGTTTCTGACACTGAGACCACTGAATCAGTTCCATCAGAAATTCCTTCAGATTTAAGCCAGCCTGAACAAAAACTTCCTGAAGAATTTAAGTCTGAAGAAACAGTTGAAGAGGTTCAAGTTCCTGAGGTTTCTGAAGTCACTGAAACAGGAGAGATCACCATACCACAGGAAGATGTGGGAGTGGAACTGACTGAGGTAACCTCAGAACAGGAGAAATTTCAGGTTGAAATACAAGAAGAAATAACTGATCAACCAACTGTAACTGAAGTTACAGAATTTAAAACAGAAGTAGGACAGCAACAAGATATCACATTGGAAATTCAAACAACAGACACAACTATCTCAGAGGTGAGCAAAGTTGAAATTTCTGTTGAAGAAAAAGAGGCACCTGAAGTCATGGAAGTCCCAGAGGTTACAACAGAGAAAATTTCTGAAAAGGAAGTTATTCCAGAAATTGAAGAAGCCAAACCTGAACAACCTGAGGAGACAAAGGTTGAACTTGAGATTGAAATGAAACCAGTGGATGATGTTGTTACTGTTGCAGAGACAACCATTGAAACTGTAACAACCACTGAGACAGTCAAAGAAGAGATAACTGTCCAGCCAGATCAGCCAATTGAATCTAGATCAGATATTTCAGTTGAAGTCATTGAGAAACCTGAAACAGAGGTAGTTACTGAAGTTGTGACAGAACAAACGAAGGAAACAGAAGTTGTTCCAGATTTCTCTGAGGCAGAATTTAAAAAGCCTGAGGAATCAAAAATAGACATCACCATTGAGGCTGTAGAAAAGGAGACTGTTGTAGATGTTGTAGAAACGCAAGAAGAAACAACAACAACAACTGAAGTCTCTGAAATAAGTGTAACTAAACCTGAAATGATACAACCTGATGAGTTCAGAGTTGAGACTGAAACAGATGTTCTTGACAAGCAAGAAGCCTCAGATGTTCCACAGCCTGAAACTGGATCTGTTGTAACTACAGAAATTGTGACAGAAGTATCAGAAGTAAGACCTACTGAACTTGAAGAATACCAAATTGATTTGGTAGTGGAAGGTGTTGACCAACCAGAAATTGCAGACATAAGAGTTAAATCGCCTGAAGTAGGAGAAATTACTGAAGTGCAAGTTGACTTGTCAAAACCCACTCCTGAAGAACCTGAACAATACAAGACAGATGTTGTAATTGACCAGGTTGAGCAACCAGTCACATCTGAGATAACTGAACAAAAACCAGAAGAAGGAGAAATCACTGAGGTTGTTGTAAGCGTTGAAAAGGCAAAACCAGAAACTGTGGAGCAGTTTGAAATAGAAAGCAAGGAAGAACCAGTTGAAAGTTTTAAAACCGAGATTGAAGTTGAAAGACAACCACAGCCACTTGAAACGACTGAAATTGAAATACCTCTTACAGAACCAGAGCATGATGTAGTCACAGTAACATTTGGCATGCATGAAGGAGAAGACGAAGAAACAGTCATTGAAACTGTTTCACATGAACTAGAAGAACCTGTTGTTGTGTCAGAACTTCAACATGAAAGACCAGTCTTTATCCTTCCCCTTAAGGATGAAACACTCCCACAAGGAACTAACTTACACCTAGAAGCAGTTGTCCGTGGCAACCCTGCTCCAAAAATCACCTGGTTTGTGGACGATGAGCAGCTTTCTCCGTCGGAGGATGTGGTTCAAACATTCGAAGAAGATGGAAGAGTTACAATGACGGTCCTTCAGATCTATCCAGATGATGAAGGAGAATACTGGGTGGAAGCTACCAATGAATATGGAACTGCTACAACCTCAGCATATGTAACAGTAATGCGTGAGTATTGCATTATGCAAACTTTGTTTTTTATACTGTCCTACAATACAGCAAATCTTGAATATCATTGATTCTATTAAAAAGATCTTTAGATTTCCATTTGATTTCAAATGTTTATACAAACAAACATGTCTGGCATTATCAGTAGTATTTATTGGCATAATTTGACTTTTGGGTACTTAGTCTTGGCTCAGGGGTAAATTAATATCAGAAATATATACACCTTTGCTAGAATAAATCATTAAATTGATGAAATTTCTAAATTGGGATAAAAAATATGTGAACTATTTTGACTGTTTTCCTTAGTTATTTTAATATTGTAATTCTAAAACATTGTAACTACAGCTTTAAGGTAGTGGACCCTTAAAATTTGTGCAATGTTGATGAAGTCATGAACTTTAATGATGTTCGCTAAGGTTTTCTAATATTTTCATGAGGAAACCTCAGTTAAAATTGTGAATGATCATGAATTCCGAAATGTTGCCGAACTATTACAGGTCCTCTACCTTAATTGAGCTGTTGTTATGAGGTTTCAAAAGTCATATGCTGTATTGTTAGACAAATAGGGTAATGGTTTTTCCAATAATATAATCAGATATAGCATGATTTTAAAATTAGGAATTCAAGTTATTTTTATGTAATCTTTTACAATATATAGTATAAATTCAGGACACTTTGTTCTTTAAATGTTGTAATTTTCACAATGTTGGTAGATATAAGTTCACATATATATCGAAAATTGTACTCTAAATTAGATAGAACCTTAACACCCATATACGCATGGTCTTTTCTGTTTTGAAACCTCAAATTCTGGGAATATATGTTGCCACTGTGTCAAAACATTCTGCCTTTGGTATTATCCTTTTCCCATATTCGTCAAATATTACATATTGATATTAACACCATCAAGACTGAATATATCCCATGTTTTGTTTGTCTACCAAGTAGGCACTAAACTTATTTTGTCTTTAATCACAATATCTGTGTTGCTCACCATTAACTAGTACTACTAGTGAATTATCCATCTGGCCCATGAGTCTAACCCTTTAAAACAGATGTTATCTAGTCTTGTCCAAGATTTATGATATAAGGTCCTGCTATGAAATGGAATTAAAAGCCTTTCTAGGTGATAAGATATGTTCTCCAAACCATGCCATAGGCAACAGTTCTAAATATTATTGGGTAAGTGTTTATTAATAACCCATGTACATACTCTACCCTCAAAACTTTTACAGATTTCTCTTCAAAAACCAATCTTCAACTATCTCCTTTTTCTCCACAACTTTTAAAAGATATTCTTTTCTTCCCTTTATGCATTACTAACACAATGTCAAAACATACAAAGCAGAATAAGCAAAAACTACTTAATAAATCCCTTATCATTTGAATGACCTTGCCAAGAGACAATAGTATCTCATCTTAAGCCCTGTGTACTTAAGATGAGGTTTTGTGATCATTCTGTGTCTTGACCAAATTGTTTAAATAAAGTATAATATTTTGATGTCCCTTGTCACCCCAGTCAGGCTGAATAAAATCTCTTTACAGAATTATACATTTGAGGCACTTGCAAAACTAATGTAAGTGACATTAAACATACAGGAATATAAAAAAATGTTGCATGTAAAAATAAATAGGCTAATAACAATGTAACACCAACTCAAATATCTTGTAACTTTTTGTTTATGTCATTTAGTCCAGATTTAGAAATAGGGAATTTGAAAAGAAAACCATAATGCACCAACCTTTGCTTGCCAAGAGTCACAATGATTGACACTGTGACTTTTGATCTGAAATTTTACTTACTTTTTAAAACAGCAGAAATTGATTTAATCTTAATTTGTTTACGCTGAGTAAGCTCAGTGGTAACTCACTGGGCTGTCAATCCATGGGTCTTTAGTTCAAACCCTGGCTTAGCCAACTTTCATCCATCATTTGACAAAAGTTAATGGGAACCAGAGTCGTTTGTCTCTCACCTCTTGTTGTATGTTAATTGGTATGCCTAAGTGGGATGAGCAGCTGGTGGCTCGGGTGACATGAATGTGGATGTGATGGTGTGATAAACAAAAGGAAGTCAAGAGTAGGTGCACCAGCTTCTGAAATACTGCTGCAATAATGTTGAAAGTAGTGTTAAACCCCATACAAACAAATTCTTTACAACGCCACCCTGAATTTGATCAGCAGCTACTTAGATGAAATTGCTGGTGTAGGATTTTTTCTTTTCATGCCTTGCTTGACTTACTTCAAAGAAATCCCTTTGATTCATATGCTAAATTTTTGAGTAAATCGTTTAACAGAAAATGATCAAAGCACAAAAAATATTCTTGGTCCATTTGAAACTTTGCCTAGCAATAGATAAGTGTTAAGGAGGATATAATAAGCCAAGCATTCTTTTATCCAAAAGCAAACGTAGTCCTTGTTATAAAATAAGTCAACCAGTAAAGATATATATACCATTTTAAATATGTCTTGCTTTCTTGAATTTTTAAATTAAGACATATAAATTAAACTCAGGTGAGCAATAAAGGATATTCTATTCATTTAGGAAATTCTTTTTATTTAGGCCTTTCTTACCTTTCCTTTAATTAGATTAGTCACAGGTGAGTATAGTTTCATGCACTTTTAACCATGTTATTATCCACATGTAAAATGTCTTTTCAGCAACAGAACAAGATCAACCACAGAAGACTGAAGAAACTAAAATTGAGATTGCAATGAAGAAACCCACAGAAGGCACTCCTCGAGAAACAACTGAGGTTTACACTGAAGTAAAATCAGAAACTGAAGTACATGTTGAGGAAATCATAATAGAAAAACCAAAACAAGAACTTCAGAAGGTTGAATTGACAATAGACAAACCTCAAAAGCCATTAGAAACTATGGAAATGGTCATTGAAAAGCCACGACTGAAAACAGAAGAGGTAGAAATCACTGTTGAAAAAAAGACAGAAACAGTGCAAACAGTTATTGAACAACCCAGACAGGAAACACAAAAGGAGGAACTTACCATTGAAAGACCACAAGAAAAGCCAGAAGTCGTCGAAATGGTTATTGAACAACCAAAACTGGAAACACAAAAAGTTGAAATTGTGATGGAAAAATCACAAGAAAAAACAGAAGTTGTTGAAATGGTAATTGAACAACCAAAATCAGAAACACAAAAAGTGGCACTAACCATCGAAAAACCTCAAGAAAAAACTGAAGTTGTGGAAATGGTTATTGAACAAACAAAACCAGAAACACAAAAAGTGGATCTAGCCATTGAAAAACCTCAAGAAAAAACAGAAGTTGTGGAAATGGTTGTTGAACATCCAAAACCTGAAATACAAAAAGTGGAACTTACCATTGAAAAACCTCAAGTAAAAACAGAAGTTGTGGAAATGGTTATTGAACAACCAAAACTGGATCAACAAAAAGTGGAACTTACTTTTGATAAACCACAAGAAAAAACAGAAGTGGTAGAAATGATTATTGGGATGCCAAAACCTGAAACACAAGAAGTAGAATTACTAATTGAGAAACCTGAAGAGAAGACAGAAACTGTAGAAATGGTTATTGAACAACCAAAACAGGAAACGCAAAAAGTTGAACTCACTATTGACAAACAACCTGAAAAATTTGAAACTGTAGAAATGGTAGTAGAAAAGCCAACAACTGTTTGTACTGAAATTGAAATTAAAAAGGATGAGCCTGTGTTTGAGGATGTTGAAATGGTTATAGAAAAGCCTTCACAAATTAAGACAGAGCTTGAAATTAGACAGGGTTCACCAGTTTTTGAAGAAGTAGAAATGGTTGTTGAGAAGCCAGAGACAAAGGTCACTACCATTACCATGGAAAGGAAACAATTAGAAACAGTTGAAGTTGAGATACCAGCTCCAGATACAGAAATAGAAACTGTTGAGCGAGAGACTGTTGTATCTAAAAGCATTGAAGAAAAAGAACAAGTTGAAGAAACCCATACTGAAACTGTTGAAATTAAACCAAAGGTTGATGAAACTCAAAGTGGAACTGAAAAAACTACGATAGAGATTCCGCTTAAACCAAAACAAGATGTAGAAATTTCTACACCTATTGAAGAAAAATCTGATATTGCCTACATCACAACAGTTGAAAAAGAACTAACAGATGACAAAACGGAGTTTGAAGAAGTTGTCATTGATGTTAAACCATCATTTGAAATGGAAGTCCTTGCACCAGAGCAAGAAACTGTCATGAATAAGAGGGAGGTCATTCAGGTTACTGAAAGTGTCACTGCGGAGACTGAAGTAACAGCTCCAGAGGAGGAAGTCGTTGTCCTTGAAAGGGAGCAAGTTATAGTTCAAGAAATACCCTCAAAGGAAGACATTGTCTCTGATGTCCCTGAAGTTGATAAAGATCAGATATCAATAGATGTAACAGAAACAGAGGTAACTAAAGTTATTTCTGAAGAAACACATATTGAACTAGAAACTGTTGAAAAAGAAATTCCATTGCAAGAAACTGAAATTGAAAAACCTTCAGAAGAAAGGATTGAAATTGAGGGAGAAACAATAGAGATTGAAATTCCAACTAAATCAGAAGTATTAGAACAAACTGAAACAATAGATTTAGAAATTAGAGAAATTCCTGAAGAAGGTATTGAACTGAAACAAGAGGAATTAAGTGAGACAAGTGTAACCGAAATTCATGAAGATATACAAAAGGTGACAGAAGTTAATGAACAAGAGTTGCCTGTTTCAACAGATGAGGTGCCATTAGATATGATTGAGACTGAAACAGAAGTTCCAAAAGAAGAAACAATAGAAGAGGTAAGAGAATCTATAACC
This sequence comes from Fragum whitleyi, assembly GCA_948146395.1. Lineage (NCBI taxonomy): Eukaryota > Metazoa > Mollusca > Bivalvia > Cardiida > Cardiidae > Fragum > Fragum whitleyi. The sequence continues at coordinate 24,671,943 of OX411558.1, forward strand.
ATTGTATCACCTGAACCATCTGAGGTGGAAAGTGACATATCTGAAATAACTGTGAAAGAAGTGGAAATATTGCAAGGTGACGTTGAATTAGAAAAACCTAAAGAAGAAACAATTGAGGAAACTAGAGAGACAATTCAAATTAAACCAGAAACACCACTATGTGTTGAAGAAATTCAAACAGAAACAGTGGAAGATGGAAAAGAAATCATACCAGAATTTGACACAAAACCTGTGGTAGTTGAAAGTGTTGCAAAAGATGAAGAGTCTCATGTTGCTGAAAAAGAAGTGGAAACAGTGACTCAGGAGCTTACCATAGAAGAAAAGGTTTCTGAAGTGATTGAAATAAGTGCTGAAGAAACTTACACTCCAAATGTAAAGGAGGATGTTTCTGTCATGGATGCTTCAACAGAACTTCCAGTATCAGAAACAACAGAAATCGAATTAAGTGAAGAGCAAGTTCTTGCACCAATCGAAGAAACTAAACCTGAACAACCTATTACTACCTCTAGTGAGGTAATAGTGAAACCTGCAGCTGTGGATGATGTCCTTACTGAAGTGCAACCAGATGTAGTAGACACCCAAACACTTGAAATAACAGAAGTGCAGGAAGAAAAAGAAATTATGCCTGAAGAGAGTGTCACAGAAAAGACAGTTGTTACCATAGAAAAGAAGACAATTGTATCAGAAACAACCCCATCAGATATTGAAATATCAATACCAATTACATCAGAAATATCAGAAGTTAAACAGGAAGAGACCAAAGAACAGATGGTACCAGAAGAGGTTCAGACCATTGTAGTGGAAACAAAAGAAAGTGTGACTGAAACAGTACAGTCAGAAATTTCAGAAATCATTTTAACCCCTATTGAGGATGAAGTGGAAGATACTGGGGAAATACAAACAAAAGAAGAAATATTAGTAGAGTTACCAGAATCAGTCATTACTGAAGATCAGATTCCTTTCCGGGCACCAGTTGATGATTTTGAGGAAGAAATTCATCTAACTGAAGAGTTGCCTTATGAAGAAAAAATCGAGTCACAAGAAGTCACAGCTGAAACCCCAAAGGACATGCCAGAAGTGCAAATGGGTGAAAATGTGGTTGAACTGTCAATTGAAGAAAAAGAAGAAAAATCTCCTGAGATGCAAATTGAGAAAATTGATCATTATGCAGAAGAAATAACAAAGGATATCTTAGATGCTGTAACTCTTGAATCAGACCAGTCATTACAGATAACTGAAGCTACTGAGGAGATAGAACTTGAACAAGAGAGTGGAAAACCTGAAGAACTTACAATAACTGAGACAAGAACTGAAATTGAAAAGAAGTCAATTGAAGATGAAACTGATAGAAAAGAAATTTTTATTCCTTCTGCTGATATTTCAGAAATATCTGCTGAAGTCATTGAACAATATGCTGATGAAATTACAAGAGACATAATTGAAAAGGCTTCTAAAGGAGAATTGGTGTCTACTTCAGTTGATGAAAAAGAAGAACTACCAAAAGAAGTAGAAACAATTGAAATTAAAGAAACAACAGAGAAAGTAACAGGAGAAATTACTCTTGAAATTGAGGAGAACATTGAAAAAGTAAGGGAAGAACTAACCATTCAAATTGACGATAAACAAGAGAAAGAAACAAGAGAAATGATTGTTCAAATAGAAGAACAACCTGAGAAAGTGACCGAAGAAATCATGGTTCAAGTTGAAGATCAACCAGAGAAAGTAAGTGAAGAAATCACTGTTCAAGTTGAAGAACAACCAGAAATAGTAACTGAAGAAATCACTGTTCAAGTTGAAGATCAACCAAAGAAAGTGACTGAAGAAATCACTGTTCAAGTTGAGGATCGACCAGAGAGAGTAACAGAAGAAGTCAATGTTCAAGTTGAGGATCAACAAGAGAGAGTGACTGAAAAAATCACTGTTCAAGACGAAGATCAACCTGAGAAAGTCACTGAAGAAATCACTGTTCAAGTCGAAGATCAACCTGAGAAAGTGACTGAAGAAATCACTGTTCATGTTGAGGAACAACCAGAGAAAGTGACTGAAGAAATCACTGTTCAAGTTGAGGATCAACCAGAGAGAGTGACAGAAGTAATCACTGTTCAAGTTGAAGATCAACCAGAGAAAGTGACAGGAGAAATCACTGTACAAGTTGAAGAACAACCAGAGCTAGTAACTGAAGAAATCACTGTTCAAGTTGAAGAACAACCTGAGAAATTGACTGAAGAAATCACTGTTCAAGTTGAAGATCAACCAAAGAAAGTAACTGAAAAAATCACTGTTCATGTTGATGACCAGCCTGAGAAAGTAACTGAAGAAATCATTGTTCATGTTGAGGAACAACCAGAGAAAGTGACTGAAGAAATCACTGTTCAAGTTGAGGATCAACCAGAGAAAGTGACTGAAGAAGTCACTGTTCAAATTGAGGATCAACTGGAAAGAGTGACTGAAAAAATCACAGTTCATGTTGAGGAACAACCAGAAAAAATGACTGAAGAAATCACTGTTCAAGTTGAGGATCAACCAGAGAAGGTGACTGAAGAAATCACTGTTCAAGTTGAAGATCAACCAGAAAAAGTAACTGAAGAAATCACTGTTCAAATTGAGGATCAGCCAGAGACAGTGACTGAAGAAATCACTGTTCATGTTGAGAAACAACCAGAGAAAGTGACCGAAGAAATCATGGTTCAAGTTGAAGATCAACCAGAGAAAGTAAGTGAAGAAATCACTGTTCAAGTTGAAGAACAACCAGAAATAGTAACTGAAGAAATCACTGTTCAAGTTGAAGATCAACCAAAGAAAGTGACTGAAGAAATCACTGTTCAAGTTGAGGATCGACCAGAGAGAGTAACAGAAGAAGTCAATGTTCAAGTTGAGGATCAACAAGAGAGAGTGACTGAAAAAATCACTGTTCAAGACGAAGATCAACCTGAGAAAGTCATTGAAGAAATCACTGTTCAAGTCGAAGATCAACCTGAGAAAGTGACTGAAGAAATCACTGTTCATGTTGAGGAACAACCAGAGAAAGTGACTGAAGAAATCACTGTTCAAGTTGAGGATCAACCAGAGAGAGTGACAGAAGTAATCACTGTTCAAGTTGAAGATCAACCAGAGAAAGTGACAGGAGAAATCACTGTACAAGTTGAAGAACAACCAGAGCTAGTAACTGAAGAAATCACTGTTCAAGTTGAAGAACAACCTGAGAAATTGACTGAAGAAATCACTGTTCAAGTTGAAGATCAACCAAAGAAAGTAACTGAAAAAATCACTGTTCATGTTGATGACCAGCCTGAGAAAGTAACTGAAGAAATCATTGTTCATGTTGAGGAACAACCAGAGAAAGTGACTGAAGAAATCACTGTTCAAGTTGAGGATCAACCAGAGAAAGTGACTGAAGAAGTCACTGTTCAAATTGAGGATCAACTGGAAAGAGTGACTGAAAAAATCACAGTTCATGTTGAGGAACAACCAGAAAAAGTGACTGAAGAAATCACTGTTCAAGTTGAGGATCAACCAGAGAAGGTGACTGAAGAAATCACTGTTCAAGTTGAAGATCAACCAGAAAAAGTAACTGAAGAAATCACTGTTCAAATTGAGGATCAGCCAGAGACAGTGACTGAAGAAATCACTGTTCATGTTGAGAAACAACCAGAGAAAGTGACTGAAGAAATCACTGTTCATGTTGAGAAACAACCAGAGAAAGTGACTGAAGAAATCACTGTTCAAGTTGAGGATCAACCAGAAAAAGTGACAGAAGAAGTCATTGTTCAAGTTGAGGATCAACCAGAGAGAATGACTGAAGAAATCACTGTTCAGGTCAAAGATCAACCTGAGAAAGTCACTGAAGAAATCACTGTTCAAGTCGAAGATCAACCTGAGAAAGTCACTGAAGAAATCACTGTTCAAGTTGAGGATCAACCAGAGAGAGTGACAGAAGAAATCAATGTTCAAGCTGATGATCAACCGGAGAAAGTGATAGAAGAAATCACTGCTCATGTTGAAGATCAACCAGAGCTAGTGACTGAAGAAATCACTGTTGAAGTTGAGGATCAACCAGAGAAAGTGACTGAAGAAATGACTGTTCAAGTTGAAGATCAACCAGAGAAGGTGACTAAAGAAATTACTATTCATTTTGAAGAACAACCCAAGAAATCGACAAAAGAAATCACTGTTCAAGTTGAGGATCAACCAGAGAAAAGGACTGAAGAAATCACTGTTCAAGATGAAGAACAACCTGAGAAAGTGACTGAAGGAATCATTGTTCATGTTAAAGATCAGCCAGAGAAAGTGACGGAAGAAATCACTGTTCAAATTGAAGATCAGCCAGAGGAATTGACTGAAGAAATCACTGTTAAAGATGAGGAACAAACAGAACTACTAACAGAAGAAATCACTGTTCAAATTGAAGATCAACCGGATAGAGTGACAGAAGCAATCACTGTTCAAGTTGAAGATCAACCAGAAAAAGTGACTGAAGAAATCACTGTTCAAGTTAAAGATCAACCAGAGAAGGTGACAGAAGAAATCACTATTCAAGTTGAGGACCAACCAGAGAAAGTGACTGAAGAAATCACTGTTCAAGTTGGAGATATACCAAAGAAAGTGACTGAAGAAATCACTGTTCAAATTGAAGATCAACCAGAGAAAGTGACTGAAGAAATCACTGTTCGTGTTGAGGATCAACCAGAGAAAGTGTCTGAAGAAATCACGGTTCAAGTTGAGGATCAACCAGAGAAAGTGACCCAAGAAATCACTGTTCAAGTTGAAGATCAACCAGAGAAGGTGACAGAAGAAGTCACTGTTCAAGTTGAAGATCATCCAGAGAAGGTGACAGAAGAAGTCACTGTTCAAGTTGAGGAACAACCAGAGAAAGTGACTGAAGAAATCACTGTTCAAGTTGAAGATCAACCAGAGAAAGTGACTGAAGAAATCACTGTTCAAGTTGAAGATCAACCAGAGAAAGTAACTGAAGAAATCACTGTTCAAATTGAGGATCAACCAGAGACAGTGACCAAAGAAATTACTGTTCAAGTTGAGGATCAACCAGAGAAAGTAACTGAAGAAATTATAGTTGAGATAGAAGATGAGCCAGAGAAAGTGATAGAGGAAATTACTGTTCAGGTTGAAGACCAACCAGAGAAAGTCACAGAAGAAATCACTGTTCTAGTTGAGGAACAGCCAGAAAGAGTGACTGAAGAAGTCACTGTTCAAGTTGAGGATCAACCTGAGAGAGTCACAGATTTAATTACAGTTAATTTTGAAGACAAGACAGAAAAAGTTAAAGAAGAAATCACTCTAGATGTTGAAGAAAAACCAAAGGAAATAAAAGAAACAGTTTCTACTGCAATTGAGGAAAGACTAAAGGAATTTACTGAAGTAGTAACTGTAGAAGTTGAAGAGAAACAAGAAGATGTAACTGAAGTACAGGAGAAACCAGAAGAAACAACAGAAACACTTACTGTAGAAATTGAGGAGAAACCAGAAAAAATAGCAGAGGCAGTGACTGTTGAAGTTTTGGAGAAACCAGAAAAAACAACAGAAATAATTACAGCTGAAATTGAGGAAAGACCAAAAGTTATTGAAAAAGCAGAGGAGGAAACTGAAGAAATTTCATTAGGAATAGTGATTGAAGAAAAACCTACTGAGTCGGTGGAACATGATAAAGAAGCATTCATTGAAATTGTTTCAGATGACAAACCTCTTGTTGAAGAGCCATTAAAAGTTGATTTAGAAATACCTGATCAACCTGAAGAAGAAGTGCTCATTATTTCAAAGACTGAAAGTGTTATTATTCAGAAAGAAATTGAGGACAAAGAAGAACCAGTAGTGGACACTTCTGTTGAAATTTCAGTTTCAGAAAAGCCTAAAAAAGAAATTTCTGAGATTGAGATTGAAAAAAGGCCAGATGAAAAAACTAGTATAGATACAGAAATCAAACCACAGAGAGATATTGAGATTTCAGAATCAAGTGTTGAAACAACAACAATTCAGACAGAATTTGTAGAAGAAGAGATCCCAACTGTAGAGAAAACAACTGTTACTGAAACAATTTTAATGGAAACTGAAGCTCCAGAGAAACCATCAGAAACAACTATTGACATTACAGTTTCAGACAAGACTATTACAGAAGAAACTATAGAGACTATCACTAAAGTTGTTGAAGTTATTGAGACTGGACCAAGATTCATCAGAACATTATCTGATCTAACAGTGAAAGAGAATGCATCAGTTGAGTTTACTATTGAATTTGAATCAACCACAGAGGTTGAAATAACATGGTTTATCGACAATGAACCAGTGTTAGAGAGTGAGAATTTTATTGTCACAATTGAGAAAGATTTCAGCAAACTCATTATTCCAGAGGTTTTCCTGGATGATGAAGGAGAATACAAGGTCGTTGTATCAAACACTATTGGAACTATTGAATCTGTCTGCTTCCTCACTGTTATTGGTAAGTTAATATATTCTTCTTAATTAGTAAACAATTAAGATTATTGACTTGCAGTCAATCTTGCTCGAGTTGCTGCGTCTAATAAGCTATCATTTTCATTAAGAGAGCAATTTCAAAATCCCCTTCTTATAACCAAATATCTGTAAAAGTAGATATCACTGGTTTAAAAGTTATTGTAAATGAATCCTATGTTATTAAAACTCGCCAGAATCGTCTCAATTAGACGATTCTATTGAGTTTTAACAGCATAAGATTATTGATAATTTTGTTATAATATATACAAACAGTCAAAATTAAGTTTATTTTTAAACAACATGTGTATTAAGTGACCATTTTTTCCGACTATTTGTCTCTCACCAATGGGTTAATAATCATAGACCTATGCGAGATAGCAGCTGGAGGCTAGGAAAGGATGTGATGGTTGTACTGGTGAGAGAAATACCAGGAATCCACTGTCAGGTGCTCCAGCCGCCACAATATAACTGAAAAAATGTTGAAAGCGGCGTAAAACACCATTCAATCAATAAAAAAAACACATTTCCTTTAATGATCACTTTTTGGTGGTCCCATTTGTAGAGCTTTATTCAAGTTTTACTGTATTTCTTGGTGTACAGTAAAATTTGTATTGCCTGACCATTTATGAGACCACCAAAACGTGGTTGTTAAGGATAATGGTCCCTTTAGTACACATGTTTTACACATGCTTACAGCAAATTTCTTTTTCATAAAAAGGGTTCTGTAATCAAAAGGGTCCATAGGGACCATTATACAAAAGCTTAAGTTTCCTCTATTGGTGCATTTTAAATCTTGTTTACTCTCTATCAGTATTTTTTCTCAATCAATAAGAGTGAATCTTTTTGTCATGTGTATGCCAGTAGAAAAACACTGAAAATATTTTTGTTATTTATATTATCCAATATAACCATTTGAAATCAAAAAAAAAAAGTATAATCAAACTATGTATAAAAACAAATGAAAGGAATTAAAAAAAGTTTACTATATCATTAATATATTATTTTAAAATGAAAAGAATTATTTATGGAGAAATTTACAAAAATACATGTAATGGATATTGAAATGGTCTGTTCTGTCAAAGAGTGTTCACATCTATAATGAATAAATGCAGTCGATTCACAGTTTGTCATGTAAAATAAAATAAAAAAAGATAATACAGGGGCACCTGGTTTCAAAAAAAAAAAAATCTTAACTGTTCGAGTTGATGGAAATGCATGAAATGAAATGTGTTGCATGAGGCCATAATATATTCAGTCCAACTACATGTATATTTCTTCCTTTGTGTTTAAATCTAGCACACTTACATTAATGTCTTATCCAAAGAAAATTAATCCAGATCAATCTAGTTTTTGAGAAAGAAAAAAATGATTGATAAAAAAATAATTTTTTAACCATCTTTGGTGTTAGTGCGTACAGAATTTTGTGCCTACAGAATGATTTTTAATATGGCCCTTGAAGCCTATTTGAGTAATTTTCTAGTTACAATTATGCAAATAATGTTTGTTTGGATTGAAATCAACCAAAGTTTCCTATTAAAATTGACAATTTTTTTGTACATGTTTCAGAAATTTGGAAAAAAATGAATAAAAGAAACAATAATAGGAACTTCTACTTCAAATCATACTAGCAACTGTTCCTCAAGCACTAAATGACCTTATAGATATTTTCAAACAAATCAAAATAACAATTAATCTGTAGTTATATTGTAACTAGGTTCAGCTATGAAGTTATAATTGTTGCAAGTACATTTTATCCTATAACTGTAAAAATATCCGTTGGATAACATCCCGTATGAAATTTTTTATGATATCACATAGTTATTTTTAGAACAATGGTATGATGTGGTTATTCTTAGAAACTTGAATTACAGTTAGAAACATCAACAAAAACAAGACAAATAGAGGTTATAAGATAAATATAATACAAACTTAATTTATTGTATTAAAAGAATTATCTAACTCGGCTGTGAGAATGGATAATTGTCTCGGCAGAGCCTCAACAATGATCAATTCTCCCAACCTCGTTAGATATTTTTTCTCATACAAAACACTAAGTATGTATTATATATATACATGTATTGCAGCTATTGAAGAGACCACAGATAAGGATGTAACTGTTGTAGAAGCCACTACTGTAAAGACTACAGAAACCGTGGAAGTTACTCTTGATGAGGAACAGGTGCCTGATCAACAAGGTATGTATCAAATTCAAACGTTCTGTCTCATTTGACTGACTCCAAGAATTTGATTTCGAGTACATATATTATATATCATTATAAATTGACCTTCAAAAGATATTGAATTAGAGGCGGCATCAAGGAAAAGATAACATTTTTTATGCCCCTGTAGCCACCGTCATAGCGCAGTTGGTAGCGAGTCAGACTGTCAATCTAGAGCTCCTGGGTTCGATCCCCAACAGCAGCACTCATTCTTTCCATCTATTTGTCTCTCACCAATGGGTTGAAAATCGTAGACCTATGTGAGATAGCATCTGGAGGCTAGGAAAGAATGTGATGGTTGTACTGGTGAGAGAAATACCAGGAATCCATTGTTAGGTGCTCCAGCCGCCACGATATAACTGAAATAATGTTGAAAGCGGCTTTAAACTCCATTCAATCAATTATGCCCCTGAAGTTAAAAGCTTTGGTTAAAGATTTGGAGATGAAAGTTCCACCCAGAAAGACTAAACTAATTTAATACCATTCATCCTTTCTTTGAAAATTAATTTAATAATGACCCTACATGTGACATTTCCAACAATTTCACAAATGCGCAAAGCAAAACCTCTGGCCAGCCTGTGTGTCGCACAGTCTATCCAGAGTCTTTGCTACGAGCTCATGCCATAGAAAAGGTCCTAATTCCTCTTCAGCTGTACAGTTAGTATTCTAACTGGTTTGTGCAGTAGTCCAAGCTGCACAGCGTATGTCCATCATGCACCAACGAAATCGTTCTGAATGTCACACAAAGGCTCAAAATTATATAAAAAGAACTTTTTTCATCTTTCTGACTAATCCAAGAGAATCCCAAAATCATATGTGGTAGGTTGTCACTGTTAAGTGATGTAATTTAAAAAAAAGCCTGAATTTTGTGGCATTATAGATAAAAAATAACACTTATTATTGCATAAAATGTCCGTTTACTTGGCATTATGGACATACGTTAAAAGACAAAACTTTTGTTAAAAATTGGAAGAAAACAAGGTTAAACAGCGAATTCACATGACAAAAAAGCTTGAATGTTCTTGTGCTTCACTCTTGGTGAAACCATTGTTTTTTTTGAAGGGGGGGGGGTCACTGCAATTGTTAATGCCTAACTAAATGTGAAATAACCCCTTTTTACAATTTTTTTCAACAGAAGTGCCTCAAACAGATGTTTCAGAAGAAACAGTATTCCCTGAGAAACCAGAAGACGAGATTAGTGAAGGAGTTTTCGCAGCTCCCCGTTTCACTACGACCCTCCAGAAACATATTGACGTACAGGAAGGGACAAACATAACATTAATATGCGTGGTATCTGGCGAACCTGCTCCGGAGGTCACATGGTACATGGTGAGTATTGTTGTATTTTACCAAAATGCATTAATGTAAAACAAGGGGCATTGATATTGTTGATTTACTGTATTTCCTCTAATAATAGTGCTCTCCCTAATAGTAGCACCCCTACATTTTTTAAACCCACCCAAGAAAACTCACTTTAAATGCCTAAATTTTAGGAACTTTTTGCAACTTCTTCTTTGATTTGAGATGAATTTCCTATAAACAATCAATTAGAGGAAATTCACCTCGAATTAAAGGGAAAAGGGCATAAAAGACCTCAATTTTAGTGTTTTTTCAAATAAGAAAATGTATACTAAATAAAAGCTTCCTGACCATGTTATGTACAGCTCCTCGAAGTGTTTAGTAGGAGAAATACAGTAGGATAACTCGACTTAGGATGTCAGTCTTGATTTTAATGAATTTATTTTAAAATCCAGGACGATGAACCATTACAAGAAGACAGTCGCTTCATCACAGAATATCATCGTAATGAGTGTCGGCTGACAATAAACAACATCACCATTGACGATGAAGCCTACTACAGATGTGAAGCCAAGAATAAGTATGGTGTTGCCAATACAGTCATAGAACTTTTCGTCGAAAGTAAGTCAGTCATATCCAAGCTGCTCATTCCTGCTTTACTAACATCGGTTCCTGTTATTTGTATTTTGGTTTATTCATTTAGAAAATTACAACTATGAATAATGTAAATTTAAAAGGAAAAATAGAGAGTTGAATTTCAAGAACTAGTCAGAAAATTAAGTGCTACTTACCAAAGGGAAAAAAGTTTTTTTCAACATTTTTAATTTGTTCTATGGGAAATTGATATCTAAGATTATATCCTCCTACTTATCATATTGGGCCCATCCCAAGAAAAGGGGCCATCTAGGAGTTCTCTGAAATAAACATTGTGAAAAGGATCAGTTTGAGCAGATGTCAACCAGATTTTATTGTAAAATCAAACCTGCGGTAAGGATGAATGGCCATTTTGCATCTGGAAAATCATCCAAGAGGGAAATGTTTTGACCATTGTTGTGTTGGAAAAGAAAGGTTAGCACTCTATGCATTTCTTAGATGGTTACCATATGATGGCATTCGGAACATCACTCGGCCAATCTCATGATCAACCTTAGATGTAAATAGACAGACTATTTCTAAAAATTACGGGAAAACCTTGGAAAAACTTGGATGACGTCAGTTGAAATGGCGTTAGCCCTCAAAAATGTGAATGAAAACATTCGACGTAGCCAACACTACTTGTTTAAGTCACTAACGTGAAACCATTGTATCCTAATATAAATATCTTAAGATTCTTTAATATCGGCTGTAAAAATCTTAATTTTTGAGGATGATTTGTCATTCTCAAAAATTTAGATTTTTCAGGCGTTATTTACTGTAAAAGATATAAATCTACAGTGCTAGTTTTTCTTACACTGTTTCCGCCTTAAAAAAAGGATGATTTTGTTACATACCAATCCGCTTTACATACATCCGAGGTCTGTTGCAGTGTACAGAAATGGCCGAGTGATGTTCCGAATGCATATGATGGGTCACATTTTTTAAATGAGCCTGTGCATGACATTTCCAACAATTTGAAATGTGCATGAGGCACAAACATTGACCTGCATAGACAGCCACCTACTGTAAATGTAATGTTACCTGATGGTGTTAAAGTATTTTGAGACCTTATCTATCTACTTAATCCCTTGTGAAGACTCTGGTCAGACTGTGCGGATGCACAGGCTGGTCAGAGTCTTTGCTGTGTACACATATGAAATTGTTGGAAATCCCACACACAGACTCAAATACAATCATGTCTGGCTCGGTTCAAATTGACATATTTATAGAGAACTACAGATAGAGGGAGTATCTTGGGTTTTCGAAATAAATCGCTAATAAAACTAACATAAACTCTGTTTTGTTGGTACTCATTTGAATCGTCTCACTTAGATGATTCAAATGAGTACCCGAAACATATGGGGTTTTTTTTATTATTAAGTTTTTAGACTGGTATTGCTCCTTCTATTCTATACCTTTGGTAGTTAGCATTTTATAACAGTGACAGTCTGTAACTGCAGATATTTGAAATATCTAATTAACACTTTCCTGTTTTACAAAATTTTGGACCTGTCCAAATTCAAAGGTTTTGCATACGAAAATTTAAAGTGGATTTAATTTGAATTATAACCATTCAGTAGGGTAGAAAATAGTCTGGAAAAAGAAGAAATTGCTTGTCAGAAGCAATTTCTTCTTTTTTCACAATGTTTTTTAATCATAAAATCACAGCCAGGCATAAAGCAGGGATTAAACAGTAAAGGGTTAAGTAAAATGAATCAAATAAAATTCATTCATTCAATATCTCTAACAAATTTTTGTTTTGTTTTCTCACCTTATGTTTATTTGCTGTTTATCTTTGTGTACTTGTACTAAAAAATCTAATCTAGTAATTTGATGATTCAGTCAATGCCATCAAAGCATTTGGTCGTCTGTATATGCATATAGATTTGCAAGTAATACCAAATATCAGGATAACAGACAAACCCTGAGAGCATACTACTAGCAAATTTTTCTATGAATAATAGTTTGTTAAATGCTAGACAGCTCAACACAAGTCATAACAAGCCATTAGTTAGACTAACTATTTCAATAATGGATTGCCAGAATGGTGTTAAAAATTCTGCAGCCCTTTCTTGGTAAAAAGATTTTTTGTTAGAAAAAACTAATTTGATTTGGAAACTTTATGAAAATGTCTATTATCCAATATTTGAATTTGTAAACGAAATTTGGTCATTTATACTTCAACTGCAAAAGAATATAAATATCATCATAAATCTTTCTAGCATGATTTAACCCTTGTCATGCTGAATGAATTTTGGCTAAAAAATTTCATCAAAATCTATGGGCAAAAAGCACTGAAAGTACCAACTGTAGGTCAATTTTTATTTGAAAAACTAAATCTATTGACAATTCTGGTTTGAAAGTGAGAAACAGGTGATGTAGACTAACATCAGACTGCACATATGTGCAGGCTGATTTTTGTATATAGCTCCTGCCAAAGCAGGAATATTCTGGGTTCAGCATGACAAGGGTTAAGAACAAAATTTGCTAGTTTAAGCTTTATTTGTCTCATTGTCATTGTAGTTTGTCATTGTTATATGTTTGTCTATCTGTAACATCACTAATCATATTAACAGATTATAGAGTCTTAAACGCTGATTGAAAAAGTTAACAAAATTATATCTAAATCAAAGTTTTCAAAGCTCAGGATGCACTAATTTGGAGCTAGTTTTTATTTCCAGAATATGATTTTCAATCTTTCTTTATTTGAAAGCGAAAATCAGGCGTTTAAGACTAAGATCAGACTGCACATTTTTAAGATAGCCAATACATGATCAATTATAATGGCTAGGGATTGATAACATTATTTGTCATGTATGAGTCCTATTAAAGGGTAATATATATTATATTGTCTATCATATTGATTATGTATTGGTGGATTTATTACATTATGTATGTAAAAACAATTTTTGCACTTCTTCAGATGTTCATATCATGAGAAATTCAAATCAAGATAATTAGAGTCTTAATATATATAAGAAGATAAATGCTGAAGACACCATAGTTTTCATTAACTTCAAGCTATTTTTGTTATCAAAACAACTATTTAATTCCTGTTTTATATAAAATGTCTACTTGTTTCAATCTAAGGGCACAGACAGGAACTTTTAAAAAATATCTTTGAAAATCAATTATTTGTATAAATTTTGTACTACAGCTGTTGGTAAACAAGAAAATAGAAGCTTTGATAAGAATACCTAAACTTTTTCAGTTTTAAATGTTGTGTTGTTCTGTCCTTTGCAAGTATATACAATTATTACAATAATCATAAAAAAATATATATAGGTTTAAAGAAAAAAATATTTTCTCATTGATCCTGAATTTAACTGAATTTAACTGAATATTTATGTGGCAGATATACTTTTGCAAATTATGAAAATTCAACACATATTTTTGCTATTTTTAAAACAAAAGTTTATATTGTTTAGATATTGAATTTCATAATTCGTTCTATTGATGATATTGAGAAAGAAAGAAACTATAAAATGTAAGCTCACAAGATGATTATTTAAAAAAGAAGTTAAGTTATTGAAAAATTGAGACAGTGATTTAATTATGTATCATACATTTCCATATTTCAATATCTACAGCTATCACAATGTACAAGATTTTACGTGAAGAGTTCTACAAACTGGAGGTTCAAGTTGACTTGTTCTGGCAAAACAACCGAATGATGAAAATACAAGAAAATATTACAGAGACCCGTTCTATCACTGATCATACAAAAGACTGTTCAATTGATTGAAAATATGTTCTCTCTTTGCATGAAATTTCATTTAAATTTTAGCAATTAAGGTTTTGGCATTGGAAGAATGAAATGATTTTGAAGGTTAATAATTTGAGTTTTGGTAATATTTTTGTCAAAAGAAAAATACAAATTATCACTATTTTAATTTTCAGAATTTCTTCTAATAATATTTTTTCACTGTTGCTGTTTTATTCAAAATTTAGATGAAATTTCATCGCATTTAAAAAGCCTTGTTCCAGATTATAAAACTTTGAAATTTTGGCTGCCAAATTTGAAATTATGTAAAAGACTTAATTTGTCATGAAAATTTTTTACCTACTCATTTCTGTGTTTATATCTACTAGGCTTTAGGAACAAAAAATATGAGATTAAACATAGAAAATTTGGCATATGACAGTCATTGTTGAGATTTTAGGATTTGGAATTTGGTTTTTATTATTATCTGATACAAGACTTCCATGATTCATTCCATGATGTAGTGCCATTCTTTAGTTGATACCGGTAGAGTAGTTCAGCAACAGATAGAGGGGATATTTTGAATTTCAAATTAAAATTTTTCGTTAATACTTGCACAAATCCTATTTTGTGGTTAATAATTTGAATCGTCTTTGTGAGACGATTCAAATGAGTACCCACAACATAGGGTTTCATTTAGAAATAAAGATTTTAGATTGGCAGGGTTCCCTCTTATCTGAAGCTCTAGAGACCAAAGCTCGTAACATACATCACCATTTTCATTGACAAAGGTTTTGGTACAAGGTCATTTGTTTTACAGAATGGTAGTGAATTCTTATACACTGTTTATGTATTTAGTACTAGTTTTTTGCATTAAATTTGTATAAAAAAAATAGGCAAAAAATTGAGCAAAAAGCAAAAACTTGGTGCTTAAAATCTTTGAAAAGATTAAAGACTATTTCAGACTATCAAATAGTCCAAGTTGACATCAAAGACTTGGATGTTGCAATTTGAAAAAAATCGGATTATCCAATTGCTTTCAACAATATTTTGTTGTTTAGAAATACTTGAATGATTTGGGTTTTACTTTCTTCAATGTGTGCAGTTTGTTGGATATCCCACTGTTTTGGCTTTTGGTTTTATTTATTCTTTTTGTCTCCAAACAATCTTTTTAATTTTGTACCATTTCCTTTGTTCTTTCAATTTCAAAAGAAATGCATTTCCAAGTAAGATATCAACTTAAAAATATCTCTATTTTTTTTAAATGTTTTAGAACATCTTTGACTGGCAATGATGCTTATATCTGTGTAATTGATCCAAATTGACAGATATTTTGCATCAATTCTTCCATAATGGGTGAGTTTTTACAAAGTATGAATATTCAAATTGAAAATGCATTTCTTTTCAGTCTTCTATCATCTGTGATTGTTGATGTATTTGTTTCTGTCATTCTGTATGTCAGAGGTCCTGTTGATATTATCATGACAATCTCAACTAAATCATATCAGCATAGATATATATATAATACGTACTTAGTGTTTTGTATGAGAAAAAATATCTAACGAGGTTGGGAGAATTGATCATTGTCGAGGCTCTGCCGAGACAGTTATCAATTCCCACAACCGAGTTCGATATTTTTTCATACAATACACTAAGTATGTATTATATTTATCTTATATCTTCTATTTGTCTTGTTTTCATCGTTGGTTCTAACAGAAATGCAAGTTTCTAAAAATTACCGCATTATATCATTGTTCTAAAAATAACTATGTGATATAATAAGAAATATCATTTGGGATGTTATCACACAGATATTTGTATAGTTATAAGATAAAAGCAAGTTCTTGTGCTTAGGAAAAACACTATGAAAGAATTCAGAAAATGTGTTTTTGTTATTTCAAATGAAAAATTGAAATTGCCTATGTGTCTGGTTTGGATGCCATCATATTGCTGTCTGTAGGCAATGTCCTTGCTTTGGCTGTGAATTGTTGGCTGACCAAGCTCAAGGCCATCCTTGCGCGAAATTAAAAAGATCCATATTTGTGTGGCCATCTATGTCAATTTCAATTTAAGATTATAGAATTTCTTGTTTGCTGATATGATTTAGATGAGATGATTTCATGACGAATCCCATTACAGACATTCACAGGTTCACGTTCTTTCAGCCTTACAGATAGGCAAACATATCTTAGACTTCATTCACGTAGAGTAGAAAAACTTTTCTGATCTCACTTCATAATACTTATTTTACAGGGAACATTCATATGAGATAACACTATTCTTCACTAACAAAATTTCATTGTTGTCCAGAATTTCACCATATTTGGACTTATCATATACTCAAATCTAATCCAATTTCATATTAACTAATAATTCTGACCATCTACTATAACTCTTGTAGTACCACTTAAAGCTGTTGAGCGTGGACCTGAAGTAACCGAGGAAACAGTTGTTACTGTTGCCATAGAAACACAACCAGTGTCCCAAGAACCAACAACAGAGTCTGTCACACCTCTAGGTTGGCCACTTTCTTCTACTTTATCTGCACTCTCAGGGTCCCAGTCTATGTTGTTTCCTTCCAAAGATGACAACATGCAATTAAGGGATATGTTAATGGCGGCCATCTTTATCTTGGGTGTACTGCGTTTCTTGGCCTGGTTGTACCAATTTGGTTTGTGTTTCTTGACGTGCCTATTATTCTCACTTTGGCAATTGTAAAAATTTAAAAATGTAACAAATTTGCAGATTAAGATATTTTTCATTGGTGTTTATGCATTTTGAATCTAAGGAATGTTTTATTGGTTGTTGAGCTATTTTCCTTAAATTTGAAAATGGATTTGTCAATGCTAATTATTCTTCAAATACACCTAAGATTGCCAAAGTTAGAATAATTATTGACATACTTAGTAATTTTATTTTTATGAAGATATTGTTAGACCGTTGTAATTGCAACAATCCAACAACAATATTGTGCAAAATAATTTGCTGTATTCATGGTATGTCAATAAAACAGGTAACTAATAAAATGTATGTAGAAATGTTGAGATTAATCTTTTGTTACTTGTATGTTCTATCCTATGTCCATTTTAATCAATAATCTTTCTTTCATGTTCAATTTTGTTTTTGATTGTGCATGTTAACATTTTGTTTTCCTTTTCTAAATGCTTTTTTGTAGTTCTGATATTAATATATCGTTTTACTTTTTGAGATGATTTATGCTTTTGTAAGCAGCTTGTACTCTGATTAGGTTCTATCTGTGCATTGCAGTTTTCATTTTGAGAAGAGAAACTTTATCCAGGCTTGGTGTAACAAGATGTTAAAAGAGGTATCTTTTGCAAGCTTGCGAGATGAGTTCTTAATCGATTGAAGTAGACCCTCATTTTGGTCTGAGATGGATTTAATTTCATGATTACAGCAACTTTTCGATTTCATATGAAGTATTTCATATAGGATAAAGTGATATTCCTTGAGTATTTCAAATGGAAATTTTGTTAAAGCAATTTTGATAAACTGTCAAAAATGCTTCCCATTTTAAGTTTCATACAGTTGCTATGAAGTTAATAAATGTTTCGGTTGAAAGAAATTTTAACTAGCAATGCATGGAATTTTTCGCTTCATTTTTATATCAATTTTGAAAAATGAGCCGCTTTTCAGGGTAGAAACTGTAGTTTTAAACCTTGTAGCAGGTGAGCAATTATTGTAAAAGATGAAAAGAAATTTGTTAAAATATGATGATAAATAAGAATGTCTTTGCTAAATTGTCAAGCCTGCTAGGACCAAATAAAGATAAAATGAAGATTTTATATGTTACTTATATATTTCAATGGAACCACTCTTCCTATATACAAGACCCGAAAGCATGTTCATCCCTCTTGGTTACATGAATTTTGAATTTGAAATGGGCTGCACTGATTGGTCAAAGCTTTAGTCAGCGCTACCTAGTGGTGTTTGTTCTCACTGTTCCTACCACTTTTTGTTAGATAGTATATATTAACCTCACAAGATTGATTGTTGTCAGTAAGTCTTGTCTTCCCATAGTTAATTGTTTAAATAATAATTGATGAATTAAATCTATTATTCTTTATTTTGTTGAAGGTGTTGTAAATGTTACTTGAAAGCAAAAAGTGGTAATGATTATAGTGAAGTTCCTCTGTGCTCACCTGGCTCAAATCCTATTTTTTTTACGATTCTGTATTTTGTTGCCATAGTGATTTTGATTATTTTCAAACTGAATGCCATTTCTGTATTGTTTTGTTATATTGGAATGCTGTTATGTATGGATGCATGAAATTTTGGATGTACAGCCAAACTGGTCCTAAGCAAGCACCATAGGGACATTAAAAAAGTACTTGCTTAAGACATGTGCTTGCTTAAAACAGTTCAATTTCAGTGCAAATGGTTCATTTGGGAACTCAGTGGCCACTTGCTTAAGACAGGTTGCTTGCTGAATACTGGTGGTCGCTAAGACAGGTTTGACTGTATGTCATTTGATGTAATTATCATGTTAAGCAATATTCATAAAGACAAATAATTCATTCATTCTAATGATATTTCAGAGATAAATAAAAAATCAGAGGGATTTTAGCGTCAAATACATGTGCTACACTTTCAGATTTTTATGTTAATCAAAGTTGTTTTATTTCTTTTCAGCTATGAATATTGCTGTTGTTTTATGCCTAATATGAAATGAAGAATGTTTCTTAGATTAATCTTTTATGAAAACTCAATTTGCAAGGAGAAAAGAGTTGATTTACAAATTTATGTGAATTTAGCCTTACCATAGCATGTTTTATGATTAAACATGCTCATATAAGTATAGAAACGTTCAGTATGGTTTGCCAGTATTTTGTAAATTTTGCCATTAAAGCAATAAGCTCAAGTAACTAATATTTTTATTTATCATAACTGCATTGTATTGGTACAGCAGATGGAATTGATTACTTCTTGTGATTATGTTTCTTGATTCTTTAGAAAAAAATGTGATCAATAGTATTAAATCTTTATAGATTTTTACCTCTCATTCTCAAACAACAACACCAATGGGTAGATAATCGTAAACCTATGTGAGATAGCAGTCGGAGGCTAGGAAAGGATGTAATGGTAGTACAGGTGAGAGAAATACCAGGAATCCATTGTTAGGTGCTCCGGCCGCCGCGATATAACTGAAATAATGTTGAAAGCGTCGTTAAACTCCATTCAATCAATCAATAAAAAACTCAAACAACAAATGCCTAAAGCTGGTCTTTCAAAAATATAGTGAAATTTTCCCCTTGTTAAATTTTGTGTTGATATATCTAATATTCATCAGCTTGTTTTTGTGTCAATGAATTGCCTGTTTGCATCTCCTGAAAGCTTGATAGAATATAATTGGAGGGGTCAGTGCATTGCTATTGTAAGTGCCTATATGCTTATAGGCATTTATTATAGTGTTGCACTGATCCCTTGAAATGGCAAGACCAGACTGCACACAATGTGCAGGCTGATATTTGTGAACTGGACTGTACATGTGAGTTGATATTCTTTGAAAAAAAATAAGCAGGCTTTGCTATGTTTTATATGAGCAACATAGAATATAACTAAGATTATTATTTTCTTATGTTTTAGGAAATGAAATAAAAGAAATTATTATTAAAATTATGACATTAATTTTGACTCAGAAAGTTTGTTTTCAATTATCAAGCTGTTTACACAATGACCAAACACCTCTTGTTCTCTGTTGCTTGTATTGAATGTAGTTTGATATACATAGTCACTCTGTATTTCTAATAGTATGAAGCATATGTAAATTGGAATTAACATGATAATGAACATAATTTTGCAAAAAGCTAGTTTTTCCACAATATAAAAAACAAATTTATTATTTCACATGAAAGATACTTGCTGTGAAACAAATATTACAAAAATACTTTGGTTCCAGTATATATATAGAGATGGATATAAATTTGTATATGTGATCACAGTTTAAACTGTTAGAAATTGAGTGATTACTCCTGTACCTTATGCATGTTAAAGAATGTCTTAATTTCAGTGATAATTTTATAGCATGCTCTGATCGGACCAAATATGGTAAAATAGAATGATAAACCAGGTAAGGTTTTTATATCTAAATTTGGCTTATTAACCTTTTATGAGTCTTCAAAATTTTTGATTGGTCCACATTCAATGAAGTTGCATAGGTCAAATTCAGAAGAAATTCCAAGTTAAACAGGTCAAACTGTTTGGTGTGGACTATGATAAGACTGTATATCTGTCTATATCTCTTATGAAAACTTGAAACATGTAAATGGTATAAACATATAGAATGATAAGGGATTTGCAGAATAAAAGTAACTGCTTGATTGGTTTTCACAGCTTAAGCTAAGTACTGGTGAAATCCAGGATTTTTCTAAGTCACTGAAAGTACGGTATTTTTTACTTCAATTTTAATTATGCATGTGAAAGTCTAATCAGTCCCTAATGAATGTAAATTTCCTTGGTTCCCATGCATTGTGAGTCAATGTTGTGATTGCATGTATATTGTCTAATGAACCATGAGGGATGGCCTCCTATCAAGTCCCCTAGACACATAACTCCAGCTGTCATCTTTGTAAGGTCTAAGCCCATTATCAGATGACAAAATGATAGACTAGTCAGAGTTCAATGAAGGTGTACTATGTAGCAGTACACAGTCCTTTTAACCCATTTCTGTGGCTCAGCGGGAAATACTTGCTGCCACCATCATAGCGCAGTTGGTAGCACATCGGACTGTCAATCTAGAGGTCCCGAGTGGCACTCATTCTTTCCGACTATTTGTCTCTCACAAATGGGTTGATAATCGTAATGTGAGATTGCAGCTGGAGGCTAGGAAAGGATGTGATACCAGGAATCCATTGTTAGGTGCTCCAGCCGCCCCGTTATAACTGAAAAAAATGTTGAAAGTGGCCTTAAACTCAATTCAATCAATTAACCCTACAACTGTACGCGCAGAGCCATCAATTACCAGATTGATGGCTCAGCGGGAAACAGTTTCAACTCCATATAAATGTATAGGGAGTTACAACTGTTATGCACAGAGCTATCAATTATCAGATTGATGGCTCAGCCCGAAACAGTTGTAACTACCTAATTACATAATTACAACTGTTATGCACAGAGCCATCTATTACCAGAATACAAAATTTTAGACTGGTCCAAATTCGGAATGCAAATGATATGTAAATGCCTTGAAATTTACAAAGATTGTTGTCTTACAAGGCAGAAAGCATCATGGGAAATGACATGTCACAGGTTTCTTCATTTTCTAAGATATTTTCTAAACTCTTCCTTGAGTCTCATAAAAGAGAGGTATTTACTTGGAAATGGTCCAGGTGCAATGATGGCACATTTTTTGTCAAGCCTACTTTTAGTTTTCAGAAACAAAGCTTGGTGTATGTGTGTTAGTGCGTCCATCCATATGTTAGTGCGTCCATCCATATGTCAGTCTGTCTGTGGTCTTATTTGCACGGGTTTGATCCCCGGCCTTGGCACTTATCCTTTCCGACATTTGTCTTCCACCAATGGGTAGATAATCGTAAACCTATGTGGAATAGCAACTGGAGGCTAGGAAAGGGATGTGGTGGTAGTACTGGTGTGAGAAATACCAGGAATCCATTGTTAGGTGCTACAGTCTTCGCGATATAACTGAAAGATTATTGAAAGCGGCGTTAAACCCAAATTCAAATCGAATCTGTCCGTGGTCTAAATGTTAAGGGCTCACAGCAGTTGTCTTTGGACAACCACCATCCAGTATTATAACAGAGGTACAGATAAGAGGGGGTTATGCCAGTCTAAAATCTGTATTTCCCCATTGAAACCCTATGTTGAGCGTACTCATTTGAATTGTCTTGACAAGACGGTTCCAATGAGTACCCACAATGTAGGATTTGTACAATTAAATCAGAAAATTTTAATTTGAAACCCAAATACCCCCTCTCTCTCTAGCTCTGAAAATACAAGTAAGTTGAAAAGGCACTAAACCTCAGGAAAGATAACTTAGTTTCAAGCAATTTCTTAATCCTTCCATCCTGATGTAGTTTGTCTTAGCGTTGTCAAGTCAAGAAATTTTGTAAGTACAGATTTAAACTAAATCTCCAAATAAGATCACAGAATAAAATGTATAAAAAAAATATATAATAAGATAACACACAATTGATCTTGACAATCTCATAGATTGATAATATTATTAATTATTTGTTGGTAATATTGAAGATTGATTCAATAATATTACCAATATCATCGTCAATGATATTGTATCTGCATAACCAGAACATGCTTTCTTGGTCAGTGATTATATTGCTTTTGTATACAAACCACAGGTCAAACTAGCTGTTTCTGGTTAAAAATGCCATATTAAACAAGTTCAAGTTCAAGTCACATGCTTGAAAGAATTCAAATTTTGATGTCTCAGCGCGAAACGGTTGCTAAGGCCCATAATTATGTTTATAGGCAGTTTCAACTGTTTTGCACATTGTCATCAAATTTACACTCAAATAAATTTCGACAGAGAGTTAACCTTTGAAAAAATGAAAATGAGCTAATTCTGACTGTATTAAGTCAATCTTCATTTTTGACAGCTTTCCTCTTGACCTATTACCAGACCAGACCTCTTAATAATTTAAAAGACAGTAATATTTTTTTTACATGATAAGAGGCGGCTGAACTGACTAATTAACGACGTACAAAAAGACTCTTGCAGACATGAAAAAGCTAATTTTAACCCTTCTCATGCTGCTCATGACATATTTCTGTTGCTCACAAGGCTTACAATCAGCGTAGACTATGCAGCCAAATCTTAGCCTTCTTTTTTGCTTTTCAATTAAACCTGGTCATGCAGATCCCAGAATATTTCTGCTTTAGAAGGAGGTATGGACAACGATCAGCCTGCACATATGTCCAGCCTGATCTTAGTCAATACCACATGATTTTCCTTTTTAGACCAGAAAAAATTAAAATTGTAATTTCAAAAATCAAATGTTTACTCTCAACTTGGAAATACAGAGCTTTCAGTACTTTGATTTGAACGTAAATTTGCTAAGTCTTTTTAGGCAGCATGAAAATGGTTAATAATTGTAGGAATGATTTGAGCCTAATTGGTTGAAATTTCCCTGGAAAATTTTTAATTTACTGAAACAAACTAAATTCAGCAGGATAACGGTTAAGTTCTGAAGGTTGACTTATTTCAAAGAATAAACGACGGGACTCTGAGATCAGAAAATTGCATGATCTTTTGACTTTGTAGCTATCACAGTTGAAGAAGAAGAAGCCCCTGAGGTACAGACGACTGTTAAAGACACGTTGATACTAGAGGGTCAAGATATTTCACCTGAGAAATTAACTCCTGAAACATCAGAGATAATTTCAATCGAAACGACAAGGGAGGATCTCATTAAACCCGTGACTGAGGAAGTTTCTTTCGAGATTGTGACACCCGAGAAGACGGAAGTGTCTTCAACGGAGGTCATTGTAGAAGAGTCGCCTCTTCCAGATGAGGAAAAAGTTGCTCCGACGGCAACAGTTAAAGAAGTCTCCATGGTGGTTACCAAGGAGACGGAAGAGGTTATACCAACAGAAGTTACCCAAGAAGAGGTCACTACTGTTTCTACCGACGTAGAACTGTTATTGCCCAAGGAGGAACTTTCAGAAATGAAGATTGCTCCAGAAGAGGAGGTTGGTATATTTTAAATTTTAAACACCAGATCTTTAAGATTGAATTAGAGTGATTAGTGATGAATGTTTCTCAACTGAAAGATGGGACTAGCAAATAACTTAAGTATGAAGAATGTTCTGAAAATATGATGAAAGGAAAAATTAAAAAATATTACACACACAATTTATTCATCATTTATTTATGTTTTATTCTATGAACTTTTAGGCTTTCAAAGGATTAAAGAAATGTTTGAGAAAAATAGAAGAAAGTCATTCTTATAAAATATTATTGATAGGCTTTGAGTCCTTTTAAGCTCAGCTGTTTTTGAAGAAAACCCGATGTATTGTGATCACTGTGGTGTCGTTTATGTTGGTGTTATTGCTGGCAATGGCATGCCAAATTGTTACCTTTGGCAAATTTTGTTGTAAAGACATCTTCATGAAACTTGTAATGGTTGTTCACCATCACAAGAGTCATCAAGACTATCAAGGGGGATAACTTTGGAAGCATTTTTGTAAGAGTTATGCCCTTTTTTATGCCCCGCATTAAAAAAATCTGGAGCATATTGTTTTACCGTTGTCCATCTTTCCGTCCCTCAGTCTGTCTGCAAAACTTAACCAAAAAACTTAACATTGCCAAGGCTATTCAAGATACAATGCTCATATTTGGTATGATGATAGATCTTAATGATACACATCTGCTGGTACCGAGGTCAAGGTCATGTGACAAGGTAATGGTCATTTGTCAAGGTCAATTTTCTAAAACATTGCCGGTTCAGGGGCATTTGTGTTTCACAAACACATCTTGTTCTAAATTTTTTTGCATTAGCCAGTACCTGCAGCGGAGTTTTGCACCCGTGGTTGCTCTTGTTAAAGAAGATACTATAAAGAAAGCTCTTTTTTTATCACAGAGTCATTAAATATGAAATGCATAGGATGATTATTAAACATGGTTTTGGACTTAAGTGATGGTATCTGCATGCATTTCTTGTTTCAAAAGTCAAAACAAATGTCAAATGTTAACTACAATCTTTCAATATCTGTAAGACTACAATGACATTGTTGATTAATGTGTCAAATACTATCTCAGATTGTACCTAAGGATGAGGTCCCAGAGGAGACCATTCCTGAAGAGAGCCAGGAAGAGGCAGCCCCCACCCTACCCACAGGTGAAGCCCCACATTTCATCACTGAACTGTCACCTATCACGGCCACACACGGAACATACATCAAATTCCTCTGTGTGGTTGTTGGCAGCCCTAGACCCACAGTCCGATGGATCCTGGATGGTGAACCGATCCTCGAAACATCGGAAACATACATTACGGAGTACTTTAAAGATGGCACATGTACTCTAGAAATTAAAGAAACACAACCGGAAGATGAAGGGGAATACACACTAGAGGCAACAAACGATTTCGGAATAGCCATGTCAATGGCTGAACTTATCATTGAAGGTAAGATATGTGATTAACTTTTATTCAATTTACTAGTTAATGAAATTTACCTCTATTTGATTTACAGGATGAATTAGATATTATTGGGATTTTCTTATACAGAGGAAATGTACATTTCCCTTATATTTTGTTTTAAGAACTTCTTTTGGTTTAATCTCTGGCACTGAATCAACATAATGGAAGAATATATAGGAAATTTGAGACTTGTTGAAGTGCAATTTGATCTTCTACAATAAAAGTGGGATAATGTTACAGTGTTTTGATTTGTTAGAGATTCTTCTTAATGCAGATGATTAGAGGAAGACAGAGCGTTATAAAAAGTATAGGCTGTACACTTATTCTTTTAAATGATAAAATTTAGTTTTTAATTGATTTCTTAGTGTTTTTCTATCAATAAACTTTTTCTGCATTTCTAATACTGTAATAGTTTCAACTAGTTGAAAAGAATTTGACATTTGATAGAGACATAGAGTGAAATTCATAACACTTTTTTCACCATCTACCTCTCTTAGTGGAAGAAAAACTTCTTTACCCAAATCCTGAGCAGGATGAATCACCTAAATTCCCAGATGAAAAAGCATTACCAATTGAAGAGCTTCCTGTGGTAGCTAAAAAGCAATTATTAATTCCTCTTGATCAAATTGAGGAAGTCAGTGTTAGTAGTATCAGTCCAACAGTTGAGTCTAATGAAATAACAGATGATACTGTTACTTTATCTGAAGTACTGGATAGTAAAAGCACTTTATCTGAAAAAGATTTTGTTTCTCCTGAAGTAAAAAGTTTAATAATAGAGACAGATAAAATAACTGTCCCTGAAAGAAAAGTTTTGGAAATTGCACCTGACAGCAAAGTTGATGTATCTGAACAAGATTTGGCTTCTCCTGAAAAAGAAAAGGTAATTACAGAGACAGATACAATACCTCGATCTGATCTACTCGATAGCAAAATTACTGTTTTTGAACAAGATTTAGATTATCCCGGAGAAGAGAGCATAATCACAGAGATAGATTCAATAACCGTTTCTGATATCCCAGATAGCAAAACTACTTTATCTGAACAAAGGGTGGTATTTTTTGAAGAAAGTAAAATTACAGATACTGATAAAATCACTGTTTCTAAGATAACTGAAAGTTTAATAGATGTTTCAGAAAAATATTTGGTGTCTTCAGAGAAGCAAAGTATAGAAGCAAAAACAGGTGAAATTCCTGTTTCTGATGCACCTGATAGTAAAATTTCTATACTGGAGCAAGACAGAATAATTTCTGAGGTTGAGCGTAAAGTTACTAAAACAGATACTATTACTAATCCTGATATATTTAGAAAAATGAGTCTATCTGAACAAGTTTTGAGTTGTGGTGAAGAAGAAATCGTAATGACAAAATCTGATACAAAACCTGTTTCTTATAAACCGGATAATGAAACAAGTGCACCAGAACAAGATATGGCTTCCCCAAAAGAAGAAATTGTATCAAAAATATCTGATACAATATCTGCTTCTTCTAAACCTGATACCAGAATTACTGAATCGAAAGAAGATTGGGTTTTACTCAAAGAAGAAAGTGACTTAAATGTATCAGAAGAAAGTGACTTAAATGTATCAGATATATACCCTATTTCTGATATGAAAATTACTGAATCAGAAGAAGATATGGTTTCTCCTAAAGAAGAAATTTTAGCAAGATTATCAGATACAAAGCTTATTTCTGATCAGGAAATTACTGAATCTGAAAGAGATTTGCCTTTGCCTGAAAAAACAAATATGAAAATATCAGAGAAACAATCAGTTTCTGATAAACCGGGTCATGAAATTCCTGAATCTGAACAAGATTTGACCTTACCTGCAGAAGAAATTAAATTGAATATATCAGATACAATATCAGTCTCTGATCAGGAAATTCCTAAAACTGACATAGATTTGGCTTTAATTGAAGAAACAATTGAAATGAAAATTCCAGATATAATATCAGTTTCTGATAAACCTGATCAGATGATTCCTGAATTTGAACAAGATTTGGCTTTACCTGAGAATTATATTGAAACAAAAATGTCAGATTCTGATAAATCTGATCAGGGAATTCCCGATTCTAAACTAAACTTCTTAACCAAAGAATATATTGAAATGAAAACACCAGGAACAATTTCAGATTCTGATAAGGAAATTTCTGAGTCTAAACTAGATTTGGCTTTGTCTGAAGAAATTGTAACAAAAACATTAGATGCTCTGTCAGATTCTGATAAGCCTGAACAGGAACTCACTGGATGTGAACCAGATTTGGTAGTGACTGAGGAAGAAATTGAAATCAAAATACCAGATATGTCAGTTTCATATAAATATGATCAGGAAATTCATGAATCTGAACAGTATTTGGCTTGTACCAAAGAAGAAACAGAAATGAAAATATCAGGTACAGTGTCAGTTTCTGATAAACCTGATCTGGAAATTTCTAAATCAGAACTAGATACTGCTTTACCATCTGAAGTTGAAATGAAAATGTTAGATACAATGTCAATTTCTGAAAAACCTGATTGTAAAATATCTGAAATTGTATATGATTATGCATTACCTGAGAAAGATATTGGAATGAAAACACCAGAAATAATGTCTGTTTCTGATAAGGAAATTTCTGGATCAGAACTGGGTTTGACTTTGCCTGAAGAAACTGAAATACAAATATCAAATGCATTGTCATTTTCTGATAAACCTGAGCAGGAAATGCCTAAACCTAAACTAGATTCGTCGTTACCAAAGGAAGAAACTGAAATGAAAACACCAGAAACAATATCAGTTTCAGATAAACTTGATAGGGAAATTTCTGAATCTGAACAAGATTTGGCTTTGCCTGAGGAAATTGAAACAAAAATATCAGATAGTCTGTCATTATCTGATAAACTTGAACAGAAACTTCCTGAATCTGAACAAGATTTGGCAATAACTGAAAAAGCAATTGAAATGAAAATGTCAGATACAATAACAGTTCCAGATATTCCTGATCAGATATACCCTGAATCTGACTTTGCTTTGGCTCAACCTGAAGAAGACATTGAAATAAAAATACCAGATATGAAAGCTGCTTCATTTAAACCTGATCAAGAACTTCCTGAATCTGAAACAGCTTTGGCTTTATCAGAGGAAGAAATTGAAATGAAAATATCAGAAACAAATTCAGTAACTGATAAACCAGACAAGGAAATTCCTGAATCTGAACTTGATTTGGCATTACCTGAAAAAGACTTCGAAATGAAAACACCAGAAACAATGTCTGTTTCTGATAAGGAAATTTCTGAATCTGAACTAGAATTGGCTTTGCTTGAAGAAACTGAAACACAAACATCAAATGCATTGTCATTTTCAGGTAAACCTGAACAGGAAATTCCTGAATCTAAACTAGATTTGTCTTTACCAGAGGAAGAAATTGAAATGAAAACACCAGAAACAATATCAGTTTCAGATAAATTTGATAAGGAAATTTCTGAATCTGAACAAGATTTTGCTTTGCATGAAGAAATTGAAACAAAAATATCAGATAGTCTGTCATTATCTGATAAACTTGAACAGAAACTTCCTGAATCTGAACAAGATTTGGCAATAACTGAAAAAGCAATTGAAATGAAAATGTCAGATACAATAACAGTTCCAGATATACCTGATCAGATACACCCTGAATCTGACTTTGTTTTGGCTCAACCTGAAGAAGACATACCAGATATGAAAGCTGCTTCATTTAAACCTGATCAGGAACTTCCTGAATCTGAAACGGCTTTGGCTTTATCAGAGGAAGAAATTGAAATGAAAATATCAGATAGTCTGTCATTGTCTGATAAACTTGAACAGAAACTTCCTGAATCTGAACAAGATTTGGCAATAACTGAAAAAGCAATTGAAATGAAAATATCGAATACAATAACAGTTCCAGATATTCCTGATCAGATATACCCTATAGTTTTGGCGCAACCTGAAGAAGACATTGAAATAAAAATACCAGATATGAAAGCTGATTCATTTAAACCTGATCAGGAACTTCCTGATTCTGAAACGGCTTTGGCTTTATCAGAGGAAAGAATTGAAATGAAAATATCAGAAACAATTTCAGTAACTGAAAAACCAGACAAGGAAATTCCTGAATCTGAACTAGATTTGGCATTACCTGGGAAAGACTTTGAAATGAAAACACCAGAAACCATGTCTGTTTCTGATAAGGAAATTTCTGAATCTGAACTAGAATTGGCTTTGCTTGAAGAAACTGAAACACAATTACCAAATGCATTGTCATTTTCTGATAAACCTGAACAGGAAATTCCTGAATCTAAACTAGATTTGTCTTTACCAGAGGAAGAAATTGAAATGAAAACACCAGAAACAATATCAGTTTCAGATAAATTTGATAAGGAAATTTCTGAATCTGAACAAGATTTTGCTTTGCTATCAGATAGTCTGTCATTACCTGATAAACTTGAACAGAAACTTCCAGAATCTGAACAAGATTTGGCAAAAACCGAAAAAGCAATTGAAATGAAAATGTCAGATACAATAACAGTTCCAGATATACCTGATCAGATACACCCTGAATCTGACTTTGTTTTGGCTCAACCTGAAGAAGACATACCAGATATGAAAGCTGCTTCATTTAAACCTGATCAGGAACTTCCTGAATCTGAAACGGCTTTGGCTTTATCAGAGGAAGAAATTGAAATGAAAATATCAGAAACAAATTCAGTAACTGATAAACCAGACAAGGAAATTCCTGAATCTGAACTTGATTTGGCATTACCTGAAAAAGACTTCGAAATGAAAACACCAGAAACAATGTCTGTTTCTGATAAGGAAATTTCTGAATCTGAACTAGAATTGGCTTTGCTTGAAGAAACTGAAACACAAATATCAAATGCATTGTCATTTTCTGGTAAACCTGAACAAGAGATTTCTGAATCTAAACTAGATTTGTCTTTACCAGAGGAAGAAATTGAAATGAAAACACCAGAAACAATATCAGTTTCAGATAAACTTGATAGGGAAATTTCTGAATCTGAACAAGATTTGGCTTTGCCTGAAGAAATTGAAACAAAAATATCAGATAGTCTGTCATTATCTGATAAACTTGAACAGAAACTTCCTGAATCTGAACAAGATTTGGCAATAACTGAAAAAGCAATTGAAATGAAAATGTCAGATACAATAACAGTTCCAGATATTCCTGATCAGATATACCCTGAATCTGACTTTGTTTTGGCTCAACCTGAAGAAGACATTGAAATAAAAATACCAGATATGAAAGCTGCTTCATTTAAACCTGATCAAGAACTTCCTGAATCTGAAACAGCTTTGGCTTTATCAGAGGAAGAAATTGAAATGAAAATATCAGAAACAAATTCAGTAACTGATAAACCAGACAAGGAAATTCCTGAATCTGAACTTGATTTGGCATTACATGAAAAAGACTTCGAAATGAAAACACCAGAAACAATGTCTGTTTCTGATAAGGAAATTTCTGAATCTGAACTAGAATTGGCTTTGCTTGAAGAAACTGAAACACAAATATCAAATGCATTGTCATTTTCTGGTAAACCTGAACAAGAGATTTCTGAATCTAAACTAGATTTGTCTTTACCAGAGGAAGAAATTGAAATGAAAACACCAGAAACAATATCAGTTTCAGATAAACTTGAAAGGGAAATTCATGAATCTGAACAAGATTTGGCTTTTCCTGAAGAAATTGAAACAAAAATATCAGATAGTCTGTCATTATCTGATAAACTTGAACAGAAACTTCCTGAATCTGAACAAGATTTGGCAATAACTGAAAAAGCAATTGAAATGAAAATATCGAATACAATAACAGTTCCAGATATTCCTGATCAGATATACCCTGAATCTGACTTTGCTTTGGCTCAACCTGAAGAAGACATTGAAATAAAAATACCAGATATGAAAGCTGCTTCATTTAAACCTGATCAAGAACTTCCTGAATCTGAAACAGCTTTGGCTTTATCAGAGGAAGAAATTGAAATGAAAATATCAGAAACAATTTCAGTAACTGATAAACCAGACAACGAAATTCCTGAATCTGAACTAGATTTGGCCTTACCTGAGGAAGAAATTGAAATAAAAACATCAGGTACAATGTTTATTTCTGATAAACCTAATCAGAAAATTCCTGAATCTGAACAAGATCTGGCTATACCTCAAGAAGTTGAAACAAAAATATCAGATATAATGTCAGTTTCTGATAGACCTGACGAGGAAATTTCTGAAACTGGACTAGATTTGTCTATACCTGAGGAAGAAATTACAATTAAAATACCAGATGCAATACCAGTTTCATATAAACCTGATCAGAAAATAACTGAATCTGAAGTAAAATTGGCTTTACCTGAAGAAATTGAGGGCATTCCAGAAACAACACCTATTTCTGATCAATCAGATCAAGAAAAACCTGAATCTGAACTAGTTTTCATTTTACCTGAGGAAGAAATGGAAACAAAATTATTAGCTAAATTGTCAGTTTCTGATACACCAGTTTGCAAAACTGTAGAAACTGTAGATGATTTGGCTACTTCTGGAGACAACGAAATTCAGAAACCAAGTGGAGATTTAGAAGAACAATTCATAATTGATAAAGAAATAAAGGAAAGTGCACTCACAGAACTTAGGGAACCCAAATTGAAAGGAATATTACCCAAAGAAGATGACAAAATAGAAATTGATGATGACAAAGAGAAGATAGAAACCCAATTCAAATTTGAAATTTTAGACAAAGCAATGGAAGATGGAGTAATGATACAACTTGAAGAAATACCAGTAGGGTCCAATGAAGTAGAAGTTGAAGCCTTTAGAAAAGAAGCATACAAAGAAATGGTTGAAAAGGATACAATAAAAGATGATATTGATAAAGTTTTGGTAGAAATAGAAAACGAACAACAAGAGGAAGGGATAGAAAGAAAATCTATTGAGGAAGATGTCAGACAAAAGGTGATAAGAAAAGAAAGTTTAGAAATAGAAGATAAAGTGGAAGGGGTTGAACTTTCATTGAGACTTGATGAGAAAAATGTTGATCAATATGTAAATGAGCTTATACAAAAAGTTTTAAATGATGCTGTATCACTTCTTACAAGAAAGAAAAATGAATCTACAGAAACCAAACCTGAGGATAGTCCGAGTGACAAATTGATTGTTGATATGGCTGTTCCAAAAGATGATAAGGATGATACTAAATTGTCTGTTTATGATGTTAGCTTAGATAAAGATGACCTTCTGTTTTCCAAATCTAAAGATTATGTTGACATTGTTCAAAAAGATGTAAGTACTGAAGAAGAAACAAAGGCTGGGAGAGAGGATTTGACCCAAGAAACAAAAGTTGAAGATACAGAATCATTATCTGAATCAACGGAAGATATGAAAATCAATATAGAGTCTAAAACCAAAGCAATGAGCACTTTATCAGGTGAAGAGCTACCTATTGAGATAACTGAAACAAAAGCTTCCTTTGAAAGTGAAGATGTAATTATTACACATGCATTAGTGTTAGATAGAGAAGTTGCAATAGATGTAAATGAAACAAAAGAAATTACTGTAGACCTGGCACAAGATTTAGAGGTTGGCAAACAAGATATGTCAGAATTAGAATTTATTCCTGATGTAATTGAAGTTCAGATTGAATCAGGAAAAGATATAACTTCAGATGAAGATCTACTTGAATCCCAACAGGTTCTTGAAAGAACTGGCTTTGCAGAAATTGTCTATAGACCTTCAGAAATTCCTATTGAGGAAGTAATTGCTATTAATGATACGTGTGAAATCACCAGTGAAAGTCAAGAAATTTCTGAAAAGGATGAAAGAAGTCAAATTCAGACATCTAAATCTGTAGAACCATCAGATAGTTTAGATGAAGAAAGGGTATCAGAAGACACAATCCATACAAAAGATACTTTAATGGAAGGTTCTTTAGCTGAAACTGATCGTTCCTTTGACATTACAAAAGAGGAAGATTCCATTGTTGTGGTACAGGAAGTAATAAAAGAGGAATTGACACGAAAAGATATCAAGCTTATCCGTACAGAATCACAGAAAATGCAGGATAAGGATGCCAAAACAGAAGAAGACTCATTGGAAACGACAAAAGAAAGGGAATTACTTGATACTGATGAAATACATGAAAATATATTTGAAATTAAAAATGTAACTGATATAAGGGATCTTCAGCATAAGACAATATTTGAGCCATCCAAAACCATTGAACAAGAGGTTGACACTGAACCAAGCAAGTATGTAAAGAACACAGAAGAAATTACTGATTTGAAAATCAAAACTGAGGAAATTTTTACTATGCCTACTTCAGAATTACAATTAAAATCTGTTGAATCTGAGATTTCTATGGAAGATGTTGATACATTAGCTACACCACAGGAAGCCTTAATTGGTCCTGCTAAAAAACAAGAAATACATCAAGAGTGTTCAGGTATATGGCAATGTTAGAACATATTTGGCTGATTATTTGGACTTTTGCTAGCCTGGCTCTCATAGGTACTGTTTCCTTTTTTCAATACTGTAAAAATAGGTGAACTAACTCAGTAGACTGATAGTAAAGTACTCCTTCATTTTTTATCCTGATTATTAATCATAACTCAAGATCTTTTATTTTATTTTTTGTTTTATCTTTGATTAAGATACCAAATTTGATTTTCTTGGGCTTTTTTCCTAGACAAATTTACATGTATCATCTATGAATGACCAAAATGTTGTCACTAAAGCAAAAATTAGAGTATTTTACTTGCCCAAGAACAATAATTTGACTTTGAAACAGTTTTTAAAGAGCCGGGCTAGGACTTTGTTATGCAGCAGCTTAAAGATGCGCTAAGTTATATGAGCTAATTAAAGGCACATAATTATTGAAAGTGTGAAACTATATGAGGTTAATTTGCAACAGCTTGCATGATTAGCTGAAAGTTTTGAACTGAAACAAATTTCAAATTAAATGTTTTTTATTGCTAAAATGGCTTTAAAATTGTTTTAGGAAAAAAGATCTGTTTCGATTTATTTCTTTAACATGAAACAGACATTATTAAATTATCATACTTAGAATAGTAATTTATACTACTTTTAGGCTTGGGGAAATGATGCCAAACAATATGTTTTGGGACAAGTTTCACACTTTAAATTTAACCAAATCTAAACTGATAGTAAACAATTGATGTTTATCATACAGTTAAGAAAGGAAAAGAATTTGACAATTAGTTAAGAAGAAATCCTTATACTCTGCTTGAGATGGAGTGTTTCTCTCTTAGACAAATTTAGCTTTTTCTTAGAATGAAACTTTCTTGGTTAATGTTTCAACTTTGTGCGGAATCAATTATTTATGCAGATTTATACATTTATACAAATATCTTTCTGAAATGTAAATTGTCAACTTCTCTTTTCTTATCTGTATGAAACCCCTTTCCCTTCATTATATTTAGACTGAGTTAAGGAAAAATGATCAAAATATCGTCAATGTTATTCAAAAACCTCATAACTGCAGCTTGATCAAAGCTGTAGTTACAAGGTTTTAGATAAACAACGATGATATTTATTCAGTAAATAAGTCTTTATTGATATTATCAAAAATTGATCTATTAAGAAATGAAAACTCATAATTTGAACTTATTTTTGTTAAATAAAGCAATGTTTATATATAATCAATGCAAAGAATTAGTGGAAATACATCATACCAAATTTACTGAAAAAAGTCATCTAAATAGAGAAGTCTTTATGATCACTTATAAGATATTCTTACCACAACTGGACTCTTTTTTTTCTTTTTTTTTTCAATAAATCAATAGAATTCTTGAAATTGGTCAATCAAATTTTTTTCCATTAATATCCAGCAAAATTTCTAAATGAAGTCAGCACATGTATTCTTTTTTTTTTATTCAAGGTAACAAAGAGGTCCTTTTATATACATTCTAAGCTAGTTGAAGTTTTTACACTAGTGTAATGAAACTGTGTAATATCAAAATTATTCAATTGACTTATTTCACTTCCCAGATGAAGATGATATTAAAAGTATTGTTTCTAAATGAAAAAAAGCTGAGGATTGAATAAGCTGTTAATCTTTCCTTTATAACACTTGTCATTTCTAAAAAATGAATAACATTTAAAAATGTTTATGTAAATTATATGTGAAAAAATTGTATTTATATATTGTTTGTGTAATGTCTTGTGAAAAGCTCTACATGTTAGATTTTGTGCAAAAGTTAAACATTCTGACAATATAGTGAAAGGATTCTATAGTAATACAGCAACAAGAGTTTTGAACATGCCACCATGGTTTTGAATATGACTGAATATTGCAGTCTTTAAAGTAGAAGCAAAGAATTCACAAATCAGCTTGATTTTGGGATTCCTAGGGCTATTTTTTTTTTCATTTCAAAACACATGGAAATAATAACCAGGACATACAATACCATAAAATTGTCAAAGGAAGGCCTTTAAAGGTGTCTGGTGATCAAAAAATGTCCAGAAAATTCTGAAATTGAGCATATTGAAAGTGTCCATTTCTCAGTTTCTACCTTAAATTGTCTCTTTGTTGTATTGGTGAGAATTGTAACATAGATTGTGTTGTGTGTATACTTGGCTAGTTGTTATATGTTTGAAAGTTAAAGAATTGAACATCTTCTTATAAATCTTAATGCATTGAACAAAAAAAATTGTATCATGTGGTCAAATCTTTTAACGTTTTCCCATGTTTTTACAGCATTATCTTACTGTTTACCGAGTTTTGGCAGATAATATAGGCTAATATCATCCTGCATATATACGCAGGCTGATCTAACCCTATACACTTCCCTATTCAATTTGATAGTTGTGGGAAAAAATTTAAGTCTGACAGGTTGAAATGTCCCAAAATTAGGGATCAGGGCCCAAGGTTATCAAACTTTTCGCATTCTCAATTCAAAATTTCTTAAATTTTAATTCGAGATTATAGCCGTAATTCTGTTTTTATATTCTTTTTAATGTATTAACATAAAAGATAATATTAATAAGTTGTTATAAATAACAACTTATTAATATTATCTTTTTATTTTCATATATGTATTTAAATTCAAAATTTAAGAACATTCTCAGTTGAGCCTGAGAAAAGTTTTATAACCTTGGACCCTGATTCAATAAATTTTAAACTCAGCAGGGCTTGGGCTTAATTTGATTTATCTCAAAGCTCTGTTTTAAAGAGTTAAAATGATTTTGGATTTAAGTGTTCAATGATGCCATTTATTTATATGGTTGTTTTGTCATTAAAAAGGGTTAACAAAGCTTAAATTTGTTTTGCTACATGCCGTTTTAAAAGGCAGAAAATTCTGATTAATTATTATTAAAGTGATTAACATGCTCTATTAATATCATTAAATAAGGCTCTGCAAAATCTTTTGTTATGATCTTTTCAAGAAGCAGTTGAAGCGCTTTTTATTCTTAAAGTTTTACTTACCTTTAAAGCCAAAGCTATCATTATATTAAAAACAGAAACAGATTATTAACGAAGACTACTAAAAACTGACTAATTATTAAAATCTACATCAACATACAATTTGACGATTACTACTTGAGTTTATGAGGCATATCTTGAATGTATTGATAGCTGGGAAATATGTGATCTTGATGGCTCCCATAAAAAATATGAAATTAGAAAATCCATAAAAAATGAAATGTTTCATCAATGGCCAGCCATTGACTAGCTTATATAATTTCTCAATTTATGTATAATTCCTCTTTGCTGGAGGGATCAGTTGTGTTCACTTTCCTTTGTTTGAAAGAGCAAACATTACTATCTCTATTTTTAGAACTCTACCTGATGGTCCAAATGATTTTATCAAATTCAAGTTAAAGGAAAGATACTCTTGTATTAAGGTAGTGGACCCGTAATAGTTCCAAACTCATGCTCTTTCACAATGTTTACTGAGGTTTCCTAATGAAAATCATTAGGAAACCTTGGTTAACACTGTTAAAGTTTATTACCTCTGAATCATTGCGGAACTATTATGGGTCCACTACCTTAAAGTGGAATCCTGTTGTCAAAACAATTTTGTTGATATTCAGGACATGTCATATAAAGAGCTTTGGAAGACAGCATGGACTAAGATCAGCTTGCACAGATGTGCAGGCTAAAATAAGCCTACACTGCCTGCTTTTCTACTTTAAAGTAATTGAAAGAAATGATCCAGAATGGATGAAATGCGCTTAAAATAGACGTCGCAATATAACTGAAAAAAATGTTGAAAGCGGCTTTAAACTCCATTTAATCAATTGAAACAAAATTTGAATAGAGCAGCATAATGTTTAAGAGGATTCCACTGTCCTACATGTATTTGAAAATAGATACAACAATTTGATAAGACAATAGGTAATGTCTAAAACCACAACATTTTCATGATCTTTTTTAAAAGACTGTTCAATTTCCATATATTGTAGCACCTAAAGAAGAAGTAATATCTGAAGTAACATTTGAAGTGGAAGAAAAGGAACAGCCTGAACAGCCAGAGGAAATCTCCTTTGAGGTATGTACAAAGCTTTTGTCACATAAATCCTTTGATAGATTTATGATACAGGTTATCAATGATGTTTGTATGACCATAGATGATGTTATCAGCCATTATGATATGACCTACGTCTCAGGAGTGAAAAAACGCCGTTGAATATTTTTGATATTGCACGGGTGTTATTACACAAGTGGAATAACTATGCAAATGAGCTCAGAGTGATTAGCAATGCTTTTTTGTAACCGCGAAAATGATGTCATAATGTTTATATTGTGATGCCAGTTTTAAACAGCATTATGAGTTTCTTAGAAAATGTTGAATTCTAAAAATTTTGATGATTTTTCGCAAAAATAATGTCATATTTTAAATAAAATATATATAAAAATTTGTGCTCATAAAATACTGATTTATTAAACTCCTCATCTAAAATAGAAATGTGCAGTCTGATCAAAGTCAACACCATCTGTCTGTCCCCTTTCAAGGCAGAGTTGTCAATGAATTTAATCTTCAAACAGAAAGATTATCTACACCCTTGGATTCTAGGGCTTTCAGTACTTTGATATGAGTGCAATTCTGAAAGAGGATTTTATTTCATATGATAAGGGTTAAGATTAGCTTTTCTTGAATAAAATCTCATGACAGATCCTATATTTATCTCTTCTAATTAAAGATAACCCAGGAGGAGCAGTTGCCTGTTGACAAGGAGGAGGTTTCTGCCACACTCTGATAAGATTAGCTTATCTTGAATAAAATCTCTTGACAGATTCTATATTTATGTCTTCTAATTAAAGATAACCCGGGAGGAGCAGTTGCCTGTTGACAAGGAGGAGGTTTCTGCCACACTCTGTTTAGATTAGCTTATCTTGAACAAAATCTCATGACAGATCCTATATTTATCTCTTCTGATTATATATAACCCAGGAGGAGCAATTGCCTGTTGACAAGGAGGAGGTTTCTGTCACACTCTATTAAGATTAGCTAATCTTGAATAAAATCTCATGACAGATCCTATATTTATCTTGTCTTCTAATTATATATAACCCAGGAGGAGCAGTTGCCTGTTGACAAGGAGGAGGTTTCTGTCACACTCTATTAAGATTAGCTAATCTTGAATTAAATCTCATGACAGATCCTATATTTATCTTGTCTAATAATTATAGATAACCAAGGAGGAGCAATTGCCTGTTGACAAGGAGGAGGTTTCTGCCACACTCTGTTCAGATAAGCTTATCTTGAATAAAATCTCATGACAGATCCTATATTTATGTCTTCTCATTATAGATAACCAAGGAGGAACAATTTCCTGTTGACAAGGAGGAGGTTTCTGCAACACTCTGTTCAGATTAGCTTATCTTGAACAAAATCTCATGACAGATCCTATATTTATCTCTTCTTATTATAGATAACCCAGGAGGAGCAATTGCCTGTTGACAAGGAGGAGGTTTCGGCCAAGATTCCACTGGAAGAGGCTGCTCCTAAACCACAAGGTATGTGCTTGTTTTTCTTACAGCATGGTACTGTAGGTCATATATATCAAATACATAATCATATAGACTCTTATTTGGCAGTGTGAAAAGAATTTCATAAAATTGTAACTTTTTAGAATTCCATAATGGAAGAAAATGTTAAAAAGTAACACTAAATTGTACTCAATTATAGCTTAGTCAATTCATCCATCTATATGAATTTGATAAACAATCCTACTCATATTCATGGATTTCCCAAAAAACTAAGCTTGATTATTATCCATCAAAATAAGTTGGCCAGTAGTGTGAAATAAATGTCGAGATACTGTCAATGTCATATTAGGATCAATTGATGAAATTTATTTTGTTCTGGACCCCAACTGTAATATGGCACATTTATTCTCAAACATCAGTAGATTGGTCTTGAAATATATGGTAAAGTACATCTGGATGGAGACTTGAAATCACAAATTTCTTCATGTTTTATGGAAAGCTTTACCTATGGTGAAATTCTTTTTAAAGTCATGGTCTTTTAGCTCCATATTTAAGATAGATACAGATATTATTCATTGTACCAAATATACTCTGTGTTACAATTCTCCCTGACATGATCAAGTATTGCTACCTTATTCTTAACCCTTGGCATCCTGAATAAATTTGGGTAAAAATTTTACATTAAAATTAAAGGGATAAAAGCACTGAAAGTACCAACTGTAGGCCAATTTTCGAAAAACTAAATCTATTGACAATTCTTGTTGGAAAGTGAGAAAACAGGTGGTGTAGACTAAGATCAGACTGCACATATGTGCAGGCTGATGTTTGTCTATAGCTCCTGCCAAAGCAGGAATATTCTGGGTTCAGCATGACAAGGGTTAATTAGATAAGATTGAAAATGAACATAACTTTTAAATTTTTCATTTGAAAAAAATGAAGAATGAGGTCAAGCCTGTTTATCTAGAAATAAGATTTGTCCACATATTTTTGTCATATTAAATTAAACAAATAAATTTAAATGAAATATGTATGAAAATGCCTGGTCACAGGCAAAATGATGCACTATTCCTTCTTTTATTTACTGTTGATTTTTTTCCAAATTGATTTCACAAATTGACGGCAATCATAAAGCTTTACTTGGTTCTGTCAGCCCCCATGTATCAATTTATCAGAATAATTTTTATGTATCAATGAACATTAATATTAGTTGATCTAAATCATAGCAGCTCAGTAATGATAATTGATATTCATAAGGCAATCTTTCACTTGCATTTACTATGTAAAACCACATTCATAAATACAGTGCTCTTAGATTGGATTCTATGAATCTTCAAGGAATTAAAATAATTGTGTTTGAAAATGTCCTTTTATTCATCATCTAGTTTGTGTTTTAAGTTGGTATTAACTTTTATTAAATCAAAATGATAAGATAGCAACACAGTTTGGAGAATGACAAAATGAAACTCTTTCTTTCAATTTGTGATAAACTGTTATAATTACAGTTGCAAGGTAAAAGATTGCCTTATTATACAGTATATGAGTTCAGTAATAATTTTAGAAGTTACTCTTGATACTTCATATGAAATCTAATGACTTGATACTACAAATTAGTAGAACAAATCAGATTAAGATTAAGATCAAGATATAATTTTGCATGGTTTCAATGATGACATTTCAATCATTGAAAAGTAAAATTCTAGTTTTGAAATAAAACATTCCTTTGATATATTTTTGTACTCTTGATAAAGGTTTAAACTGTATGATAGTAAGGCTTATCCTATGTGTCCTTTGAGCCTTGTGTGATACAAAATGACTGACCTTTTGTAATTGTCTGTCTTTCTATCCCTTTATTTGTTCCTCCCTTTAAACCAATGTAGAAGAAGTCGTGTTGGAAACTGTTGAAGTCATTTCTGAGGATTATAGAACAGAGTCAGAAGAGAGAACTGTTACTATGACCCAGGTTAAACAAATAGAAATTACAACTGTCACTTCTAAAGAAAATCTTTCTGCTTTTGAAATATTAGAAAAAGTCGAGCCTGAAAAAGAAATTATTCTTGAAATGCCAGAAGAAATAACAGAAATAAAACCCAAAGATAAAGAGAAAGAATCTGATGTTATTGATGTAAAAGAAGAAACAACAGAAGCTTTTTCTGTAGGAGAAATAATAAAAGCAGTTAGTGTTGAAATTGATGAGAAACCGAAAGAATTCACAGAAGCTGTGACTCTTGAAGAGAAACCAGAAGAAATTATAGAAGGAGAGACTGTTGCAGTTGAAGACAAACCAGAAGAAATTACTGAAGCAATGACTGTTGTAATGAAACTAGAAGAAATTATAGGAGAGACTGTTGCAGTTGAAGACAAAATAGAAGAAATTACTGAAGCAGTGACTGTTGAATGTCGAGAAAGACTAGAGGAAATTGCAAAAGCAGTGACTGTTGAAGAAAAACTTAAAGGAATTACAGAAGCTATGGCTGTTGAAGTTGAAGACAAACCAGAAGATATTGCAGAATCTATTGAAGTTGGAGAGAAACCAGAAGAAATTGCAGAAGATGTAATTGTCCAAAGTGAAGAGAAACAAGAAGAAATTACAGAAGCTGTTACTATGGAAAGTGAAGAGAAACCAGAAGAAATAACAGAAGTTATTACCGTCAAAGTTGATGAGAAACCAGCCAAAGTTGAAGAGAAACCAGAAGAAATTACAGAAGCTGTTACTTTCAAAGTTGAAGAGAAACCAGAAGAAAAATCTGAAGCAGTGACTGAGAAACCAGATGAAATTGCAGAAATTGTGACTTTAGAAATTGAAGAGCAAT
The DNA here is from genome assembly GCA_948146395.1 of Fragum whitleyi. Lineage (NCBI taxonomy): Eukaryota > Metazoa > Mollusca > Bivalvia > Cardiida > Cardiidae > Fragum > Fragum whitleyi. Next base: position 24,714,159 of record OX411558.1, read on the forward strand.
CGAAAGAAATTATAGAAGGAATGACTGTTGAAATTAAATCAGAAGAAATTGTAGAATCAGTGAGTCTTGAAGAGAAAGCAGGTGAAATCATAGAAGCAGTGACTGCAGAAGAGAAACAAGAAGTTGCAGAAGTTGTGACCTTCAAAGATGGAGAAAAACCAGAAGAAATAACAGAAGCAGTGACTCTTAAACTTGAAATGAAACCAGAAAAAATGACAGAAGGAATTGATGAAGTTATAGAGAGACAAGAAGAAATTGCAGAAGATTTGACTGTTTTTGAAGACAAACCAGAAGAAATTTCTAAAGCTGTAATTCTTAAATACAAGCCAGAAGAAATTTCACAGACAGGTTCTGTTGAAGATAAAAGGAAACCAGAAGCAGATGCAGCTGTAACTGTTGAAGTTGAAGAGAAACCAGAAGAAATTACAGAAGCTGTTACTATTGATGTTAAAGAGAAACCAGAAGAATTTTTAGAGGCTGTTACTATTGAAGCTGAAGAGAAACCAGAAGAAATAACACAAGCAGTTACTATGGAAGTTGAAAAGAAACCAGACGAAACAACAGAAGCAGTTACTATCGAAGTTGAAAAGAAACCAGAAGAAATAACACAAGTTATTTCTATGGAAGTTGAAGAGAAACCAGAAGAAATTACAGAAGCTGTTACTGTAGAATTTGAAGAGAAACCAGAAGAAATTACAGAAGCTGTAACTGTGGAAGTTGAAGAGAAACCAGAAGAAATAACACAAGCTGTTTCTGTCAAATTTGAAGAAATTACAGAAGCTGTTACTGTCAAAGGTGATGAGAAACCAGTCGAAGTTGAAGAGAAACCAGAAGAAATTACAGAAGCTGTTACTGTGGAAGTTGAAGAGAAACCAGAAGAAATTACACAAGCTTTTTCTGTCAAAGTTGAAGAAATTACAGAAGCTGTTACTATCAAAGTTGATGAGAAACCAGTCCAAGTTGAAGAGAAACCAGAAGAAATCACAGAAGCTGTTACTGTTCAAGTTGAAGAGAAACCATTTGAAGTTGATGTAGAAATAACAGAAGCTGTTACTGTAGAAGTTGTAGAGAAACCAGAAGAAATTATAGAAGCTGTTACTATGGAAGTTGAAGAGAAACCAGAAGAAATAACTCAAGCTGTTACTATGGAAGTTGATGAGAAACCAGTAGAAATTACAGAAGCTGTTACTGTTGAAGTTGAAGAGAAACCAGAAGAAATAAAACAAGCTGTTTTGGTCAAAGTTGAAGAAATAACAGAAGCTGATGCTGTCAGAGTTGAAGCTAAACCAGAAGGTATCACAGAAGCTATTACTGTCAAAGTTGATGAGAAACCAGAAGAAATTACAGAAGTTGAAACAATGGAAGTTGAAGAGAAACCAGACGAAACAACAGAAGCAGTTACTATCGAAGTTGAAAAGAAACCAGAAGAAATAACACAAGCTGTTTCTGTCAAAGTTGAAGAGATTACAGAAGCTGTTACTATCAAAGTTGATGAGAAACCAGTCGAAGTTGAAGAGAAACCAGAAGAAATTACAGAAGTTGAAACAACAGAAGTTGAAGAGAAACCAGTTGAAGTTGATGAGAAACGAGTAGAAATAACAGAAGCTGTTACTGTAGAAGTTGAAGAGAAACCAGAAGAAATTATAGAAGCTGTTACTATGGAAGTTGAAGAGAAACCAGAAGAAATAACTCAAGCTGTTACTATGGAAGTCGATAAGAAACCAGTAGAAATTACAGAAGCTGTTACTATTCAAGTTGAAGAGAAACCATTTGAAGTTGATGAGAAACGAGTAGAAATAATAGAAGCTGTTACTGTAGAAGTTGTAGAGAAACCAGAAGAAATTATAGAAGCTGTTACTATGGAAGTTGAAGAGAAACCAGAAGAAATAACTCAAGCTGTTACTATGGAAGTTGATGAGAAACCAGTAGAAATTACAGAAGCTGTTACTGTTGAAGTTGAAGAGAAACCAGAAGAAATAAAACAAGCTGTTTTGGTCAAAATTGAAGAAATTACAGAAGCTGATGCTGTCAAAGTTGAAGCTAAACCAGAAGGTATCACAGAAGCTATTACTGTCAAAGTTGATGGGAAACCAGCCAATATAAGAGAAGCTGATACTGTCAAAGTTGAAGAGAAACCAGAAGAAATTACAGAAGTTGAAACAACTGAAGTTGAAGAGAAACCAGAAGAAATAACACAAGCAGTTACTATGGAAGTTGAAAAGAAACCAGAAGAAATAACAGAAGCTGTAACTGCGGAAGTTGAAAAGAAACCAGAAGAAATTACACAAGCTGTTTCTGTCGAAGTTGAAGAAATTACTGAAGCTGTTACTATTAAAGTTGATAAAAAACCAGTCGAAGTTGAAGAGAAACCAGAAGAAATTACAGAAGCTGTTACTGTTCAAGTTGAAGAGAAACCAGTTGAAGTTGATGAGAAACGAATAGAAATAACAGAAGCTGTTACTGTAAAAGTTGAAGAGAAACCAGAGGAAATTAAAGAAGCTGTTACTAAGGAAGTTGAAGAGAAACCAGAAGAAATAACTCAAGCTGTTACTATGGAAGTTGATGAGAAACCAGTAGAAATTACAGAAGTTGTTACTGTTGAAGTTGAAGAGAAACCAGAAGAAATTAAACAAGCTGTTTCGGTCAAAGTTGAAGAAATTACAGAAGCTGATGCTGTCAAAGTTGAAGATAAACCAGAAGGTATCAAAGAAGCTATTACTGTCAAAGTTGATGAGAAACCAGCCGATATAAGAGAAGCTGTTACTGTCAAAGTTGAAGAGAAACCAGAAGAAATTACAGAAGTTGAAACTACGGAAGTTGGAGAGAAACCAGAAGAAATTATAGAAGCTGTAAGTATGGAAGTTGAAGAGAAACCAGAAGAAATAACAGAAGTTGAAACTACGGAAGTTGAAGAGAAACCAGAAGAAATTATAGAAGTTGTAAGTATGGAAGTTGAAGAGAAACCAGAAGAAATAACAGAAGCTGTATGTGCGGAAGTTGAAAAGAAACCAGAAGAAATAACACAAGCTGTTTCTGTCGAAGTTGAAGAAATAACAGAAGCTGTAACTGTTAAAGTTGAAGACAAACCTGTCAAAGTTGAAGAGAAACCAGAAATTACTGAAGCTGTTACAATCAAAGTTGAAGAGAAACCAGAAGAAATAACACAAGCTGTTGCTATGGAAGTTGAAGAGAAACCAGAAGAAGTTACAGAAGCTGTTACTGTGAAAGTTGAAGAGAAACCAGAAGAAATAACACAAGCTGTTACTATGAAAGTTGTAGACAAACCAGAAGAAATAACAGAAGCTGTTACTATGGAAGTTGAAGATAAACCAGAAGAAATTACAGAAGTTGTTACTGTGGTTGTTGAAGTGAAACCAGAAGAAATAACACAAGCTGTTTCAGTCGAATTTGAAGAAATTACGGAAGCTGATACAGTCAAAGTTGGAGAGAAACCAGAAGAAATAACAGAAGCTGTAAATGTCAAAGTTGATGAGAAACCAGCCAAAATAACAGAAGCTGTTACTGTCAAAGTTGAAGAACATCCAGTCGAAGTTGAAGAGAAAAAAGCCATAATAACAGAAGCTATTACTGTCAAAATTGATGAGAAACCAGAAGAAATAACAGAATCTGAAAATTTGGAAGTTGAAGAGAAACCAGAAGAAATTATAGAAGCTGTTACAATGGAAGTTGAAGAGAAACAAGTCGAAGCTAAAGAGAAACCAGTCGAAATTACAGAAGCTGTTACTGTCGAAGTTAAAGAGAAACTTGTTGAAATTGAAAAGAAACTAGAATTAATTACAGAAGCTCAAACTGTGGAAGTTGAAGAGAAACCAGAAGAAATAACACAAGCTTTTACTATGGAAGTTGAAGAGAAACCAGAAGAAGTTACAGAAGCTGTTACTGTGGAAATCGAAGAGAAACCAGAAGAAATAAAACAAGTCACAGTTGAAAAACAACCAGTCAAAGTTGAAGAGAAACAAGCCGAAATTACAGAAGCTGATACTGTCAAAGTTGAAGAGAAACCAGAAGAAATTACAGAGGCTGAAACTGTGGAAGTTGAAGAGAAACCAGAAGAAATTACAGAAGCTGAAACTGTCAAAGTAGAAGCTGTAACTGTCAAAGTTGAAGAGAAACCTGAAGAAATTACAGAAGCTGTTACTGTCAAAGTTGAAGAAAAACAAGTCGAAGCTGGAGAGAAACCAGTCAAAATTACAGAAGCTGTTTCTGTCAAAAGTGATGAGAAACAAGAAGAAATTACAGAAGCTGTAATTGTCAAAGTTGTTGAAAAACCAGAAGTAGTTACAGAAGATGTTACTGTTAAAGTAGAAGAGAAACCAGAAGAATTTTCTGAAGCAGTGACTGATGAAGAGAAACCAGTTGATATTGCAGAATTTGTGACTGTAAAACTTGAAGCGGAATCAAAAGAAATTATAGAAGCAATGACTGATGAAGTTAAATCAGAAGAAATTGCAGAATCAGTGACTGTTGAAGAGAAAGCAGAAGAAATTGAAGTTATAGAAAAAGTGAAACCTGGCCAAACAACAGAAGAGGTTACTGTAGAAGTTGAGCAGAAATCATATATTAAATCAGCTGATACTGAAAAAAGTTTGTCAGAAGAAGAACTGGTGGTTGAACTACAGCCGTTCAAAACAGAGGATGTTATAGAAGACTTAAGTGAAAAGGAAGCTGAAATAATCCTCAAGACAGACGATATTGTCAATGAAGGCATTACCATAACAGCTGATATTGAAAAAGATAAACTTGACAGTGAAAAAGAGGCATTTATCGAACTGAGAAGCGATATTGAAGAGACAGGGGTAGAAATAAGTTCTGAAACTAATGCAGAAATTGAGTTAAGACCTGAGTTTAAGGACAAAACAGAGGAGGAAATATTAGCTCAAATTCATGCACATGAGAAAACGGACACTGAAAAACTGGTGGAACGAGTACTTGTTAGTCAAGTTGAAAAACCAAAAGAAGATATTAAGACAGAAATAACACTAGAATCTGTCAAGGAAGACATTCCTGAAATCAAAACAATCCCTGATGAAACTAAGACAGAGCTAGAGATTATAGAAGATGTATCAATAGATAAAGATATTTCAAAAGCACAGGAAGTTTCAAAAACAAGATTAGGAGTTCAAATGATTTATGAATCTGGGTCAGAAACAGATCTCTCTCAAGAGTTTGACATACAAAGTACAGGTACATAAGTTAGAGCTTCTGTGCATGATGAGATTGATTAAGATTTTGGCCAAACTTTAGCCTATTTTTGCTGAGCTGGGTATGAATTTACACTCTTGATGAAAGAGTCTGGTAGAAATAATTGTCAAAAAATAAAAATACTGTTTTTTTTAAATTCAAAAGGAAATTGATTCTTTTTTCTTTCATTGTGGAGTAAGATTTAATGTAAAAATCTTTAATATTACTTTCTAATTTACTAAGACTTTTGAACTATAGGTTTTACTGTGGTCAATGAAACTTGGTGCTCTTGGCCATATTTCAAAATTAACCTCCTTATTTTTTCCTTCTCATTATGTCCACATTGATCATTGATTTTAATGCAAAAATATGCAAAAGAAAAATATGAAAAAGAAAAAAGTGTAAATTTATGTATGCAAAGCATGGTTTGCTAGTGAGAGCTTCTTTCCCTAAACCTTTTCCATTTTTGAGATAATTTTGATGTTTCGTCTCAGTAATTGTAGAGATAATTTCTATCTTGTCAGCGAATTCTTAATTTTTTAAGGATCGAAAATTGTATTGGAGGAGAAACCAAAATTCAATGAACTTTGTTCAAAAACCTCAATTCATGCCAAGTAGATGATATTCTTTTTATGAAGAAAAGGATATATATATATAAAAAAAAAGGTGTAAGAAAGTTTAATTTTAAAATAAAAAAACAACAACAGAAAATCAAAAGAATTCTTATCCCAAAGTATTTACTATTTGTGTAAAGATAAAACACAAGGTCTTAGAAAATTATGTTATCTAAAGGTCGCTTTTACTGTGGATTGCCATTTCTAATTTGTGACTTGATGCAATAGGGACTGTCTGTGGAATCTTAAAAAAGGCATTTAAAAAGGGGATCAGATCTAAAAAAGGTTAGCAAGTTTTTCTTAAAAAGTGAATTTATTGTTATGTAGAATAAGAAATTTAATGAAGATAAGATGAAGAAAGATTGTATAATATTCTATCAAGCCAGTGTTAATAAGGGTTTGCATTAGAGAACGGCCTTCAAGGAAACAAGATGACCTTCAGAGGCAATGTTCTCTTGTAGAAGCCTAAGAAAATTAAGTTTGGAAGGCTGACAGTTATACAAATGTAATCTGTGCCACAAAAAGGGACCATATTGATAGCTTGACATGAAATAGTTGTAACGACCTATTTTTATAGGGAGTCACAACTGTTTCTGGTCACAAATATAAAATCTTGCCAAACTCCTAGCTTATTCTAAATACAGTCAATCTTGCATCAGTGACCATGTCTATTTAGTGACCATTTTTATTAAGCGATCACTTTAAAAATCCCCCTTCTTTGTATAAGAATTTCCTAAAAAGAAGGTATTGTTGTTTTAGAAAATATTAAAAATGAATCCTTTGTTGTTGAAACTCAATAGAAATCTCTTTCTTGAGATGATTCTGGGAGATGATTCTATTGAGTTATGACAACATAGGATTTTGAGAATCTCGCAATTATTTGCATATCCAATCAAAAGGTTTATTTCTTATTTGCATTTAAAACCTAATATAAGCAACCATTTCCTTATACGACCGCTTTTTGGTGGTCCCTGTAGTGGTGGCTTCACACAAGTTTGACTGTAGTCCCATTTGTCACTGATCAACACAATGAAAAAAATGAGGAATCACTCTATCATGTCTTGTTACAGTTATATGTTGTATAATTTTACCGTTAAATAACATAAAGGCTTTACAGTTCACAGCAAAAGCTAGCATTAAAAATATTAAAACACACTTAATTACAATTCTTACTAAACTCTACTGCTTCTTTACGTTAAATAAGCTTCTTTCTTTATTACAATGTTCAATGTTGTAAATGCTCATTAAGGTTTACATTAATATAGGCTAACATAACTGTTGCTTCTTTAAGTTAAATATGCTTTGTTCATTATTGCAATAAATTCAATATTGTAAATGCTTATTTACATTTATATAGGCTGATAAAAATTAATCACATGTTCAAGAAAATAAATTGCTATTTGCTGAATTACTAAGTTAGAGTGAAAGCTTTCAATGTTGTTCTTCCATAATGCCATCTTGTTACATATTATTATTAGCCGCCACCATAGCGCAGTTGGTTAGGCATAAGACTTCCAATCTGGAAGTCGTGGGTTCGATCCCCGGTGGCGGCAAATATCCTTTCCGACGTTTGTCTTTCACCAATGGGTAGATAATCGTAAACCTATGTGAAATAGCAGTCGGAGGCTAGGAAAGGATGTAATGGTAGTACTGGCGTGAGAAATACCAGGAATCCATTGTTAGGTGCTCCGGCCGCCGCGATATAACTGAAATAATGTTGAAAGCGGCGTAAAACCCCATTCAATCAATCAATCAATCAATTGTTACATATTACATTAACAAACTGTTTCATATCTCTTCCATAGAACATATCAATCTATTCTATCTACCTAATCTGAATTATATAAGAGACAATAATAGGACCATTTTATTCTGTCTTTATTTAATTATATCTTAATTGCTTCACTCAAGATTTCCTAAGAATTAATATCTTTTCCTTCTCAAGATTTTCTCTCTTATAAAGACTTCCATTCAGAAAACTTACATATCAGCTGTGGGCATTGAATGGATTTAATATTTGATAGAATTTATATTTAAGAATCTTTATTTAGATTCATCATATTGACTTACAAAAGCACATCTTTTTAACACTTTCCCCGACGGCGGCACTCATTCTTTCCGACTATTTGTCTCTCACCAATGGGTCCATAATCGTAGACCTATGTGAGAAAGCCGCTGGAGGCTAGGAAAGGATGTGGTGGTTGTTCTGGTGAGAGAAATACCAGGAAACCATTGTTAAGTGCTCCAGCCGTTGCGATATAACTGAAAAAATGTTGAAAGCGCCGAAAAACTCCATTCAATCAATCAATCTTTTTGACACTTTGGCAGTATATATGGTTTCTATTCATTGAAAAGCAAGTTAGAAAGAATTATCTTTCATTCCTCATTATAGATATCCATGTTTACAACAACAAAATCTAGAGTTATCAGTTAATAAACTCAAATAATAAATCCATTAAATCACAACTTTGCTATGTACAGCAGTAGTAGTATTGTAGACTTGTTTATCAGCACCTATCACTTCAGTCAAGCCTTGTTCTTTAGACAATTTTTGCCATCATTACCATCATAGCAGCGTTTTATTTGTTATTGGTCTTAGTATCTAATGCAAAGAGATTTTTAAAGAAACAAATTTATTGTCAAAAAAAGAATTATTATATTCCATTATTTCTATATTATTTGCTAAAATTTAAGAGAATTTTTAGCTTTTAAGAAGCATTAGATTAATGTAAATTGCTGAGAAATAAGTGTGAGAAAAGTGATTTTAATCATTCATCAGTGATGGCTATACAGTCTGAATATTAAGGTTTGACTCCGTTCATCACCATATATCATTAATGGGTGTCCAGAATGTCGTAACTACAGCTTTATCCAAGCTGTAGATGCAAGATTTTTGGTCTCCCAGTGCCCATATATAGAATATAATTCCCGATTATCATACACATTCAGGAACTGATGTTCAGGAGGAGATAAGTCTTGTAGAGGAATTTTTGTCTGAAAAAGAAAAACAAGTTGGTAAGTCAGTGTGAGAAAATAACCCTGATTGCATTAAATTACCTCCCTTTTTGTTTACGTAAAATTGTTTTCCTTTCCCTGTTAGCTTAAAAAACAAGTGAACTCTCTGAGGAAGAGCAATGGATATAGCTGGTCATCATTTGTACCAAGTTTCACCTTTGATAAACACTGCAGAAAAAAAATTGCAAACTAACAGAAGTATTTAATTTGTGATATGAGCAGTTTGGTTGTGTAGGATTTTAAATATTATTTCAGAAGAAAATCTCAGTATTTGGAGAGATACCATCCTGAGCAGAACAAGACTTCAATTACAAAGAGTTAAGCAAAACAAAAGCATAATTTTTGGAAAGCAAAAATGCCTTTTAATTGCTCATAGTGGATAATTACACTACATTTCTGCTTTCTACTTCCATTATTTTCATCATTTTTGTTGTGGTTTTTGCATGTACTAGTACAAAATGTGTTAGTTTCTTAATAGTTTATAGAACCTAATTTCTTCGTATGTAGCTAGTATGCAGTGTAGGGTAGGGCTTGCCATTTTGTGCAATTAGGGATATAAATTATAATGATAAGTTTCAATCTTATACAGAAATGTTCAAAAACTCTGACTGCTTTAGTTTCAATTTTCCTATTCTGTAAGTAGTTTTATGACAGTTTTTAAAGTAATTAAGTCGATTCAGAAAAGTGTACAGATCTAGGATTGTAATATTCTCATATTATCTCCAATAGAGCTTTTTCATCTTAATTCTATTTATACAGAATTACAAGTTTTCTGATAACTGCTAAGAAAGAAGCATATCATAAACATGTATGAGCAAAAAGTTTAAAACAAAATGCAATTATTAGTTATGATTTGATGAAAGGGATTTTAGATGACTTCATTAAGCAAAGACTAAAAGTAGAATGTTAACTTGCAGATCTTTCAAATAGATAAATGTTTTTAGTGTTCAGTTACTTTTGTTAAATTTCAAACCATTGTTCATTTTTTTCTCAATCAATTTTTTTTTTCTAACAACAAAAAAACAACCCAAAAATATATACATTCATACATTATACATTAATTTCAATAATGGCAACCTTCATGGGTGAATATCAATGGATACATCCAATGGCTTATAATCCCCTTTAAACAAGAATAGAGTGTTAGATGACCATTTTATTGACAGAAAACAATTCAAATGAGTGCCAAAGACTAAATATTTTTGAAAATATCATCAAAATACAGTGAAAACTGTCAATAGCGGCCACCCACGGGATAAAACCAAATCGGCCGCATACGGGTGTTGAACGCTTAACAGAAAATCTAACACACACAGCCCCACCTCCCCGCGCCGGCGGCTGTCGAGACGATAAAAAATCGGCGAATATCATAACTCCATTGGATGGCACACCAAAATGTAATATTCATATCAAAAAGATTTTATATCAAAATCGGCAATAGGAGACCAAAACAATGTAAATAATTCTTGAATAGCAGTATTTATGATGTTTTGGTCATTCACTATCAATATGTTCTCACCTGGGGAATGTAATCAGCGTATGTAAACGAGTCACATTTTGTCACAGGGACCAGAAAAGAATTATTTAAACTTCATGTGAGAAAGATGATGATCAGGATTTTGACACCGATAATATTCCTGATTACTAAAATCACGTACGTGGGATATAAACAAGGTCAGGTTTTCCGGCATGCTTGACGACGTAAGTTGACGTCATTTGGAAAATCCCCAGACATTTTTGACAAGCAGCGATGATTCCGCAGAATCAACCAATACTAAACACAAAAACGTCAATTTTTTTTTTCTGCATTTGTGTTTCATTAAATTTCCTTAAGAGAATGCGATTTTTGGTGCAAAGAATTCACAGTTACTTTAAAGAGCAAATTTGCGCGGGCGGACCTGAGCTGGCCGCATACGGCAGTGAGACCGCTATTCTCAGGTGACCGCGCACACAGTTTTGACTGTATTCCAATCAGGAAATCAAAATACCACTCTATGTATAGTTCTGATTTACAAGAGTTTTGATTTCAAGAATGGATTGTTATTATTATTTCAGAGGAAGAAAAGGAAACAGTTTCTGATGAAGAATCTAAAGTACCCGTTCATGGTGAGTTATCTATCCTTTTGCTGCAGTTATTGTAGAAATGAGTAAAGCCCCTGGAAGATTTTTTTTGTTATGGGGGATAGTGCAAGGATATGTATTTCCCCTTATTATTAAGACACTTGTTATTACTTGGAATAGTACAAGGTGCATAGCTAAACTAATGTTGAGATACGCAATGGTTCTTTTAACTGCTGGATAAAGAGCAACAACACATATGCCTCTAATTAAAATCTCGTTTGAAAGACAATTAGTATGTTAGTATGCCAGTCTTGAAATCAAAACCATGATATTTGAACTTTGTGCAATTTTAAGCCGCGCGCTCTACCAACAGAACTAATGGAGCTTTGGCTGTTTAGCTCAATCCCTTCAATTTATATTGCTGGTATTATCAAAAATAAACTTTTTTCAGAAGTCACTGAAGAAATCACAAGGGTAGCTCCTGAATTCACAACTCAACTTGAAGACATCCATACGACTGATGGAGGTAAAGCAGTATTCGAAGCTCGTGTCTCTGGGCATCCAGAACCAACTGTCACCTGGCTGAAGGAAGATATCGATCTAGCCGAGGCGGAAGAATTCCAGATCACGTTCGAGGACGAGGTTGCACAGCTCACGATACCGGATGTTTATCCAGAAGATGCGGGTCGATACACGGTTGTTGCTAAGAATGAACTCGGAACTGCATCATCTTCTGCTGAACTCTTTGTTGCAGGTAAGCTTGTCTGGATTGCAAATTCCATGGCTCAGCGTGAAACAGTTGTAACTGCCTATAAACATATAGGCAGTTACAACTGTTTCCTGCTGAGCCAGCAATGTGAGGGAAATCTGAGATATTGTCTGTTTTCTGCTAATACTTTGTAACTATAGCTTATATAAATCTGTAGTTATGGGGTTAAATGGCAGAAAATTGACAATGTAAGATTTGATTTTATATTCAAATGAAATGGTTCAATGAAAACTTAAAAGAAATAAAGCAAATTGTTGGAACTTTTTTTGATAATATATGGGTTAGGTAGACATTATTACTGTTCATTCATAAATTGATAAATTCATATTTGATGGGCTGCCATTTGAATTTCCCCTAGGATAGCAGCAAGAGCGATCTATTTTTAGAACAACTCATGAATAATCATAGAGTGCTGCTAGATTTAATCGATTGGTCAGAAACCAAAGATATAAATAGCATAGTTGGCGATTTCACGTGTTTCTTGAGGGAAAATGCATTTACAGTATTTGGGAAAACCCAATGCTTGAAATACAAACATGTTGGTAATCAAAATTGTAAATAGTTTAATGAAAAATGTTTGTTTCTAAACAGGCTTTTAAACTCTATAGAGAGAGGAATAATATTAACAGACAAGCTTTTAGCTTGGCGCGTGCTCATTATAACAACGTAAAAATCTGCTAAGAAATAATTTAGACTAGCAGAGGGCTATCGAATCAGCAAACTTTCAAAATCGAACCCACGAGGTTGGATGAGCTGGCAATGTCCTCGAAAAGATGGATTGTTAAGACAAAAAACTCACAAATTTAAAGATTTTACCAACTCTTATTGTCCAAATTTGAGCCCTTTTGATTGGCGAACTATTGCACTATCCCAGCCTCTCAATGATGTACGATTTACAGTGCTGACAGCACTTTGATTTTACTGTGTTTCTATATTGAACTATGGTTCCATATACAACTTCTTTTCATTTTCATGTACTCCTGACACAAATTAACCATGATCCATCTCTGTGTTGTATTTCAATTAGCTGAGCAAGAAGAAGAGGAAGAGCTGATACCTCCAGCATTTATGAAGAAACCAAAGTTCCAGAATGTGGATGAGGGTACTGCGGTGTCCTTTACTGCTAAAGTAGCTGCACTACCTAAACCTGATGTAAGTAAATTTGATCTTGTACAAGTGACCCCTTCTATAAAGCAACTACTTTATAAAGCATTCATGAAGAAAGTTCCAGAATGTGGGCGAGGGTACTGTAGTGTCGTTTACTGCTATAGTAGTCGCTCTTTCTAAACCTGATGTAAGTACATTCTTGTTTAAGTAACCACTTCTATTAAGTGAACACTTTCATAAAGAAATTGGACAATTTTTTCTCTGGATGAAAAAATGAAACTTAATCCTATGTCTTTAAAACTCTGTACTTTAACCTGATTTAGGTAGAGTAGATCTTGGTATGGCCATCTCCCAATTGTGTTTAGTTACTACTTTCATTTAGCAATCATAAAATTTCCCTTTCCTAGGCATCAAATGTTTTGGATGATTTTCACTCTAATTTGAGAAGATTATATCCAAAATTATTTAAACCTGCTAGAATTGTCTAATTAGATGAACAAAAAAATGCTATAACTTACATATCAAAGGTTCAGTGCAAGAGTGTACTAAGTGTATATACACTGTATATGCACTTAGTACACTCTTTCTCTGAACCCTTGATCTGTAATAAAAAAAGATATATTTGTGACAGAAAAGTGTATAAAGCAAAAATATGAAATTTTGTCGATGGAATATCATTATTTATTTGTATTCTGACAGATCTACTGGAGTCATAATGGTGAACAGATTGAGGAGAATGAGGTGTACACAGTCGAGACCATCGAGGATGGAAACACGTACTCCTCGACCTTGACCTTACAAGAGGTCACGCCCCAGATGGCCGGTACATACAAATGTGTGGCTATCAACGAGGCTGGAGAAGAAAATGCATCTGCTTCTCTCATTGTAAAAGGTGGGTTGCTTAAACTGTTTCCTCTCTGTATTAAAAAATACTACAGTTAGATGTTTTTAATAATTAATGAAAAAAAAATGTTAAGGTAGTGAAACGGTAATAGATCCGTAGCTTTTAGGAAGTAAAGAACTTTAACAGTGTTAACCAAGGTTTTCCTAATGTTTCTCACTAGGAAACCTTGGTCAACATTGTGAAAGATCACTAATTCCGAAATGTTGCGGAACTATGACAGTTCCACTACCTTAACATAACTGAACATCTTTTTACTTGTATTAAATCTAATGCTTTTCAGAATAAAGCTATTTAGGAAATTCATATTTTAAGTATGTCATAATAGGTCATATTAGGTCAAGATCAAATTTCACTGGAATTCAGTGAAAAGCTGGTGAAACCAATTCTATGCAAATTAGTTGAAAAGATATTGACCAGTAGAAGTAGATATAAAAGATATTTTATCAACTTCTTTGGCTTTAAGTCTCCTTAGTCGATGTAACAGACAATAAAATAAAATAAACAAAAGGAAAAATAAGTGTCTCAAAGCAGTAAATTTACCATTTTGTTAATTCCACTGGTATTAAGTGTTAATTTGATCACTGAGAAATCTTGATTCATACCATCCATGTAATATAAAAAGAATATTCAACTGGGTTATTTTACTCTGCATCAGCAGTCATGTGATAATGATAATAATTCTATTACAGAAGCAGAAGTTCAAAAAGACTTCAGAACTCAGCTCAAGAAAGAAGTGTAAGTTGATTTATTTTGTGTCATGTAGTTAGAAAATATGACTGAAGTGTTGGAAGATGTTAGATAGTTAGAACAGTTATATGTTTACAGAGAGTCAAGATAAGAGGGGGTAAAGCTAGTCTAAAATCTTTATTCCAAATAAAACCCTATGTTGTGGGTACTATTTTGAATTGTCTCGATGAGACGTTTCAAATGATTATCAACAACATAGGGATTAAGTAAGGAATATTGAAATATTTAAGTTTGAAAACCAATATACCCCCTCTATCTGTAGCTCTGTGTTTACAGAGAGTTTGGCTTTAAAGAAAAGGCATGGTAGTGGCGGGCTATAAAGGGCAAGCAATTTCTTCATGAACCACAATGTTTTTCAAAGCTTTTTTTTAGGAATGTTGTACACTGGAATCATATGGAAATAGGTTACATAGCATGGAAGTCAGGATGTATGAGACTGTTGAGGTTTGATTTAAGGCAGTAAATAGCTGATGGCTGAATTGATTAATATGTTCCCCTTCGAAAAGAGGGGGTATATTGCTTTGCAATTGTCGGTCGGTTGGTCCGTCCGTCAATCAGTCGGTCGGTTGGTCCGTATGTACGTACACCGTTTTTTTTATGTCCAGAGCAAATCTCATAAAGTATGCAAGCTAGAATCATGAAACTTCACAGGTGGATAGATCTCATTGAGGAGAAGTACAGTGCATAAGAACCATAACTCTACTCGTCATATTTTGTGAGTTATTTCCCTTTGTTGATTGACAAAGAATAGAATATTGACCTGCTTTTATGGGGGGCATGAATGTTTTACAAACATCTCTTGTTTTTGAAGATGAGCAAAGTCTAACCAAATTAGCAATTTGTTTTATTACTTTGTTGTTGTTGTTGTTTCAGCAGTTTTGAATAGCAGCATGCAAAATGCCTAATTTAGCTTAAGTTTTGCTTCTGAGAAATAAAAAGGTGAAAAAAATCATGTAAGGCTTGAATGAAAATGGCTTACTTCTGTTTCATTAGAAAAAGTTATTGTTTGGTATGATACATGCATGTATATATTGTTGTATTATTATGGAAACCAAAATAACCAAAGGGTCAAGGTCACTATTCAACAGCAAGATTTTGGTGTAACCATAGATGTGTAAGTTTAAATGTGTGATCACGGATCAAAGGTCAAGCTTGTCTTTAAATTCTATGGACAAAATTGACATTTGATCACTCACTTAAACTTGTGAATCTGTAAAAGTATGATCATAGCATGTGTATATCATTATATATCTTGGTAAATATGAGTAGGGGTCAAGGTCACTCCACCCAACAACAATATTTCATGAGCAACTATAATGTATGACCATTGCATGTTTTATATTGTTATATATCTAGGAAAACCAAAGTAGGGATCAAGGTTGCTACCCAGCAGCAAGATTTTAGAAGCAACTTGCAGACTAAAGTGTAAGTTTAATTGGAAATAGTATTGCACATACTTAATAAAGAATATACCAATTTTAAGGTTGCTGTAGAGATTGTACTGGAGAAAAGACAAGGTTGCTGAAATAATTTCTAGTGATCAAGGTTTCAACAGATTACTAGAAATAAATAATGATAGTAATATACAGTCAAACCTGTCTTAAGCAAGCACCCAAGGGACATTCAAAAAGCGCTTGCTTAAGGCAGGTGCTTGCTTAAGACAGGTCAATTTCAGTGTTAATAGCTCTTTTGGGAACCCGGCGACCGCTTGCTTAAGACAGGTTGCTTGCTGAATACAGGTGGCCGCTAAGACAGGTTTGACTGTAGTGATAATTGAACCAGTAAACTGTAGCTGAGTATGTCAGTGGTTTAGTGCATAATTGTTATTTTGGTGCTCTCACAGCAGTTATGCACTAGGCCCTTAATTTGGGTTTTCAAGTATTCAAGGTAATGACCATCATAAGTCTACAAAAGTAAAGTAAAAATAAAGTAGAGAAGTTTGAACGTATTGGTACAGATAATTGGGGTTCTGTGAGCCAGTCCATTATCTTTATTTCCTAAATGAAACCCTATGTTGTTGGTACTCATTGGAATTGTCTTGGTGAGACAATTCCAATGTGTACCAACAATATAGGGTTTGTGATATGGTTGAAATACTTTGATCTAAAATCTGAAATGCCCCCTCTATATGCAAGTCTGAAGGGATCAGTATTTAACTGTTGTAAGTAACCTATAATAGTTATAGGCTTTAACAATAGTTTTGCATTGACCCCTAGGTATCTGTTCTCCATTCAAATGAAAAATGAACCTGCATGTTAGATTTCCAACAATTTCAAATATGCGCAAAGCAAAGACTCTGACTAGCCTGTGCATCGACATAGTCTGACAAGTCTTCACTTTGCACTATTAGCTAGATAAAGGGCTCAAAGTATATGTAGAAAATCAGGTAACTTTTAATTTACAGTTTTTGACTGTCTAGGCCTCTCAATGTTTATGTGTCATGAACATTTCAGAATGTTGGAAATGTCACGCACAGGATCAAATGTTATGATTGAAAGCTAAGAGAAATCTCAAATGAAGAATTTTCATCTGAAATCACTAATGGTCTTCAAGAACAATAAACATTGAATTTAAACTTCTTACTAATGTACGGCTTTTCCTGCTTAAAAGTTTTTTTCATTATTTTGAAATTGTTGCTTATATTATTTTGATGTTGTTACCAAGTTCAGATATTGTTTTTTTGTTTGAAGTTAATTGTTAATTGTTTTCTTGCTTTGCATGTTTAGAAAAACAAAAGTAGGTGTGAAAGGGGACGCTGAACAAGTTGACTTCCGTGACATGCTCAAACATAAAGTGTAAGTGTTGTCCGAATCAAATATAACTCACAGATACCATATTTCCTCTAGTAAGAATTCTCTCCCTGAAAAAAGCTTCTCATGCACTATTTGCTTAGAAAAGCTTATTTCTATTCAATGAAATTACCAAAATTTTAAGAATTTTGTGAGTTGTTTTCTTTAATTAGAGACTGATTTACACCAAATTTAAAGTGATTGATTAGAGAAAACAAATCTCAAATTAAAGGTGAAAAACAAAAATAATCATTTGTTAGATATTTTGCTCAAAAATTGATATTTTGCTTTGAAAAATTGGGTACAAAGTAAAAGCTCTGTATAAGTATCTATATGAAACATATATAGGAGAAATATGGTATATAAACATGTATCAAAATACAAATAATGTCACGATATATAGAGGGATTAACAGAATGGTTTCATTTAAAACATATTCAAGGAAATCCTTAAAGATATATTTAGTACTGCAGATGTTAATAAATACTTGTATGCAAATATTTTATGGGATGGCAATATATCGTTTCTCTATTCTTATTGTACCTGATCAAATGGCTGGCTTGGCTCATAACAGTTGTAACTGCCTATGTGGCATTAGGTTTTAATAACTTGATCATTTTTGTGGATTGCTTTTGATACATCTTTCATATTTAATTTTTTTATAAACAGGGAAAGCCTTAAATCAGTAAAACTATCAAGGTAATTTGAAACTAAAGAATGATTTGTGACGTTTGATCTCCATTCATTCCATGTTTGAAGACATTGTGTTCTTCTATAAATGTTTAAATTTCCCCTGCATTCCTAAAAATATTTTGGCCAATATAACTGTTTTTGCAATTGAATATTACATTGATTGATTGCCTTAATATTTAATTATTGCTCCCTTAGGAATGGAATTATCCATATACTCATACAAATATTAATGTTTTAGCCTTGTGATATGATATTTCCCCTCACTAGTATGACATCATTAAAAGCTTAATCAAATTCCAGTTATTCTTAACAAAGAATCCAACACAGTTGACAAATCTGTCAAACATTATTCCAATATTTCTTGTTATTCTTTAAACATCAAAGGGTTTGTCATAAGGATATCAAAGAAATACTTGTGCAATGTTGTTTATGGAACTATTTTGTAAGATTGCAATACGAAAACCTGTGAAAACTCTTGAAGTTAAAAGTACAGATATTAAATGGAAGTCTGTCATGATGACTTTGAATCAAATATTTCCTCCTTTCTAAAATTCTAGACTAGATGAAATTGAAAAAAAAGTTGGAAAGGAATGGGTTTAATTATATAAAAAAATCTTTTGGAAGTAAATATTTTGGGAAAAGGAGAAATAGCTTGTTACAAGCAATTTTACATTTTCCACAATATTTTCACAATTAAGATATCAAAAGGAGGTAAAAAATGGGAGTATACAGAAAAGCGCAAATGTCATAATATTTGATGTTGCCTGTGTTGATAGTTTAAGTTGCAAAGTTTAATTGCCTTTTGCTCCTAATTTTGCTGAAAGAATTTTAATGATATGAAGCCATATTTGTGTATATTATGCATGTCTAACAAACCCATGTTTTCCCTATTTTGCTTGCACAACAGTGACACTAAGGTAGGAGAGCGCTTTCAAGCAGAACAGGTCGATTATAGAACTGAAGCATTGAAAACTACAGTAACAACCAAAGTTGGTGAAAAGTTTCACGCAGAGCAAGTTGATTATCGAACTGAGGCTCTCAAAACCAAAGTAAAAACGAAAGTTGGTGAGCAATTTCAGACAGAGCAAGTTGACTACAGGGATGTTCTTTCGAAAAAAGTTGACACCAAAGTCGGAGAGACTTTCGATACTGAACAAGTTGATTATAGAGACGCTATTAAGACAAAAGTTACAACTAAAGTTGGGGAACAGTTTGAAATGGAACAAGTTGATTACAGAGATGCCTTAAAAACTAAAGTGTAAGTCAATAAGTTTTTGGGGGGAATGAAAATTAAGGAACACTTTCAAACTGTTGTTCCTAATAATTTCTGTTTTCAGCACAAGTAATCTAGTGCATCTGGTCATATAAAGGTAATTTTAAATAGAAAAAAGAAACTTGCTTTTAATTTTTCAAGTTTATAGATTGTCTCTCACCAATGGGTTGATAATCGTAGTCCTATGTGAGAAAGCAGCTGGAGGCTAGGAAAGGATGTGGTGGTTGTACTGGTGAGAGAAATACAGGGAAACCATTGTTAGGTGCTCCAGCAGCAGCGATATAACAAAAAATGTTGAAAGTGACGTTAAACTCCATTCAATCAATCAATTCAAGTTTATAGAATTTGATCACGTCTTTCATTAAAATTCAAATCTGGAAAATAGAGTACTTGTATAATTCATCTAGAAAAAATCAGGGTATTGAATAATGCAGCTATGATTGGCAGATGCTGATATCATATATAATAATTGCTCAGAGCGAATCAGTTGTAACTCCCTATATGCATTTAGGGAATTACATCCGTTTCATGCTGACCCATTGATATAAGCCTGTGTTTGTTTCTAATAATCCCATTGTGCAAACAATCATAGCATAAACTCTGAGCAGCCAGTGCATCTGTTGTTAGGCTGATCTAAGTCTTTATTTGATGTACGAGGAAAATTGCTGGTAAATGCTGGAAATGTCACACACAGACTCACTATATATATAATGCTTTTGTTTTAACTTAGACTTTAATATTTTGCTACTAATTTTTTATGATATTATATTTTTATATTGTGTTGCATGTTGCATTTTGAAGTATGTTTTTACCTTTGCATGTACAGTGAAACCAAAGTTGGCGTGCAATATGAAATGGAGCAAGTTGATTACACTGTTGCTTTGAAAAATAGAGTGTAAGTATTCATGTTTTAACTTTCAGTTCAAGAGAAAATAAGAGATTAGTCATTATGTTTGAAATAAGTTTCACCCAAATATAGAATTAAGATATACCGAGGGGTTAGTGCAAGATTATTGTAAGTGCCTATATATTTATAGGCACTTACAATAGTGTTGCACTGAGCCTTCGATACATAATCATTCAGTAAAAGCACCAGGGCAGTAGAGTAAGATTAACACTTTTAGCTCAACTGTTTAAGAAGATAACCTGTGATATTATTATTGCCTTGGTGTTGTCATGGTTGTCATCTTTGTTGAAAATTTTGTCATATTTCTGGTATTACCAAAGGAATTCACTTGAAACCTGAACACATATTCACTATCTAAAGAGCAACATATTGTTGATTTTCCGCCAATATCTCATAACTACAGCTTTTAACAAGTTACATCCTATTTAAACAAACAAACATGCAAGAAAATTCAAAATTGCATAGCCCAGTATATTTGTACATAAGGGTTTATTGTGGTGCATAAATACAAAGAAAATTCAAAATTACATTGCCCAGTATATTTGTATACAAGGGTATATTTTTGTGCTTAAATTAAAAGAAAATTCAAATTCACATTGCCTATTATACTTTTGTACAAGGGTTTATTGTAACCAAGAGTGGTAGAAAAGTTGCATTATGGTATTTATTTGTATACCCAATTGTACTAACAAGGGCTTTTTATCTGAAATCTATCCTATTTGAAATCTTTCCTGATGTAAAGCAATATATTCATCAAGAACTTAACAGAAATTAAAAGATAAAATAGTGTGAATGTTATTTCTATTACAAAGTTTATATCCCATATCTGAGATACCTGAAAGAAGAAAAAGTGTTAAAAAAGTGTAAGTTAATGCTAGAGTAATAGGGATTTGGATTCTTTTATGTAACTTTGCATGAGTTTGACTTTAAAATTTACAAATTATATCTCAATCTTCAATTCTCAATGAATTACGTAGTTTATCACTATAAATGATGTCTTGAATTTGAGGGTTCAGTGCAAGACTGTACTAAGTGTACACTTAGTACACTCTTACGCTAAACCCTCGATCAGTTGTTCACTTGTGAGAGTAACAGACGTGACAGTGTTGAGGTATTGAATATTTACTAGTACAATATTACTATTACAAAACAATTTTTTTTTAAAAACAGATGGATCATTTCAACTTAGCTTCCAAATATCTGCAACCATTTACATGGTCTGTAATGAAATCTATGGTTATTTTAAGTAAATAAATAAGTGATTGAATAAGTGAAAGTTTTATTATATCTTGCATCATCATTGACATAGTCACTGATTCTTTTGGGAATGTTTTAATATGAAGAAAATCAAGGGAAAATGTTTTAAAGATGCACTAAATTGGGTTGAGGTGGGGTCTGCATTTGAATTTTCATTTGGTATAAGGTTATTGTGATTCAGTATAGGCATCACTTCTTTACTGCATGAACAATATATAAAACTTTTTTGACTACTATGTCTTAATATTGCATGTTTTGTATTCATTGCATGGTTTGTATAATAACCTCCCCTTATCTGACTCTTCAATTTAGGGAAACTAAAGTTGGTACACAATATGACTCACCACAGTTGGACTTTAGACATGTCCTTCAATCTGACATACAGCCAGGGTAAGTTTGGGGTGGTTAATGTTTCAAGTGATGTTAGATAAACTTTAAAGGTTTCCAGTTCAAAAGATATCAAAGGAATTAGTTTAGCATTATTTCATGTTTGAAAGTAATTGATAATTATAATTGCAAAATCAACTGAAATTTATTGCTAACAATGATATGATTTTTGCATTTAATTATGTTTGGATGATGACTAAATTTTCTCCAATTTTTATGTGAAAGAAGGCAATTTATTGTATGTTTCAATGTTTTCATATGTTATAAAAATGTCTTCAAGATTTAAGATAAAAACTATAATTAGATAAATAAAAATAAAAATCCTTTCTATTCTGATGAATTTCCTGAAAAATTAATAATATCTTTGACAATATCCAATCAGACTCAGACAATTTTTGATGACTTAAAATGTTGTATACTTGTTTAGGATATCCAAGATGAAGTAAAGTGAAGGATTGGTATTATCACATTAAACCAAGAATAAAAAAGTCATTTTAATTTCACAGAGTTTCATTTGTTTGTTACATAGATGTTAAGACAATATACAGAATCTTACATAAGTTTCAATTATCTTTTATGATTTATACTTCCCAGAATGAATAAAAGAATGTCACTTCAAGAAAAGACTTACTTTTTTGCTCAATCTTATAGAATAGCTGTTTGATAAAATTTTTTTTATGGGGGTATGGCAATATTTTCTTTGCTAAACAGAAGACTCAAGCAAAAGAAATGAATTTAAGGAAAACTCGAAATGAAATATTTCTTTTTTCCACAGATCATTTGCTGAAGAGGAAGAAGTCATAGAAAAACCAGAAGAGGTTCAAACAGTGGAAGCTGAAGTTACTCTCCCAACTGAGGAACCCAAAACAGCTCCAGAATTCTCTATTGTCCTTGAAGATGTCAAGGTCAAAGAGGGAAAACCAGCCCAATTTGTTGCCAAGGCAACTGGAGAACCAACACCTCAAATCACATGGTACCATGACGATGAACTCATTGAAGATGGAGAGATTTATAAAATCAAGTAAGATATAGAGTATACTTGTTTCATTCTGTTTAAAGCTGCTCTTTCACAGTTTGGGAAAATGTGCTTTTTGAAATTTTTTGTAAAATTAATTGGAAGTAATGACCTCATCATGTTGAAACCTTGAAAATAATAAGATTCAATCTGGTAATGCATTGAAAGAAAGACTGATATTCCTGAATTTAGCGAAAATCATTCTGAAAAAATAAAGAAACTACTAATGCCTTAAAAATTATTCTTCAATTTCAAGCAAACTATTTATTCATGTGAATTCTGTATGTTTCTCTTGTTCAATCAAAGATAAGGGTAAAAGTATTTGACAGCTGGAAATTTCATATCATTACAAGCAAACACAAGACAAAATTTTGATGCAATGCATCAAAGTAGGCCGCAAATTATTTGGTTATCATCAATGAATAATGTATTTCTTTATAAAAATATTTTTTTGCAAACAATACCTATCTATATTTTAAAGATTTTAACAACAATAATGGCCCTACTTTAGCATGCACACCCGGCTTAAATACACTAAGGAGTACTTTATTTCAACATAGGCACAATGAATTACACATGATGGTAAAGTGATTGCCTTTTTTAGCTTTTCTGTTTTCTAAGAAAACCTGAGGTATGGAGATCATTTTAGCGGCGTTGGCATGGTTGTTTTTGACCTGTTGTTATTGAAGATATCTTCATAAAATTTAGCATGTATGTTCACTATCTCAAGAGCTATCCAGACAATCAAGGGGGACAACTCTGAAAAAGGGTTTTTGTAAGAGTCCCTTTTCCACTCAGCTTTTTGTATTATCCAGCACCTGCAGCCAAGCACAGCCAAGGGTTGCACCCATAGGCGGTGCTCTTGTTAGAATAATATATTCACTCAACCTTCATGCTGATGTATGCGGAGTTATCCGAAGAAATTAGCATAAAGAAAGAAAATACAGACTCAAAATAATAGCACAAACAATTCTGAAATCAGAACACGAGGCCAAAGGTTCAAGTTATCATTCAATAGCCGTCAATCAAACTAGTACTAAGACTGCACCTATTTGAAGTAAAAGGACCTACTTCGGTTGTTCCAAAATAGTTTGGTGAGAAAAAGTGATATGCTCCTTTTGTCGCATTGTTTTAATGCTTGAATAACAGTAACTGGCTTGAAATTATGTTATGCTAAGTGCCAGACAACTGCTACATATAACACATAGGATTAGATTAATTAAGGTAGAAACATTTATTCTCTAGACCAGAGCTTTGATATAAGTCATCACACACTTTTGTACCAAAAGGATTTCTAGTGTAATTGTGCACAATGAAGTATTGTGGGGTTTTTTTAAACCGCAAAAATGCCAATTTTACTATATGTTTAACAAGACCAAAACAGACAGGAGTGTAACCATAGATGTATCTCCTGTGAGAATCACTTTGATGTAAAAAAAAAAATGCAGAAAACAGGGGGAAAGATAGTAAAAACTAGGTCAAACATGTCTGAGTGATCAGTCATTTTAATGAAATGTGCAATATTTGTAAAATCAAGTTCATAACCAAAAACTCTGATTTTATTGCTCAATAATTTTCATTACAAAACAGTCTTTGAAAAACTGTTGTTTGATCCAGGCTGCATTATACGGTTTTCTATGTTTTGAATAAAAACATTGGACAGGTTTTATAATAATATATCCCTAATCCCCCATGGTCATATTCAAAACGCATTCCTACTGGTAGGCCGCTTCTGCGGCCTACCAATGAAAAATTATTCAAGGAAAGTAATGATTTTGTAATTTTTAGACTCAAAATAAATAGACTGGATCGCTTACTGATCTTGCTGCTTCGAAAAAATAAGTTAAAAAAAATATTGAAAAATGTTGGTTTTAGTTCCTATGCCCTTGGACCATTCTCAATATTCTAAAAATACACACATTTCCAAGTTTCATATTTTTTCTATGAAAATCTGTGAAAGAGCATCTTTGAGATAGATACATCTTTCATCGAGTAAATAACAAAACCCTTTTTATAGCACAGCAACAAGTGATTGAAAAAAAAACAGCTTCTGTTGTTCACACAAAGAAGGACTATTGCTCTTTTAAAATGAATGAATAGCACATAGATGATAAACTGCTTGTAAAAATCATTTAAATGCAAGAGAATTTGCTATCAACTGAAGGTTGCATATCTTTCTTTCAAATATTTGTGTCTAATTGCAAATCTTTCAATAGTGAAAAGTGGTAAAATTTGGTTCATATTTTGTGTCATCTTTGATCACTTACTAAAATTTGTCCACATGTATAAACCAAAATTAATGACTTTTGATGACTCACTAAAACTTTTTCATCTGTATAGAAGAAATTGAGCTTTGATCTTTTACTAAAACTATTTCATCTGTATATGTAATCAGGTACCCATCAGAAGGGGAGAGTACTCTAGTGTTAGCTGAAGCATTCCCAGAAGACACTGGGGTGTACACTGCCAGGGCCACAAGTGAAGCTGGTGAAGTAGAATCTACTGCTACTCTTCAAGTTGAAGGTAAAATTTCAAACTTTTTCACATGGATATCGGAAAAAAACTTTACATTTTTTGATATCTATATTCATGTTTTTATCTAATAGCTTGAGAATTTATTTATTATCCCCCGCCGTTTTCGGCGAGGGGATATAGTAATGGTCTCTGTCCGTCATTCCGTCTTTCCAAGGTTCCGTCACTTAACTTGTCCGGAGCATATCTACTAAAGTATAATAGCTATCAACTTGAAACTTTATGGGTGGATAGATCTCATGTAGGAGAAGTGCAGTACACAAGAACTACAATTCTTGCTTGCATAATTTTGGAGTTATTGCCCTTTGTTATTTTTTTACTTAGATTTTGTCTGGAGCATATCTCCTAAAGTATAATAGCTATCAACTTGAAACTTTATGGGTGGATAGATCTCATGTAGAAGAAGTGCAGAGCAGAAGAACTATAACTCTGGCTTGCATAATTTTGGAGTTATTGCCCTTTGTTATTTTAAAGATTTTGTAGGGGTTTAATTTCTTAAAGTACAATATAATCCTTAATCTATTAGGCTTCAGTTTACTATCAAGCTTTCACGTGGGGGATGGCCATGTCCGACATGGCTCTTGTTACACAAGAAGAACTTAAAGTCAGTATTTTATGATAATGTGCAAGGACATTTTAAATGTTTTCGATAACATTTGATTAGGTACTTACTTTAAGATCTGAAGTTGACAATATATAAACTATATAAATAAATGAAAAACTATAAAGAGTATTTGATTTCATTGACATTGTTGATGCTGGCTACTAAGAATTTGGATAAGAAATATTGCTTGGTTATGTTGACATATTGCAGGTTTTCATGATTTCAATGAAATGCCATTAACCCTATAAATGATGTGTATAATTATTTTGACAGAATTAATTGATGAGCCAGAACAAGTTGATTTTAGAGGTGCATTGAAAACCAAAGTGTAAGTGTCATTTACTATATTTGTAATTAATATTTGATCCATTTGTATTTCAGCTAAGGAACCTACCAAAGTTGATCAGTAAGAAATCATTATAGCATGAGATTTAACCCGTTGCTGTTTAATCCCTGCTTTTTACGTGCCTGTAATTTTATGATTGAGAAAACATTGTGAAAAAAGAAGAAATTGCTTCTGACAAGCAATTTCTCCTTTTTCCACACCATTTTCTACCCTACAGAATGGTTATTTTTTCAAATTAAATCCACTTTGAATTTTCGTCTGCAAAACCTTTGAATTATGACAGGTCCAAAATTTTGTAAAACAGGAAAGGGTTAATTGAATGTTGTGCTATGATTGTTTGAATTTTTCCCTATGAATATTTATAGACCTTTGCTAGATAATATATAAAAGTAAATCATTATCAATTAAGTCTGTATGTGAGATTTCCAACAATTTCACACCTGCACGAGGTACGAATATTTAGTACCATTGACAACATCACAATGCAAAAGTAAAATATGCTGATTGCATGAAGAGGGGTTTGGACCTTATCTATCTATATATCTATATGGTCAGACTGTGGGGCTACACAGGCTGGTCAGAATCTTTGCATTGCGTACATGTGAAATTGTTGGATATGCCACGCACAGGCTCAATATATATTATTATGCTTGATTTTACCATGATCTTTTTTCTTTCTTTTCTTGATATGATTTATGAATGTTATTAGTATTATTCAGCAATATACTTTTACTTTGAAGCCATTTATAAGCATGTTTAACATTGTGTCAAGTTCATAACAAGCTGTAATTTCCTACTTGCTCATTCTTTTGGACTATTTGTCGCTCACCAATGGGTTGATAATTGTAGACCTATGTGAGATAGCAGCTTGAGACTAGGAAAGGATGTGATGGTATTACTGGTGAGAGAAATACCATGAAACCATTGTTAGGTGCTCCAGTCTCTGCAAAATAACTGAAAAAATGCTTAAAGTGGTGTAAAACTCCACTCAATCAATAAAACCTACTTGCTCACTTTGTTATCCAGGAGTTTCAAGTTCAAATCCATACTTAGTCAAACATCGATCTCGAGGGTTCAGTGCAAGACTGGAGTAAGTGTATATACAATGTATATACACTTACTCCAGTCTTGCACCGAACCCTCGATCTGTGTGTGCTGTTGGTTCAGTAGTGAGGGTCAATTCTTGACATAACCTGACAGGATTGAGAAGGGTTGTTGGTTTGAAACCCAGATGTGCCCTTGCTCACTGTGTGGATGTCTAGGCTACTTAGCAGACAAAGCTTCATGCATATTTGAAAATATTTGACATGTTATACAGAGAATAACCCATTCTCTTTAACATTTGTAGCATGCAATTTGTTATACAAGCATGTGTGTGACATTTCCAACAATTCCACATGTGCAAGATGGAAAGACTTGATGGATTTCCACACAGTGCACCTGCAAGACTGTTGTTCACTTGTGAACAGGGACTGTATGTCCGTAGTTATGTATTAAGTGCATATTGGAGAAGCTCATCAGTTTTTGCAGAGGCACAGGCTGATCAGAGTCTAAACTTTGTGCACATGTAAAATTGTTGGGAATGTCATGCACAAGCTCCAATGATTCTTACTCTTTCTTGAAATTGTGGAATTATTTTTTTTTATTGAAGTTCAGCATATCTTTGGTGTAAAATCTCTGTCTGCATGAAGTTTTATTATGTTGTACTTGCTAGAAAGAATAGTTTGATGACTTTCGGATATGCTTACAACATGTTGATATTACCTTAAAACAATCTTTCATTCACTATTTTGGATACATTGTCAGAAACAATTTGTCTTACAAACATAATCAGAGGTACAGATAAAAGGGGGTATTTTCAGTCTAAAATCTTTATTTCTCAACGAAACTCTATGATGTGGGTACTCATTTGAATTGTCTCGTCGAGACAATTCCAATGAGTACCCACAAGATAGGATTTGAGCAAGAAATGGTGAAATATTCAAATTTAAAATTCAAAACATCCCCTCTATCTGTAACTCTGATAGTAGACTGAATATTAGCCCTTAATAAACTGATACCAGTCTGAGGATCAAACCCAGGTGGACAAGATTTACAAGACAAATGTGCTAACCACTGAGCCGAAGAAAATTCAATTTTAATATTACTTGTGTGTGTTTGACCCTGGCTGACGTCAGCTTATTTTTCAGCTATGCTCAGTTGCAGACTTTATTTAAATTTTGTTTGTGCATGCTAGTTATGTTGGTATTATTTACCTATTTTAACTAGGGATACTAAAGTTGGTGTTGAATATGGCATGGAACAACAAGACTTTAGATCTCTGCTTAAACCTTCACCCAAAAAATCACAGTAAGTCAGAAAAATAATTAAAACAAAGACACAAACATAGTTCAAGAATTCACTGAGAAAATATTGTAAGTGCGTATTAGTGTTTGGGCACATACAATAGTTTTGCACTTGAATTACTGCTAAATTAGTTTTGAAATATTTACCTGTAAGATGGATAAATTTAGTTCAAGGATCATATTTATATTGGGATCCAAATGACCAAAGGTCTTCTATTGTACTTACTTTACATTGCAGCTCTAGAACAATTTTTTTTTATTAGCTCACCTGAGCACAAAGTGCTCAAGGTGAGCTATTGGGATCGTAGAATGTCCGTCGTCCGTTGTCAGTCGTGCGTCTACGACGTGCGTCGTCCACAATTTCTTTAAACATCTTCTCCTCCTAAACCAGTGGGCCAATCTTGATGAAACTTGGCAGGGATGTTCCTTGGGTCAAGCTCTACCAAAGTTGTTCAAATAAATGAAATGCACCCTTAACCTTCCCTTTACCCTTTACAAAAAGGGTGAAAATATGAAAATCTTTAAAAATCTTCTTCTCTGAAACAAGAAGGTAGACAGCATTCATATTTGGTATGTAGCATCATCTAGTGGACCTCTACCAAGTTTGTTCATATCAAGACCCTGGGGTCATATTTGGGCTTTGCACGGGCCAAACCCTTTTTACATAGAATCAAAGAGCGAAAATCTCTAAAAATCTTCTTCTCTGTAACAAGATGGCAGACAGCTAAAATATTTGGTGTGTAGCATCACCTAGTGGGCCCCTACCAAGTTTGTTCATAACAAAACCCTTGGGTCATATTTGGGCTTTGCATGGGTGCATCCCTTTATCTCTTATGAGCACGAAGGGTAAAAAAATGAAAATCTTCAAAAATCTTTTTCTATGAAACCAGAAGGTAGAGAACTTTCAAATTTGGTATGTAGCATCATCTAGTGGACCTCTACAAAGTTTGTTCATATCAAGACCCTGGGGTCATGTTTGGGCTTTGCCCGGGCCCAACCCTTTTTACATAGAATCAAAGAACGAAAATCTTTAAAAATCTTCTTCTCTGTAACCAGATGGCAGACAGCTTGAATATTTGGTGTGTAGCATCACCTAGTGGGCCTCTACCAAGTTTGTTCATATCAAGACCTTTAAGTCATATTTTGGCTTTGCATGGGTGCATCCCTTTATCTCTAATGAGCACGAAGGGTAAAAAAATGAAAATCTTCAAAAATCTTCTTCTATGAAACCAGGAGGCAGACAGCTTTCATAATTGGTATGTAGCATCATCTAGTGGACCTTTACCAAGTTTGTTCATATCAAGACTGTAGAATCATATTTGGGCATCACCCGGGCGCAACCCTTTTTACATAGAATCAAAGAGCAAAAATCTTTTAAAATCTTCTTTAATTGAAACCAGAGGGCACACTGCTTTCATTTTTGGCATGTAGCATCATCTTGTGGGCCCCTACCAAGTTTGTTCATATCAAGACCCTTGGGTCATATTTTGGCTGCACCCGGGCGCATCCCTTTCATATGAGCACGATGGGTGAAAATGGGAAAACCTTCAAAAATCTTCTTCTCTGAAACCAGAAGGCAGACAGCTTTCATATTTAGAATGTAGCATCATATTAAGGACCTCTTCCAAGTTTGTTCATATCAAGACCCTGGGGTCACTTTTGGGGTCCATCCGGGTGCATCCCTTTTTACATAGAATCAAAGAGCAAAAAGGCATATCTGTCTCGCTCTTCGCTGAAAATGTTCCATGGTATTGATCTTAGGCAATTATCTTCTTTTTGACATATGCCTATCTAATTAATGTGATGTCCCAGGGGTCATAGAGACTCAGGTGAGCGATCTAGGACCATCTTGTTATAAAATTTTGTGAATAAGCAGGTGTGATCATTTTCATAGCTTGTAATTAAAAGAAAACATTAGATGATATCTTTGCCAAATTGAATAGAATGGAATTTTTTTACCAGTAGAAATGATAGATTTGTTTGACATTGAACCTACTGGTAAATGTACATAATCATTGATTGATTCAGTTAAATTTTGATGATAATTTGGTATGCTATTCATATTTTCTATATGAAGACTAAGTTTTTATAATCATTTAACAAAAGTGAACAATGCAAAATCTTTGTAATATATTATTTCAAACATTATTATTTATTGAAATTAAAACACACACTCACACAAATTATATTGCAAATATATAGGTAGATACTACTGTTTTGGTCTAGCCCTATTAGTATCTAAGGAATGTTAAGTTGAATTTTATTGTTAACCTGTGGTTATGTTCCAATTTGTTTAGGAAATTCGAGGAAGACATCACAGAGACCTTGGTTATCACCACTGATATTCCTGAAGAACAACAAGTCGAGGAAACTGTTGTTATTGCTCCGGTAAGAGATATGATTTGTATATCAAGGGTTCAGCACAAGACTGTACTAAGTGTATGTACAATGTATATACACTTAGTACAGTCTTGCACTGAACCCTGGATATTTGAAATACATGTATAGCTTTGCTAAGAATCTTGATTTTTCAGAATTTTTTACTGTCTTTTGAATTCAGAAATCTTTTTTAAAGTGTATTTGAAAGAAAATTAAGGATAAAAATTATACTATATATTTAAAATATCCAGTACAAAAATTACAAGAAAATAGAGGGAAATATCTTTGATTTAGAAACTGTTGTCATTGTAATAGAATTGTTTTGCATGTTACATGTATACCTTACTTAGAATCTTACCATTACAAACCCTTTGAATGACTTTATTTAATTAATGTTTGATTCAATTTTGCTAAAAATAAATGGTACTTGGTAAAAAAGATTTTTTAAATGTATTAATAAGAAAATTAGGGATGAAGATTATACTGCATAATCCAAATATTTTGCATGAAATGTTAAAAGCAATAAAAGAGAATATCTTTGAAACAATATTTAGTATCTTTAAAGAATTGTTTACTGTCAAAGCTATGTTTTATTTATAAATTGCTTGCCTTACAGGTTGAAAAGGTAGAGTTCAATGCCCCTGAATTTGTCATCAGCATTGCTGACATCACAGCCAAGGAAGGAGAACCAGTCTCATTTACATGTAAAGCCGAGGGCCAGCCAGTCCCAGAGGTCACATGGTACTATGCCGACAAACCCATTCAATCAGATGATGTGTACAAGGTCATCCCAGGGTCAGTGGCAGGGGAAAGCACTCTTGAGATACCAGAAGTGTTCCCAGAGGACCAGGGTGTTTACACTGTTAAAGCCACCAATGAGGCTGGAACAGTGGAACAAACTGCAACATTGACCGTCACTGGTAAGGAAGATATAAACTATGTTTCTACTATAATGTTTGCTTGGCATAAAGCTTTAATTTGAGGATAATTTCCTATAAACAATCATTCAAATGATTGAACAATCATTTAAATGATTGTTTACAGAAAATTTGTGTTCCTCTAAACAATCATTTAAATGATTGAACTATCATTTAAATGATTGTTTAGAGAAAATTTGTGCTCAAATAATGGGGGAATTAGGGCACTCTGGAGATACCAGAGGACCAGGGTGTGTACACTGTTAAAGCTTCCAATGAAGCTGGAACAGTTGAACAGACAGCATCATTGACTGTCACTGGTAAGGAAGATATAAACTATGATCTACTTTATATTGATCGCTTGGTATTAAATGTAAATTTGAAGATTAAACATAAAGAAATCATTGAAATTATTTTATCAAAAGAATGAATAAAGTGGAATAATAAGCTTCTTTATAGCTGGAACTAAAACTTTATTTCAAGACTAGAATATTCTCAGTTCTCCTCCGCCCTCCTCTAACCCCTCCCCTCCCTCTCCCTCATATGAAAAATGATTAATTGATGCACAGACTTTGAACATAACATCGGCTTAAGAGATTTTTACCAATATGTATGTATAATGTACAGTTGAACATTTAACTTAAAAAAGGGATGTTTGGCAGTGTTTAAATGGGATGGATCTTTCGTGAACACAGTGATTAGATTATCAAATAGTTGTTTGTTTTCGATGTACAAAAAGAGTTATTCAAAAAGAAAAAAGGAAAATACATGATAACTTGATTTTCTTTTGTTCAGAACTGGTTGAAGCAGAAGAAGACAGACCTGAAGTGAAAGCTGAGTTTGTGGCACAAGAGGCTGATATAGTTCTGGAAGCTCCAAAGGAGGAGAAACAAGAGATAACTGCCGATGTCACTGCTCCATTAGAGGCAGAGCTTCAGGTTACCATGGGTGATGAGATCAGTGCTGATGTACAGGTATGTTTGGTATGCTAGATATTTGCTAGATATTTGAAATTATCATTGGGCAAATCAAATCTGAGCCAACATGTGACATTTCCAACAATTTCACATGTGCACAAAGCAAAGACTCTGGCCAGCCTGTGCATCTGCACAGTCTGACCAGGGTCATCACTTTGGGCTTTGTAGAAAGATTAGGTCCGAAAGTTTTGTTAGAAAGTCAGACTAACTTTTGATTATACTATGTGGCAGTCAAGGTTGGTTAATGTTAGCCCTTCATCCACATGTCAAGTTGTTGGAAATGTTACACAAAGGCTCATGTTGCATATGCAGCTTGAATAAAGCTGCAGATACAACATTTTGGTCGCCCGTTAAGAGATATTGATTGGGGAATTAGTGCAATACTATTGTAAATTGGTATTCAAAATTTGTTGGTTTGCAATAGTTTTGTAATGGTACCTCTTCATGTTTGAGCATTGAATGGCATGCCCCTCCCCCCTTTTGCTGTGTTCACTGTACCTTTCATAAAACATCAAACTATTTAAGCTTTAAACAAATACATAACTCAATAATTTTATAAGATCTTCTAATGTTGAATATTGATTATTACTATTCATAAAAAAATACTTGATTCTGATATTCTTTTGGAATAAATATGAAAAAGTTTTTTTTTACCATTCTGATCTTTATTTCCAAAAAAATAAAAAAAAATAAAAAGTGATGAAAAGTAAAGAAAGAAACTCCAAAAGATCAATTGAAACACTGAAAAGAAAATGACTTGCTTGAATATTAGAACTATGCTTTAAGTTTTTTCTTAAAAGAAGACCCTTTATTTACAAATATTTGCTTTGCTGTTTTTGAGCTATAACAAATTTGATTTGTCTCAATTTTATAGAAAAAATAGAAAAATAAGCTCTTAGAAGAAAAAAATTTAAAGAAAAAAATATTAACAAATGTCATTAAGAAGTTTTTAAGATAAATAGAATAGTATGGAAATATTTAAAGAAAAAAAATATTAACAAATATCATTAAGAAGTTTTTAAGATAAATAGAATACTATGGAAATATGTAAAGAAAAAAAATATTAACAAATGTCATGAAGAAGTTTTTAAGATAAATAGAAAATTAGGAAAGTTAATTTCATGAACGTGAATTAATATAGGTGTATTTTGTAAACTGAGCTCTGACGTAGGCGCTGAGTCCATCATCATGGGTAAATCGGGTATAATTAAAAAGCAAATGATATGAATTTAGCCAGTTCCCTTCACTGCAATTATGAAAGTATATGTTTGAGTAAACCTTGCGTTTTGAGACAAGTAGTCACGTTGGTTTTAAAGGTAAATTTTAAACCTTCTCAAAGAATTGTTTTAACCTGTTTTACTTATTTCGAACAAATGGCACGAGAATCTAACGGTAAAAAGTTGATTTTACGGCTCACCGCGCAAAATCTACCTATAGTAACAAAAGAAAAGCATATTTTTGTTCAGTGTAATGATGGATAGAACCAGCCTCGAAAAAAATACATAAGTTGATCACATAAACTGAAGGATGATTTTGCTTGGTTTCTAAATTGAAAAATATTGCATATTTATGGCTCAGCCTGAAACAGTTGTAACTGCCTATAAACATATAGGCAGTTATAACTGTTTTGGGCTGAGCCATAGATTAATTAGTTTCTTTTGAAGAATGAGGTTAAAGCATTTCATATAAAATAACAAAAATTTAAAAAAATCAAAACTTCATTTGCTTCAACCCTTTAATGCTTATCATGCTGGTCGCTGTATAATTTTGGTTTGGCAGACACTGACAGTATAGACTACGATCAGCCTGCACAGACATGCAGTCTGACCTAAGCTTACATTCCCTGTTTGCTTATGAGTTATTGTGCAAAAAACATCTAGTGGTGACATTACAATACTATTGTAAGTGCCTATATTTATTGGCACTTACATCAGTATTGTGATACCCCCTTAATCTGCTTGTGTGGTAGAAATGTCTGAAAAAGTAATTAATTGAATTAATTTGAAAACAAATGAATTATGCAGAATAAGGGTTAGGATTTTGTCATCCATCTTATGAGGCTGAATCATATTCTATGATTGGCTTACTCACATTCGCAGGGTATACATATCTATTACCTTTGTCATATAATGTGGGCCACCGTCATAGCGCAGTTGGTAGCACGTCAGACTGTCAATCTAGAAGACCTGGGTTTGATCCCCGATGGTGGCTCTCATCCTTTCTGACTATTTGTCTCTCATGGATTGATAATCGTAGACATATTTGAAATAGCAGCTTGAGGCTAGGAAAGGATGTGAT
The DNA here is from genome assembly GCA_948146395.1 of Fragum whitleyi. Lineage (NCBI taxonomy): Eukaryota > Metazoa > Mollusca > Bivalvia > Cardiida > Cardiidae > Fragum > Fragum whitleyi. The sequence continues at coordinate 24,749,297 of OX411558.1, forward strand.
GGTTGTACTGGTGAGAGAAATACCAGGAATCCATTGTTTGGTGCTCCAGCCACCGTGATATAACCAAAAAAAATGTTGAAAGTGGTGTAAAACTCAATTCAATCAATTAATGAATCATATCCCAAGATGTTGCCTCACTCACATTTGTAGGGTACACATATCTAATGTTTGATTGAATGGGTTTTACGCCGCTTTCAACAATTCCGCAGTTATATCGCGGCAGCCAGAGCACCTAACAATGGATTCCTGGTATTTCTTTCACCTGTATTACCATTACACCCTTTCCTAGCCTCCGACTGCTATCTCACATAGGTAAACAATTTTCTACCCATTGATGAGAGACAAACGTCGGGAAGGATATTTGCCGCCACCAGGGATCTAACCCACGACTTCTAGATTGGAAGTCTTATGCCTAACCAACTGCTCTATGGTGGTGGCTCTACACATATCTATTACCTTTGTCTTTGACTTTTTATTGTGACAACATTTAAATTAGGGTCTTTGTTTGTGTTTGTTGCACCATTGCCTTGCTTATATATGCACTTCACACAATAATTGTACATAAATTCCACTATATTTTTTTTTTCAAATACCGCTGCACCTCAACATGTTATATGTTCTACATTATATTGTTACTGATACCTAAGTGTAGTACGAGTGATCACCAGGGCAAAAATACATACTAAGCTGCCATGTTTTTTGGAGGATACATCCAGTTCAGCATTAATCTTCTTGTAAATGAAATTGCAATTTATGAGTTTTTACTTTGTTACTTTATTAGTATGTTCAAAGATTATCTAGGTTCCCATGAATTATCTCTAATAAAGATTGATTTAAAACTGTTGAATGATTTAACAAATAATGCGAGGGCCAAAATCGATGGCTCAGTACAAAACAGTGTTTATAGGCAGTTACAACTGTTTCACGCTGAGATTTAATGTCTTCTCAATATAATAGGCAGTTTAATGTTAAAGTTGCAAGGTAAATATGTACTGAATATATGAATAATATCTTTATATCATTAAAGAGAATCTTTGAGACATTGAGTATGAATTTTTTTAACCAAAATTGTATTCTTTGCTCTCATATAAGAACATGCTTCCTACAAAAGTAGCACCACTTTAGCCTTGTTTTACTCATTTGTGCCATGCTGCTTTGATAATATATAAATGTGCAAAATGATATAGGGAAGGAAATAATCAATCTTGTCTAACAGCAAATGATTATCTTTGATTAGAAATCTTCCTGTGTCTCATGCAATTCTTATTGCCTGTGGTCAACAGCTACAAATTGGCCTTTTAACATTTGTTCTTTATACTATCTTCACTGTACATATGAAAATTTGAAGTCAAATGATTACTTTGTCAGCTTTGAATCTTAATATTTTAGATGAGGAATTGTAACGAAAAAACCCCAAGCTTTTGCAATAAACTAGGCTTTCTAGAAAAAACACTTAAACACACTGGTTTGGTTTCAATGTGACTTAATGTGCCTGTGAGTGTCATAAAGCAGGCAATAATGCAACAGGCAGCTAATTAGAGTAGATGATATTAACATTACAGCGTAGAGTTCTAACTGCATGAAGCTATTTTGTTTTGTTTTCTGCTATTTTGCTTGTAGCCAGGGCATGCCTCTCCACAATACAACCTAGATAGTGACAGAATTTTTACTTGGAAAATGAAAAATATTGAAACTGAAACCGAAAAGGGTCCTGCTATTTTTAAGGAGGAAATTATGGTTGAAGAAGTGAAGCTACATCCCAATTTTGACGAGAAATCTGAAACTTCTACATCAGACATCAGAAAAGATTCAAGGGAGGAACAATCTGAGGAGCAAGAACTAGTACCAGAAATTTCTGGTGTTGAGTATGATGAGTATTTATTAGAGAAAGCTGAATACTTGCAAGCTAAAGTAAGTGTTGAAGAGCCTGTTGAGAAAGGTCTAACTGTTGATATAAATCTACCAAAACCAATAGCTGGAGCAGATGATGTCGTTGACAAACATGACATTGACTTAAGAGAAGAATATGGATACCAAGTGCCAAAGGAACAATACCTCCCTGACCGTGTTGATATGTCTGTCAGAACAGAAGACGAAGTTTCAGAACTTCCAGACTCAGAGATTGCTTCATTGATTTCGGACAGAAGAGGTGAACTAGACAGAAGAGATTCCAGAGATTCTGATGTTTCTATATCAGATAGAGAGTATTCTGACAAAGATGATGAAAATGTTGTTATATCTGATGATGAGTCTGATGAAGAATTATCGGCTGATAAGCCATTAGGCTTGCCTCAACCAAGTAATGTTCCTATCAAACCTGTAATAGGTGAATCAGACTTTGAATTGACTCTTGGAGCTCCTTCAGAAATATCAGAATTCGACCTTAAGACACCATCAAAAACACCGTCTGTACCAAAACTTGATCTTTCTCAAATTCACTCAGATAAATCAAAGTCCTCACCTAGTGAAAAATCTCGATCTTCTCCAGTTGCAAAAGAAATGTTCAGCTCTAGTGATAGATCTGATTCTTCAAGTGAAATTGATCATGAGGTAAATAAAGATAAACAAGATCCTTTAATTGACGCAGATGAATCTTTTGAAGATTCAGAATCAATTGGTGCTATACCAGCTCGGGTATTTGGAGATAATTACATGCAAGAAATATCTAGAATAAGAAATGAACAATTTGGAGGTGAATCTAAAACAACTGGTGACTTAGAAAAGGCTGAAGTTAAACCAGGAGAAATTATAAGTGAAACAGTTCCACAAGTTCAAGAACTGCCAGAGAGAAACATAGTTGTTTCTGAAAATGATGAAAGTGAGTCAGAACATTCAGAAGATGAAAATAAACCAGACAGACAATACTGGCTGGAAGGTGATGGGGACAATAAGGACAAACTAAGAGACATGAAAGAAATATATGTTTCACCTGGCAAAAGGCAGGCTGATAAAGAATACGTCTATGCTCAGGAGTCCCCTAGACCAAAGTACAGGGGATACTTGAGAAGTGAAACTCCTGATTCAGAATCAGATGTCCCTCATGAAACAGATGAATCAAACTTTGATGTAACAACTGATCTAGAAACTACTGGTGATCAAGAGATGATAAATGAGCTTCTTGGTGATGTAGAAGCCACACAAACACCTGAACCTACCCATGTTGAGGTCTCTGACAGCAGCAAAACAACAGATGATGAATCATCAACAATCAAAGAGGAGTTCATCACCCTGGTTGATAGTTTAGAAAGACAGCCACAACAGATAATTGAAGTAAGAGACTATGTATCTTCTTCTGAAGATGAAGCACCAAAATATACAATGAGTATACAGCCAACAGGAGACAGGAGTGAATCACCTGTCATTATTTCTGGATTATCAACAGCTGAACTTGAACTGTCTAGAATCACAGAAGAAGCAGAGGACAGCAATGACGATTCAGAAAGTGAGTCCACTGCAAGTGCTGAAAGTGTCAAATATGTTGAGGTTTCGGCTCTCAGAGATGAAGTGCTGCAGCAGATACCTGAAGAATCTGAGTCAAATGATGTCTCCATGGAAACACCAAAAGATGCTGATGGAATCAGTGACACTTCATTTGATGTAGATGATAATTTGCCAATTGATGAGCCACTAGCAAGATCCACACTTGGAAGGGATGACCTGAAATCACATCAAAAGGTAATTCAATGAGGGGGTATTAAATTTGAAAATTCCAAAGAAATGAAAAGAGCAATAATCACTATTATGAGACCTATTAGGATATTTCTTGATGACCATTCAATTATGGATAATGATATCTTTGGTTAGTACAAAGTGAAATTAATTTATTTAAAGACTTGACAATTTCTTAATTGCTAATCTCTTAAAAAAAATATCTGTTTTTCGTTGGTTCTAGTCCTTTTTGTGGTTGAATCTCCTCAGTATGAATTGAAAATAAATAAAATGATTCAATTTTTTTATGTATATAGAAACTTTCAAAGATATTTTCAAAAAAAAAAAAGAAATAAGTTTCATTACCAAAATTGAGTTCTCGATTATAAGCCTTGGGTGTTGCTTTGCACTTGGGATGTTTTTCAGGAGGGCTGTGGGATACATAGTTTGTACAAATGTCCCAGTAGACGCTTAATGTTTCAAGTTAAAGCATGAAACTTTAATTGTTGTTCACCTATTTGAATGAGCCTCATTTTTGCCCCTTAAAGTTTACAATACCAAAAGCTGTTGGAATGGTGTGTTTTCATTTTATGTTTATTGAAAGAGCTATTTGTTTTGCGTTTTGCCAGGCTGGCGTTTGCAAGCTATGAAAGAAAATATTCCAAAGATATTAAGGTTTAGACACATATTCCTATGACCTACTTCCTATATATTACATATATGATATTGTAAAAAAAATCCCTTTGTAATATCCTAACTACCCTTGCACTTGAAAACCTTTTCCTATATCATAAGAGCAGTATCTTTGTAAATGTGTTTTCATATTTGGTATGATACTGTTAAATGATTTGTGTATACTTTTGACCCTTTGAGAGGGATAATCAATCATTTCTAGAAATTATTTTTATAATTAATGTATCTGAGCATATTCAGACAGCCTGTATGGCTTAACCCTTTCCTGTTTTACAAAATTTTGGACCTTTCCAAATTCAAAGGTTTTGCAGACGAAAATTTAATGTGGATTTAATTTGAAAAATAACCATTCAGTAGGGTAGAAAATAGTTTGGAAAAAGAAGAAATTGCTTGTCATAAGCAATTTCTTCTTTTTGTCACAATGTTTTCTCAATCATAAAATCACAGGCACGTAAAAAGCAGGGATATACAGCAAAGGGTTAGAAGATAATAAACAGAGCAAGACTTGAAGCATCTCATCTATGATTTTAAAGATATCATTTTGCTATATGTGTACAAAATCTGTCTACTTCTTCTCTGACAACCTTTAACTTGGAGGAATTCTGCTATATCTTACCTTCTTAAAGAATTCTCTTTTTATGAAAGAATCTTTGCATGTTGGGCAGTGGTCTCAAATTAATGGAATTATATTCTTGAGTAGTAATGATAAGTGAAAGGATTAGTGAATCTGATAATCTGAATAAATCTGGTCATAGAATCTGATCATTGGTGTATCACATATATCATATATAAAACTTACCGTAACCCAGAATATAAAATAATTTGTTGTACTTATAACCACAGTTCAAAAATAATGTAAAACTAACTGAAATCCTTAATCATTGTACATAAAAGAAAATCCATTCTGTTCAATTAATTCCTTTGTGTTTGTTTAGCTCACTTTGGAGGAGGAGCCTCAGAAGACAGTGGAAGAAATTGCTGTTGAACTGCCCTTCTTTATTGAAGAGCTTTCTGATCAGGAGGTCACTGAAGGGGACACCGTTACTTTCATTGTAAAGGTTGACGGAAAACCATTCCCAGAAATCACATGGTAGGTTTAAAATAGTTTCTAAGTGCCATTCTAAGTGTTATGTAATGGTATTGCTTTGATCTTTGATATCAAACTTGCTTTTGTTAGTGGCAAAGAGTATTTCTATCATTTCTTTTCATACTTAGATAATGATCATATTCTAGAAAAGGGTCAATTTAAAAGTGTTAGGACAACAGATTACATTGATGTAATTGTTAATTGTTCTTTCTGGCTCAATGGTAATACAGCACCTGACTTAATGCTTAAAGCTATAGGTTTGAATATTGGCTGTTCCATTACAGTCATATATATATTCTCTGACAATAAATTAAGATCCATATGATAGAACTATTAAAACCAAAGAATTAAGTGAATACATTACAATACCACTGAATGATTAAAACAAAGTGGCATAGATTCTACAGAAAAAAATGAAGATTAATGGTAATTAAATCATCAAAACATTAGGCTTATATTTTGAAGTGATAGTACTGTCATGTAAAGGATATACCTTGTGATTCCAGGTACAGAGATGGTATTGAGATCAAGCCAGATGACCGACATGTTATTGACATTCGTGGTAACTTTGCCACCCTCATCATGAAGGACATTCAACCAGAGGACGATGCTGAGTACTCTGTCACCGCTACAAACACTGTGGGAAAAGCTTCATCTAAATGTGAACTATTTGTCAACCCACTGGGTAAGTTCTTACAATTAAATTGATAAACTAAAGATTTTTTAATTCAATAATGTGAAAGTATGGAAAAAGTGATATAAATACATGCACAATCTTAAGCCAAGGCTTCCGGATCTACATTCTTCATAATCGAATAAAGTTCAACTAGAACACTAGGAGGCTGTTTTACTAAACATCTTGCAATTTTTTTGTTCAACTAGAACACTAGGAGGCTGTTTTACTAAACATCTTGCAATTTTTTTTGCGTAAGTCAAAAATTAAAGTTGCTCCTACAGTAGTTACTAAATATGGAATTCTGCCTAGCATCATCTCTTTGAAATTGTCTTCTAAAGACAATTCCAATGAGATATTGCAAGGTAGAATCTAACAATGAATGAAAACACCAGGTATGTATTAGAGGGTTACTTACTAATGGATTTCCTAGTGCTAGTATGATTAGAAGAAGTAAAATATTTTGTAAGATAATTTTGGAAACAAAAAAAAGCTTTAACCAAAACTTACAAATTTTATGGCTTCAAAACATGTCATCCAAATCTATTACCATTAAGCACATCAAACCATGGGATTATTTGCAATTTGGTCTTTACAGTATATTCTTTTATAATGACACTATTTTTGCTATCAGGTGAAGCCCCATCTTTCGTCACAAGTATTGAAGACCTTGAGGTTGAGTTAGACTCGCCCATCGTCTTACAGTGCCAAGTTCGAGGCACACCCAAGAAGATTGTCTGGACCAAAGATGGAGCAGAAATTACAGGGGACAGATACAAGTATGTATTTATAGATATCCAATTAGCTTTGTTTTTGCTTGTTTGGTAAGTGCATTTATTTGCAGATATGCTGTTTTGTTTGAGTTTTTTTTTCTTTTGAACACCGTTTATTTTGATCAATGACAATAAACATCATAATTGAAAATAAATTATCTGTTTGGCAAAAAGGGACTGTCTTGGTAATTTGTAAAGTGACAAGCCTAAGTCAGACTGTATGTATGGCACAGGCTGACTAAGATCGAAACTTTTAGCGCTTTGCTGATTGTCGGAAACTAGAATGATCTATCTACTCTTCTGTGACAAAATTGTTGAAACGTCACCTTCAGTTGACTTCTACTGGAACTAATCTGTTTTACAGTTATAATATTTTTATGGGAATTCACAGATGGCCCTTTTTTGTGTGATGAGTCAAATATATATTAGCACTGCTTTGAGAAAACCTTAAAGAATCTGATCAGGTTAGACCAAGTTCAGACTCTTCAGCCACAGAGGATTGTTGAGCCTGTGTATGACATTTCCAACATTTTGAAATGTGTGTGAGGTGCACAGATTGAGCTGCGTAGACAGCCACTTATAGTAAAAATAACATTTCTAGATTGTAAACAAGTACTTTGAGACGTTATCTATCTACTGAACACATAGTGAAGACTGTGGTCAGACTGTGTGCATGCACAGGCTGGTCAGAGTCTTTGCTATGTATATATATGAAACTGTCAGAAATCTCACACAAAGGCTCAGTTAAAGGCATGGAAACAAGACACATGAAGGTTTTCAGGGGTAAACTGAAATCAACTTGTCTGTCTGTCTATCCCTCCGTCTGTAAACATTATACTAAATTTCTCGGGATTTTCATGATCAACATGTATCTCATGACACTGATATTGCTTGCAGGGGTATTGAGTAACATCCTCTGACAATCTCCCTAATTTTTGTTTGTTTGTGCAAATGCACATTAGTTGATATCCAAAAGTGGGGGCTCATTTTGCACATATTGTTCATTGTAAGATCAAATTATAGCCTGAATGTTAATTAAAAGGTTGGCGTTTTTAACAATATTTAGCATGCTTTGATGAAGAAATGAAACAACATCAAAACTTATATGGTACAGAAGCAATAAATGCTGATATCAATCTAATAGAATATAAAAAGGAGGGTGGTTAGGAAAAAGAAAAAAGGATTCAACAATTTCACAGTAATAACATATTGAAATGACACAAACTGTAATACTTCTAGGAAATCTTCAGAATGGTAAGTTAGATAAAAGGATAGCAATATGTGATGTAAATCTCCTAATTGTATCAAAACCCATTCCAATAATACTGAAAATAAAGTAATTATCTTTCATTAAGTTAGCAAGAACAGCTTAATATTTATGCTTGTCAGAGCCCAAGGTGAAAATTTACGGTGGCTTTTGATGTAAATTAAATGATATATCAATATTCCATGAAATCCAAATGTTTACTCTATTTTTTGCATGGAAAAAAACAAAATTAAGATTTCTTCCTTTCAAATTACATGGCAAGATGACTCAATGATCTATCAAAATGGTACTGTTAAGATGATTTTCATCAGCACAAAATGAGAGATAGTTTAACTTTGGCTGATTTCACTGGTTTGTCATTGGAATTATCATTTGATAAGCCAATTTAATGTTTCTGAGTTAGATAGCAATCTTTAACCATCCAAAGCAATACAATGTAATATGTCTTTCTCTTTTTATTTAATCTTGTACAAAATGAAATTATCAAGTGCTTTGTACTTCATTACAAAACAATAACAAAAAGATGTGCAAGTACTGTGTAGTCTTTCAATTTATATCTTAAAAGTTTCAACACACTGAATAAAATTATGAGATATATTGTTGGAATGGGTTTATTTGAAGTATTGTTATGTTTTTCATTACTCTTGTTTGACATATAGTAAGTGAATTGGGTTTTATTATAGCAGTCTTGATTATCAAACTATCATTTGGGGAAAAAAATATTCCATTACATATTACATTGTATTTTATAATGGCTGAATGCATGTGATTGCATTTTTAAATGACTTTTCCATTGTAAAATATTTTCCTCCTTCAATTCCCTCAAAGTCAGAATGATATATGTCCCTGAAATAGTTTAAGGATTTTTGACATATGAAAATCCAGAAAAGCCATCAAAGCCTCTGACATCAAGAATTCAAACATTTTGTTGTGTGAAAGCAGCAGTAGGCTGATTTGCCACTCATTTCATACTGCAAATAAATCAAAAATAACATTTATCCCTCTTTCGATGAAAAGGTGGTATGTTGCTTTGCACTTGTCAGTTGATCTGTTGGTTGGGCAGTCCATCCGTAGACCATTTTTTACCCACAGCATTTCTCAAAAAGTATCCAGGCTAGAATCATGAAACTTCACAGGTGGATATATCTTATTGAGGTGAAGTGCAGTGCACAAGAACCATAACTGTACTCATCATATCTTTTGGGTAATTGCTCTTTTGTTGATTGACAAAGAAGAGGCTATTGACCTGCTTTTATGGGGGGCATAAATGTTTAATCTCATTTGTACTAAGCATTGTTAGTTTGAATTTGAGTTTTGAAATAGTTCTGAAATTGAAGGGCTGATTCCATCAATTTTATTTTTTTTTTCAAAAACATCAAGAATTAGGATGAATCTTTTTTTTTTTACCAGAATTATTTGCTCAGCTGTTTTCAGATGAAACCCCTAGGTTTTGCTAAAGCCTTGGTGTCATTGTCATTGCAAAATCTTTGACATTTGTGGTGACTCAAAAATTGCTTAAAGCATTCACTTGAAACTTGCCATAAAGGGTCAGAAAAGAAACCTAAACAATCATAGAGGATAACTCTAGGTGCATTTTGTGTGAATTATGCCCCTTTTTCCACCTAAAATTTTTGTCCACTATCCAGCATCTGACATTGGAGCCTAGGCACCTGTGGGCAGTGCTTTTGGTAAAATATCAATTTCAAGACGTAAATAGAAATTATATGGTTTCAAAGTAGCCTTTTAGTGTAATATTTTGTAGCGATATGTCTTTTGGTTTTGGTAGGATAAAATAAAGTTTATTTACTTTGTGACAAATTAGTATTTATGATGTTGTCATTAAACTAAGGATTGTAATTTCCCTCTTTACCTACTGTGCCACTTCCCAACTATAATCCTTTCCATCTTGATTGGTCAGCAAAAATCTATTGTAAGTGCCTATAGACACTTTCAAAAGTTTTGCCCCAACCCTTTGATCTTTCTTTATTTCTTAATCTTAAAATACCATGAAAAAGTAAAGAAAAGTTATATTGCTTGCGCTTACAAATCTTACAAATTTGTCAGTTTTATCCTTCATTATACACCTGCTTTGAGATTAACAAAATTATTTATCCTTTAATCCAGAATAAATGCCAATGCTATCATTCATTGCATAAACTCAGAATATATAAATGGTGGCTGTTTTTATCACTCAAAAAAAGGACTTGCACTGAGTTGTATTCAGGGCCTGAGGTTATAAAACTTTTCTCAGGCTCAATTGAGATTTTTCTCAAATTTTGATTTTAAATGAATGTATGAAAATAAAAGATGATATTAATAAGTTGTTATCTATAACAAATTATTGATGTTATTTTTTTTTTTTGCTAATACATTAAAATGTGTATTTAAACAGAATTACATCTTTAATCTCAAATTGAAATTTGAGAAAATTTTGAATAGAGAATGAGAAAAGTTTTATAACTCAGGCCCTGATGCCTTTGCTTTGTCAACTTAAAGCTTAAGAAAATTTTATTCGGAAATCAAACTGTGATTCTCTTTATTGCTTTGACTTTACTGTAAATAAATATTATGGTTATAATAGAGAAAAATAATTAGCAAGTATTTGATTTTTATCATGTTTAAGGACCCTTTATATTGTTTGATTTTGATTATCACTACAAGTTTGTTTGACTAGTGTATCTACTTTTTTTTTCTAATATCTTTTATGTGATCTGAGAATCTTTAATATAAAAATATTTGACATATGCAAAATCTTTGAAAATTTTGTGCATTAATGAATGTGTTTTTCTTTGCCCATCAGATTGTGAACTTAGTCTATTGTTATTAAATTTCTGTCAAAGAAAGCCCTAACGAATGAATAATATTTTCCTATACATAAGTTTGCATGTTTCTTTGATCAAATAGAATATTGTATTAGCCAAAAAAAGAAAATAAGAAATACAAAACCATGCCTCTATCTTAAGGTAGTAAACCTGTAATAGTTTGGAAACATTTTGGAACTTATGATCTTTCACAATGTTAACAAAGGTTTCCTAATGGAAAACATTAGGAAACCTTGGTTAACACTGTTAAAGTTGATTACTTCTGGAATGTTGCTGAACTATTACGGGTCAACTACCTTAATTGGAATCTTTTTGAAAAACAATGTGATAGAATTTCTTCAAGTAATTATGTCTCAAAACCATTGTATCTATTCGTTTCAAGGTCAGCATACGAAGAAGAGACGGTTACCTTGACAATCGACAAATCCACACCAGAAGATGAAGGAGAATACACGATTAAAGCCATCAACGACAAAGGTGTTGCTTCAAGTAGTGCCGAAGTGCTGGTACATCTAGAGGCTCCCGTGTTCACTAAACCCCTTTCGGACATGATTGTTGAAATCGGACAGACAGCTACTTTCACTTGTACTGTAACTGGTATTCCAAAACCAAACGTGACTTGGTTTATCGAGGATACTCCGATCGTGGAAGGACCTAAATACAGTACTTCATATTCGGACAATGTCGCTACACTGGAAATTAAGGATGTATCAACAAATGATACACCAGTGTTTGTGACGTGTAAAGCGGAAAATGTAGCGGGTGAAAAGAGCACTTCTGCTGAACTAACAATTGAAGGTATTTTCATATAGTTGTACTGTGTATTCATTCATACTGAGAAATAACATTGTTTTACCATGACAGAAAATAACAAAACTATCCTCTTGCAGCTGCCATGGAAACAACAACAAAAATTAGATTCCGGCAATTTCATTTATACAACAAGAACACATACAAAATTGTGATAAAAAAGGTTCATAGTCTTTTCACCCTGCATTGTAATGTGTTAATTTGTTTGACTTGTTTCCATGGCAACTTCAAAACTTTTAAAAGAGAATTGCATGATTCAAGAATAATAGTTGTACTCCCATTTTTCCCTTAATTCAAGATAAGAGCAGAAATTAAGATGAATGACAAAGTACAAAAATATCTATTGAAAGGCTTTTGTTGAATTATTTTTTCTAAGATCAAAATAATTTTGAAAACAGCATTAAGGCTGATGTTTGTCTATAGCTCCTATTAAAGCAGGAATTTTCCAGGTTCAGCATGACAAGGGTTGATCTTTGAGTGAAAACTCACTGTTAAAAGGTTGAATGTCCCAAACATTGTGAATGTTTTAGAAACAAAATTGAATTCCAAAAGGATAAGGCTTAACTAAATTGCTTCTAGACCAAGACTTAATTAAGATCCTAATGTTGTCTGCTCTTTATCTAGAAATATCTGTTGCCTGTCTTTGGCCAAAATTTCTTATGAAAAAAAAAGATGTCTTTATGCAGTACAGTTTTCACTGCCTACATGTTCATAGGCAGTTTAAAAGACTGTTTTGGGCTGAGCTATCGTGATAATGCATGCAATTCTCCCTCTATTAGTCTCCAAGAACTCATGCATTATACTTGAACCAAAACTTCCATTACTTCTAATGAAAAAAGGCATAGGCAAGGTTGATTTAACTTCCAACCTGATTTAAACTTGACTAGCTATTTACATTAAAACTTTCATCCTTGTTTATTTGAAAAATAGTGAAATGAAAAAATATAAAAATAATGGTTTCTTGTTAAAGCTTTTGGCAAAGCTTTCAGCATTGAAATGGTTTTTCATATCTTTTTTTTTGTATCAAAACCTCTTCTTCTAAAGTTACTTTTACCTTTTGATTAACTGTTTGAGATTTCAAATTTTATAAACAAACTTAAAATTAACAAAATAAATTTGTTGAATGTGCCAGGTATTGGGGTTATATCATCCCTGTTTATGTGAAAGAACTGTAATCAGTTTCATTGTTTTCAACATTCAAAATTGCTAACAATTCATTTGATTGCTAGTTTCATTCATGTACTTATACACTTTTGCTTAGATACACACAAACTTTTGATATTTATGGCATAAATACATCACAAATATTTTATAATTTTACCAAAATACCTGCCCTGCATTCAGGGTCTAATTTGTATCTAAAATGGAGATACATTTAACGTTGTAAACAGTTTCCCAATTATACCCCCCTTTGCACACAGGTGTACATGCAAAGCAGGGTACAATTTGAAAATTCTTTGTACTGTTTGGTTTGGTTTAAACCTATTTAACATCGATTGGGAAACAAGTTCTTACAACTTAGATTTATCCCTCTTGATTTTGCTTCCTGGAAAATTCACCAGTACTTGCACCTAATGTGTGGGCCAATAAAAGAACCAAGATCGATAGCAGCTCCCGGGAATCGAACTCAGGACCTTTGGGTCAAGAGGTCAACGCTCTACCACTAGACCACCACACCGTTTGGTGATCCATAACACAGGGCTGTATTGCAGGTAGTCAAGGGAATCATCTTGGTGTGACATTTTGTGCGTGGCCCATAGCATTAGGGGTTTGTTGAAATAAAATGTTTTAAAACTTGTGTAACCTACATCCTATTTTCTTAAACTGCTTGTTGCTGTATTTTATACCAGTTACTAGTATATCAAAGGTTTGTGAATAGGGAATTTGTCAATCTTGCTATAATCATTGTTAGTTTTAACCCTTGTCATGCTGAACCCTGAATATTCCTGCTTTGGCAGGAGCTATAGACAAACATCAGCCTGCACATATGTGCAGTCTGATGTTAGTCTACACCACCTGTTTCTCACTTTCAAACCAGAGTTGTCAATAGATTTAGTTTTTCAAAAAAAAAAATAACCCTTTGATTTCGATAAAAAAAATAGCAAACATTTATTCAGCATGACAAGGGTTAGTATGTGCATTCTGTGTAGAACTAGCAGTCTTTTTGTGGCCAAATTGTTCCATCTTCTTTGATGTCATGATGTTTTTGATAAGCATTATGAACTAAATATTTAATGGTAATAATATTATGGATAGATTTTATTTTTGTCACCATAAGGAGTCTTTGAGGACTAACGAACACAATATTAATAGCCTAACTTTTTTAGTTTAGAAAAAAAAACACATAGAAAAATCTTCTTTCTTTTTCTACAATGATCAATCTTAGTCTTTCACATTCTCTTAACTAAATTCTTCAAATTTTGGGATTAAAAGTTTGTTTATAAATGACCAAGATTTCATTTTTTGTTAAACATGCACTTAAACTGGATTGTGCATTGTTGGTCTCCGAAATAACACCAAAATACAAGACCAATCAGGGGGATTTTATAGCACAAAGCTATTGTAAGTGCATATATGTATATGAGCCTGTGTATGAGATTTCATATGTTCGCAAAGCAAAGACTCTGACCAGCATGTGCAAATGCACAGTCAGACCTGAGTCTTCACTATGGGTTAAGTGGATAGGTAAGGTCTCATAGTATCTGTAGACAATCGGGTAAGATTTTTGCTGTCGGTGCCTCTCAATGTTTACACGTCACGAACATTTCAAATTGTTGGAAATGTCATGAACAGGCTCTTAATTACAATATTTTTGTGCTGACCCCTTGAAAATGATTGTGATTGCAATAGTTATTTTGTTTGATCATCATAATTATACAACTTTTCATTCCATCCATCATTTTCATTAGATTTACATACACATATTATATAGTGCTTGAATCTCATCATTCCAGCTTTTCATATACCAAGTAATTTAAACTTATTTTTTATTTCCATTTAAAATGATCTTAAGCTCTATTCTCTCTCATTGGATCATTTAAGTATACAACAAAATGTTTTGTTAACAGAAGTTGAATTCATAAAAAAATTGGTATTTTCACAACCAAATCATTATTCCACCATTGTCAATGCATAACCATAATATCCTGATAGTCCAGCCGTAAAATAACTGTTTTAATTTTACAGTTAAGACTGCAAAAGCACTCTGTTGTGAATTAAACTTATTCAAATTTCTGACCAAATGCTTATTGAATCAAAATACATGTACAAGTTTCATTATTTTGTCAGTTTTGCATTATTAGCATCAAAAGATTCTTTTTTTTTTTGTTAAAAGTAATAAAAAAATGTCAAAAGAAAGTAAACCTGAAGTTATTTCAGTTTTGTGATGTAGTAATTGTTTATAATGTGTGGAAAATTTAGTTTGTGTACTAAAATAATATGGATAGGCAATCTGATTAAGATCATAGCTAGTTCAACTTTGGCTTCTTTACAAGCCAGCCGCGGCAATAGCGCAGTTGGTAGCACGCCGGACTTCTAATCCAGGGGTCTAAATTCGCACGGGTTCGATCCCCGGCCGCGGCACGTATCCTTTCCGACATTTGTCTTCCACCAATGGGTAGATAATCGTAAACCTATGTGGAATAGCAACTGGGGGCTAGGAAAGGGATGTGGTGGTAGTACTGGTGTGAGAAATACCAGGAATCCATCGTTAGGTGCTCCAGTCGTCGCGATATAACTGAGAGATTGTTGAAAGCGACGTAAAATCCCAATTCAAATCAATTGAAATTCTTTACAAGCCATTGGATTCAAGCTCAATCCATTTTGTTCCTTATGTGATGAATAAGTTTGGAATAGAGCTAGAATCCCTTTGCTTGCAAAGATTTGTTTGCTTGTGGGATGAAAATTTTAACACAAGTTTTAAATTACTTTGTGTTATTTCAATTGTCTTGTCAGTGTGTTTGTTTTGAATGCCAATGTGTTGTTTGAAGAAAAGTTTTACTTTTGATTTGTTGTTTAGCAATGTTATTGTTTCTACCATGTGAATGGAAAACAAATCATGAAAAATGCATGTATAGCATTTTGATTATCAAGACAAGATTGTTAAACGTCCAGTGTGCTTTTTATAATGAGATGTATGTAGCTTAAAGAAAACATTGTTTTTTTTGTTTTTTTTTTCTTAAAAATGGAGTTTAAATTTTGGCTCTTTCATTTACATATCATAATTCTTCAGCATTCCACCTGTCTGTATACAACTTTCAATGCCTCGCTGATATTTCAAGTTTCAATTTAAATTTTGTTCAGAAAATATACTTAATCACATTCCAAATGTTCTAACTTTATAGTACAAATGGCATATATCTTAACCTACAAAACATTCCTTGTAAATATCAGATTTCATAAACTATTTTTTGAGCAAAGATTTTAATGTACATGTATCTATTTAACAAAATTTAAATATTTTTATTGGGAAAAGTAGTTGTACAGATTAAATGTAAAGTATTATTCAAATAAAGCATTTATTTAAATCAATTATACTCTTGGTTTTCTTTTATGAAAAGTGAATGATTTTGAAAATATTTTAGGCAAAATAGGGACGCTGCAAGTTGCATGTTGTATGTTTATCACTCAGTGACCCATTCTCTAGTTGATTGTTTGTTAATTGCATGTTTTCTTGCATCTTGAATCCTTAAAGTAAGCTAGCTAAGTTTATTGATTTTTGTTAAGATTATGAAGAAATTCTAAATTTAATCAAATGAAAAAGCCTATGCAAAACCATCTACATTTCTTCATTGAGATATCTTAAGATTCCTATTGGACGGCTTAAAAATCTTGTTCTACTGAACGCTTTATCTTAAAAATCTTAATAAGAATCTTTAGAATCTTGCTCTAACAAACACACCTCCGCTGTACACAGAACTTTGGCAAACAATATAGACCAAGACCAGTCTGCACAAATGTGCAGTCTGATCTCAACCTGCACTGTCTGTTTTCTACTCAATGATTGTGAATAAACCTAGAGCAAGACAGATTGAAATGTACCAAGAGTATGCAGTTTGTTTCAAATAAAATTTAAGATCAGCAGAATGGGGGTTAAAAGATAGACCAGAATCCTACTGAAAATTATTGAAATATAACAAATTTCTACTGTATCCATTAAAGGCACCTATGATTGTCACTGATGTATACTATTTTGCTTCAAATTTCTTCATCATCATTCACTTTTATCATTTCTGTCCCTGATTTTCATTTTGAATATTCAGAATGACAAAGTGCAGCTTTAGGTTCAAATTGAGATGAATATGCTTTGAATTGTCATATTCAGTGCTGATATTTTAGCTCAGCTGATTTCTGAGAAATGTCTGGTATTGTGGTAAAGCTGTAGTCTTTGCGTCGTTGTAATGTCATGCAAAACTTTAAACCCTTGTTATGCTGAACCCGGAATATTCCTGCTTTGACAGGAGGTAAAGACAAAGATCAGCCTGCACATACGTGCAGTCTGATCTTTGTTTATACCACCTGAATTTCAATTTTTAACCAGAAAGGTCTAAAACAATGTATTCTTGAAATCAATACTCACTCACATTTCATAACTTCCAGTGCTTCTAAGCACTTTGCTTTTACATTTATTTAGCAAAGATTTTTATTCAGCATGACAAGGGTTAACACCCTCTTAAATCTCTGGTATACAAGGTATCTAGAGGAATTCCAATAAAGCTTGGAGTATAGCTATTTTTACTATCCAATGCTATGCTATGAAGGGGAATAACTCACATTTAAGTACAAATTATGACCCCTTTTTGACTCTGACCGATTATCCAGCATCCTAAACTCCACAGATAGCACTTGTATGACATGCTCTTATTTTAAAAGAATGTGAGATTATATTAAACTGATTAAGAAATCGAAAGCTGTTAAAGATGGATGACCATGCATTAGAAACAGAGAAATATTTAACAATAAATCGACACTAGAAATAAGATAGTGAATGTCAAACATTCCTTTGTGACACTGTTTTAACAGAAAAGCAGACAACAAATACAAAAATTCCTAGTGTTTAATATCAAAAATGTTGCATAAGATAGAAAATTTTGTGAAAAAAGGATGATTTTCTCAAAAGGAGGAGACTCTTAATAGTACATGTAATTTGTTAACCCAATACATGCGCTTGACAAAACTTTTTTAGACTGATCCAATTTCAAAGAAGTTGCAAACTTCAAGTTTTAGTTGGTGACATTTTGCAACATTTGTCTTTTAGGAAGGAAACATTGTGGAAAATGGAGAAATTGCTTGTATCAATCAATTTCTTCATTTCCTGTAATGTATTTCAAAGCAGCGGCAGATCCAGAGGGGGTTTGAACAAACACCTCTCTGTATCCAATTTATTTCATTCTAATGGGCAAGTTCAATAAAAATTTTAAAGAAAAGGAAACCTATCCTCTTTTTGTAGCCTTCAAACCACAGAAACTTGAAAATATACAAATAAAAGATATCTGATGTAAACGGAATTTGAGCAATTAGTCCAATAGTAATCCTATCTTTATAGATAGGGATACTCTGGGACTAATTTCTCGAATGTTGTAGGCCGACATCGAACCCCCTTTATAGAAACCCTGGATCTGCTGCTGCAAAGCTTGCATCGTCAAGGATGTCAATAAGTGGTATTTTGTGGAAATGGATGAAAATACTCAGATTGTCGTCTGCTGTACTAATAAATGGTCATTAAGATGTCATCACTGATTATAGCAAGGTCACATACCTGAGTTATTAACTAATGATTTATTCATAGTCTGACCCCTACCTTCATAAATTTCGCAAGTCAGTCGCCTCATTTGTCTAGCTTTAATGAAACAATCTACCGTCACAGCACTGTTTTAAGCATGTTAGAATCCCTATCATAGGATTTCTAAGGTTTGATCCCTTTGAGTGGCTCAAATGCTTTAATGTGACATTTCGTGGGTTCGGTGCAAGACCATAGTAAGTGTATATACAATGTATATACACTTACTACAGTCTTGCACCGAACCTTCGATTTGTGTCCTAACAATGAGTTGATAATTCCTAGATGTAAACTAATATGTTATGAGTAGCTGGAGGTCTGGAAAGGATGTCATGTAGCAATGGTCATAGGAATACATGTACTATGAACCCATGGTTAGGTGCACTAGCCTTAGCAGAAAGACTTCAAAACTTCTTCACATGGTGATCAAAATGCAGTAACTACAGCTGTTTCATTGAGGAATCCTAAGTGATTCTTATGGTATCGTGAATCAGCTGGTGCTAAGATATTCTGGATTATTCAATTACTGTTCAAAGCAAGAGCTATCAACCCTGAGATTAAAGGGTGCCCTGCAGATAATGATCTAAGGTAGAACAATATCTTTAGTTGGAACAATACCCCATATTTTTCAAACCAATTTAACCGCCTGATTTTAAAAACTGATTAGAAAACTCATACATACTTATAGTTTGCATACATGATTTTGGAAAAGATGATGGGAGCCTTGGAGGGTGACATAAGAAAAGACATTAATAGGAACAAATTGTCTTACTTTATTTTGCAACCTTGCTATTAAAAGCTCTTAAATCTGTCAAACCTGCAAAGTCAGCCACCTGTTTTAAATGTTTGTCTGCCTTGGAGAGCCACCTTCAAATCAAGGGGTCAGGGCAACAGTATTTTAAGTGCCTATAAATACATAGGAACTTACAATAGTTTTACTCTTGACCCTGGAAATAATCCTGTTGAAACTTATTCTGGACATAAGGTTAACTGTTTTTCTGCAGAAGAAAGATTTCTTTGATGAGAGAAAAAAATGTGATCGGGATGACAAAATTATGCCCAGCTTTGCTCGCAAGTGCATGAGCAAAGGAAGAAATAATAAGAGTTTGCACTGTTTTGTCATCCTTGAATGAATACAGGGCAAATTGTCTGCCTTTGTGACCTAGAGGTCACAGGCACTCAACTCGTGAACTGTGGGTCATTGGTACGAGCCCCACCATTGCTGGGGTGTGTTTATGGACAAAACACTTAATGGTCAGCCCCAGTTCACACAGCTGTAGATTAGGGTAGCAGTTGGCCTCGGTCTCTCTTGGGATGTTAAAACATCTGGATTGAGTGTTTCAAGAGAAGCTTTTGTCACAATGAAAATAAGATAAATTAGTTTAAACTAAACTAATGCAGGGCTGGTATACTATGGCAGCCGACATAAAGCGTTAAGAACTAACTTGAGGGGGACAATGTCCGCAAATGTTTGAGATAATACTTAGACAGGCTTTAGTGTTTGTTTAAGTCCTTAATACATGATAATCCACCTCTTGTAAACATGAATAGTTCAAAGATTTCTCCTAAATGGACTTCAAAAGTATTTCGTCAATGCCTGACTTATGATTTAGATTGTTGAAGTATGGATCTAATGCTCAATTTTACAAATGACAGTCATCAAGGATCCTAAAAACACTAGAATACTTTCAGTTTAAACACTGAAATAATTTCTGTTTGAATTGTATTTAATATGACCTGTATAAGTTTTAGGCCACTTTCAACTGAATTTTAGTCACCTATATTATCTTAATGCAATGGCTGGTGCTCATAGTCATATCTCAACTCTTGTCATGCTGAACCCCGGAATATTCTGTTTTGTCAGGAGGCATAGACAAAGATCTGACTTCACATAATGTGCAGTGTGATCATAGTCTTAATCACTTGATTTTCCTTTCTAGACCAGAAAATTTTAGAAATTATATTTTCAAAATCATCATGACTCACAATTAGTGCATCCAATGCTTTTGGCACTTTTGTCTCGATGCAATTTTGCCAAGGTTCTTATTCTGCATGACTAGGGTTAAGGTAGTTTCTAACACAAGTAAACAAGTGCAATATTTCATAACAGGCGCCAGTTGCTCCTCACATTTAGGAAAACTTGTAATCATCAGTCCATTTATGGGAGATAAATGGACTTGGCTCAATTACTTTCATCAAATTGCGAGTTGAAAGATTGCCAAGCTAAGAAAATCATATTTACAGAAGTCATTTTGGACAGTGTTAATTTTGATAGACAATCTACCACTTGTTAAAAATATTGATCCTGGCCATCCTGCACAGATTGAAGAGGATTGATATATTTGTCATGTCCAAGATTGTCCGTTTCCTCAAAGCAGTACACTTTTCACTGATGGGCAACCAAAACCTTGTAACTTCAGCTTGGGTAAGCTGAAGTTACAAGGTTGGTTGCCCACTGACAATCATGACAAGGTTTTAGTTGCAAAATGACGATCATGATTGAGAGCTGCCGTAATAGCGCAGTTGGTAGCGCGTCAGACTGTCAAACTAAAGGTCCTGGGTTCGATCCCTGACATCAGCACTCATTCTTTCCGCCTACTTGTCTCTAACCAATGGGTTTATAATCGTAAACCTATGTGAGATAGCAGCTGGAGGCTAGGAAAGAATGTGATGGTTGTACTGGTGAGAGAAATACCAGGAATCCATTGTTAGGTGCTCCAGCTTCTGCGATATAACTGAAACAATGTTGAAAGCAGTCTTTAACTCCAATCAATCAACGATCATGATTGACTGTATCCACAGTGAAGTCCCAGAGTTAAAAATTAAATCTTATTTAGAATAAATTTAACTTCTGAAGTCTAGAACAGACCAATTTAAAAATATATAAGTAATAAAATGTCCTGAACAATACCAATTGTCAGCCATACAGCCATTATCTATTGTCATAAAGAATGCCAATATCTCTTTATACCGGCTATAAAGAGAAAATATGATAAAGTAAACAAGTAATCCTAGTGTATACAAATATTTAATCGCTTTAACAAAATGTGAAACTTGTGTAGAATAAGTCCAGTAAGGTAAAAAATTAATAATATTTTATAAATTATAAATATCGGTATATTCATCGAGATTTGTCAAAGTAATGAAAGAAGCTGAGCTGTGTCTTTACTATTTAAATGTTGACCTTTGACTCATGCATAATAATGCACAGGATATTGAATTTCATTGGTTGAGATTGTGTGATAACCCGCACCCTTCATGAATATTCATGAGGTGGTTTAATATTTCCCCCTTATTACCATACATGCTAATAAGGGTAATAAATAACCTTTGACATAAGTAGTCATTCTATAGGGGTTTATTTGTTTGTAATGGTATTTCTAACTTTTGTTAATTCATGCATTTAACCATTCAGTATTGCTATCAAGTTACCAACTAAAGTGAGACCCTTCTTCTGTTTAAATTTCACACTTGTTTAAATCAAGTTTTGATTTAAGGCAAATCTAACATAAAGGGACAATCTGGCAATCAAGAAATTACAATTGCCAGTAAAATAGCTCATTCAGGAGGAACATTATTGACAATGCTATCACACAATCTTATTGGCAATAATATTGATTCAATATATTGATCAATCTTCTGTATTTCCCATACATAATCAAAAATACATGTAAATGTATTGTCAATATCAAGGGCTTAGTGCAAAACAGTTGTAACTCCCTATAAACATATAGGGAGTTGCAACTGTTTTGCGCTGAGCCATCGATATGGGATAGACAAAATTTATTGATTATGTATTCGTGATAAATATGGGATTTTGAACGAGTGGTCATTGAGTACCGAATTTATAAACTAGTTTGGTTTAAACCTATTTATTTTACATCGATTGGGAAACAAGTTCTTACAACTTAGATTAATCCTTCTCGATTCTGCTTCAGTACGAGTCATCTATAAACAGGTTGCACTGAGTTTTTTATCTGTTTTCTTTTTCTATTCATAATATGACCTGAACTTTTGCGATAAATCCGTGAAATTCCAGAAATGTATTGATTCAAGTAATTCCTCGCTACATGTAATGCAGTTATCATAATGTCACGTCAGCAAAAGGTATGGCGTAATTTTTTTAAACAAAAGTATAAATTTAATTACCATATGTTTATAGCTAATTTGCATAGTTATTCCACTAGTGTAAAAACAACCGTGTATTATCGAAAATTCAATGGGGATATTTTACTATATCAAGGGTTCAGTGCAATACTATTGTAAGTTGCTATAATATTTATAGGCACTTACAATAGTATTGCAATAAACCCTCGATATTTGATGTCATTGATATGCAAGCATTTGTCAATATAAAGGTAATTAAAAATGTCACTTGTCATGTTGAGAGACTGTATACTGCAATTCAAAAAGGATGTATCATTGAAAACCATTTAGGGAATAGGAGAATTGTTTTTTATGCAAATTATACTTTTCTCACATTAATTGCCTTCAAATTTTATCCGAGAGACATAAAGGTAGTAGACCTGTAAGTGTTACGCAACGTTTCGGAAGTAATGAACTTTAACTGTCAACCGAGGTTTCCTATTGATTTTCATTAGGAAACCTCGGTCAACATTGTGAAAGATCATGAGTTCTGAAATGTTGCGGAACTATTATGGTTCCACTACCTTAATACAGATAAAAGTACCGGTAAATTACTTTGAAAGATTGTACTCATTTGCTTCATTAAAGTCTCAGGCAGATGACCAAAACATTGTCACAACAGCTTGAATAAAGCCGTACTTGCTACATTTTTTTCTTCAACTGAATAGAAGTAATGAACTTGAAAATAAAAAATATATTTTGTTGAATAGCATCCAAAATGTTGTAAATCCAGCTTTATCAATCTGTATTTATGAAGTTAAGGTTGCCTAGTAAGGTTGTTCTGTAAATAGCTTTCAATATAATAAGTGACAAATATTTTTTGCATGACATCACTTTCCAATTGACTTGTATGTATGCATGCATGACTTTGATTTATATACCTTCTGAATTGAAAGACAGGGGGGAAATTGCTTTACTGGTGTCTGTCTCTCTATTTAATATGTTAGTCTACAAATAGGTAGGTATCTTGATGAGGTCAAGGTCATCTATGAAGGTCAATGAAGGTCAAAATTTGAAAATAAGCTTTCCAAAGAGGCAATGATGTTTAACAAAGGGCATCCTATTACATTATAACTTGCATTTTTAACATTATTATACCCCCCACCTACGAAGTAGAGGGGGGTATATTGGTTTCACCATGTCTGTCTGTCTGTCCATCCGTCTGTCCGTCCATCCGTCCGTCCGTCCGTAGACCTTTTCGTTTCCGGACTCTAACTCAAGAACCAAATGACCTACAATCATGAAACTTTATACAAATGTTCCTTATGACCCAAGGAAGTGCCCTATTGTTTTTGGGTCATATAGGTCAAAGGTCAAGGTCGCAGTCAGCCTTTGTTCAATTTTCATTTCCGGACTCTAACTCAAGAACCAAGTGGCCTGCAATCATGAAACTTTATATAAATGTTCCTTATGACCCAAGGAAGTGCCCTATTGTTTTTGGGTTACATAGGTCAAAGGTCAAGGTCACAGTCAGCCATTGTTCAATTTTCGTTTCCGGACTGTAGCTCGAGAACCAAGTGACCTACAAGCATGAAACTTTATGCAAATGTTGCTTATGATCCAAGGAAGTGCCCTATTGTTTTTGGGTCATATAAGTCAAAGGTCAAGGTCACAGTCAATTTTTGTTCAATTTTCATATCTGGACTCTTAACTCAAAAACCAAGTGACCTAGAATCATGAAACTTCATGCAAATGCTTCATATGACCTCAATATTAGTTACAAACACATCCTGCACTAATAGCACTTGCATTCTGACAAAGCGCTTGTGGGGGGTATTAGTCCGCTCTGCAACAGTTCTAGTTTTTCTGTGTTTGTGTGTACTTTGCTCTGTTATTATCATTGTAACATAGTCTGGCCTTGTTCTCAGACCAGCTGTTTTTCAATCTTTTTATTGGTGATGTCATTTGTGGAATGGTTTATGTTTAAATGTTGTTTTTATGTTTGGTGGAAATAGCTTTTGGTTGTGGATCAAAATTTATAGTTATATTAATTTCCAATTTTTTCCTAAAAATGAAGAGATTTTGTAATTTAATACATATAATATTCAATTTTTGATTTCATAATAAAATGCATGTCTTTTTATCTTGTAAATTGTAATCATTTTTTTCACATCTTCATTTTCATAATACCATACAGACTGCTTGATTCATTTCATATTTTATCATTATCTATATCAAAATGTCGTCATTCTATATATTTACTTCATATTTATGTAAATTTCTGTCTATTGATAAATCACCTTATTAATCAATGTTAGATAACTCTTACTCATCTGTGTTTTATAAATGTAAATAGTTATATCCCTTCTATTTTTGGAAAGACAGTTATTTTTCCTACTTATTTAAGTTGCAGTAGTACCTTTATATAAATAACAAAATATTCTCATAAAATGAGCCTGTGCGTGAGATTTTCAACAATTTCGAATATGCGCTAAGCAAAGACACTGACCAGCCTGTGCATCCGCACAGTCTGACCAGAGTCTTCATTATGCGCTTAGTAGATGGATATGGTCTCAAAGTATCTGTAGACAATCAGGTAAATATATATTTACAGTTTGTGTTTGTCTATGCTGCTCAATATTTGCATCTCACGTACATTCAAAATTGTTGGAAATGTCACACACAGACTCAAATATTTTCTTATCAAGGTAATGAAAAAAAAAAAAAAAAAAAAAATCACTCAAAATGAATCTATTTACTTGATAATACTGTACTTTTGCAATCCTGAAAACTAACAAATAGCTTACAGGAAGATGAATTATAAACTTGATTGAAATCATTTTAAGATGACATTTTAAGAGATTTTTAATTAGAAAGAACTCATTTAAAGACTGAATGTAACCTTTTAAACAAATTCAATTTGAAATTCATTCTGCAATTAAATTTGTAATAATAAGCCTCTTAAACATTAACTTTTTACTTTTTAATTGATTGCAAAAAAGAAATAATTAAATGTAAAAATAAATAGAAAAACCGGAAAGTTTCAATAATGAATTTCTGAACATTTTTCTTCTTCTACTTTTCAGTACCAAAGAAACCTGAACCTGAGGGTAGGTTGATGTTATTATCTCCCTTTATTTTATTCAAAATCTATTTGAAGATAACATTACTCTTTATGTTTAATCAAATTTTGAATGGAGTGTTAAACTATGAAAATAATGTTTCATACTTTCAGAAGAATCCCTGAGTCTAATGTCTTTGCCATTTTCATACTTGAGAAGATTTTTTGGAAAAAGAAGAAATTACTTCTAACAAGCAGTTTCTCCTTTTCCGACAATAATTTCTATCTCACAGAGTACTTTGATTTCTAAATGCATTATCTTTTTATCTAAAACCTTTTATCATTTTTTGAAGTCAGAAAATTTTGAAAAAAAGATTTTTTAAAAAAAAAAAAAATCTCTTTCGACAATGATTCTGAATTAAACCCTTAAAAGTTCACCGCTTAAGTGTTTGATTGCTTTCATGGTTTAGTAATATACATCTACTTATTAAAGCATTGATGGTACTTAAATGCAACCAAAGTGTTGTTACTACAGTCTTATCCAAGCTATAGTTTCAACATTTTAGCTGCCCAAGGACAATCATTAATTTGAAAAGTGTGAAGGAAATGCTCCATTTAATTTTACCCTTCTCTTTCGTAGATATGATCGTTGAAATAGCAAATTTATTTTTTAAGATGAAAAACAAACCCCCCCAAAAAAAAAATAGTTTGCAAAAAGTATCCTAAAACTTATATTTTTAGGAAAATCTGCATTCAGATTATTTCTATGGTTAAAGCAAAAACTGCTTTTTAGTCTGAGTGGAATTACCTTTAACAATTTCTGATCAAGATTAGAAAGGGTATGCTATTGTTCTTTTTAAACCTCTGTTTTCTATTAATTCCCCCCAAATTAAGTCTTTTGTTTTAGATGCATTTGTTTTCTAAACATGATTACTGATTGTAAAATGTTATGGATTTTATTGTGATTTCTGTGTGAGAATCAAAGTTTTTAATCAAATTTTTATGTTTACATTAGATGAAGATAGATTTAGTTTCAAGATGGAATCTGCTCTGCATTCAGAATAGCAAAATGGTGTAAACTGTTTGCAGTTTATACTCTGCTTTGCATGCAACTGCTGCTGCAGTCATGTAAAGCGAGATATCATTCGCAAACAGTTTGTACCATGAAAATGAGCCCGAAGTCAGTCCTTCAGACTTTAATAATTTAATGCTATAAAGCTGTTACATCGCACTGCAGATTTAAGGATTACGGCTTTTGACTCTTTTCCTATGCTTTATTTGAAATGGGAAAGGACATTTGCAGTACTACTGATTGTCTTAATTATGATTGAATGATTCAAGCTAAATGTGTTGATACTACAACTTTACTAAAGCTTTAGTGCTTTATTATCGATAAACTTCACACAACAGTTTCACACAAAAAATCAAAACATTTCTATGATCTGCTTACCCCTTTAAATTTGATTAGCCACAAATTGAACTAGAGTTTAATTACCCAATAAAATACTATGAAGGAAAGCAAAGTATAAGTCATATTGACACAATTAAAAAGATTTGTAAAATACTTACTTGTGATTAGGAAATACCAAACCTAGGACATATGGACTATTTTTTTTTACAAAACTAAATTTTTGAGAATCATAAACAATGCATTAATTCAAATATTTTTTTTATTGGTCTAAAGTGAAATTTGTGCTTTTTTGAATGGATTATCATAGTGTTGTATCAAATCGTTGTGAGAAATAAAAACCATGTCATAAAATGCAAGAGATGTAATCCAGTTTGTGTCAATAAATAGAGCCAGCAAAACGATGTTTGCAAAAATGGCTTAGAATTAAACGTTTTTTAAGTGATTCGTGATTACTCATGATAAATCACTTTGAAAGGCTTATAAGCAATGGGTTGATATATGCAACTTCGAAAGCAATAAGGTCGCGAAATCTAAGCTTTTGAATTTTGGATTGTGTGAACATGATGCTTTATGATGCTTGTGTATAATAAAAATATCAGTCGAACATTTATTACCATATTCTGTAATGTGAAAATCGATGACATACAACTGGAATATAAAAACAAATATGGTAAGGTTTTGGAAATAGGAATTGAACTTCTAACCTTTAAGTATACACAGCATTTATGATTAATGAGTTCATGTAATTAAGAGCATTTAATAATATTTAGATGCACATGCTTAAGTGTATGATTTAATGTCAATTTTAGCTAAATTTTTATTAAATATTGATTTTAAATCACCCAATAAAACATTGTACATCTGCCAAGTGCAAGAAGAAAGAATTTGTTGAACATTTGAGAAATATTACTCTGCTTGGCATGTGCTCTTGTGTGCAGAGTGGGGTGCAATTTCAAAACATTAGTAAATGTTTTTGCATCCTTTGCACAGGGCTGTGATTTGATATTTAAAGTTGATTTGTGATCAGTTAAAACTAAATTTTAGACCTGACACTCAATCCAGAGTAGACTGTTTCATTAAATACCATATTTCCTCTAAAAATAGCGCCCTCCCTAATTGTGGCTCCCCTACATTTTTTGCTCAAAGACCCCACTTCAAATGTCTAAATTTTAGAAACTTCTTGAGACTTCTCTTGTTGGAGATGAATTTCCACTAAACAATCATTCATATGATTGTTTAGGGGAAATTCACCCCAAATTAAAGGTAAACAATCCTAAAACACATTAATTTTAATGATTTTTTAAATCAGAAAAAGCATACTTAATAGCTTAGAAGCTTCCTTACCATGTTAAGTATAGCTCCCAGGAGTGTTTATTAGGAGAAATACGATAATAATTTCAATTAAACTATACACGTACTCTGAATATTGCTGCAATGATGCATACAATCTATAATTTAATCTGAGAAAAATGATTAGAAAACAATAAACAATAAAAGGGAAATAATCAGCAGTTAATTACTATCATGTCAAAAAATTATAAAACTTTTTCCCATATGTTTATTTTGACATTTTCCATTTAAATCTTTTACAGAAAAAGAAGAAGTGAAAAAGGAGGAAGAGAAGGCTGTTATCAAACCTGAAGGCAAGAAACCAGAGTTTGTGCTCAAGATTAAAACTCAAACTGTAAGTCCTGGGGTCTGTTTTACTTAACACCTTACAATCATTTTTTGTGTAAGTCAAAATTTAGAGTTGCTTCTTGAAAAGTAACTTAATATGGTATTCTGCCAAGCATCATCTCATTGGAATCGTCTTTAGAAGACAATTCCAATGAGATATTGCAATGCAGAATCTTACAATGAATAGAAACACCAGGTACGATTTGTGATTTTGACTTACGATTATTTTTTTTTTGTAAGAAGTTTAGTAAAATGGACCCGTGGTCCTTTTGTAGTACATGTATTACAAGGCAGTTTCTTTAAATATTGTTGATTTGCACCGAATAATTATATCAAGGTTTCTTTCTGATATTTTAGTCACTTTGACCATTGATATGATAGTAAGATTTTAAAATGAAATTTGGATCAGATGCTGATGTACATCCTGTAATGTTCATGTGTCAAGGGATTTTCTTAAAATTTCATTTCAAAGGTCAAGGTCATCTGCGATAAAATGCAAGAATAGCAGACATCAAGGCTTTTTGATTAAAAGCATTTTTAAAAATTCTTTATACTGACAAATATCTATATTCTCAATTAACATATCACAGCAAATACAAAGAAGTTCAGTGAACTTCACTTCATCTTAGCTCTTTTAATTATGAAATAAATTCATTTTCCTAATAATGTGTCAATGAATAAAGTCTGATGGAGGAGAAGTTATATGCAAAAGGTAAAAGCTGAGGGTGGAGGCCATAACTCCTCCCTCATCAGACTTTATTCATAGACACATTCATCATAGCGAATATGAAATTATATCCATTATAACTCAATCACAATTCTTGAATGATTCTTTTGCCCTTTTCTTTGTATGAAATAGTGTAAGAACATTTTTATGGATGTAAAAACGAAATTGATGTTGGAAGAATTTCACAAACAGCAAAGTGCGTCATTTAGCATGTGGGTTATATGATGTCAAAAGAATAAACGTTGGCACTAAAGATGATGTTGAGTAAAAAATGGGTGGATCTATCTGTGTACATAAGTAAAACACATAACATGAATTTAAAGTTCAATCTAATTTCTTCTTATTTCATATATCAAGGGTTTATTGCAAGACTGTACTAAGTGTATATACACTGTATTTGCACTTAGTACAGTCTTGCACTAAACCCTTGATATGCCTTTTATGTCATCATGTTATAATTCATCTTAATTCTTTTGAATTGTCACATTACAGCTTGATGAAGGTGACCAAGTTGACTTTAACTGTGAGGTCATCGGTGAGCCAAAGCCGGAGATCAAATGGCTGTACAATGGTCAGGAGCTAAAACAAGAGGGCCGTTACATCATCGCCGAAGAGGAGACAGTCCACCATCTTGAGATCACTGACTTAGTGCCAGAAGATGCCGGTGACTACATTGTTGAAGCTGAGAATAGCTTTGGTAAAGCCACATGCTCTGCTCAGTTACAGGTTATTGGTAAGTATCTCATATATGTAGATTTGAGACTGGTCCAATTTGAAAGAAGTCTCAGCCAACAATGCATAGCTAGTGCAATTAGAAAAGATATTATCCAGTGTGGAAGCAACATATTGTGAGAAAAAGATATTCCTTATTTTATAAATTTTCATCATTTTCCACCATCATATCTTATACATGTTAAATTTAATTACAGCACTGGAAAGGATAAATCTTTTCTTATAGATTCATCAGATGTTGCTGGCTTAATGGTCAAAAACAGGCTGACATAATTATTGATAACACAAATATGAGCATTTAAATTGATGCTTCAGTTGTCATTATTTTACAATTATATAAAGAATATATAGGTACACAAACTTTTGGACACAATTTTTTCTCATACTTCAAATTTAGAATGGAATAATCAGGTTCGAGAATATAAGCACTTGACCCTAATTTTTGTTCTTTCCGTAATCAGAAAAACCCAAAGAAGAGGTTCAGAAACTTGAAGCCCCCAAATTTGTCATCGAAATCCAGACTGTTGAAACCACAGTCAACGAAAAAGCCTCATTCTACTGTAAGGCCAAAGGTAATCCAAAACCAGAAATCCTATGGTACAAGGAAGATCGTCAAATTACAAAGGATGACAACAGATTTACCATTGAATATGGTGATGATGATTCTTCGTTGTTGATCATCGACGTTTTACCAGAACATGATGGAAAATACATGGCTGAAGCAAAGAATGAGGTTGGAACAACAACTTGCAAGGCTGAACTCTTTGTACATGGTAAGAAAGTCATATTCTTTATACATGTACAGTCAACCTTGTTCAAGCAACCACGTCTATTAAGCGACCATTTTTATTAAGCGACCATTTTCAAAATCCCCTTCAAATCGAAATTTCTGAAAAAATTAGACATCACTGGTATAAAATAATATTGTAAATGAATCCTATGCTGTTAAAACCCACCAGAATCGTCTCAATAAGACTATTCTGTTGAGTTTTTACAGCATAGGGTTATTTAGAATTTCGCTATAATATATATATTCGATCGAAATCATGTTGCTTAATTGTAAACAAAACATGTATTTAACGACCATTTTCTTTAACGACTGCTTTTTGATGGTCCCATTCCTGGTTGCTTATTACAAATTTTACTGTACTTTGAAATCTATGAGATATTGGCAAACGTGTTAACTGTTGCCTGCCTGTTGCTCAATCTGTGAAGGAAATGTAGCTTTAACCTTTTACATCTGTGCATACATGTACTATAAAGAATGTCTAGTTAAAATGGTATTTGGTGAGTTCAGCTCAAAGGTATCTCTATGGCTCAGTGCAAAACAGTTGTAACTGCCTATAAATTTATAGGCAGTTACAGCTGTTTAACACTGAGCCATCAATCTGTCATTGATATACACATTGATCCTTCAAATTTTGATGCTTGCATAGCATTCATAAATAAATCAAGGATCTCTTACAAACATTATGGAAGGCTTTGATTCTTATTAAATGACATGTAGATGATATATGGGTCTAGAAAACATGTCTCTAACCTTGCTCTTTTCATTCTTAAAATGAATTGCAATTTATTTAAAGAAATCTTCAGCCACAGTTAGTATTACTTGAACAGTTTTAAGAATCAAAACATTTTTTACACAATTATTTTACAGCTGTTATCTTGCTTTTTAGACAAAGAACAGAAATATGCTCCAGAAATTTTAAGCATCAAAACATTTTTACATTGTGTATTATATAGCTGTTATATTACTTTTTAGACAAAGAACAGAAATATGCTCCAGAAATCATCAAATCACCATCAGAAGTGATCGCTAGAGAACATGACAGAGCCCAGTTCCTTGTCAAGGTTATTGGAATGCCTAGTCCTACAGGTATTTACTTTGTTTGCATAGGGGTATCTAGGACTATGAAATTTATACGCACTCAGTAGGCGACAACCGAAGAATATATAGGATTAAGATGATTTCGATGGCTCAGCGCAAAACAGTTGTAACTCCCTATATATTTATAGGGAGTTACAACCGTTTTGCGCTGAGCCGTCGATATGAGACCTGTGATAAAAGATGAATGCCTACAGGCCACTCCCTTTCTATAATTAAAGAGTTGGTGAATAATCAAAACATCGCAACTACAGCTTGAATAAGCTGTAGTTTCGATGAAATGATAATTCATCCACGATATTTTTCAACAGAGGATTATTTCTTTTACGCACCTGTGAAATGGGAGCTACCGCCCTTGGTTTGGCCTCTTTGGTTATATATATACCCTAAGTTGATGCAACATTGAAAAATATCATTTAACCTGTATTGAAAATTATAGGTAACACACAACTCTAAATTGCTTTTATTGTCATTTGCATGTCTAAGAATTTTTATGTTTGTTGCTGGTTAAGAAGTGCAAACTTTTCCATCATCTTTTGTCAAAATTTTAAATCAAATATGATTGCATGAGGGATTGAAAAAAAAAATCTGGTTTTACAACTTATCTTTATTTTGTCATACCATTTTAAAAAAGTTTTATATCATTAAGAATCAGAAAATGTAGAGATATTTTTTGTCATTTGAATTTTGTTTATGAATGTTTCTAATAACATGACTAATCCTATTTCAGTGACCTGGACTAAGGACAATGTAGCCCTGAAGGATACTGACCTTTATCACATCGAGAGCTACGAGGACACCTACTGTTTTGAGGTCAAGGACACAACTACCGACGATGCTGGTGTGTACACTTGTGTCGCTGAAAATGAGGTTGGCATGGCAACGTGTGATATTCCTCTGGAAGTTAAAGGTAAATTTCATTCAGATCTTGTATTTTTCTGTTTTCCAGTAATTACTCTTTCTGTATAGTAGTATTTCCCATTAAATGTAGAATTTTTTTAATAACAAAAATGTAACATTTTAATGGCAAGGTGTGTGGATTTTTACTTACTAGAGTGTGATAATTGAGCTTGTGAGTTACATTTCCAACAATTTTACATGTGTGCAAGCAGATACATGGAGCAGTCTATACAACAACGCAATACAATAAGAACATTCACTTTACCTTCTGAACAGAGGTTAAGACTTTATCTATTTACAAAGCACAAAGTGATGAATCTAGTCAGACTGTGCAGATGCACAGGCTGGCCAGAGGCTTTGCTTTCCACACATGAGAAATTGTGAGAAATGTCACAGCAAAGTCTCATAATAGTATGTTTATAAGTGTGAATTCTAGAATAGAACCTCTTTTCCAAGATATTTTACATAGATTAAATTCTTTTTCGACCAAGATGATTCTGATTAATGAAATATTGTGCATTTATGAAAGTTGTGTGTGTTATTTGCTCTAATTTCACCTCTATGTTACACATACTGTATTTCATGTATCACATCTCACATTGCTTGAATATTATATGCTGTTTTGTTACTATGTTGGATGGTTTAAAACAAGGACATATTACTAGGTCTTCTTAATAAAAACAGCATAATTTGAAAACATTTCAGCATTTTTTATCTCAGGCAATTCTTGATTGAATTTGAAAGAGTTCAATCATACCCTGCCTTCAGGATAAAGAAGCACAATCTAGTGCCTCAGTCAAGCACCGCGGTCATAGCCCAGTTGGTAGCGTGTCAGACTGTCAATCTAGAGGTCTGGGGTTCGATACCCGATGGTGGCACTCATTCTTTCAGACTCTTTGTCTCTCATCAATGGGTTGATAATCGTAGACCTATGTGAGATAGCAGCTGGAGGCTAGTACTGGTGAGAGAAATACCAGGAATCTATTGTTAGGTGCTCCAGCCACAGCGATATAACTGAAAAATTGTTGAAAGCTGCGTTAAACTCCATTCAAATAATCAATAACCCAGTGAAGCACATCCCGTATTTCCTCTTATAAAAGCTACTCCCTAATAGTAGCACCCCTACATTTTTACTAAGGAAACCTACTCCAAATGCTTAAATTTTAGGAACTTTTTGGGACTTCTTCTCTAATTTGAGATGATTTTCCTATTAACAATCATTTTTATGATTGTTTAGACGAAATTCACCTCAAATGAAAGGGAAAAGTGCCTACAAGACATCAATTTTAGAAAATAAAAACTAAATAAAATCTCCCTGACCATGTTATGCATAACTCCCGGGAGCATTTATTAGGAGAAATATGGTATTAAGCTGTTTAAAAAAAAGGGACACTTGTTTATGCTGTTTAATTATCATGAATGCAGGGATAGATTTCATTCTATTTGATAATAACTTTATATGACTAAATAAACATACCAAATGGAGCAGTTTTGAATTAAGAGTCAATTGACAGCAAGATATTTATGTTGAAATTAAAGAGAACGACTTCAAAACAGTGATTATTTCATCATCATGAATTATCATTCATAAAGAAACAAAATAACCATCATTAATAATATCAAATGTTATTCTTCAAAAAAGAAATAAAAATATGTCATGTTCACACTTAATTTTCCTCCAATGTAGGAGAGTTTGATAAAACTCTTGACGCAGAAGAGAGTGAGTATCATCATAATCATGATTATGTACCGTGTAAAAAATTAACTCATTTTATATGTCTGTATTGTGGTGTCTTATATGTGTAATGTGTTTACTTGATTCTTGGGTTATAAAACTATTTGAGCCTTTCTTAGACACGACATTTCCAACAATTTCATCTGTGTGAGATGGATATACATACGGCCGCCTAGACAGCCACACAGTGCTATTGGAAGATTGCCTGACTGTCACGAGATATTTTGAGACCTAATTGATAAACAGAAAATATTGTGAAGACTCTGGTCAGACTGTGCGGATTCACAGTCTGGCAAGAGTCTTTGCTTGATGCACTTTTGAAATTTTCGGAAATGACACATGCAGGCTCAATTTTGAGTGCTGAGTTCTTATGAAAGATAAAACCGCATTTAGTGTTATAAAAGAAGTTTACTCAAAATGATCTTTTTTAATTGTTTTTGAAATTTTTTATTCACTTCAAAATCAAATTTTATACTTGAGATTACAAATTATTCTCAAGTAATTTTGTAAAGGATATTAGTAATTTCATGGTGAACCTTGTGCAGTTATGATACACTGTATTTCCAAACCTGTCAATGTTCTTATAAACTTTATGATCCAAGAACCATTTTTGTGACATTAAACAGAAAATAAGGTGATGGAAAAACAACAACAAAGAAAGTCATATACACATAATAATATTCTTTATTTGGCGCATGAGTAGATATTATTTGTTGTCAAATATGTGGTAGTGATTAAGTCTGTCAACAATTTGGTTATGCTCTTCAATTATTTGATGTGTTGCTCTATGCTTCAGAGAATGGCAAGGTTGAGAGGCAATACACAGATTTTACAAACTTCAAATCCCCCCCCCCCCCAAATAATGTCATTGGAAAAGCAAAACTGTGCATCAATTTGAACCAAAAAATAACATAAACAAAGAAACAATGATTACATACTTAGATTTATTAGCAGCATGTAATATAATGGTAGATAGAATTTGCACTGTTGTAATGGTTAATCAGAGATAAAACTCAATCAAAGTTATGAGTATGAATGGCCCTTGATATACTTTGCAAAATATGTATCGATTTAAAAAGACAAGAGTAATTTATGACTGAGTTATTTCATTGATTAGTCCGTTAAAAGCACACATACCGTATATTTACTTGAACATAGTTAAAGATTTTAACTGATGGATATATGAAAAATTAAAGCAGTCATAAAGCTATATTATAAGCTATATTATGAGATAGCCATGCTCATCAGCTTGTCAGAGATTAGCTTTTGTCGAAACCAACTTACAAATACCTTTGATAGACATTATTGATATTATTGCTATTGTACATTAATCACTATAAAAATTTTAGAGAAGAAAATATACCAAAATGTGAGCTTACATAATTTCCCTGCTATCAATGTTGTAATGCTGTTTGTTATCTTATTTAAATCATAATCCTTCAAACTTAATCAAGAAAAAAGAAATACTAAAATGCATAGTGTGCAAAAAAGATAACTAAAACCTGCCTGATTTGCTATTTGGATGCCTCGGTGCTAAACAGTTGTAACTGCCTATATGCGACAGTTACAACTGTTTAGCACTGAGCCATCGATATGTGGTCCAAATTTAGGATTGTTTACTAAAGTGCTTCTTTTATAATATGCTATGTTGCTTATTCCTGGTTTTGAATTTTAAATTGGCTAGTTTGATCATGGGCTTCACTTTAAATTCTTTATTCAAACATAAAAGCAACTTACCATTATGAATTTAACTTCATTTATTTTGCCATCTAAGCTTTTCACACAAATTAGCACAATGCTGTAGCATAATCATTCTATATCCATCACATAATTTAAAATATCTTCATAATTATAATGCTATTGTATAGAAAATTGCAATTCTTGGGGTAATTCAAGACAAAAATGTTGATTAGTCATAAATTTCATTTTATTTGTAGTCGCACGTGAGGATCGTGTCACAGAGTCACCTCTTGTCATCAGATCACAGGAATTATCACAGCCACCAGAATTTACAGAAGTCTTTGAAGCAACTGTAAGTATTAAGTGCATGTATTCTGAAGAATGTTATCCAACTTACTGAAATCTCACTTGGTTATAATTGAAAAACTTTATGTTAAGATATCCTTGACATTTAATGGGTATTAATTAGGTGTGCCATGAATATAATCCAATTAATTTTTGGATGGCTTCATGTTAGGATAGACGATTCTTATTGCTTGTTTTCAAATTAAAAAAATCATAAGGACTCTTAACAGTTACTTTTGTAACGAACCGAGCACATAGACATACGTGATCCATTCAGAGAAAAGGATCCTCAACCCTAAATGGGTCGACTCTGTCTATATAAGCTTCAATAAACCATTTAACTAAGGGCAGGTCTCTCTCATTTGCATATCCGATGCAAATTACCTACCTTTAAACCGTTACACTTTATATGCTTCTATTGCAAGTGAAAATTGCCATTGTTAAAAAAGTGATGTACAGTGCTTTTATTTGAAAGTTTAAAAAAAAAAGAAATAATTATGTATAATTTTCTTGTAGACTGCCATGGAAGACAAACAGATGACCTTGACCTGCAAGGTTGTAGGTTTACCGAGACCAGACGTAGCTTGGCTGAAGGACGGTAAAGAGTTAATACCAACACCGAACATAAAACAATCTTACGAGGATGACACAGCGACCCTCACCATCAAGAAGATGGCCATGGACATGGATGGGGAATATAAATGTGTGGCTGAAAACTCAGCTGGTACGGCTGAAACAGCTGCTAAAGTCACTGTTGAAGGTGAGAAAACTTTGTCCTGCTCAAAATACTAAAGGACTAAAGTCCTTTTCCAGATTTGCCATTTTGATAAAAAGGTTGAGAGTACTAGAAAAATTGTTCCCAGATAAATTGATTTCTTTTGAAGTTTATTCTATATTTGAGGGATACAATCTTTACAATATGGAAGCTATAAGGATTACACAAAGCTTTTTGCTTATGTCATATTTGGATAGGTACTTATTTGAGAAAAAACTAAACACAAGAACTAAAACATATAGTAATACATGTCGAGGGTTCGTTGAAAGACTGTAGTAAGTGTATATACAATGTATATGCACTTACTACAGTCTTGCACCGTACCCTCATTGTATGATAAATGTGATCACTAGTAAAGAATTTGTGAAATATTCGAAGAATTTACTTCATTAAAATTATGTTTCCCTATTTCAGGCAAAATGGAAGCACCAGAGTTTACTCGCAAACTTGCTGACAGAGAATGTAGAGAGGGTCGTCCAGTCAAATTTGAATGTGCCGTCAAAGGCATTCCTAAACCTGAAGTCACATGGTATGTCATACGAGAGTTTGTCTCATACAAATAATTTGAACAAGAAATAATTTAATTTTAGAAATGAATATATAATATGTACTTAGTGTTTTGTACAAAAAAAAAAACTAACGAGGTTGGGGGAATTGATAATTGTCAAGGCTCTTAGAGTTAGATATTTTACAATACACTAAAAACAAATTAAATTTATCTTATAAGCTCTATTTGCCTTGTTTTCATGAATGTTTCTAACAGAAATGCATGTTTCTAAAAATAACCACATTATGTCATGATAATATCAATTTGAAATCATGAAAAATATTATATGGGATGTTTTCACATGGATATTTTTTATAGTAATAAGATAAAACACAAAAAGGAACCCAAAGTAATGCAAATTATGATACAAACTGTTACTGGAACTCAGTCTAAGTGCCTATATTAGTATCCTTTTTTCATCGTTCCAAGGTTCGTCAAAAATTTATTGCAGTGAGCAAAGAATTAGATAAAAAAACTAAATTCATTTGTCTTAATCTATTACCTCAGGAAAGGCAATTTTCAAACTTCTTGTGACTATTTTTGGCAAAATATTGCCTTGAACTCTAATATTTTTTCTCCAAACCTTGATTCTATCATATCCAAATTATTAATTTATTGTCCTCTAAAAATTCTTAAGTGAAAGAATAATTGTATTTTTTGCTTTTTTCACAGGTCTATAAATGACCAGCCAATAGAACCAGGATTAAAATTCCACACAGACCAGCGTAAAGGTATGCTAGGAGACACCACCCATAGCCTCAGTATAGACAACACAGAGGTAGAGAATGCTGGCAAGGTGAAGGCCACAGCAACAAACAAGGCTGGAGAAGTCAGCAGTGTGGCTAATCTAACTGTGGAAGGTGGGTACTGTGTGTTTGATAGTTAACCCTTTCCTGTTTTACAAAATTTTGGACCTGTCCAAATTCAAAGGTTTTGCAGACAAAAATTTAAAGTGGATTCAATTTGAAAAAATAACCATCCAGTAGGGTAGAAAATAGTGTGGAAAAAGAAGAAATTGCTTGTTAGAAGCAATTTCTTCTCTTTTCACAATGTTTTCTCAATCATAAAAACACAGGAATGTAAAAAGCAGGAATTAAACAGCAAAGGGTTAAATGGATGAAATATTTGAAATGCACCCTTATATATGAATAATTGCAATCCAACAAAATAAAGAATTCTGATTGGTTCAAATCGCATCACGTGGGGAAATCCATTGCACTTTATTTCTGTATAAAGTGCAATAGGTCGTTCGGGAAACCCCTGAAACTCGATCTGCAAGTCCTGTGTTGTAGGAAATCGAATTAACCTAGTTCCCGATCATCAACGCAACATTTCTATTTAATCTATTATAAATAAAGATATTTTCGAAAGAATTTACGATAACAAGCATGCAGTTCTGATTCTGTGCCGACGTAAACTTAGAAAACAGCAAGTCGACGAAGACCGTCAAGCAACCCTCTCAACTAAGACCGACCACGCCGTTTTCGTTTAAAAACACAGACTTACTTGGCAGAAACAAGCTTTTTTGTCATAAGTACCTCTACGAATTTTAATGTTGTCGTTTATCTGTGTATCATTTGTTTTACTTTGTGACATTTCACTTCGATAGCGAGATAAACAATACGATAGTACGCGATCTAAAAATAGATCGTGTAATTTTTTACGCGGAGAAAGTAGACTTGAAGCTTTAATGTTTGGCCGAGTATTTTAATAGTTTCTTCGATCTATAGGATTGCAATTATAAGGGACGAGTGTCTTTTTCATTGCGTTTATTTGGGTATAAAGTGCAATTGCCTTAGCACATGGCTTAAACATAACGCCCTACGGGCGTTATTTGCCATGTGCTAAGGCAATTGCACTTTATACCCCAATAAACGCAGTGAAAAAGACACTCATCCCTATAATAAATTAGTTCTAAAAGGGTGTAAGAGTCTATACACTGCACAGGTACTTAAAACCTTTTAGCTTTTGGACATCAAATTATCAGGGCTATGTTCAAATCATTAATATAGGTGTCTTTCTTTTGGTTTCGGTTATACCAATAATTCCTCGAAAAAATCATCTTTAAAATGTTATTTTGCAAGGTATTTATTATTCATGATTGCTTCTTCTATTACAGAGAAGAAAGAAGCCCCCAAGTTTGTTCGCAAGATGGACAATGTGGATGCCATAGAAAAGTCTACTGTGAAATTTGAGGTGGAAGTTACAGGCAAACCCAAACCACACTGTACTTGGTATGTAATACAAAATATTCAATTAGCTTGTCATCTAAGCTTCTAATTAAAGCTTTTGTTTATAACTGCTTTCTTTTTGGACATGTAAAATGATAGTGCTTACAAAAAATCGTTTGAACAGATGGTAAGTTATTCTTACTATATCAACAAGAGAGGCATTTGAAAACTACTGACATTGGAATTTGAAATCATCATTGGGTGTGCCTATTTTCCAGAACCAGAAAAAAATGCAGATTTAATCAATCAAATGAATGTAGTGAAATTGTATTATTGAGCGCTTAACAGGTATATAAAATGAGTGTCTGCTTATTTCTGCAGGTCAAAGGGCAATGTTGAGCTCAAGGAGACAGAAGATATCATTATCGAGGTTGCTGACAAGATACACACCTTGACCTTGAAGAATGTCAGACCCGCTGATGCTGGACTGTTTGCCGTTAAAGCCCACAACCCAGCTGGACAAAATTCCTGCAGTGCTAGACTTAAAGTAGCACGTAAGTGTTCGTGTTATCATAGTTTTGTGTGCCAGAACATATATGAATATATATCTTTCAATGTATCTATTAACTTCATCTAACTTACAACTGAATCAATGTGTGTCATCACATCTTTTTTTAATACTTTTAGAAACAAATTGTGCTTCCTAGACTAAT
Organism: Fragum whitleyi; assembly: GCA_948146395.1. NCBI lineage: Eukaryota > Metazoa > Mollusca > Bivalvia > Cardiida > Cardiidae > Fragum > Fragum whitleyi. Next base: position 24,790,293 of record OX411558.1, read on the forward strand.
CAAAAGATTAAGAATAAGTCATGTAAGATGGACATTTATATGTGATCTAGTCTTTATATGTTTTGTCATCTTGGAGTCTTTTTGGATTAAATGCAAAACTATTGTAAGTGCTAATAGGTATACATCATCAATTACAATAGTTTTCTATGTACTGGATGTATATACCGTAAGCTGGATTCGATTGACCATAATATCACTTTATTATTTAATATTTATTATCCAAACAATATTGCAGCAATTGCAGATATGCATTTGTTAATATTTTGTCTTTTCTTTTAAACCTATATCTATTGACTAACTAATTTAATATGTGTGTCATATATTTAAAGTTACCTTTCATTTGCAGATAAAAGAAGCTTTTCATGTATTATTACTTAAATTAATTCATGCAAAACTGGTATTTAAATATTCTGTCAACTAATTGATCTAATACAATCTTAGACTGAATAACCAAGGAGAATAGAAAAAATAATGACACAGCTTGCATGCCAGTAGCTCAGAGGGCATATATTATAACATTTTCAGATTTCGAGAATTTTGTGATTCTTGTATCAAATTTAATCTTTAAAATTATTATTGAAATAGGAGCATCACAAATTAACTTTTCAGTTAGACATTAACATTATCAAAAACAATTTGATTACTTTCACAATTTAATGGTTGGGCAAGAAACAGTTGTAACTGCAAATGACATTAGACTCTCAGTTGATATAAGAGCCTGTGTGTGACATTTCCAACAATTTCAAATGTGCAAGAGTCACAAGCATTCAGCAACATAGGTGAGGACACAATACAAAAAGAATATTCGCTGACTAACTTAACATGGGTTAAAACGTTACCTATCTATAGAGCACATAGTGAAGACTCTGGTCAGGCTGTGCGGATGCACAGGCTGGCTAGGGGCTTTGCGTTGGGCACATTTGAAATTGTTGGAAATGTAACACACCAGCTCATAAACCATATAATTTTCAAAGCCATGGAGAAAGATGAATCGGAACAAATCACCATTCCAGAGGAGGTGAAGGGTAAGGCCACATTAATGGTAGACAAATTATTTTGGGATTCCCAAAGCTTAGCTTACTTTTGAATAATACTCTTACACATTTACAACATAACTGTAGGCATAGCGCCACACCGAATTGCTAGCGTATTTGAATGGTAGTAACATTATTGCTGCTTGCGATTGGTATTTTCAGATTTGACTGATGGAAGCATCATTCTTTCTTCGTAGGAGTCATTTTCTGGCAATAAACCAAAGGACTGTTTACAGCAATCATCTTATGACAAAATAATTTTCATGTAATGAAGTTTTTCTTCATTATTCAAGGTACGGATAAGAGGGGGAAGTTCTTGTCTAAATATTTATTTCGGTTGGGTATAATGTGGGTACTCATTTGAATCGTCTTAATGAGACAATTCCAATGAGTATCCATGATTTAGGATTTGTGCAAGTATTGTTAAAATAATTTCATTAGGAATCGAAAAAATACCCCCTCTATCTGTAGCTCTGATAATTGGAGATTACTGTTTATTTGGAAATTTCTCTTTTTGTTTCAATTGAAAATAATGTTCCTTTGGCAATTGATAATCAACTTTATAAATAAAGATGAGTCAAGTCTGAAAAGATTGATATAAAATAAATTAGAAAATTCTTGAAAACAAGACTATAATGAGACAGTGTTTGACAGTATTTGACAGTAAAATAACTAAGTGATTTTCAACCAGTATTATTTTCTCAATTATCTACAGAAAATCATTAGTTAATAAAAAAAAAAGAGAAAGTTTGGAAATAGTGATCAATGAAATAATTTGAAATTCTAAGTACATGTATTCAGGGAAAAATAATATGTCTTGTATTCAAGAATATAATATGTACAATTTTTCAGTGAATTGAAATAAAATGCATCAAGTTTTAAATGCAACCAGAGGCTTTTCAGTATTTTACGTCTGTATAAAAATATATCAGTTATGAATCTTAATTCTAAGAGGTGAGAGATCTTTTGAGTGTGCAGTGCAAAAATATTGTAAGTGTCTAAGAAAACAAAAACATGCAATAGTCTTGCACTAAACTATTAGATCATAGTTTTGTAGTATATTTTTTTTTTTGACTTGGATGCATTTATTTGAAGAATGGTGACAGGTCAGAATTTGGAAAGATGTATAACAAATACAATGATAAAGGGAAATCAATTACTAAACAGTTTACTAGAAACTATTTATTTTCTAGTAAATTACTTTGCTAATGAAAGGGTATAAATGTTTTGGAAGAAAATAAGCATATTAAAGTATATTAATTGAATTAAATGTGATAATAATTATAACAAAGCATTTTGTTAAAATTAATGACTTGAGTTGTTGACTAAATAAAATGCAGTTTGGATGTAATACTTGTTATAATGTGCTGCCGTACAATTTGTCAAAAGACAAATTATTGAATAAGACGTTTCATGGAATCTAAAAAACTATCAAAAAGTGATTTAGTTAAGTCCGATGTTTTGAAATGTCTGCAACAGAAGATTTGCTCCACCAATTGTCAGATTCAATGATAAGTTTTATTTGTCAATTTGTCTTTGGACAAAATGTCATGGACACATTATAATGATGCTAATTGTGTTGTTAACAAGTGAATTTTCTATGTTGTATTAACTTTTTTTATTCAAATATGCCAAGGAAGAGATGATTACTTCAGTTTTTAACTTGATATAACTACAAATTCAGTAGTCTTGTTCTCTCTATGATAAAATAGTAGAATTTTTTTGTTAAAAATCTTTCATGTACTGCACTTGAAAAAAAGAGTTTACCTTTATGATACTGCTGACAAAGAGACAACCAAATGCGCCTGTGATTGACATTTCCAACAATTTCAAAGTTGTGCAAAGCAAATGCTCTGGCCAGCCTGTGAATCTGCACACAGCCTGTGCATCTGCACAGTCTTACCAGAGTCTTTAATTTGTGCTTTGTATATAGATAAGGTCTTAAAGTGGCCTTAGACTGACATGTAATCTAATTACTATATTTGACCATCTAGGCCACCTAATGTTGTCTGTTCAAGTACATGCCAAATAGTTGGAAATGTCACACACAAGCTCAAATTGCTTTAGAAATATAAGATCCAAATAGTTAGAACTTTCTGTAGTTATATACACAATGCACATATGATTTTAGATTCAACCTGATAGGTTATCTAGACATTTACTTTAAGTTGCTCTGGCTGTACAAAGCGAAAGAAACGTTTTGAAAAAATTGTTTATTTGAAATTGTAGAAACTGCTCCCACAATTAGAAGAAAATTAGACTACACTCTTTAGGATCTGCACCTATTTAGTTTGTTAAGTTTGTCAGAGCTTCAGATAGAGGGGATTATACTTGCACATATCCTATGTTGTGGGTAATCATTTGAATTGTCTTATTTAGACAATTCAAATGTTTACCCACAATGCATAGTTTTAGGATCTGCACCTTTTTAGTTTGTTAAGTTTGTCAGAGCTTCAGATAGAGGGAATAATATTTGAACAAAATCTATGCTGTAGGTACTCATTTGAATCGCCTCGTTGAGGCAATTCAAATGATTTTCCACAATGCATAGTTTTATTGAGAAATACATGTATAGATTTTAGACTGCTGTTGTCCTCTCTTATCTGTACCTCTTTTCATTATATTAGCACAATTAAATAAAATCTATAGGGTCACAGAAAAATAGCCTATTTACAGTAATATATCTTGAAACCATATGTCAAAGAGAAAAAACAACTCTCAAAAACTCTTAGTGTCGCAATAAAGCTTTTCAGTTAAAGGAGTAGTTTCCTTACCTTGCAATAATAATTTGTGAGAAGCAATTTCTTCTATAGCCATTTTGTTTTAATATCTGATGCTTTTGTCCTAATTCATAGGTTTAATGTCTAACTAATTTCTTCCAAATTGGATAAGTTAAAAATTCTGTTGTCTTGAAATGACTTTTACAATATCCGGATGATATATATTTATCTAGCTGCAGGCGTTTATAGTATCTATTATAGCTAAGCTTATAATTTGTATTCCTTTTCCTAAATACTTAGCCCTCATGACTCAGCTATAGGCGAGAATCTTTATCCTGTAGTATTATCTATTTACCAATGCTATATCTCTTCTCTTGCTTCTATCAAATACCAGATCCTTCCCAAACAAATTCTGCTACTAGCATATTTATCTACTTTTTGCTTTTTAAACAAAGAAAATTCTTGCTTTCAAAAAGTAAAAACAAATAAACACGCAAACAAGCCTCTTCCCATATGCTTTAATAATGCCTTTCATGGACAATTGTCTAAGATGCATTAATGCTTTGCTTCAAGCCTCCTTTAAATTAGTAACAAATTCAATCCAAACTGTTGCAACTCCAAAATTTGGTTATGTGTGATATCCTTCAACTCAAATCAATGTTCTCTCAAAATTTTTATATTCAGAATTATAAGCTGAAAATAAAGAATGCAAGCAAACTCTAAAATTATAATAGTTTGATGATGTTTTGGACAGTGGTCTTTTTCAAATATAATCAGAATTAGGCCTTGTCAAACTGAACCCTGAATATTCCTGCTTTGGTAGGACGTATAGACAAAGATGAGTCTGCACATATGTGCAGTCTGATCTTTGTCAATACAAGCTGATTTTCTTGTTAAAGCAAGAAAAGGGTAATGATTGCATTTCAAATATAAAGAGTAACTCACAGTATTGGTACTACCAGGGTTTTGAGCTCTTTAATTTTAAGACAATTACAATGGCATGACAAAGGTTAGGAATGTTAAACTTATTTTGAATTGTTTTAGAATTCAGGATGTGAAAGCAAGAAATATTCTCAAATGATGCCATTGTGATAAAAGTTTTTTTTTTATTTTGAAAAGTCACAATTATCATTAGAGGTTTGTGAAATCACAATAAAAGCAATCTGATTTTAATGAATCTTTGACACTCAGTCAAAATTCCCACAACAAAAAATAAGTTAATAATTTGTTGAATAATTTATGAACAAAAAAATAATGAAAATTAATGAAGTAAAATAAATTGTTGAATAAATGAACAAACAAATGATGAAAATAAATGAAGTAATAAATAAAAAAGTAAAGAAAATAATGAGAAGCTGCAGCATGCTTGACAAAATTTTTTTCAAATTATTTACCTTATTTCTGTTGTATATTTTACAGCTGCTCGTAGACCCAGTTTCATGAAGCAAATGTCTGATATACTGGCCCCAGAGGGTGGTGAAGCCAAGTTTGAATGTAAGGTCGAGGGATTCCCTATGCCAGAAGTCAAATGGTATGTAATTGTGATTTGGTTAGATGGTTTCAATCATTTAAAAAGTGTTTGACATGCATATCAAAGCTTATTGGAATCTGTCTCTTGGCAGTTTATTTTAGGATAGCACAATGGTATGTAACTTTGTATTTGGTTACAGATGTAAGTAGGATTTTGAAATTTTTATGCACTCCAAAGAATATATATAGGATAGAGGTGATATGTGGATTGTGACAAAAGATAACTGCCCTTTCACCCGCTCCCCCTTTTCATGATTTGAGTGTTGGTGAATAATCAAAACATTGTAACTACAGCTTACAGGTATAAGCTGTAGTTACCAAGTTTTAATCATTTAGCAGCGATATTTTTCGAAAGATGATTTATTTCTGAATTCTCTTGATAGCTACACATGTTCAAGATTCAAGCTCTTAATTGCAATTACCTTAATTGATACACCAGAAATCTATTAATCATCAATATTGTATAATCAGGTTTGTCAATGACAAGGAACTAGAACCCAATGAAACTATCATCATAGAACAGAAGAAGGATGGAACCTCCACACTGACCTTGAAAGACACCACAGCTGACCTTGAAGGTGAAGTTAGAGCTGTCGCTGCAAATGTAGGTGGTGAGGAACTCATGAAGGCCAACCTGGAGGTCAGAGGAATGGCACCAACATTTGTTGAACAACCCCAGAAATGCACTATCCTGGAAGGTATGCAATTAATTGGACATACTAATGCAGACTAAAATTAATTTTGTACCAAATTTACTTAGTATCAGTATAATTTGAGTTTTAACCCTTTGCTGTTTAATCCCTGCTTTTTACGTGCCTGTGATTTTATGATTGAGAAAACATTGTGAAAAAAAAAGAAGAAATTGCTTGTCACACTATTTTCTACGCTACTGAATGGTTATTTTTCAAATTAAATCCACTTTCAATTTTCGTCTGCAAAACCTTTGAATTAGGACAGGTCCAAAATTTTGGAAAACAGGAAAGTGTTAAATTAATTGAAAGGTCCCTACCTCTTCTAATCTACAAAGCCAGTTTGATCTTTCAAGAAAAAAAATCAAAGCATCACAATCATGACAAACAACAATGTAACATATGAAAAAGTATTTGTTCTTTAACCAGGAATGCATAGACAAACTCAACATCAGTATCAATGGTCATCCTTTTACAAATTGAAATATTATTATAAACTTTTTTTTAACAGGTGACAAAGCCATCTTCCAATGCCTTATTAAAGGTGAACCACAACCCAAGGTTGAATGGTCAAAGGGTAGATGGTCCAAAATCAAACCCAACGATAAATACAATGTTATCCATGATGATAAGACTGGTTTAGACATTCTGGAGATCAAGGACATCAAAAATAAAGATGCCGGTACCTACACTGTGAAGGCATCCAATGAGCATGGTACTGTAGAGGTACCAGCCACTCTAATTGTGACATCACTTCCTGAAGAGGCTGAAGACTGGAAGGCTTCACTCTTACATAGGTAGGGTTATCAGTCTAATTTTGAAAAGATAAAAAAAAATAGGCTTAAGTTTGAATTGCGTATTACATCATATAATCAGTTTGATGTAATCAAATGAAGCAACCCTAATTCGATTCTGATTTTTTTGCTGAAAATAAGAAAAAAACTAATATCCTCTGCCTATTTGATTGCTTTTATATGCTTATCAAAATGTAGCTTTATAGCTTCCTTAGTACATAAAGTTGAATTGCAGAAATCAAAGCTTTAGTTGGGACTCATAAGCATAAATAGCTGAAAAACAGTTTTTAGATCCATGGTATGCGTTACTGTATTTGTATTTTTAAATCTGGAGAGAAATACATAAATTGTATAAATTGCAATTTCACTACTCTTATATTACTAAACAATTCAAATAATCCCGAGTGCGGAAGTGCAATATTTCTTATATCATCAACAACGTTCACCATGATTCTTACAGAGAATATGACAAAGAGGAAGAAGAGCTCACAGCTCCATGGTTACCAAGTTTACGCCATGTTGAAGAGGAAGAAAAGTCACCAGAGAAAACAGAAGAAAAAGAATTGATCGCTGAGAAAGACGAACCAGTTGCATTCCAGATCTTACAGAAACGTAGAATGTCTGAGGTAAATATTATTCATTTCTATATTTCTTTCAAAGTCTTTTGAATTTTTAGCCCACTGAAATCAAATGTTTGTTCAAACTAAATACAAATTTAGATCACTTTTCAATCATTCTGACAAAAGGTTTTTTTCCCATAATAATACAGTTAAAAGTAGGAATTGTGGGTAATGGTTAGACTGCATGCTTGTGCAGGCTTACCTTAGTCTTTACTGCCTGCCAAAGGTTAGTGTATTACCACAGGAATCCATTGTTAGGTTCTCCAGCCGCCGTGATATAACTAAATATAGCTTAAAGATTGTTGAAAGTAGGGTAAAATGCCATTCAAAACAAAAAAATCACCACAGGAATTGCTTCTAAATAGCAGGAATGTGTTCAATAACTTGTGACATGTATGTTAGTTCACAGAATCATGATAAAATTCATCAAAGGATTAAATCAGTGCCTTGAGTTTTCACAAATAGAACAAGATTTAATCAACTTTACAAATAACCTCATCTTTTTTGTCATATCAGCTTGAGGCTGGCAAGAAAACTCCAATTGAGATCGAGCCAATGCAGCGTGAAGACGTTGATCTCCAATTTACTGCTCCAACCAAGAAAGAGAAAGAGGAAGCACCAACAGAAGTCATAGAGAAGGAGCCATACAAACGGCTGGAGAAAGTTATCACAGAGGATGAACTGGACACAGCTGAACTTGTCATTCCTAAAGTTACGGTAAATAAAATTGAGATTTGAATTTATCTGGAATACTAAAACAGAAGAAACACAAAAATAATGATAATAATAATCTTATTGACAATAATATTGCTACCATTATTGAATCAATTTTCCATATCACCTACACATGACCAATGAAATTGTCAATCTCACATATGTATTGCACCATACAGTGACCAGTTTTTATTACTCCCAACTTTGAAGTATAGAAGGGTTTCACCCTGTATCAATAATATTGCCAAACCATTGGATTGACAATATAATTGACCATCTATGGGTGATGTTCCATTATTTAATAAATATTATTGTCAATATAATATTCAGCACTTATGAGGTACATTGTGTATTTAATTTGAAATTCTTTTTCCTGAATATAAGACATAACAATTTTGTGATTTCAAGAATAAATCTTTTAAACTAATGAGGTACACTTATCATAGTGAAAAATAGTATGTTAAAGCTTATTTCTGAATTTGATTTTCAGTGGGAATGGACAGTACCTCTCAGGGACGTTTCAGTCAATGAACTTGAATCTGCTCTGTTCGAATGTGAGTTCTCTGTGACCGATGTCAACACAACATGGACGGTGAACGGAGAACCTGTCCCAGAGGCTAGTCCGAAATACGGTATCACTTCAGACGACAAGAAACACACGCTGAATATCTCCCAGTGTCGGCCACGTGACCAGGGAGAAGTGTCGTGTACCTACGCAGATTATACCACCACTGCTAAACTATCAGTGGAAGGTATGTCCAAAATCTAGCCTACTTTCAGGATATCAAAACAGTGCCAACTGTTTGCCAGTTATACCCCGCTTTGCATGCAAGGCACATGCAAAGCGGGATATAACTGGCAAACATTTTGCACTGTTTGTTCATCCTAAATGCAGGGCTATTGACTCAAATTAATCAATATTCGTAAACATATTTTTGAGAACAAATGAACCCAGACTGTCTATCAAAAACTTTTGGCTATGAATAGATATTACCAAGGCATAAGGACAGAAAAATCAAATGACTTCTTGGCAATTTATATATCATATAAGTTGCCTGCCATGTTTAAGAAGAAAGTTATTAGAGAGAGATAAGTCTTCTAAGCTGCCTGGCCAATTTGAACCAAATTTGGTGTGTTAGGGTAGAGCTTTGTGATAAGGTAAAAGTAAATTAGTTTAGTGATCAGGGGGCCTTTTGGCCTTCTTTATAAACAAGCTGTTGTCATAGTGCAGTTGGTAGCATGTTGGACTGTCAATCTAGAGGTCCCCAATGGTGGCACTCATCCTCTCCAACTATTTGTCTCTCCCCAATTGGTTGATAATTGTCGACCTATGTGAGATAGCAGCTGGAGGCTAGGAAGGGATGTGGTGGTTGTACTGGTGAGAGAAATACTAGGAAACCATTGTTGGGTGCTTCAGCCACCGCGATATACTGAAAAAATGTTGAAAGTGACGTACAACTCCATTCAATCAATCTTTATAAACAAGCACAGTTCTTCAGCATTATGTTTTCTAGAAGAAGTACAGTTAAACTTGTATTGAGTAACCACTAAACAGGACCAACAAAAAGTGGTCGTTAGATAGAATGGTTGCTTAATACAGGATTTGTCTACAAATAAGAGTCATAATTTTGATTGAATATGCAAACCATTGCGATATCATCAATTTTCATATGTTGTTAAAACTCAATAGAATCGTCTCAATGAGACGATTCTGGTGAGTTTTAACAACATCTAGGGTTCATTTTCAATAATCTTAAGACCAATAATTTATACTTTTTAAGATATTTTGATTTAAAGTAAGGGCTTTTGAAAGTGGTCACTAATTAAAAATTGTCGCTTAATAGACATGGTCGCCGAGTAAGATTGAGTGTTAATATATGTAAAGGTAGTAATACTGAATGACAAGGACAACCTCTTTGAATATGAGCCAGTGTGTGACATTTCCAACAATTCGAAACGTCCTTGAGGTGAAAATATTCAGTAGCGTTAACAGCCATATACTGTTAATATAAAGTTAACTGATGGCCTACAGACTTTGATACCTTATCTATCCACTAAACGCATAGAGAAGACTCTGGTCAGACTGTGCAGATGCACAGGCTGGTCAGAATCTTTGCTTTGCACATTTTTGAAATTGTTGGAAATCTCACACACAGGCTCGTATAAAAAGAATTAAACAATCAGGATTTGTTACATCTATTTCTTACGTTTACTGGTCTACACTGTTCTTTGATTATCTACACAGGTCTCGCCAAAGAGTTTACAGCTAAGCTGGATGATACTGTCACCCTTGAAAATACAGAAGCTACATTTACATGTACTACAAACGATGCCGAGGGCGATGTCGTCTGGATGATCGATCACAAGCCTCTACCAGAGACAAACAAATACAGACGTCAATCAGACGGAACTACGCACACACTCACCATATCTGACCTTACACCTGAAGATTCTTGTGAAGTATCTGCAACATTCGGTGATCAGACTACTTCTGCTAAACTGGAAGTACAAGGTATGAAAAGAGTTCTACTTTTAAGTTTACTACTTTCAAGATTTCTAAGAAATATTTTTGTGATAAGATCAGAAATATTTTGTTTATATTTACTGTAATTCAACACAGACTACAAAATATTTAGTCAGTATTAGACTGAATGTGCAGACAACAACTTCAATTTGACAAAATTTTAGATTTGTTTTGTCTCCCTCGGCAGAAAATATTGCTGTTTATCAAAAAATTGCTTGCTGCAAACAGTGTTTGCTTTGTTTTATGTCTGTAATAAGCTGGGGTTATAGTGAGGAATAGATACATAGAATAGCATATTGATTTTTATGCCCCCGATAGGGAGGCATCATAAATTTGACTTGTCCGTCCGTCCGTCCGTCCGTCTGTCCGTCCGTCCGTCTGTCCGTCCGTCCGTCATTCCGTCCAAAAACTTTAACATTGGCCATAACTTCTAAATCAAAGCGGTGTCGGGGGCATTGTCATCTTACAGTGACAGCTCTTGTTATAATATGACCTACGTCGCCAGAGTGAAATAACCCTGTTGAATATTTTTAGTATTAGACTGGTGTTATTACTCTAGTGGAATAAATATGCAAATGAGCTTAGAGTGGATAGCAACGCCTTTTGTTACTCTGAAAAATGACATCATAATGAATGTAATGTCGCCATTTTTATAAATAGTTTTATGTAAAGCAAAAAATTTTAATCAGAGATTTTCAAGAATTTTGTAGATTTTTTGCAAAAATTAGTGCCTTTTCTAAAAAGATTATCAAATTTGTGTAAATACCAAATTTATTAAACTTGTCATCTAAAACAGACTAAAACTCGGTGCAGCCTCGTTTTTATCTATGTTTAGATTATTTGTTTAATAAACTTGGTATTTCATGACCACTCATTTGATACCCTCTATCTCTTTCAGAAATTTCAGCAGATTTCACTATACCACTCTCTGATGTCTCTGTACTGGAGAGATCAAACGCAGAGTTCTATTGCGAGCTCTCACTGCCTGTTGACAATGTCCGATGGTTCTTGGATGAAGTCGAACTACATGAAGGCGACAAGGTTGAGATTGTCCGTGATGGAAAAGTTCAGAAACTCATCCTTAAAGATGTTGATGTAACAACTGAGGGACAAGTTTCTGTTCTCGCAGACAAGAAGAAATCCACTGCCAATCTATTTGTTCAAGAACTATCACCCGACTTTGTCAAACCACTCGCAAGTGTCACTGTCAAAGAACGTGATCAAGCAGAGTTTATCACTGAAGTCAACAAAGAAGGCGTGATTGTTAAGTGGTTTGTCAAAGACAAGGAGATTGAAGAAGATGAGAAATATGAAATCTTTGCTGAAGGCAAAACTCACAGACTGGTCATCAAGGATGCTCTATTACCTGATGCTGGGGAAGTCACAGCTAGGATGGAGAGTAAAACACAGAGAGCTAAACTTACTGTAGAAGGTAAAGATTTGAATTTATTTTTTTGATAGCTTAGCTTGCAACACTTGTAGTTATTATCTGATCTACAATATGATTCAATATAATATGACCTATGTCGCGGGAGTGAAATATTCATGTTGAATTTTTTTTTTACACATGTGTTATAACACTGATTGAATAACTATGTAAATGAGTTCAGAGCTAAAAACAACTCTATTTTGTATCCACGAAAATAACATAATAATGTATGTATTGTGATGTCAGCTTTAAACGTCGTAATAAGTTTCACATAAGATAAAATGTTGAATTTCAAGAATTTTGATGAATATTTGCAAAATTTTGGGTCATATTATAAATTGAATATAAAATTTGTGCTCATAAAATACTAAGTTTATTAAACGAGTCGTCTATAAACAGTTTAAAATTCAGCTCAGCTTCATTTTTATTTGTATATAGATGACTCTTTTAATAAATTCTGTATTCAATGACCACTCATTCAATATATCCTCTATGAATTAACTATTTCGAACTGTTTCATAGTTTATTGCACTGACTCCGAGCATTGTTCTAATATATAACATTAGGAAAACAGAAATTTATTGTGAAAAGTAATTCCTTCCTTTTCCCAGCATTTTCAAGAAAACATAAGCTTTGGCTTTAGAATACTTGGTCATTTCCTAACAAAATTTTATGATTAAGTACTCTATATTAAGCTTCCCAAGAAAAATATGATTCATCTTGATTGACTATTTGTGTTTTTTATACCTGATTTACATTCATTCTTTTACAGAAGTACCAGTAGAGTTTGTGGCCGAATTATCTGAACAGCATGTGGAAGAGCACAAAGTGACGTACTTCACGTGTGAGGTCAATAAACCCGACGTTACTGTCACTTGGCAGAAGAACGGTCAAACCATTGCTCCGAGTGAAAAACACCAGATCTTGGAGGACGGTACATCCCACACACTTGTTATCATGGATACTGACCAATCAGATGTAGCGGAGTATTCGGTTGTTGTTGGCGACCAATCTAGCTCAGCTAAACTGCACCTGGATGGTAAGTAGGATTTATTTTTGAAATTTTTAATTAAGATTGACTGTGAAAAGCTGTAAGACAATGACTTAAGGGATCAGAGAAAAATTATTGTTAATGTCTATTTGACAGTTAAGGGCAAGACTGTACTAAGTGTATATACATTGTATATACACTTAGTACAGTCTTGCACTGAACCCTAAACATATTAATTAGCACTTACAATAGTATTGCACTCATCCCTTGATGTGAAGACTCTTCAATTCATCCTGTTCGCAATACTGTATGATAGTAAAAGCCATTAAATAATTAGATACCTTCATTTATGAAGCATTGGAAATGTTGTGAAATTTGTCTCAAACTAGGAAAGGTTCAATGGAAGAATTATTAATCTAATTGTTATATGTTTGCATGTTGTGCAAGTTTGAGTTTGAGTTACCTTTTGATTGACCCGTGAGAATTAGTTGATGACTGGCTTTACCCCTTGACCCTTGTCTTGGCTTACCCCTAAGATACCAAAAAATTTACCTGAAAAATATATGATCATAGAAGTGAAAAAACCCAAATCACTTGGGGATGACTTAAATACCTTAACTACATGCTTTTCGACTATTTGTCTCCCACCAATGGGTTGATAATAGTAGACCTATGTGGAATAGCAGCTGGAGACTAGGAAAGGATGCAATGGTAGTAATGGTGTTAGAAATACCAGGAAACCATTGTTACCTGCGCCAGCCCCGCAATATAACTGAAAGATTGTTGAAAGCAGTATAAAATCTCATTCAAACAAACATAAGACTTCTAAGTCTCCCATTAACAAAAATGTTTGAAACATACTGGCAGGAAATGACAGAGGTAGAGAGTCATTCTATTCTAAATGTTTGGTATGATTTGTCGAAAGATATTTTTAAATGAAGGCAAAAATCAATGAATTTTCTTGACAGTAACTATTGTGCATGATATAGCTAAGACTTTCCGTTTAAAGTTGTCAAACAGCATGCTTACATAAATAAATTTATGATATGACCTATGCCGCGGCAATGAAATAACCCCATTGAAAATTTTTGATATTACATGAGTGTTATTATACTAGTGGAATAACTTTGCAAATGAGCTAAGAATGTAAGGTAACATTACATTTTTGTTTTAAAAAGGATGTCATTATGTATTTCTGACGTGTTTTGGAAAACAGTGTTATTTGTTTAGTGGAATAGTTTGAAATGATAAATTTCTAGAAATTCTGTGATTAATCGCAAAAATTCAGGTCATATTATAAATAGAATATCAATTTGTGTTCATAAAATACCAAATGTATTAAACTTGTCGTCTAAAACAGCCTTACTTTTTCATATTTTTTCATATTTCTGGTTACATGCTCTACTTCTTACAAGAAATGACAAAAAAACTCTCAATATATATTTTAAGTCAACAGTTTTTTGTTTTTTATGCAATTTGCTATTCCATTGATTTTATTTAAGGGATTAACACTTTTTCACATTGAACTAGGATTAAACTTTCATGATTTCAAACACAAGAATATGAAATTAAATTTTGTTTCCCAAGGTGAGTTTGTCTAAGGAATGGAATTTTTTTATAACTTTTTATTTCTAAAGGAAATTTAGTATTCAAATGTCAAAGAAACTTGGAAAGAAAAGTGTTGAAATCTTAAAGGCATAAAGGGTTAAGGGTGTCAACTGCATGCACAGCACTGAATGATGGGAAATAAGGGTCAATGGATTAGGGGCCACAAAAAAGTTTTGCACTATTTGGAGGTGGTTGCATGGTATTTGAATGAGGTTGCCAATATTTTATAATATTATTTATTTCACACCTAAACAATTTAGACCAATGACATCGCTTATTTTGCATCACGTGAGAGTGAAATATCTAGATCCATATTGTACAACCAGAACGAGGCTACTGTGCAATACGGATTTCATTCCAAAACAAGACGCCGCGGCAATAGCGCAGTTGGTAGCGCGCCGGACATCTAATCTAGGGGTCTATATTCGCACGGGTTCGATCCCCGGCCGCGGCACTTATCCTTTCCGACTATTTGTCTTCCACCAATGGGTAGATAATCGTAAACCTATGTGGAATAGCAACTGGAGGCTAGGAAAGGGATGTGGTGGTAGTACTGGTGTGAGAAATACCAGGAATCCATCGTTAGGTGCTCCAGTCGTCGCGATATAACTGAGAGATTGTTGAAAGCGACGTAAAACCCCAATTCAAATCAAATCAAATTCCAAAACAAGACAACCTATATTGTACGATGAAAGCGAGGCAAGCTATATTGTACGATGAAAGCGAGGCTGCAGTCCCGAATATAGATATCACCACTTTTTGTAGCCTTATGAATTTATCAAACCCTCTGTTCGGAGGTATTGAAATAAGTTTGATCCTGACAAGATTCTTGATGTCTTCATTTGTTACATTGTTTATCATTTGTTCACATGAAAATGTATATTTCAAACGACGACGGGTAGTCAACCTGTTTTATGTTAATTACATATTATAATCAGTAAGCACTTATCGACTTGACACATGAAATAAACATTTCACGTGGAATTCTATTTTTAGAACAAACGTTTGTTACAATTTCAACAAGTTCATAGTGACTTGCATTTGACGCCCTTAAGATAAGATAAGATAAGATAAGATAAGATTGATTTAAAGTCGGCAAGACAGCATAACAAACAACATAAGCTAACATTAGCTTTTGAACCGACTACCGCCCTTATCCGGGTCATTTTGGATCTATTCCCTTTGTCTCTCTCAAATGTCGCGAATCGTTAATTGTGGAACTTTCAGTGTATGGTGTGAAATAAAGATGTCATTTAACATGATCGAGTACAATACTGAATTCATTGGATTCGTACCCTGCAGAACCAGTCTATATTTTGACTCGGCTATCGCCTCGTCAAATATAGACTGGTTCTGCAGGGTACTCATCCAATAGAATTCAGTATTGTACACGATCATGTTAAATAACCTCTTAGTATTGTAATACATGTATTTGGAATGCATGCAAAATAAACTCATTCAAAATATTTGATGCTGTATTTTGTATGTTAATATACATTTATGTAGTATTTGATACATTGCATTTGTAAAGGATCTGCTATTGTAATGTTTCTTGTAATATAGCAAACATAAAATAACACTATATTTTTTCAAGTGGCAATAATTTTCATATCATTATATTGCTTTGACTAATTATATTTATTAGACTGTAACCTCATGATAGTTGCTATCAATGAAATAATCAAAGCTTTCTCTGCAGTACAAGTTAATAGGTCAATGGAAAACTAATGCAAGTACCATAGAAAAAAGCAGTGTTGCCTGTCCCCATGGGTAACCTGGTTGCTTGGACATTGATAGGTACTCACATTAGTTATCCATTGACCATTCAGATTGTAGAAATGATATTGTAGAATATAATAAATATTCACTGCAATTTTTAAAGATCTTACTAAAATATATTTAGATTTAACAATTCAAATATGTAGTCTTAAGCTGATCATTAGCATATACCATAGTTTATAAAAATGAACAAAATAATTGTTTATACACCTGTCGAAAGACGGGACATATTATGTGATCATACATGGTGTCCTATGGGCAGGTGGGCAAAATCCACTTCTATGTCCATAGCATAACTTTGTCACCTTATGTTGGATTGACTTGAAACTTGAAAGTTATGTTCCTCACATGATTAAGGAGTGCAGTACACATGAACCGTAACTCTACCTAGCTAATTTTTTTATTATTTCCCTTTGTAGTTTTTCATACTTGGACATTTCAGCAATTTAACAGGCGTATCTGGTGACAGTTTGCAACCTTTTTTATTATGGGTTTTTATGAGGTTAAAAAACCCGAAAGACTGACAGTGCAAGGGGATTTATCAAAGGATTTATATGATTACTGTGGAAAACTAAAATGGAGAAAATCAAATATACAAAATGCATGTATCAAGAAAGATTCAATTTATACTTAATCATATATTTGAATGAGTCAACAAATCCTGATATTTAAAGATTGCATGACATTAATTTTATGCATGTTGTATGTTATTTGGTGTTACCCGAATGTTTTCCTTTCCTTACTTTACAGGTCACATAATGAACAGAGTACCAGTCCAGTTTAAAACTCCGCTACAACAAACTTATAAACATCGTAATCAGTCTGTCATATTCTCGTGTCAAGTGTCTCATTTTGATGCCACCGTTACATGGTTCAAAGACAATGTTGAAATTTTAGATAGTCCAAAATATGTTATTTCTAGGTTTGGTAAATTGCATAAATTGAAAATTACCGATTTAGAATTGGACGATGAAGCTGTCTATATGATAAAAATAGACGGCAGTGAAAAAACATCATCGGCAATGTTATTTCTCGAAGGTCGGTAGTTTAGAAAATTCACCAATAGACTTTTAAATGTGAAATCATTATGTGTGTTACTTTCCATAACAAAGCACAATCTGTGTGTGAAAAACTGCACTTTAACCTTACCCAATTTTTTCAGTATGTTTCAAGTTCATTGGAAATATCATATCGCCAGTGAAACAAGAACTAGCATAGACCAGTGCAAAGTTCTTTCACCAAATTGTGTTCTACAATAAGTGAAAGATAATAGTTTTAATTTGAATATTTCATTTTCAAAATGCCAATGAAATCTTTTCACTTTGAGAAGTCTTAACAATTAAATTGCATTAATGCAATTAGAAGATGGCAAAACAGTGATAATATTTTGTGGACATTTAATTAATGTTGATATCTATTTGAAATGTTGGTACACAAATAAGGTGTACATAAGTAGAATGAATTTTAGTTCAAAATGTGTAGATAGTTTTAGAAGAATTCATGTTCAAATACACATATTCATTATATACTCATTTACTTGGAGAGGTCTGTTATATATATAGCACATATCATTTTCAAATACACAACTAGGTCATATACACATATTTTTTTACACATTGTGATATTTTCAAAAACACAACAATTAGGTTGTACATGTAGCATGAAATGCATGTATATATTTTATACAGTGATATAGAGCTTATTTACTTATCAAAAAATATTTATTAAATCAAAATTTTATTGTACATAATTGCTGTAAATCAATAAATATTTTATCACATAGAGTCATTTCCATTGTATTTATGTAAACCCATTGAGTAAATACTGCACCACCTTTAAAAGCTTCAGTCACGTGATGATCTGATGCCTAATGCTGATGTTTGAATGACTTTCTAATCAGCGATAATAGCGCAGTTGGTAGCGCGTTGGACTGTCAATCTAGAGGTCCCGGGATCAATCCCCGACGGCGGCACTCATTCTTTCCGACTTTATGTCTCTCACAAATGGGCTAATAATTGTAGACCTATGTGAGATAGTAGCTGGAGGCTAGGAAAGGATGTAATTGTGAGAGAAATACCAGGAATCCATTGTTAGGTGCTCCAGCCAACAGTGATATAACTGAAAAAATGTTGAAAGTGGCGTTAAACTTCGTTCAATCAATAATCAGTGAAAATATTGGCAAATAATTGAACATCACCTGACTATTTTGTCTGATGCTTTTTTATTCTGTTTGGAAAGAGGTATCAGCATTGCTGTTTTTCATGTGACTTTAGCATTAGGTAGGAGTCCTGTAGTAGTTCCACAATATTTCAGAACTCATGATCTTTCACAATGTTAACCAAGATTTCCTTATTAAAGAATACATAAATGCCTTCTAAAATGTTGGGGAACTATTACTGGTCCAGTGGACCTGTAATAGTTCCACAACATTTCAGAACTCATGAACTTTCACAATATTGACTGAGGTTTCCTAATAAAAATCATTAGGAAACCTTGGTTAACATTGTTAAAGTTTATTACTCCTGAAACATTGTGGAACTATTACGGGTCAACTACCATAAGCAGTACATTTCTTTGGTATACTTGGATACCAAGTACACTCCAGTATTTAAAATGCTTGGAAATGTAACTAACAATGCATGCTTTCTAACAGAAGTATCACCTTTTCTTGACCATGGATGCACTGTATATCAATTAAATGCTATCAGATTGGAATAGCAAATACAGAATTGTTAAAAAAAAAAAGAAAAAAAGATAAGTAATAATAATTGTTGAATGGAGCATGTCAATCACAAGTTTGTGTTTGTAAAACCCTTGAAGCACATGACATCCTGTGCTTGAACCTTGTTTCGTTTCCAGAAATCCCTATTAACCTTTCTCTGACCTTAAAACGTGACACAAAATATCATTATGGGTCCAACACGCTAGAACATATGGCATTGTTCACCTGTCAAACTTCCAAATCGTCAATCGAGGTTACATGGTACAAAGATCAGGCTGAGCTGATGCCAAGTCGTAAGTACGAGATTGAACAAACAGGACGATATCACACTCTACGGATACATGAGCTCAGTGTGTTGGATTATGGGGATTATGTAGTTGAGATTGGCACTCCAAGAGTTATGCATGGTGTAAACCAACTAGGTTTGTCTTGTCTTTTTTCCTTTTGAATTTTTTAATTTTTTATCAACCAATCTATGTTTTTGTGGCCTTAAGGTAAAGAGTAAAAGGAAAGCATTGTGGATTTAAGAAAATTTATCCAGGAAAGGCAATAAATAGATATGATATAAAGACATACTTTAAAAAAACACAAAAAATCTTGAGAATGTTTCAACAATTTTGAATGCTTGCATGAGTTTGTATTGACTTTGATTTGGTTTGAGCATGTTTTGATCCCATTTGTTTTGTCAAAAATCACTTTAATTTCCATTGTATACAGTTTGGAAATATTTAAATGAAAAGCTTGTAAGGTGAGTTTGAGTGGCAGGGTATTACATATTGAATACAGAAAGAAAAGTTTCTAATTGGTCGTACATTAATGAGTAACAACATCATTGTGAAATATTAAGTATGAAATTCAAAGAATAACTACCTGGATCCATGTTCTTGTAACAAGGCGAGTGATTAGCCAAGACATATGCCTTGCCAATCACGAGCCTTGTTACAAAATTTAAAAAAACATGTTATTTTGAAGTGCATGATATGTCAGTGCCAAACTATTATAAGTGCCTATAGATAAATAGGTACTTTTGATAGTTTTACCCTAACTCCTTCATGGGCTTTCAATTTCTATTTTGATCTTTTTAAAGAATTTTTGAATTAGGAATAAGAATTTTAACTAGTGATAACTGACTTTTTTTTTCAGAACCACCTACACAATTCATTATCCCACTACAAGAGGCCACCTGCCAAGAGGGACAAGAAATCACTTTCAGCTGTGAGGTTGCAGACGACAAATCTCCGGCTAAATGGTTCAAGGACGGCAAGAAGATTGAGCCCTCTGAGAAATACACGATGACCAAAGATGGCCGCAGACATTCACTGACAATCAAGAATGCCCAGATTGAAGATAGGGCGGAGTATACCATTAAGGTCAAGGACAAAGAATCAACAGCACCTCTCTTTGTTGAAGGTAAGTTTTCTGGAAATTTGATTTTGATAAAATAGAGGCCAAGTCGATGGATCAGTGCAAAACAGTTATAACTCCCTATATATTTATAGGGAGTAACAACTGTTTTGCGCTGAGCCATCAAATTGGGAACAACAGGTATCTTTGAAAATTTAATCAAATGATAAGAAAGAAATTTTTGAAAGGAGAGTTATTGTTAATGAAACTATAGGTAAATTAGAAATACTATTAAACTATCAAAATTAGAGTTGTGAATGTGAAATTTGGAGCCTTTTGATTCAGTCAAAATTGAAAGAAAAAGAAAATACAAGGCTGAAAGCCCTTTGATATAGTAAACAACTAAGTCATACAAAGTTGAAGAAATGTTTGTGTAAAATGAAAAAAAAACCTTTCAGTCAAAATCCAACACTTGAATTCAAGACCTCAAAATCATTTATTCAGCTTTCTGAACTAGAAACACTTTCATTTCATTTTAATAAGTATTTTGGAAGATGACCTTTTCATTTTTTACACAGAAACTCCAATTGTGATCACCAAGCCCCTTAAGGAACAGATGGAGTGTGTGGAAGGAGATTCTATCACCCTGATCTGTGAAGTAAACAAACCAAACAAGCCTGCCATGTGGTTGAGGGATGGTGAACAAGTGACAATCGCTGACGGTTATGAGATTGTTGTCGAAGGCAATTTACACAAACTTATCATTAGACGAGCTTCCTTGGACCATGAGGCGGAGTACACTTGTATGATTGGAAATGCCGAAACTACAACAATGCTATATGTTGAAGGTTTGATATTTCTTTGTTATCAAAATGTGATAAGTTAACAATACAGCTTGAAGTTAATTACAAAATATACCCATACTTTTGAGAATGTGAATTAAATTTTAGTTCAGCATTATTTCTAGACCGTATGATCACTTTTTGCAAATATTCACTCATAATAGAATATACCAGCGATTGCCACATTAAAAAAAAGAGCCTGATTGTGAAAATCAAACAATTTGATATAATCAACAAGTTTAACTTTCAAATCAAGCCGGCGCATGCCAAAGCCTGAT
This sequence comes from Fragum whitleyi, assembly GCA_948146395.1. Taxonomy (NCBI): domain Eukaryota; kingdom Metazoa; phylum Mollusca; class Bivalvia; order Cardiida; family Cardiidae; genus Fragum; species Fragum whitleyi. Next base: position 24,811,911 of record OX411558.1, read on the forward strand.
CAGAGTCTTCACTATGCAGTCTAGATAGTTTTGGCTGGCTAACTGCAAGAGTATCTGCCTAAAAACATATAAGCAACTACAACTGTTTCAGGCTGAGCCATTGACTTTCTGATGCTTTTGACACATGTGAAATTGTATGAAGTGTAGCTACAGCTTTTTGTAAATTTTTTGTTTTAAAAGAGCTGGCAGCCGAATTGTGTAACAAATACTCATTCAAATTTCTCGTCATTAGAGCCTGCTGCCGAATTTACACACCACTTAAGTGACATGACTGGCAAGGAAGGAGAGGATGTTGAGTTGTATGTCGAACTCAGCCGTCCTGACATACCTGTCAGCTGGATGAAAAATCGTATGCCACTCAAACCGAGTGAGAGGATCAAGATTCTGTGTGAGCGATACAGACAGGTTCTACAGATCCTTGATGCCATCCCAGAAGATGAGGGTGAATACACCGTCTGTCTGCCAGACAAATCAGAGTCGACTGCAATACTCAAGATTAAAGGTAATCTTCAAGTAATATGATCCGTATTGAAATTCCCACTTAACAAGATTTGAACTAGTGAACCAATCTTGTTTCTTTTAATTGTTATTGTTATATTTAATTGTTTATCGCCAAACTTAGCATCGTCATGTGCTCTACTCATTGTCCTCAATATTGAGGCAAGCCGTAATGGCAGAAAGTATCAAATTGCTTCAAAGAGCTGTATCAATGTAGCATGATAGCTCATTTTACAAATCGTCCTCAGATTGTGAAGAAGGTAAAAATATGTATTGTGCTCTCACTTAGATAATTCATTAGATATGGATGGACTCAGAGTGAAACAGTTGTAACTGCCTATGAATTATTGGCAGGAACAACTTGATAGTTCAGTGCAGCACTATTGTAAGTGCCTATATATTGATAGGCTCTTACAATAGTGTTGCAGTGACCCCTCAAGTTACTGTTTCTCGCTGAGCTATTAATGTAAGCTAAATTGATGTCTATATCATGACATATTGCAGAGAAACCGATGGAGTTCACCAAACCACTCACTGACCAAACAGTTAAAGAAAAGGAGCAGGTGGTATTAAGTTGTGAACTCAATAAACCTGATACACCAGTTAAATGGCTGAAGAATGGTAAAGAAATTAAACCAGATGACCGTATGAAGGTGTCCATGGATCAGTATCATCATCAACTGATAGTGACGGATGTTACCCTCGACGATGCTGCTACATATAAATGTGTGTGTGGAGATGTTAGTACTGAATGTACTATCACTGTGACAGGTGGGTATTTTTTACATGTTTATTATTAGAATTTTGAAAACCAGCCCTTTACCTAAGGATGAAGAAACATTGCAAACTGTTTGCCAATTATAATTCGCTTTACACACAAGTGCACATGCAAAGCGGGGTATAAGTGGCAAACAGTTTGCACCTTTTTGTCATCCTGAACACAGGGTTGGTACTATTTTTGCCTTTAGTTTGTGAAGCAAAAGTCAAAATAAAAAAAATATTGTGGACCACAATTTTTGTAGACATTGAAAGGAAGTACAAAAACCACAGAAAATTGCTCGCTTTTTCACAGGATAAACCCTAAATGTTAGATGCCATGTAAATTGCCCTATATTTTGATATACATGTAAACCTTAATTTAGGAACAAAATAATGTCAATTCATCAGCTACTGTGTAGGCTTTCTTAGCAATAGATTTATCAGATCGAAATTAATGGAAACATTATTCATAGGCATTTGTATAAGCTTTCTTGTATGTTTCGCTAGAAATCCCAGCTGACTTCAGCAAGCCTCTGTCAGACCAAACTATCAAAGAGAAAGAAACGGTCACACTAGAATGTGATTTGACCAAACCAAATGTACCTGTCAAATGGCTGAAGAATGGTCAAGAAATCAAGCCAAATGACCACATGAAGGTGTCCATGGATCAATATCACCACCAACTGGTCATGACAGAGGTCACTCTAGAGGACGCAGCCAAATATACATGTGTATGTGGAGATGTGAGCACAGAATGTACTATTAAAGTCACAGGTATGGTGATACACAAAAATCTTTTGACTTATAAGAAAGACAAAGTTGACCTATTCTTGAATGAGATCTTTTGACAATCACTTTTAAATTGTGTTTATCCAGGGGTAGGGAATTATGAAATTTCTCTACTTGTCCAGGGGTCACTTGACAAGTTATCGATGATGTTCTAAAAATAGGAGAACAGAACAATTTTGAGAAAATATTGCTTTTGATGAAACAAATGCTGACACCCAGCATTTTCTTCATCAAAAACAATTTTTCTATCCTTTTAGGTAAATGTTAAGATAATTTATCTCTTGGATCTATTTAGTACCATCCCAAGATTTGCCCTTGTATTTACTTGTCCACAGACAAGTGGCCAAGAAAAGTGTCCACAAGTAGAAAAGCCCTAGTCAGACAAGTCAGACATGGTAATTCCACACCCCTAGTTAAGGTATCATTAACTTCATTTGATTTACTAGAATCATGAGATTAGTGTTTGCACAATTTATAAATTGTCCCTCTAGAATGAGAGTTCCTATTTATTTAAGTGCTGAAAAATGTTAAAAGAGGCATTAAACCCTCGTCAATAAATCAATCAATTAATGTATGAATCAACCAATCTTTTAAATTTTCCAGAAATACCACTTGAGTTCACCAAACCACTCACTGATCAAACAGTGAAAGAAAAGGAGAAGGTTATGTTGAACTGTGAGCTTAACAAACCCGACATTTCTGTAAAATGGCTGAAAAATGGAGAGGAAATCATGCCAGACAAACACACCAAGGTGTACATAGACCAGTATCACCATCAGTTGATCATGACGGATGTTACACTCGACGATGCTGCTACATACAAATGTGTCTGTGGGGATGTTAGTACTGAATGTACTGTCTCTGTAACAGGTGGGTATTTACAAATCGATGGCTCAGCGTGAAACAGTTGTAGCTGCCTATATGTTTATAGGCAGTTACAACTGTTTCGCACTGAGCCATCAAAATATGTTTTAAGAAAAAATTGTTATATCTGCCAATATGGTTTTAAGCAATAACAAAAGTTTCATGCCAAGCCATCAAAATGCTATCTTGATGTATTAATTGCCTTGTTTATTGCTTTACTTTGTAAGCATTAATAGAAAAAGTTACATGTGTTTTTTTTAAATCAAAATGAAGTTGATGATATCTTTCTTGTAAATATATAATGTTTTTCACTTTTATCACCAACATTAGAGAAATACTAAAGTAAATGATGAATGATAAAGCTGTCCAAAGGAGCAAAATTAAGATTAAATTTACAAAGAATCTTTCCTTAATCCAGCTCTGTGTTCAGGATGACAAAACAGTTCTAACCATTTGCAAATTTTACCCCGCTTTGTACCCAAGTGTCCATGTAAAGCAAGGTATAATTTTCAAACAGTTTGCATTGTTTTGTCACCTTGAATCCAGGGCTGTTCTTGTCTGGTTAATATGCAGAAAACACATATAAATCTGAGTTCTTATTGGTTAAGTTCAATATTTTTTTACACTTTAGAAATCCCAGCTGAGTTCAGCAAGCCTTTATCTGACCAGACTGTCAAGGAAAAGGAAACAGTAACACTGGAATGTGACTTGACCAAACCCAATGTACCAGTTAAATGGTTAAAGAATGGTCAAGAAATCAAACCAGATGACCACATTAAGGTGTCCATGGACCAATATCATCATCAACTTGTGATGACCGAGGTCACTCTAGAAGATGCTGCCAAGTATACATGTGTATGTGGAGATGTGAGCACAGAATGTACTATCAAAGTCACAGGTCTGTAATTATTGGGTACAGTAAAACTTGTTTTAAGCGACCACAAATGGGACCACCAAAAAGTGTTCATTAAAGGAAATGGCCACTCAATACATGTTTTGTTTACAAATAAGAAACATATTTTTTTATTCAATATGCATAATATTACGAAATTTTTAATAAACCTATGTTGTTTAAACTCAATAGAATTGTCTCATTGAGACGATTCTGGTGACTTTTAAAAACATAGAATTCATTTCAATAATTTTACACCAACATTAACTACATTTTAAGATATTTAGATCTCAAGACGGGGATTTAAAGTGGTCCCTCAAGCAGGATTTACTGTATTTTCTTCCTTTCATTCTATAGTTGGTTATCATACATTCTCCTCTAACAAAGACTAAATGGATGGCTCAGTGTGAAACGGTTGTGACTCCCTATTAACATATAGGGGGTTACATCTGTTTCACGATGAGTAATCAAAATGTCATATTCCTTTAGGGTTGTGAATATTGATATTTTGATATGGTAAAATGTAGTTAAATTAAAACAGAATAAGCTTATTTTCCCAAGAATCTAGTTTAGAATAAATTCATTCCCAAAATTCAATCTTGACTGGTAAGCCTGTTCTAATCTATAGATATTAGGACATGTAAACCCTAATGTAATCATGATTATCATTGGTCTTTCATTTTCTATTATTTCATTGGTCAAAATATATTCAAGTTTCATACTTTAAAAAAAGTACTGGAATTGCTTTTATGCCTGCTTAGATCGAGTTCTTTTTTTTTTAAACAAGATTGATCTCTGAGAAGCCAACTCACAAATTAAGCTATTAATAAATTCAATCTTTTGAAAGAAATTCCAGTTGAATTCACTAAGAAACTTCAAGACCAAAATGTTAATGAGAAGGTCAAGGTCAATCTGGGGTGTGAAATCAACGAGCCTGAAAAACCAATCAAATGGCTTGAAATATATTGATTAAAACAAATTGGTGACTCAGCATGTAATGGTTGTAACTGCCTTTAAGGATAAAGGCAGTTATAACTGTTTTGTGCCAAGCTATCATTAATAAAAGTTAACCAAATGAATTTATATCTGTATTTGATTGAATATTTACTACAGAACTTCCAGTCGAATTCACTAAGAAACTCCAAGACCAGAAGGTCAATGAGAAGGTGAAGGTCATTCTGGAGTGTGAACTCAACAAACCGGACAAACCAATCAAATGGCTGAAGAGTGGTAAGGAGATTAAGCCAAAGGACAACATCCAGATCTCCATGGATCAGTACCTTCATCAGCTGATATTTACGGAAGTTACTCTTGAAGATGCTGGAAAATACCGTGCTGTGTGTGGTAACGTCAGCACAGACTGTACACTTAAAGTTGATGGTAAGTTTTACCTAACAGTATTTTAACTTATTAGACAAATTTCATTTTGGAGTAGTTGTTGTTTTTATGACTTCCAATGGCCGGTTTTTGTTGAATTCAAGAATGTATAAACACTTGACTTTACATAATTTTCACATATTCAGCATTAATCAGCTTTCATTTTGTCAAATAGAAAAAAGAAAACTTTGAACATAAAATATACATATTTAATTCTTTATCATACTTTTAGATTTCAAAAAATGATCACTATGTTTGCAATTATTTGATTTTTTTTGACTGAAAATAGAACTGAGCATACATTTAAATGGGCAATTATGTGATGTTTGAATGATGTACTTTCAGAAATTCCACTTGAGTTCACCAAAGAACTTGAAGACATCAAGACATATGAGAAGACTCAAGTCACACTCACATGTGAGCTCAACAAACCCAAAAAGACGGTCAAATGGACGAAAGACGGCAAAGTTGTACGATCCACTAAGAACAACAAGGTATCAGTGGACATGTATACACACCAGATTGTGTTTGCCGAAATCACACTGGAGGATGCTGGGAAATACGTCTGCGCATGCGGAAACGTTTCCACGTCTTGTACATTGACTGTCACTGGTAAGAAGAGAATTCAGACTTTTCCACTTGATTTGATGACTTAAGTTTTTGAATTTAAAGCCCCTGTCTGTGTTCATGAACATTTCTGAAACGCAAGACAATGATCTTAAATGAATTTGTACACAAAAACTCGACTTTTATTCTCAAAGATAAGCTTCAATTTGTCATTCCCTTATTTGGTTATGCATAGATATTTTCAGAACTATGACATAATGTTGTTATTTCTAGAAACTTCCATTTCCGTTAGAAACATAGGCAAAAACAAGGCAAATAGAGTTGATAAGATAAATGTAATACATACTCAGTGTATTGTATGATAAAAAATCTAACTCAGTTGTGGGAATTGATAGTTGTCTCGGCAATTATCGATTCACCCAACCTTGATGGATTTTTTTTTTCATACAAAAACACTTATTATGTATAATATATTAACATTACAGAAGAACCTGTTAAATTCACCAAACCACTATCCGACCTTGAAGTCACTGAGAAGAAGGAGATAATCTTGACCTGCGAGATAAACAAACTCAACAAGAAACCTAAATGGTTCCTGGATGAGGAGGAACTAAAGCAAGGTGACAGGGTCAAGGTCACTTCTCGAGGTCTCATACACAAACTCACCATACAGACTTCTAAATTACACGATGAAGGAAAATACATTGTGGCTTTTGGTGAAGCTACGTCGTCATGCAATGTTACAGTCAAAGGTTAGTAATATGTATGGTCACATGAGTTTGAAACGGAGAAAATTAACCAGTTTGGATTCAATTAGCTCTCAAATAAACACAACTTTGCTTCTTTCATTAAAAGGGCTGATCAAATTTGTCTAGAAGTCTTTAACCCTTTGCTGTTTAATCCCTCCTTTTTATGTGCCTGTGATTTTATGATTGAGAAAACATTGTGAAAAAAGAAGAAATTGCTTCTGACAAGCAATTTCTTCTTTTTCCACACTATTTTCTACCCTACAGAATGGTTATTTTTCATATTAAATCCACTTTAAATTTTCGTCTGCAAAACCTTTGAATTTAGACAGGTCAAAATTTTGTAAAACAGGAAAGGGATATTTTATTAAAAGGGCTGATCAAATTTGTCTAGAAGTCTTTAATCTAGAACTTTCTTGAATTATTTACATTGAATGATAAAGGTTATGAAATTCTGAATTCATTGCCCTTCAAATAAAATACAAAAGAAACAATTTGCAAAAAATGTGGATATTACGTGGCTAAATTGCACAAAAATTGATATTTTTTTTAAAATTTACAGAACTTCCAATTGAGTTTGTTGCCCCACTTAAAGATGTTGAGGTCAAGGAGAAATCATCAGTGACCTTGGAATGTGAGGTCAACAAGCCTGACGCCACGGCAACCTGGACCAAGGACAATGAACCAATCTCTGTATCCGACGGTTACGACATCAGACGAGACAAGACTAGACATTCGTTACACATGGACAAAGTGATGCCTGAAGACTCAGCAGAATATACAATCACTCTTGGAGACTCTTCAAGCACAGCCAAGTTATCTGTCAAAGGTTAGTATTTAATCTTTATAGGCTAAGCTGCCTGACTCAATAGATAGAATTAACCATACTTGACCCATAATAATAATTATGATTGTGGGTTTGAACAAAAATACTGGATTGTGTTGTCAAAAGGTGTGGCCCTGCTAAAGTGTTATTGTTAGTCCACTTCTAATTATTTGGGCCCAGATTTAATTCTTTACCGCATTCAATGGCTCAGTGCAAAACAGTTTAAACGGCCTATTTTTCTGTAGGCAGTTACAACTCTTTCACTCTGAGCCATCGATTTGTCTTCTGCCTTTGGTTGAACAACCATAAACCTTAGCAGTATTAGCTGTTGGAGACTTTGAAAGTGGTAATATAGGTGTGAGAAATATCAGGAATCCATGATTGGGTTATCTAGCCCTTGGATATGACTAAAATGAAATGGCTTCCTCAGTGGCTTGACTCGTGATTTGAAGGTCTGTTGATCAAGCCCCAACATCACTCGGGTGTGTTTATGTGCTAAGCACTTAATAGCCAGCCCCAGCTTACCCCGCTGACAGTTGGATGGCAGTGGGTTGAAACAACTGCCTCTCTCTTAGGGGTGTGAAAACATCAGGATTTAGTATTTGAGGGCTCCATAAGCGTAATCTTTTGTCACATTTGAAATAAACTAAATTAGTGCAAATAGATAGAGAAGCCTTAATCCCTATCCAAACAGGGAAAAACTAGTATTGCATAAACAATTTTAGTATTGTCATTTTCAGAGTCAGTCGATGTTACAGTACCACTCAAAGACCAACAAATCAAGGAGGGTGACGATGTAACACTAGAATGTACCGTCACCAAACCAGACCTCACTGCTGAATGGTCCAAGGACGGAGCTCCAGTGGAGGAGACGGAGAAGATAATACCTAAATCGGCAGATAAGACGCACACCTTGCTCATCAAAAATGTTGATGTTGATGATTCTGGAGAGTACTTGGTCAAGGTTGGAGATGTGACCTCAAAATCCAAGGTTGAAGTACAAGGTAAGAATCTTATTCCATTCTCACTTTTTGAAGCCCCTGAAGATAGCAGCTTAAAAAAACAAAGTGTGAATGAAGAAATTGCTTGTAACAAGCAATTTCTTCATTATCCACAATGTTTTCTTCTCCAAAAGTCAACTGTTAGATTTTGAGTAATAACAGATAGAAAACCATTGAAAAAAAGCCATAAACTTGTCTTTCATTATTTTGAATCAGCAGTATAGTTAGAAATTGAGGATATACGTAGCTTTTACAAGTTTTCTTGTATTTCAGAAACCGGAGTCGAATTCATCAGAAAATTGTCCGATGTCAATGTTGACACAATACCAGGTTCAGCCACTCTCGAATGTGAACTGTCTCGTGATGACGTACCCGTCAAATGGTACCGTGACAACAAGGCCTTGTCACCTAGCAACAAATACAAGATGCTAGATGAAGGTCCCGTCCATAAACTGGAGATAACTGATGTAGATGGAGAAGATGAAGGATTGTATTCCGTTGTTGCCAAGGGACAGAAATCTGAGGCTTCCATATTTGTAGAAGGTGAGCCGTTTACAGTCTCCCCATTTTTTTTCAGTCATTTTATCCCCCACCATTTTTGGCAAAGGGAATATAGGAAAGTTCTCAATCATTCTGTCATTCCGTCGCTAAACCTGTCTGCAGCATATCTCCTAAAGTATAAAAGCTATCAAGTTGAAACTTTATAGGTGGATAGATCTCATGGAGGAGAAGTGCAGTGCACAAGAACTACATCTCTTGCTTGAATTTTTGAAGTTATTGCCCTTTGATTAGGCTCCAGTCAAGCTTTCATGCCAGGGGATGGCCATGTGAGACATGGCTCTTGTTTTCTCAAGATTTGATTTGCTCTTGATCAAAAACTTCTGACATGAAGCTACATATTCTGTTCTGTTATTGAAATGACAAACCTTTCCAGCAATAACATTTCATTTTGTGTACCTTTGATTTTTATACCTGAGCAAATATTGTGGAAAAAGAAGAAATTGATGGTGATAAGCAATTTCTTCTTTTTCCACAGATCTTTGTACATGCATTTGATGTCATCTGCAACCTTTTTAATTGAGACAAATCTAAAATTATGGAAAATTGGAAAGAGTTCAAACAGAACAATCTTGGTATTGAACAAAGTCAGTCTGCACAGTTTTCCTTATTTAAACAAGAAAATATGAAAAAAAATGAAGATATAACTGGCTTGCATTTAGTGGATCCTTCAGCACTTTGTTTCTATGAAATTTGTCAACGTTTTTATTCACCATGACAAGAGTTAAGCTATGTCAGTTGACGTTTAGGATGTATCGAGGGGTCAGCGCAACACTATTGTAAGTGCCTATATATTTATAGGCACTTACAATAGTGTTGCACTGACCCCTTGGTAAAGAATACTGAAATATGAAATCAAAGTATATTTAAATCTCAACTTTCAAATCTGATATCTGATTTCAGTCCCACCAGAGCTGTTTGCTGATAAAACTCTAGAGGAAGTAGTGACCCTTAAAAAGGGCCAGTCTACTGCCTTTGAGATCCCCTTCAAGGGCAGCCCTCAGCCAACAGTCACATGGACATACAATGGAGGCGACCTTCCAGACAAGAAGCGTATGGAAGTTGAGACAATTCGTAACATGACAACCGTCCGACTTGGAAAATGTATCAAGTCTGACACTGGAGATTACACTCTTACACTTGAAAATCGTGTAGGAAAAGTTACGTTGACCATCAGACTTAATGTTCTTGGTAGGTGTACAATCAATCTGCTCTGATTTCAGGATAACAAAGTGGTGCTATTTACAAACTATTTACAAATTACAGATGGAAACAGACCTCTTTATGCCCCCATCAAATAATTGATTGAATGAAGTTTTACGCCACTTTCAACATATTGCGGCGGCTGGAGCACCTAACAAGGGATTTCTGGTATTTCTCTCACCAATACAACCAACACATCCTTTCCTAGCCTCCAGCTGCTATTTCACATAGGTCTACTATTATCAACGCATTGGTGAGAGACAAATAGGTGGAAAGAATGAATGCAGCAGTAACCCCCGTCAAAAGAAGTATGATATGATCACCTGGGTGTTCGGCCAGTGGGATGGCATGTCTGGAGAATTGTTGAGTGTATCTTGTTACAATTTACTACCTTGTTTTTAAGAAGTTCAGTAATTCAGAAGTAGACTAAAAATCCTTATGATGGGATGGTAAAATGCATTAAAAATTAATGAGTAATTGAACTTTACCTTTCAGACAAACCTTCTGCACCACAGAACTTGACTGTGAGTGACGTCACATCCGAGTCATGCACATTACACTGGGAACCACCCAAGGACAACGGAGGAAGTGACATCATCAAATATATCATTGAAAAGAGGGAGGCAAACAGAAGATCCTGGAACAAAGTTGACGATACCCCAAACTTGGAGTTGGTCATTCCTAAACTTGTCAATAAGAACCAGTATGTGTTCAGAGTGGCTGCGGAAAATGAAGTTGGTGTTGGAGAGTTTGTTGAGATCAAAGAACCAGTTACAGCAAAGGACAGCTTTGGTATGTTGTTTGCTGTATTAACTGATTTCAAATAAGTTCATAGCTAGTTTCATAAATCGCCGATATTCTACCAAAACCTCGTAACTACAGCTTTAAAGAAGCTGTAGTTATGAGATTTTATCAGAACACCGACGAAATGTTTCATTATGGCAACTTATGATTTTCTCCTAGTTTTAACTTTATCTTGTGTGTTGACTTCTTCACTTTCACTTTTGAATTAAAACTTTTATTGAATTATCTTTAATTTGTATTGGTTTTAGGTGGTTACATCATGAAATTGCTTTTTGATTTGAAAAACATACTTTACTCGGTACATTATTCTTACTGTAACCAATAACTCCTCAAACAGACAAAATATTATATTAAAAGAAACAATAAAATCAAGCACCAAGTTTTATAGATTGAACTTTTCAAGTTTAAATATGAACCTGCGTGTGATATTTCCAACAATTTTTAATATGCACAAAGTAAATACTCTGACCAGCCTGTGCATCCGCACAGTCTGACCAGAGTCTTCACTATGCGCTTAGTAGATAGATAAGGTTTCAAAGTAGCTGTAGACCATCAGGTGACTCTAAATTTACAGTATATGTCTGTCTATGCTACTCCGTTTTTGCACCTAATGAACATTTCAAATTGTTGGAAATGTCACGCACAGACTCATATTTCTTTTGTAGTTGTACCAGATGCCCCAGCTGCCCCTGCTGTCAGTGAAATCTTCAAAGACTCCGCCCTCATCACCTGGCAACCACCAGAGAAAGATGGCGGATCACCGGTTACTGGCTACATTCTGGAACGTATGACAGGTGTAGGAAAGAGCTGGAACCAGATTACCAAGGAGCCAGTCCAGGAGACCAGTCTAAAGGTCAATGACCTCAAAGATGGTGTGGTGTATCAGTATAGAGTAATGGCTGTCAATAAGGCGGGAAAGAGTAAACCAAGCAAACCGTCTGAACCATTCACTGCTAAAGATCCTTGGGGTAGGTATTATTTAACACTATTCTTTTGATTACTACTTGATATTTGATTACAATTATTATTAACCCTTTCCTGTTTTACAAAATTTTGGACCTGTCCAAATTCAAAGGTTTTGCAGACAAAAATTAAAGTGCATTTAATTTGAAAAAAAAAAAACATTCAGTAGGGTAGAAAATAGTGTGGAAAAAGAAGAAATTGCTTGTTAGAAGCAATTTCTTTTTTTTTTCACAATGTTTTCTCAATTATAAAATGACAGGCACGTAAAAGGCAGGGATTAAACAGCAAAGGGTTAAGGGTCAACTAATTTCTGGCCTCAGGAGAGTATTGTTGCCTGGTATATCAGAGTATCTCTCAGACAGCAGACTACCATTTTTAGACTGGTCCAATTATCAACTAGCAAAATAGCCTAAAAAAGGCTATTTTGATAATTGACAGTGGGACCAGTCTGAGCCAGGGGTAAGAAAAAGTTGGCCCTAAAAGAATTCAAAATATTTGAAAGAGTTGAAAGAATTTTGAAGACTATAATTTAATGAACTTGGGATCAACTATTTGTCCTCTCTAAGTGGCAGAATATAATAAGGTTTGTTGAATATTGAAATTGAAAATATTTATTTGTCAATCTATCTAATAGATCTTTCTCCTCTTTAGTTTGATAATTGCATGTTCAAGAATTTTTAATTTAATGACGGAATAGATTCTTTACTTATTCAGACAACTAGGATTTCATAACTTGTACTTATTCTTTGGGGAACATGGCTTTGGATTACTGCATTTCTCCTAATTAAGGCTCGCGTGAGCTAAATATAACCTAGTTTGGGAGCTTTTATTTAGTATGCATATTCTGATTTAAAAAAAATCATTAAAATTGATGTCTTTTAGGCCCTTTTCCCTTTAATTTGAGGTGAATTACCTCTAAACAATCATATAGATGATTGTTTAGAGGAAATTTATCTCAAAATTGAGAAGTCTCAAAAAGCTCCTAAAATGTAGGCATTTAAAGCGGGTTTTCTTAGAGAAAACTGTGGGGGTGCTCCTATTAGGGAGGGCACTATTATTAAGGAAATATACAGTAAATATGATATTGAACTTTATAACTCCAATTGATTCAGACAAACCAAGCCAACCTGGAGCCCCGGAAATCATGGGAACTGACAAGTCTTCAGTGGCCCTTAAATGGACCCCGCCAACCAAAGATGGTGGCGCCCCTGTCAGCTACATCATCGAGTATCGTCGTCGCGGATCTAGGACCTGGACACGTGCAAACAGCGTACCTGTAGACGAGACAACATTCAGTGTACCAAATCTGAAAGAGGGAGAGGAATACGAGTTTAGAGTGACAGCTGAAAACAAAGCAGGACCTGGCCCAGCATCAGAACTGTCTGTACCCACTAAAGTAGAGGAACCACTTGGTAAGGGCTTTTACTAAGATTTAAATTGCTGAATTGTAGAGTAAATTAATGACACCGAAATGATCCAATATTGACTTAGGTTTACTTCATTGCCTTTTGTGTTTGTCCTCAAACTAATACAAAAATGGTAGAAATTTGTAAAAAGTTAAATGATTTTCCTCAAGATTGCATCCATTTATCATATTTATTGGTGAAGTTATATTAAATCATGTGAATAATGCACCATTAAATATCACATATAGCCAATGTTTTTTACATGTCGGTCTTTAATGTTTCTATAGAATGTTTTGTTTCACACAATATAATACAAGGTCAATAAAAATCCACAAACTTGTAATTCAATGAATAAACACCATCATTCTGTGGGCTAAACATTTCCTGGAATAAGTGTATATTTCATTATAATATGACCTACGTCGCCGGATTGAAATAATCCCGTTGAATATTTTTGATATTACACGGGTGTTATTAAACTAGTGGAATAACTTTGCAAATGAGCTCAGAGCGAATAGCAACGCTATTTTGTAACCACAAAAATGACGTCACAATCCATGTTTTGAGACGTCATTTTTAAACGGCATTATAAGTTTCGCGGAAAATTGAAACGTTGAATTTCAAGAATTTTGACGATTTTTCACAAAAATTTGGGTCATATTATAAATAGAATATAAAATTTGTGCTAATGAAATACCTAATTTATTAAACTCGTCATCTATAAACAGATAAAAACTGGGCGTAGCCTCGTTTTTATCTGTTTATAGATGACTCGTTTAATAAATTAGGTATTCCATGACCACTCATTCAATATCCTCTATATATTTCATATTCTAGTTGGTGTACCTCCCAAGATTCTTGAGCCACTCTCTGATGTGACAGTTGTTGCTCCAAAGGACGCCATTTTGGAATGTGACCTTGACCTTGGTGAACCAGAATCAGATATTAAATGGTAAGATTAAGATGCTTTAATGATTGTCATGCTTATTAAAGGTGTATCTCATCATTTTCGTATTGTATGAAAAGTCTTTTTAGAAAGGAAGATAGTCAACTCTACACCCTTTTTGGCCAGAAATGTTCCCATTGTATCTTTTCTGATACTTTATGTTGATTCATTTTCATGATATTTGGACATAAAATATATATCTTATTGTGTAACTTGAAAATGCTATGTTCTATTTTCTGCATGTTAATTAGAGCTCATGGTCGTTTCATGACAGCGCATCACAAGATCATATGTAATGAATGTTTTTATAAACTTTTATTGATTTGCTGTTCTTAACCAAATTTTCTTACTTTCAACAGGTACAAGGGCCAGAAAGAGGTCAGAAAGAGTGCTAAATATGAGATGAGTTACGAGGATGAAGTTGCCTCCCTTGTTATTCACAAAACAGAACCAGACGACACTGGTGTCTACAGTCTACAGGCATCCAATCAAATGGGACAAGTCAAATCAGAGGGCAGTCTAGCTGTTCATAGTAAGTCGTCATTTCATTGGTTAAAAATAAGAATAATTTTTAATACTTTCCTGTATTTCCCTGAATTTTACATCTGTGAGATTCTAAGATTAAGAAAAAATTGTGAAAAAAGAAGAAATTGCTTGAAACTAGCAATTTCTTCTTTTCTTACAATGTTTTCTACCACATAGAAAGGATGCAAAATATGAGAAAAGTTACAAGGATGAAGTTGACACTATTGTTATATATAAAACAGCAGGTCCAATTATATGGGATTAGTCAAATCAGAGGGCAGCCTAGCTTATCAAAGTAAGTTGTTTTCCCTGCAAGATTTATAAATTTCCAAGAGAAATCGGACAATAGCTTGTTCAGTTCATAGTAAGTTATTCCCTGTAAAGCAGTTTAAAGTCCCTTTGAATGTTAAAGTGAGCTCGGTCAGTAACATTTTAGGCTCTAAATCCTAAGGTCATGATTTTGATTTCGACTCTGCCAACTGTCATTTGACATTGGACATTGTAATTGTGACAAGTTATATTTCTCAGACAAAGGGGCAGATTAAAAGTATGCCTAAATGGGATTGGATGCTAATGGCTTGGATGAATTATAATGGTTGTACTGGCGTGAGAAGGGACAGAAAAACATGGATAAAGAAACAAACAAATCTCTTTAATAAGTGTCTGAAGTGTACTATTGAAAATTCTTACTTAATAGATTGAAAAAAAAATCCTGCTTTTGTTTTCAGCCCATCCCAAACTTGACTATGATAACCGACTCAAAGGAGTACAGAATATCAAGGCAGGAACGACCTTGACCTTGCCAGTCAACACCAGTGGTATCCCATCACCCACTGTTGCATGGTTACTGGATGAAGAACCAATAGAAAAGTCTCCTCGTATCACCATAGATACGAAAGAGGACATGACAACGCTGACTGTGAAGAACACCACTCTGGATGATTCTGGTGTCTACACAGTGGAAGCTGAAAACACTGTTGGAAAAGCTGTGGCTGACTTCCAAGTCAATGTCAGAGGTAAGTCTCACATTTTTGACCTGAGATGCAAAAAGGGACCTTCTTGGAACTTCATTAAAATAAATATTTGAAAAAGAGATTGGTTCTAGAACCAATTGGTTCTAAATGTAAAATCAAAGTGCTAAAAGCAATGAAAGTTACCAAATGTGAGTGAGTATTGATTTTTGAAATGCATTGTTTTACACTTTTGTGGTTTATAAATGAAACTCAGGTGGTATGAACTAAGATCAGGCTGCACATAAGTGCAGGCTGATCTATGTCTATACATCCTGTCAAGGCAGGAATATTCTGGGTTCAACAAGACAAGGGTAACAAGTATTAAATTTTCTACCTTCAGACAAACCATCCAAACCAAACAACCTGGGTGTAAGTGACGTCATGAAGGACTCTGTAATGTTGTCATGGCAAGCACCAACCAATGATGGTGGCAGTGACATTACGGCTTACATCATAGAAAAGCGGGATGCCAAGAGAAACACGTGGACAAGGGTGGAGAAGGTTACTGGCCTTACAAACACATTCGCTGTACAGAAACTACTTGAAGGCAATGAATATTACTTCCGAGTGTCAGCTGAAAATGAACTTGGACAGGGAGAACCTGCAGAACTGGACACTCCAGTTATGGCCAAGAGTCCATTTGGTATGCATATGTAGATTGGATTCGGTAAAGATCAATCAGTTATTGTTTTATGGAAATAAGTTGTACAGAAAGGCAGAATGGACACTCTAGCTCTCTCAAGAAGTCCATATAAAGGCCAAAAGTATTAACCCTATTCAGACTGCAAAGTTTGTGCAGTCTGACTAGGGTCAATATCTTTTTTGCCCATCCAAGATGGCCAGCTTTTGCTTGATTGGTCACATTTTTTGATACATTATAAGTTGCATAGATCTATGACTTTATTTAGCCTTAGAACCACCATAACTTTTCTATTTTCAGCCTGAGTTAAAATAATCTTTTTTTAGAAAAGATAAGTCAAATACTTGGTGCATTTACTCAATCATAGAAATTTTCAGAATAAAAAAAAGAAGAAATGATTTGTTGCTTTATCTTTAGATGACATCATGGTGATGCTTAGTTAAATGTGATCTTTTACATGCATAAGACCAGAATATCAATCATGAATGTTCCAGGAAACACGACTAGAGATTCCAAAAATAAATCTCCCAGAATGCAAAAGAAACTTTTCAATATTCTGTATAATTTCAGACGTACCAGACTCTCCCAAACACCTCCAGCCCACAGAGGTCACCAAGTCATCAGTGACCTTGACCTGGGAAGCACCGCAGAAAGATGGCGGATCTCCAATCACCGGATATATCTTGGAGCGCTGCCAACTTCCTGGAACTCGCTGGACCAAGATCACCAAGAAGACCATTTCTGACACCATGCACACGGTGACAGATCTTATTGAGAACACAGATTACCAGTTTAGAGTATCAGCGGAGAATGCCATTGGTGTGGGAAAACCATCCGAGCCCACCAGTACCATCAAGGTCAAGGCTCCCTATGGTATGTCAGAGTTTATGATTTCAATTAGCTCAACACAAATAAGTTGTTACTGCCTATAAAAGAATTGTTATTATCAAAGTTGCAAAAAAGAGCATTCCACTTGATAATGCCCCCTTGAAAGAAGAGGGGGTATATTGTTTTGCACTTGTGGGTTGGTTAGTTGGTCGGTCATGGTCGAGTCTGTCCAACTGTAAACAGTTATCTTGTCTGGAGCATATCTCAAAAAGTATGCAAGCTAGAATCATGAACCTTCACAGGTGGATAGATCTCATTAGGGAGAAATTCAGTGCACAAGAACCATAACTCTACTCATCATATTCTGTGAGTTATTGCCCTTTTTTGATTGACAAAGAATAGGCTATTGACCTGCTTTTGTGGGGATATTAATGTTTAACTAACTTCTCTTGTTTGAATCAAATATTTATAAACCTTATTTATTACAGAGAAACCCAGTGCACCAGGAGTACCAAAGATCTCTGATATCACAGAGAATTCCTGCACGCTGGATTGGACACCACCCAGTAAAGATGGTGGAAACGCCGTCAATAACTACTTCATCGAATATAAACCAACTTCATCATCAAAATGGCTGCCAGCCAGCGAGAACGTGAAGGTACCCGAGACTACATTCACAGTGAAGAACTTGGACGAGGGTGAAGTGTATGAATTCAGAGTGACAGCTGAAAATAAAGCTGGAAAAGGAAAGCCATCTAGTGTGTCAGAGAAATGTACAATTAAAGCTCCTGTTGGTAAGGCTTGTTGAACTAATTGATGACTACATACAAATTTATCTTGTCAATAAATTTTTATGCCCCCGCATCCAAAGATTGGGGGCATATTGTTTTACTGTTGTCCATCTGTCTGCAAAACTTAATAAAAAAACCATAACATTGACAATTACTTCAACGCCATTAAAGAAACAATTATCGTGTTTGGTAGGATGATAGAACTTGATAATGTGTCATCTGTACGGTCAAAACAAAACAAAAAAATTGCTGTTTCAGGGGCATTTATGTTTCACAAAAATATCTTAATTATTTGAACAGAAAACCTGAAAGAAAGAATTATTAACTAGACCTTACTGAAAAAGTTTCTTTCATCAATGTTGAATAAATCTTGAAAGGGTTAAAGGAAAAGTATTGTTCCCTTTGTTTTTATCAAATAATACATTAGATTTCTTTGAAAACTATTTCTTTGAACACACTGGGAATCAAACTTTGAACCTCTTGGTCAAGAGGCAGATGCTCTGCCTTTCCATGAAGGACACCAAACTTTTTAATTTGTTGATTAATTGAATTTTATGATTTTGTGAAAGTCTTTTTGATTATTAACTTTCAGTTGCCCCAGTGGGTGAAGCTCCATCAGTACTTGAAGGTCTCCCGGACGTAACCGTTCTTCTAAACGAAATCGGATACATGGAATGTAAGATCAGCGGAGAACCTGAGCCCACCATCGCATGGTTCAAGGATCAGAAGGAGCTTCTCGAGAACAAGAAATACTCCTTCGATTATTCTGAACTTGTGGCCTCTATCAAGATCAAGGACATCGCGGAGAAGGATGCGGGTAAAATCACATGTGAGGCGTCAAATGATCTTGGATCTGTGAAAACAACTGGTCAATTAGAAGTACAAGGTTAGTTAATTGAATTTGTAAATAAGAAAAAAATAAGACTTTTTCTAACACTTATATGTTTTAGCACTTATTTTGTATATAGCCTAGTTTTACTTTCTTGTTTGTCAAAATTAATAAATCTTTTGAAATATTCCTTCTTAAGGGATTGTTATGCAATTAACAAAACAATTTTAAGATCAAAATTGACAATGGATATAGCCAGGAAAGTCTTCAACACTATTTTTAGGAAACTCTGAATATTGTGTATTAAAATTCAACGTCATCAATAGTTGAATGATATTTAAGCATATCTTTGTTTCTCTCATAAAACTTCATAACAAAAGCTTGTACAAAGCTGTAGTTTCGAGGTTGTGGAAGAACATTTGAGATATTAAAATCAGCCTATGCAAAAACAGCTGAGTCTTTAGACTTAATTAACTATACTCAATTTCTCTATATTATTTCAGACAAGCCCAAACTGACCTATGACAACAAATACAAGGAGTTGACTCTTAAGGCTGGAAACACATTGAAGATACCAGTCAAATTTACTGGTCTTCCTAAACCAACCATCACATGGAACAAGGAGGATGAACCAATCAGATCTCAGGGACGCTTGACCTTGGATGTCAATGACAAACAAACGACCTTGACCTTGAAGAAGGTCACAAGAGAGGATGATGGGGTTTACTCTGTCACTGCCCAGAATGAGGCTGGGTCGGAATCTGCTACATTTGACATCATGGTCATAGGTAAGGAGAATGTTTTGTCAGTTACAGGATGAAATGTCAGGGTTTCTCAATTCGAAATTATTTTTATTCAAATTATCAAATTGTAATCTAAATATAAATGACAGGCTCAGTAATGACTAGTTTCTTTTCCAATTAAGTCGTTTTCCTTGTTTTAGGTTTCAAATAAAGTTGGAAGAAATGAATATATTTGAAAGAATGAAGAAATTTCATTTTTCAAGTATTTGTGACCCGTCATGTGAAAAGGGACCATATGGTACTCTGTAGAATGAATATTTGAAAAAGAGATTGGGTCCAGCATAGGACAACCAGATGTCACATTTTGTAAAATCTTTCACTGGAAGGTGGATTGAACATTTTAGATTCAGAAAATAAGCACAATGCGAAAAGTTTTGGCCCTAGTCAGTCTCTGCAGTCGGTGCAGAATGACTAGGTTCGACACCTTATGCATTACCCAGATGGTCACTTTTTGCATGACAGGTCACATATGATATCATTACGAATTATAAACAATTAGAGATGAGTCCTAGGAATCCTTAAACAGCTTTGAATTCGTCAAATTGCAAAATCTTAGGAAATCATATACCTCAATATGAGCCTGTGTGTGACATTTCCAACAATTCGAAATGTTCTTGAGGTGCAAACATTGAGTGGCGTAAACAGCCACATACTGTATATATAAAGTTATCTGATGGTCTACATATACTTTGAGACCCTATCTATCTACTCAGCATACAGTGAAGACTCTGATCAGACTATTGCATATATTTGAAATTGTTGGAAATAATACGCACCGGCTCATATCATTAATGAGTTGTTGCCCAAACCTTAAGACTCCAATTTATTCAAGCTGTTGTTGCGAGGACTTTGTCGTATTGTAAATATGTAAACAGAACAAAAAAAAATATGGAAAAAATTGAATCTTTACTTCAGATGTACCCAATAAACCTAGTGATCTCAAGGCTGAAGACATTAAACGTGACAGTGTAACATTGTCATGGCAACCACCCAAGGATGATGGTGGCACTGATATCCTGTCATATGACCTTGAACGAAGAGAACAAGGTCGATCATCATGGACCAAGGTCGCGACCCTAGACTCTGCTGAAACATCATACCTCGTGAAAGATCTCACAGATGGAAAGGAATATTTCTTCCGATTGTCCGCTAAAAATGACGTTGGCTCTTCTGAACCATGCACAATGGACCATGCCGTCATACCAAAGAGCGGGCTTGGTAGGTGGAAGAGTTGCATCCCTTTGTTATACCTGATAGTGGAGTTACTTTTCTTACACCATCTTGGAGTGACCTCCCCTAGCATTTTTGAAAAAAGTTTGTTTCCAAAAATAACTGATATTGGATGTGACTAACAGTTTTGATCTTTGTTGTGAATGTGTTCATTTTTTAATACTAACAAATGATTCAACATTTCCTTTTATATATTGTATGCTTGTATAGTAATAAGTGAATCATAATTTGAAGGGTTCAGTACAAAGCTTTTTTTTAGTCTCTATAAATATACCGTTTTTCTCCTAATAAACAATCCACTGAGCTATACATAACATGGTCAGGGAGCTTTTATTAAGCATGCATTTTCTGATTAAAGAAATCACTAAACTTGGGTCTTTTAGACCTGTTTCCCTTTAATTTGAGATTAATTTTCTCTAAACAATCATATACATGATTGTTTAGAGGAAACTCACATCGAATTAGAGAAGAAGTCTCAACAGGTTCTAAAATTTAGGCATTTGAAGTGGGTTTTCTTAGTAAAAAAAAAGTAGGGGTGCTACTATTAGGGAGGGCCCTATGATTAGGGGAAATTCAATAAACACACTTACAACAGTTTTGTACTGACTCATTTGTTTTGTTTGATGATAACAAGACTTGAATGAAATTTGAAGGATCAAAATAAAACACTTTGAGAAAGTATGAATACAAAGAAATGCTGATATTGATAATAAAATACAGCTCTTTTACGCAAATGATAAGTTGTTTGAAAAACACTCTTCCTAACAAAAAAGCATTGGCATGGGAATGCATTGAAAGTAGTTTTTAAAATTGACAAAGTTTTTAGAAGAATTTTCTTTGTTTACTTTATGCATGTGTATTCACTTTTTGTACATGAACTTAAAACTGCATTTAGATTGACATTGTAAAAGAGAAACAGAATATTAAGTTTCATCTAAATAATTTTCAAATATTTGATTTGTATATAAATTATTTATCTTGAATTGTTCAATGTAAATAGTATTTGTATAGAATGTAAGGATAAATGGTGCTTTTACATAATCTCAAAATCAGCAATATTTAGTCATGAAGAGATGTAGTAGAAAAAAAGATTTTGGTCATTTATTTCTTATTCAAATCCTAGGTTGTTGGTACTTATTAAGACTGTTTTGTTGAAAGAAATCTAATGAGTACCTACAAGTCATGTTGATTGATGGACAGTTAATTAATTGCAAGTTGAGGGAGTAGAGCAAACTATTGTAAGTGCCTATATATTTATAGGCACTTACAATATTTTTGTACTGACCTCTTAAAATGTATTGCTCCAGCCGCAATATAACTGAAAAATGTTGAAAGCGGCGTTAAACTCCATTCAATCAATCGATCTTAAAATGTATACTTCAGATTGCCATTATGCTTACTAAGCTTGAGGTTTGATATTTCTTATTGAAAATTATATTATTTTTGTATTGTAGGAATAGAAAATTATTTTAAATATCTACATATCAAAGACATTTTACATTCCATATCAAGTTATCATATCATGAAAGGACTAAGGTTAATTTTCATATTTTCATAATTAATGAATATCATATGTTTTTGATATTAATCTATTTGTGCTTTTCTATGAATTAAATTCTTAATGTGCTCATTTTTATGTAAAATAGTAATTCATGTTAAAAAAAAGTTTGCATTTATCAAAGATTAAAAGAATGTGCATGACTTGTAATCTGAAACAGGATCATCTCAGAATAACATAAAGTGATTACGGTCCTCTTGCTTTAGCAACCACTTCTTTTAAGCTACCATTCTAATTAAGCGACCGTTTTAAAATTCCCCCTCTAAAAATCAAAATATCTGAAAAAAGTAGATGTTATTGGTTTAAAAAATTTTGTCAACAAAATCTTATGTTGTTAAATCTCATTCAATGAGACGATTTTATTGAGTTTGAACATCATATGTTAAGAAATTACCAATGATTTACAAATTCTATGAAAATTATGATTCTAATTTTGGAAATAAAACCTGTACTAAGCAACCATTCTCTATTACGGCCAAATTTTGGTTGTTATGTCAGTGGTTGCTTAATACTCATTTTACTGTACTAGTAAAAGATAATCCACTCTGGCCTAGCAGGTTTGTACCTGAAAATGTGAATGACAATTTCAACTTTTTCATGCAAGAGCCTGTTTTTTTCCCTCAGGTTTTTGGGAACGGGTCTAAAACCAGGCATTTTTGGAAAATTACATTATTTTCTTGATATTTTGAAAAAATCTGATTATTATAGTCTTGGACTAATACTTATGTGTTTTGTATGACAATCATAATAAATTTTTCTTTGTCTCTAAGCTAAGAAACAACATTGCCTAAACTAAGAAACCTTCATTTTTGGTGAACGAATTTTCGTTCGTTCACCAGTGTAATATACCGTGTATGGAAAATCCTGTAGGATCTTAATAGGTTTTGAATAAAGCAGTACCTCTTTAGATTCAATTTATTATCTCTGCAGACTTCTCTCTACAAAATCACTCTTTATTTCCTTAAATGCATGATACTAGCTTTCTTCATCAAGTGAAGATAATGAAAATTACCCTTTAAAAACACAAAATTATCTTGGAATGTCTATACGAGCGAATTTTTGATCGGCGTAAGATTGTAGAGACTTGAGAGCAAAAACAAAGTTTGTGTCTGTACACTGTATAGACAGATACTATGTTTTTGATTTAAACCGTCGCTATTGCAACTTGTAGTAATTTGCCGGAAATGTGTGTTTATTGAGGTCGTGAACTCTTGAACTTCTACTCACCCCTGATTGGCCAAACCACACGTGATGACCTACTACGATTTTACCTGCCTTCTTTGCTTTTAAGTTACGAAAGGTCAAGTTTACAAACGAATGGAATGTTCCTGCCGTATTTCTCCTATTAAACGCGCTTGAGCGCGATGCAAAACGTCGTGGGGCGCTATTATTTCAGACTCTTTTACCTAAAAAATACGTATTTTGGTACCTAATAGAAGCAAACTGTAAACATGTTCGTTATTATCGATTGAAATACGTACGCTACCCAATACGCTTTTCTATTTATCTATTAAGGCTATAGATTTAAAAAATAAAATAAAATGTTAGCTAATGAATTGTAATTCTGTCATTTAAAGTCATCTATCGAAATACGGTCACCCTCGACCATTAATTGCAGCTTTCAAAAGCAAGTGATTGTGTTAGCAGAAGCCGAGATTATTATTATTGTTATTATTTGTACGAGATAGGAAGTTCCAGACGATGCAATATTCAATGTTCCGCTACCGATGGACAAAGCGGTCTAATAAATCATTACCTTTTCACGTATGAAATAAATAATCCTGTATTAAATCCTAAAATTTCGTGATATGTAAGTGCACCCGGTACATGAAAAGAAATTATTTCGTAGTGAAAACACAACACGTCTGGAGCTAGCTGGGTCACCGCGTGTCGGCACCCTTTGAAGTCCCTAGATTCTTGCAAGCGGCGACATCGCTTTTGAAATAAGTCACACACGAGATTTAACGGGGGTTTTCCTATTTTAGAGTATGAATTGTGACTAGGATTTAATCATTTGACTCGGATATTTTGTATATTTGCAGAAGGGGAAATGATTTCAGAAATATTTTCGGAACAACGAAAGGGGATTTTGTTCGCATGTGACTTATGAAGAATAACGAGAAATAGTATTAATTTTGTGTTAAATTTTAACCTTTCGCGCTTCCGGAAGACTACGCGATTTAGGACGCGCTAGTTTTTCTGATGTTGAACGATCTTTTAATGACGCAACCAGCCTTATCCTGATAGGAATTTAAGATAGTTAACCCACAATCTATTGAACATTACGTCGTGGAGTAACAATTATTGAAATTAAATTCGAGACCGGATTTTTCACCACGGCCCGTGGACGGTTGGATGTTGTTGATCGTATAGTCAAGGGCCTGGGAATCGTATTTATGGGGGAGCGCATTTATTAAGGAGGGCGCGTCTAAAAGGTGAATACGGTATATTTAGTCTAAATTCTCATTGAAACATAAACACGCACCACTTGACCGTGACCAACCTTGATATGAAGTAAAATTTAACCCATTGCCAGACAACTTTTCAACTACCAAATTTACACCTCTTGCTTAAACCCGTTTTTATCTTAAAGTTTGTTGTTGCATACTTGTGTAATGTAAATATCTTCGGTTACGGGTATTTTTGTATCAAATTACCCCAATCCCATTCCCTAGGGTTTTATGTTTTCTTTTGTTTTGTTTTTTTGGTTTCAAACAAGGCCGGAAAACAGGGGATATAGCAATCTCGGTACGATTTACTGTTAATATATGAATGTCGTAAATAGATCAATAAATAAAAGAATCAAATGAACAAATATCCCAACACGATAGACCTAATTTCAAATTTTAACATCGAATGGATTTTTTTTCAAAGTACTTGACATCGTAACTACAACTTTATAGTAGCGCTTCTATCCCTCGGATGGCTCTAAAATTTCCTCAAAACAATCATTCATCTATTTGTTTTACCGGAAGTATGTAAAATATTACAAAAAACGAAATTTGGATTGTGAAACAATCGCCTGTGGACTGGAGCACCTTTACCTTAACATGGAAATTGGTATTTCTGGCACCAGAACTATAACTAGCATACACCCGTACATAGCTGCCATCTTCTACCCTCTTAGGTTTACGATTATCCGCCGTTTGGTAGGAGCAAAAGAATTTAAACAACGACTATATTTGGACAATTCATAAGCTGTACAAAATACCTTCCTACATAGATTTTATCAAATTGTTGTTTTTTTTAATTCTTTTTTGCGCAATGGCATCAGATAATTATTCTTTCACAAGACTGAATATTACCGAAAGAGACCAAAACCCTGTAGTTACAATTACGAAACAGCGGTCTTTTAATTCGGAGGATGGGGGGACCCCATTCAGGTCGTACCAGAGCCATAGCGGATAACGTTTAAAAGTAAAAATGCAGAAAGACTGCTGTTTAATCTGCTAAAATATGGGTTCCGCATGTGGAAATTAATTTCCTTTCTGACTGCTATTTTTTGAGTTAAGAAAAGAATCATTTGTCTGGACACTATAGTTGCCTGTTTTCTTTTCTCTAGGCTTATCGCTCTCTGTCTATCGGTCTGTCTGTCTGTCACTCTCTCTACCTTTCTTTTCCTCTCTTACTCTTTCTTTTAATTTAGAATTTTGACGAGACACTTTCCCTTTATTATTTTTTACATTTATAATTTCTCTTTTCTCAACGAATTCAATATATCACTTTAGAATGCCAACAGATTCGTTCACCATCAGTACTTTCAGTGCTTTGATTGGTTTTGACTTTGTACAGACATCCTTTTTAACACTTCTGAGATGGTCCTTTTGTGTATTACAAATCTCATGTTGAATATAGATTTATACAGCATAATTATACCGGTAAAATATAGCATACATATCAAAATACAGAGAAAACAGATTTATATTATATATATTATTGCTATTTTTTATATGGCTTTGTAGGAAATATAGAGTAGATTGTGGTCAAACACGAATCTTTATCATAAATAAAGGGATAAATAAAATAAAAAATATATTTGTTGTTTTGTTCAACTACACTAAGATTGGAAACCTATTTGCTACACCTTTAAGCTCATCACCACATATTTATAAATTTTGACTCACAAGAAAAAAATAGCAGGTGAAAATATTGTAAGAAAAATGTAGACTTGTAACGAGTAATTTTTCCCAGCATATTTCCTAAGTTTACATAGGGTTAATTCACATTTTTGAGGGTGTTAACAATTGCAGAGACCCTAAAAATTGCTTACATCCAAGAGCAAAGTAAGAGGGTGTTAAAGCATTTTGAGGGTCTCTGCCAATGTAAACACCCAAAAAAAACGTTAATTGACACTATTATTGCATAAAAAGAAAGACTATAGTTTTTATTCAAACAGAGATTGCAAAATGATTTAAACAATTTAAAACAACCCCAAACCAACATAGTGTGCATGAGAATGTTATAGATTATGTTGCATGAAGATTTTTTATCCTCCCATATTGAAAGATCAGGGGCATATTGTTTTACTGTTGTCAGTCTGTCTGTTTGTCCGTATGCATCTATAGATACAAAGATTTAGGTCATGTGACATGGTCAAGGTCAACTGTCAAGATCAATTTGGTTTTAGGTGTCCTCTGCACTGTCACTAGAATTTATATCCCTTTCTTTTATGCTAGGAAAGTGCCGCCGTCATAGCGCAGTTGGTAGCGTGTCGGACTGTCAATCTAGAGGTCCCGGGTTTGATCCCCGACGGCGGCACTCATTCTTTCCGACTATTTGTCTCTCACCAATGGGTTGATAATCATAGACCTATGTGAGATAGTAGCTGGAAGCTAGGAAAGAAGGTGGTGGTTGTACTGGTGAGGGAAATACCAGGAAACCATTGTTAGGTACTCCAGCCGCCGCGATATAACTGAAATAATGTTGAAAGTGGCGTTAAACTCCATTCAATCAATCATTGATGCTAGGAAAAACAGTAGATTATCATTTTAATATACTCGCCACCTTGCCAGTGAAATTATCAAAACTCATACCAACTTCCGTTCATTTCACCCAATCTGACGTCATCTAAGCTCATGAACATTGCATAGTAATCATATATAAAATGAAGAGCTTTAAGAAAATTTGTCTTAAAATTTTTAAGCATGAAAGAAATAGAATAATTGTTTGTTTTTCAAGTGAGATCGCTTGATAATTGATTACATGAACAACAAAAGCTATATCTTCACTCATGGCTCCACCACTTGTGAAAATATAGTGTTTGTTGTTCACTTAATGAAATATAAATTGATCTTTCACTGAAACAAATGATTATCCTCTATGTGATTTTTAAACTTTAGAACGAAAAATAACTTTAAACAAGCAAAAACTTTCTCTTTTGCCCACAATATTTTCAAACGCAGGATGGTTTCTTTTCAAATTGTACACACATTTCATTGCAACCTTCACAAATATGGAACAGTCTCAAGTTTGGGAAAAAAGGCACAAACCTTGATCTTTGCATGACGACGTTTGACCAATCAAATAATCAAATCATTCCTCCAGACCAGTAATTCAATGTTGACCTCCGACATACTCAGTCTTTTTCAAGCATGATGAGAACTGGCGACATGGAAGATCATGGTAGTACTGGTAAAAGATATACCATGTATCTATGGTAAGGTGCTCTACTTACAGTAGTATGACTTAAATACTGTTGAGAGTAGCTTTAACCCTTTCCTGTTTTACAAAATTTTGGACCTGTCCAAATTCAAAGGTTTTGCAGAGGAAAATTTAAGGTGGATTTAATTTGAAAAAGAACAATTCAGTAGGGTAGAAAATAGTGTGGAAAAGAATGAAATTGCTTGTCAGAAGCAATTTCTTCTTTTTTCACAATGTTTTCTCAATCATAAAATCACAGGCAAGTAAAAAGCAGGGATTAAACAGCAAAGGGTTATAACCTTTACAAAGTAAAGAATGTTTGATAATAGGAAGACTAGTAACTACGTTCATGTGTTAAGTTTCTAACATGAAGCTTGTTAGCAGAATGTTCCTGTTTGACTTACTGCATGTTATAAAGATGATGACCTTGCATGGAATGATGTAACCATAACAACAGAGATCCAGGTAAGCAATTTTGCTTTTTCTACTTTTCAAGTTGAAACTTTAAAATGATCCTTTTTCATAAGCATTGGAGAAATGAATAAAAATATTTTTGTCGTTCAGCTTTGTCTTTAGTAAATGCCTATTACAGTTAAATCAAATCATGGGTGGGCATGTTGTTACATTTGAACCTGTGTGTGACATTTCCAACGATTTCAAATGTGACCGAGCAAAGCTTCTGGCCAGCCTGTGCAACTGCACAGTCTGATCAGAATCTTCACTATGCGCTATATAGATAAGGTCTTTATCCTTCTCCATGTGGTCAGTATTTATTATTATTCAAGGCTGCTCAAGGCTTGCACCCCACACAGGTATGACATTGTTGAAAATGTCAAGTAAAGGGTTACTGTTCAAGAAAAGAAAGGATATTTGGAACAGAAGAACACTCAATCAAGCGAGTTTTAAAGCCTTGTTCCTACAAAGTGTTAAGACGAATCCGTCAATCTAAATTGCCCCAAATATTATGATTTATTGCTATTTTTTTGTTGAGGATCTTAAAACTTTATGAATATATTATTTTAAGGATAGAATTTGATTCCTTATAAAGGATAGGCTTGTGTATAATAATCTGTGTACAACATTAAACTCGGATGATCCTGTGCAACCTGCACTACATAACAGCGGAGACAATTTCGGAAAAAATTCAATTATTGGTCAATATTTGACCAATTTGAATTCGCTTTGAAGCAGAGAATGTGAAAAATTGTCTGGAATGTGCTGAGTGTGTCAGATTAACAATCAGCTGATAAAAAAAAGTATTTTACTTGGTCATCAATAACTTTTTTATCGGCAGACTTTTCAATGATTTTCAACATCTAACTTATTCCTGGCGTTTTTCACCCTTCCCTGCTTCAAACCTTATGTGTGTGACATAATTCCCCTGTGTGAACATGCTTATAAGTTCTACATTCCATGTTGCACTACAATGAATAAAACATTTTATGATATCTGCATTTTACTCATTTTTAGACGTGCCATCAGCACCAGTCGGTCCACTGGACATATCTGACATCACCGAGGACAGTGTCAAGTTGTCATGGAAACCACCTGAGAAAGACGGTGGAGCACCTGTCACTAAATACCTTGTAGAGAAATGTGACAAGAAGAGGAAAACGTGGAATGTTGTAGCCGAGGTTGATGACAAGACTCTGTGTTATGTGGTGCCGAAATTGATCGAGGATAATGCTTACTTGTTCCGTGTTATTGCCGTCAATGAGGAAGGAGCTGGTAAACCACTGGAAGCTGATCATGAGGTGATACCAAAGAAACCAGCAGGTAATATATGAGATCTTTGGAATAAATTCATTCTATTACTTTAATATCCTACATTTTAATTGGCTATAGAGAAATATTGAAAAAGCATTGAATTTGTATTAATTACAAACAAAATTGTTGTTGCCTGTTGATGAATTCATGCATTATCATTATGCACAGCTTATGATGAAAGTGTATGGCTTTTGGAAAGATTAAGGCTGCCCTAAATGCTTTAAAAATGTATTTATGCAATGAATTGACCTACAACCTTCTATTTACAGTTAAAATAAATGGATTTTTATTTTCATTAAATGTGAAATAAAAAAACATTCAAAACAATTGTGTAATTTTAGCTCCAGTGACAAGTATAAATACAAAAGAAAATGGGAAAAACATTAATAGACCTTTTTCACATTTGAGATTACGTTTGACTTTGTTTATTTCAATCTTTAAAAATCTCATCCTTATAATATCAGAGCCACCTAGCAAACCTTCTGGCCAAATCACTTTGACTAAACCAAGCAAGGACTCTGTGACCTTGAACTGGAATGCCCCCAAGAAAGATGGTGGCGCCCCCATCAAGTCTTACAGCATTGACATATCCAAGGATGGTAAATCATGGGAGGAGATTGGTACGACTGATAAACTCACCACGCAATTTACAGCAAAGAATCTGGAGACAGGACAAGATTATTACTTCCGTGTTTCTGCAGTCAATGATGTCGGACCTGGTGAATCACTGAAATCTGATGTATTCAAACCAACAAAACCAATAGGTGAGAGATTTTGTACAATTTTTGTGTTGGTGTTGGCATTTGCATGACAAACTTTAACCTTGGTCATTATCTCTGTTGTTGGTGAAACTTGGCATATGTATCACAAGCTATCCAGACTATCAAAGCTAATCACTCTGCTGGCATTTCCATAAGAATTATGCCCCTTTTTCAACATATTTTGCGTTTTCCAGAAATTGCAGCTGAGCGTTGCGCACATGTAGGTGTTGCTCTTGTTTTATAAAAGGTTGAATTTTTTCAATGAATTAAAAAAACAAATGCAAAATTGAAAAAGGTTAAAAATTTAAGAGATGTGATATTCCGTATTTACCGCTAAACCAGTTAGAATTTGATTAATAGGAAAATAGTATCTAAGCTCATCTGGTGAATGTTAAGTTAAGGTAGTGGACCCAAAATAGTTCTGCAACATTCAGGACTCGTGATCTTTCACAATGTTATTCGAGGTTTTCTAAACCATTAGAAGACCTCAGTTAGCACTGTTAAAGTTCATGACTTTCAAAACTTTGCAGAAATTTTTACAGTACCACTGCCTGAAATGGGATGATTGATGACTGAAGTTGTTCTTTTATTTGCAACAGAGGTACCAGACAAGCCTGAATCTGTGAAAGTCATTGACGTCCAGAAGAACTCTGTCAAACTTCAATGGACGCCACCCAGTGTTGATGGTGGATCACCAATCACTTGTTATATCATCGAGAAACGTGACATGAAGAGACCCACATGGACGCAGGCCGGTAAAGCACCCAAAGATGCTACTGAATTTACTGTGGACAAGTTACAGGAGGGAGCGGAATATCTATTCAGAGTTGTGGCTGAAAACAAGAAAGGACCAAGTAAACCTTGTGAGATTAAGGAAACTGTTGTAGCCAAGAGTCCTTATGGTGAGATATTTTATTCAAAATTCTTTTGATAACAAATAAGGAATTGCCAAAACAGTCTTTGAATTAAGAACAAAAGTTATATGATATGTGTATATAATTCATTTCGTTGGTATAGTTATAAAATGCAACTGTATCTAAAACTTGTATTAACAAAAGTTTTTCTATAAACAATCCTTAAAGGAACTTAAAAGATTTCATTTGTACTAGACATCAAGTCATATTCATTTTGAATTTTTGCAAACATTCACTGGTGTGATACAAAAAATGGGTTTTTATGTGGGCAAAATCAGTGCTTCTGGTGAAGGTAAAATGAAATTAAAAATAATGGCAAAGAGAAATTAATCCTATAACACACATGTATATTTTGATAAATTTACATTCTTGTATTTCTTAACAGACAAGCCATCAGCTCCAGTTGGTCCCCTATTGGTTGAAAATATTACCCATGATTCAGCTGATCTAACATGGCAGCCACCAACATTAGATGGTGGCCTACCAATCAAGAAATATGACATAGAATACCGACCAAAGACACGCTCCTCATGGATCAAGGCTGGCAGTGTTGACGGACCTGTGACCAGCTTTACTGTCAAGGATCTACAAGAGGGCACCGAGTATCTATTCAGAGTTACTGCATTCAATGATGAAGGTTCAAGTCAACCTTTGGAAAGTGAGAAAGCTGTGAAACCACAGAAAAAGATATGTGAGTATCTGATTCTATGTTGATTCTAAACCCTTGTCTTGCTGAATAAATTTTGCATCAAAATCATAGGGCAAAAATCACTGAAAGTTCCATCTGTAGGTCAATTTTTATTTGAAAAACTAAATGTACTAATAATTCTGGTTTGAAAGTGAGAAACAGGTGGTATAGATTAACATCAGACTGCACATATGTGCAGGCTGATGTTTGTCTATATCTCCTTCCAAAGCAGGAATATTCCGGGATCAGCATGACAAGGGTTAATTAATAATAAAGGGAAATAGACATTATCTTATTGAAATATTATGAATTGATGCAACACTAAGGGTTTTTAATGATAATATTGATAAGTTAAAGACATTCAATCATTGCCAATAAATTTTGCTTTAAAATTAAATGTTTATCTCAAAATATTACATTTTCTTATGACATAAACACTATTTAAGAAAACTTATTTTTGGTTAGAACACCCTTCTCATTTATACATATCAGCATAGGAAAAGGTGAAAGTTCAACTGTGAAAGCCAAATAAGCCTGTGCGTGACATTTTCAGCAATATCAAATTTGTGTAAGGCAAAGATACTGGCCAGTCTGTGCATCAGCACAGAGAATGACCAAAGTCTTTACAATGTGATTTGTAGATACATAATGCCTTAAAGTACCTATATACAGTTAGGCATGTCTGGGCTGCTGATTGTTTGCGCCTAACGCTGATGTCAAATTGTTGGTAATGTCACGCACAGGCTCAAATTTCTGAAAGATTTGCTGCCATTGTGTTTCACAACTATTTTCATTTTTGTAGCACCACCCAGTGAACCAAAAGATCTCACAGTTGTTAAAGTTGACAAAGATTCTGTTACTCTTGAATGGAAACAACCTGAAAATGATGGTAACTCCAAACGTACAGCCTTTATTGTGTCTCAGCGTGAAGCCAAGAGTGATGAATGGGTCAAGGTTGCGACCTTGAAACCATCTGACCTTATCTACAAGGTCAGCAAACTACCGGAGAAGAAGTTTTATTTCTCTGTGGCGGCTGAAAACGCAGCTGGTGTTGGTCCAGCTGCTGAGACTAAGAAATCGGTGAAACCAGAGTACCCATTAGGTAGGTGTCTTACCATTACCTCGTCTAAAATAAGTACAATTCTCATGTAAATCAATTTTGATGGGTCAGCACTAAGCAGTTGTAACTGCCTATAAGGCAGTTACAACTGTTTTGTGCTGCTCCATCAGATTGCAATAGTTTTTTCACTTGTCTCTCATAAAATGATCTATGTCATTGAAGCTCTAAAGTTGAAAATTTAAAAATCAAATTAGCACATCATTAATGCTGTATATAAACGCTGATTATACAATGCAGATGACTTTATAATGGTTTTAAAACTGAGAAGGTGCATTAAATTCCTTCAGTGTTGAAGAGCAAGCTCCTTTCTTTCTGAGTTGAATATAAAATTATTTTGCTATGCTTTTGTGATACTCTGTAAGTAATATGGTATCTTTATAAGTACCATAACTTCAGTATTTAAGGATATTGACAGGACCAAAAACATTGCAACTGAAATCCTTATAGCTAATCTTACACAATCTTGTTTGGAACATGAAACCATTTTTGCTATTGGGGATATATTTAACCAAGATAACTACAAGCAGAATAAACTTTTAATTTTCAAAATTTACTTTTTGAACTTCATTGATTAAAATTGTTTGTCCTATTCAAGGTCCTCCAAGTTCCCCGCTAGGCCCACTTACAGCCTCGGACATTGACGGTTCAGAACTAACATTGTCATGGGAACAACCAGAACATGATGGTGGCACTCCACTCACGGGCTACTTCATCGAGAAGCGTGAAGGTCGTAAAGAGTTCTGGGGCAAGGTCGCAAGGATCAGTCCAAAGGACACAAGTTACAAGGTGAAGGACCTGACAGAAGGTACTGATTACCTGTTCAGAGTGTCTGCTGAGAACCAGGAGGGAAGCAGTAAACCTCTAGTGATGGAGGAGATTGTCAAACCTAAGAGTTTATACAGTATGTATGATAAACAAGTTCAATTGGAAGTAAAAATGGGTTTATTCTAAAATTGTGACTCATTTCAAAACTTTTTCTTGAATACTGATACTTTTTTTTCCTTTTTTTTTGGGGGGGGGGGGGAGGAGGTCATTTTAGAGATTATTAAATGAATTAAGACTTGGCATTAATTGGTGCTACAGAGTAACATCTACTTATCATCTAAAAGTGTAATTGAATATTCTAGCTGAATTGTAAAATATATAATAGATTTAATAGATATGGTTGTTTTGCTGTTATAAATCTCCTATTTCTTAGCTACATATGAAACAGATTTTAACAATAGGCATTTGCTTTAACCATATATAATGGCTTTGTAACAAATGGCTTTTTCCAATTTTCAGAACCACCAGAAAAGCCAGTTGGCCCAATCCAGTTCAGTGACCTGAAGGAGGATTCTGTCACATTGTCATGGAAACCACCAACCAATGATGGTGGTCAACCAATCACAGGCTACAATATTGAATACAAGGAGAAAAGTAGGTCAACATGGCAGAAAGGCGGGTCTGTCGACAAGGATACGACCACATGGACACAGACTAAGCTTCTTGAGGACAATGATTACATATTCAGGGTCACTGCAGTGAATGACAAGGGAGAGAGTGCTCCATTGGAAGCTTCTGAACTTGTAAGGCCTAAGAAACCTTTAGGTAGGTTAAACCAAGCCATACTACATTACAAATGTATATAGTTATACCAAGGGATATGGGTGGTGGAATATCAAAAGTGTTGTTAGTTTCATGCTGCCCACTAGTGATGAGCAGATTAATTGATTATAATCGATTATCAGTTGGTTTCGGCTTTTGATTGTGATAATCGACTAAGAAATTTCTTAATTGATTAATCAGTTCTTAACACATAAATGAAAGCCATTATATATTGTTTTTGAAACGGACATCAGTTTGATGGCTCAGTGTGAAACAGTTGTAACTGACTATATGTTTTTAGGCAGTTACAACTGTTTCAAGCTGATCCATGAAGTTAGTAATTATCTGCAAAAAGAGTCTTTAGGTCATTCCTTTTAGCTAAACTTTCACATTCTATTCTTCAAAGGATGATACTGGGAGTGCTGTATTATTAATTTCTAAGATAACCATTGTACAATTGATCATTAGTTGATTTACTCTTCCAGCTAAAAACCAATTATTGATTGTGATTTTTAACTGATTGCCCAACACTACTGCCCACTGTTTAAACATTCCATAAATTACTATATATTTGATAGTGTCTCTTTGATCTTAAGTGAATATCCTGTAGAAATCTTGCATGTAATTGAAAGGTATGGAAATATCCTAACTCTTTTATCCTATCTATTATTCATAAGTTTTAAAGCGTTTTATGTGAAAATGTGAAAATGAACATTGATGCTCCTTCTCTTCTTTATAACTTCTCACAAAATAATTCTTCATTATCAATTATTTATTATCGATTTTTCAGAATTTTTATGAACTAGAAATTTTTGTCTGCAACTGTTTTGAAGTATATTGAGTCTAGAATTTTGTTGCCAGACAAATATATAATAAACATGATTATACTGTTATATTGCAGCTGCACCAGGTAAACCAAGTGACCTCAATGTCAAGGACATTAAGGATGATAGTTTGACCTTGACCTGGATAAAACCCAAGAGTGATGGTGGTGCCAAGATCGACACATACCACATTCTCATGAAGGAAGACGACAAAGACTGGAAGGAGATCGCCAAGGTCAAGGGCTTTGACAATGACTACAAGGTCAAAGGTCTTGAACCTGGGAAGAAATACAACTTTGCCGTCACTGCAGAAAACAAAGTGGGTCAAGGTGAACCTCTTGAAACTTCTACACCAACAGTCCTTAAGAAGAAGGCCACGAAACCATCAGCACCAGTTGGTCCAATCGAAATCTCAGACATTCAGAAGACCTCTGTTAATATTGCTTGGAAACCAAGTGAAAATGACGGGGGATCGCCAATTACTGGATATTACATCGAACAACGAGAGTCATCCAAGTCGTCATGGACAAGAACTGACACCGTCCAGCCAAATATTACGTCATACTGCGTACAGAAGCTGAAGGAGAAGAAAGAATATTTCTTCCGAGTTTCTGCTGAAAACAAGGTTGGACGATCTGAGCCATTAGAGTCTACAAGCATTACAATCAAATCACCATTTGGTAAGAAATTAAATTCTACTGTAAGTTATAAGTTACTTTCATGTTTGATGTAAAGTTTAAGGCTCTAACACATGCTTTATATAAGATTTACAACTTAACTAATGACAATTTAGCTTCATTATAAGGGATATATGGTATTAAGCAATGTTGTACTGAACAGACTTTATTTTCATTTTCAGCTAGTAAATTTGACTTTCACTTAAGAGATGAAGAGAGTTTTTGTTGATTTCATAGAGGTGTGAAACTCAAAACCTAATCACACTGTATGAATACATGAAGTGGATTCATACATGAGTGTGATTTGGTTTTTAGTTTCATTCCTCCATGAAATCAACAAATACTCTCTTCATATCTTATAACTTAATATAATGAAGCAAAAAATATAAAACAAAATGTCAATGATGAATAGATTTCCTACAGGACTGTTTTTTGTGGAAGCTTTAATAGTAGATGCATACTCAAAATTGTTTTCATTGAGAAATAAAACAAATTTTAAGCCAATCAGAATGCATGAAAATTTGTAGAATCATCAAAAAAATAAATAATCAAAGTACTTTCATGGTTGGAAATTGGAAAAAAGAGTTTTTAATGTAGACAAAATTCATCTCCTGTACAATCTTCACAAATTTGTATACAATTTGGGCATGAAGAATGTTGGGTGCTTTAGTACACAGCTTGGAGATACTGCCATGGATTTAAGAATAAGGGTTTTGCAGAATATGTCTTATTGAAAAATTCGAGGGTTCAGCGCAAGACTGTACTAAGTGTATATACACTTTATATACACTTAGTACAGTCTTGCATTGAACACTCAAAATAAACACTGTATATACACTTAGCACAGTCTTGCACCAAACCCTCAAAATATACACTGTATATACACTTAGCACAGTCTCGCACTGAACCATCAAAATATACACTATATTTACACTTAGTGCAGTCTTGCACTGAAGCCTAAAAATATACCGAAATTTACACTTATTCTAGATGTACCTGAGGCTCCTGTTGGCCCTGTCCAGATCAGCAACATTGCCAAAGACTCTGTAACGTTGTCATGGCAACCACCAAATAAGGACGGTGGATCAGAAATCAAGGGATACATCATAGAGCAGCGTGACACCCGCAGGACAGCCTGGATCAAGTCTGGTACTGTTAGCAAAGACAAGACGACCTTCACACCGACCAAACTCATTGAAGATAATGAGTACATCTTCAGAATCATTGCTGAGAATTCGGAAGGTCAAAGTGCTCCATTGGAATCTAGTGCTGTTGTACCAAGAAAACCAAAAAGTGAGTATGGTTGCAAGAACCTGAATAAATTTTGGCTAATTTTCATCAAAATCAAAGGGCAAAAAGCACTGAAAGTTCCAACTGCAGGTAATCTATTTCTATTTGAAAAACTAAATCTATTGACAATTCTGGTTTGAAAGTGAGAAACAGGTGGTGTAGACTAACATCAGACTGCACATATGTACAGGCTGATGTTTGTCTATAGCTCCCGCCAAAGCAGGAATGTTCTGGGTTCAGCATGGCAAGGGTTAAATTAAGCATAGACAGAATATTATTTAAATTTTGCACATCAATGTTCAGTGGAACATGATAGATTACTACTTATTATACCAAAAGGATCTTTAAGGACAAAATATGTTTAGCATACATAATGGTTCTTGAAACTTTGGACAGACATAAGATTATGTAAAAGGAGTAAAAAAAAATGGCTATAACTTTTCACATAGATCTTATCATTTAATACACTAGCTTGAAATTATTTATAATTTGTTTATCATTCTAGCTACTCCAGATGCTCCCACTAACTTGAATGCCAAGGACAAGAAGGACACTTCAGTGACCTTGACCTGGAGAGCCCCAAAACAAGATGGCGGTGCCAAGATTGAGGCCTACCATATTGTCATGAAGGAAGGTAACAATGACTGGAATGACTTGGCTAGAGTTAAGGCCCTTGATACAGAGTACAAGGTCCTGGATCTGGTACCCGGCAAGGAGTATCACTTCCGAGTTGAGGCTGAGAATGAACTTGGTAGAGGAGATGCTGTGGAGACAACCACTACAGTTGTACTCAAGAAGAAAGCTGGTAGGTCAATGTGTTATGCCTGAATCTTTTAATGAATTTGATGGCTCACAGTAAATCATTTATCTCACTATGTTTATAGGTAGTTGCAACTGTTTGGTGCTGAGCCATCAAATTGCTTTGGTGGGACAGTAATATTTAAAATATACTAATTATAACAGGTATATAAGAGGAAGATTCAAACAAATTTAGGTTTTAGGTTGGTTTTGTACAGGAAGTTGTAAGCTAGTCTATTTGACAACCAAGGCAAAAAAATCATTCATGTTTTTGAAAAATAATTTTTATGTGAAACATTAATTAAATGACTGAGTCTTTGATTATTTTGGCAGAGTTTAGAATAATTTGTACAAATTCTGAAACTCTAAAATCTAGAAATAATTGAATTGGTTTGATGTACTTGAACCATTGTCTTAACCCTTGTCATGCTGAATAAATTTTGGCAAAAACTTTTCATTAAAATCAAAGGGCAAAAAGCACTGAAGTACCAACTGTAGGTCCATTTTTATTTGAAAAGCTAAATCTATTGACAATTCTGGTTTAAAAAGTGAGAAACAGGTGGTGTAGACTAACATCAGACTGCACAAATGTGCAGGCTGATGTTTGTCTATAGCTCCTGCCAAAGCAGGAATATTCTGGGTTCAGCATGACAAGACTTAATATCTCAAGTTTTGAAAGATTCTCACATTTTAATTTTTATTTGCAGTCAAACCATCAGCACCAGAAGGCCCCATTGATTTCTCTGACATCAAGAGAACCTCGGTAACAGTTGCCTGGCAACCAAGCAAGAACGATGGTGGCTCACCAATCACTGAGTACATCCTTGAAGCCAAAGAGGCATCCAAATCCTCCTGGTCCAAGGTCACAAAGGTGAAACCTGACATTACTTCATACTGCGTACAGAACTTGAAGGACAAACAGGAATACATGTTCCGAGTGTTTGCGGAGAACCAAGTGGGACGATCTGACGCCCTTGTGTCAGAAACTGTAACACTCAAATCACCTTTTGGTAGGTTTTGAGACTTTCTTTCTTACTTGAATATCAAACCTTTCTTAACAAATTTCACAGGCATGTAAAAGTATGTACAAGAGTGTCAACTTATTCCTATCAGTCTACTTTAGGATTTTCAGGCAATAACTTAAATTATTCCTTAATGGAATTTTCATGCTGAGTAAAAACCTTTGGGGAATTTGCTATAAAATTCAAGTGCTCAAAGCACTGGATGCACTAATTGTGAGTGAATTTAATTTGATTTTTCTGTTTACTTTTTTCTGGTCTAAGAAGGATCCTCAGGTGGTATAGATTAAGATCAGACTGCACAAACGTGCAGGCTGATTTTTGCTTATACCTCATGCAAAAGAAGAAATATTCAAAGTTCAACATGACAAGGGTTTAATATAATCAATTATGTATATTTTTGTAGTTTTCATATTGATATCTTTTACCTCCTATGAGCTAGTGACTGAGAGATGCTTTTTTTGCTCCACTTATGAGGAAGCTTTGCAAACTTTTAACTATATCCATTGAATCTATCCATGACAAATTAAGACTCACTAAATTATTTTTCAATATCTACTTTAGATGCTCCATCCAAACCTATTGGTCCACTCAGTATCAAGGACATTACAGAGAATTCTGCATCATTGTCATGGCAACCACCTGCCTATGATGGTGGTTCCCCACTTACGGGATATGTCATAGAATGTAAACAGGCAACCAGCACATCTTGGAAAAAGGTAAAGCTAATTTCTGACTCAACAAATATGTAGAATCAGTCAACTGAAGTCAAAGTGTATTTTATTTTCTTACCTGTGTTGGGAAATAAGAATACAGGCTTCAAAACTTTTCTGTATAATTTGCAATTTTGCTTAAAATTTATACAACAGTGTATCTAGTCTAACTTTTAATATATATTTCTGTAATAAAGGAAAGATAATTTTTATCAACAGAGATATTTTATCAAAATTGAGAAATTGATCTAATATGGTCCTGTTTAGCAGCAATTCAGATTTTTGTTCATTCACTAGTTACACGAAGGACAACAAGTTAATCTTGTGAATGATACTGTTAGTGTCAAATTGATCTTGTAATCATTGAAAGTCATAGATATTCATATTTTATGTAAATTTAATAAGGTATTATTACATTTCCATTTAGATTGGGGATACACGTCCAACACAGACATCGTTCGTAGCTGACAAACTGTACACAGACAATGACTACTACTTCCGCGTTAAGGCCGTTAATGCGGAAGGAGAAAGTGAACCATTAGATACAGAAACAGCCACACCAATCAAGAAAAAGATTGGTAAGATGTGATTTGTATTAATTGCGCCATTTGGTGACATTTTCAATAATTTGAAATGCTCAAGACATGAAAACATTGAGAGGCCTAGACAGCCGATAACTGTAAAAATAAAGTTACTTGATTGTCGACAGATACTTTGAGAACATATCTGTCTACTTAGGCAAAAGTGAAGATTCTGGTCAGATGGTCAGACTGTGCGAATGCACAGGCTGGTCAGAGTCATTGCTTTGCGCTCATTCAAAAATGATGCAAATCTCACGCACAGGCTCATTTCTTTTCTTATCTTAATTTTCCAAGTAAAAACCTATGGTTAGGCTCAGCAGTTTTGAAGACTCTTTGAAAGACAGTTATTGAAAAAATTGAAACTTTTTTTCTGACTGTCTTTAAAAAAAATTATACCAAAATCTTTCTGTTTCATAGGTACTACATAGATATTAAGTCAGGGCTTACCCTATGATTAAGTCTCAAATATTGAGATCTTGTAAACATTAAAGATGTATTCATATGCACTTGTTTTGTACTTAGTAAAAAGTACAAAGTTTAAAGTTGTTAATGAGCTTTCAACAATTTTTAGATGCCCCAGATGCACCAGTATCTCTAACCGTAACCAAGGTAACACCAAACTCAGTGGATCTCCAATGGAAACCACCAAAGAAAGATGGAGGGTCAAAGGTCAAGGCCTACCATGTTTTCATGGCAACAGCCCCAGGAGAGTGGAAGGAAGTCGGTACCACCAAGGGATACGAGGACAAGTTCACAGTACCAAAACTTACTGAAGGACAGAGTTACTTCTTTGCTGTAGCTGCTGAGAATGAAGGAGGTCTTGGACCGATGTGTGAACTGGATAAACCAGTTATTGCTGAGAAACCCAAAGGTCAGTATTTCAGTTATCTATAGGACAAATTATCAAGGGGTCAGGCTGGATTATTTTAGGTGCCTATTTAAGTCTTGCACTGCCCTTGTTATGTTCTTCTTCAGTCAAATCAATTATATCAAAGGCTTAGCATGAAACAGTTGTAACTACCTATATGTTTATAGGCAGTTACAACTGTTTTGCACTGAGCCATCAAATAATGGTACTAAAACATAAGGAAGAAGCATTTGTTACTGAAAATTTCATTGTCTTTGTTTGAAAAAAAAACATCAGTGACATCAGTGGTTTAAGAAAACCTCTCAGCTGAATCTAAGTGTGGATGACATTACCATGTGCAGCATGATTTTGACAGAATTTGACAGATTTTAGTTCTTGAATTGATAGAGAAAATAGAGTAGATTGTTACAAGCAATCATCTTACTTTTACAAATTGAACTTTTTTAATGTTGTATAAATAAGTACATTAAAGTTGTGTAAAGAAAGGGGAAAGTAATATTCCTTTGTA
This sequence comes from Fragum whitleyi, assembly GCA_948146395.1. Taxonomy (NCBI): domain Eukaryota; kingdom Metazoa; phylum Mollusca; class Bivalvia; order Cardiida; family Cardiidae; genus Fragum; species Fragum whitleyi. Next base: position 24,854,082 of record OX411558.1, read on the forward strand.
TGATTGAATGTATAAGTACATCAAGTTATAGATAAAACAGGGAAGGCAACATTTCGTTATATGATTTAATAAAGTTAATCAAAGTTGTTGGTTATAAGTGACATTTTTATCAGGCAATAAAGCCTATATTGACCTGATATCACCTTCTGATAACATAACATGATATCAGGCAGTCTATTTTTCGAAACAGTTTGCATACAATTTCAACTGAATTTCTTTGATTTTTAACGGCTAATTGTAAATAAACACTTTATATGATTGCATGATAACCTCGTCATGATAAAATCTCCCAACCTCGACAAGATTACATTGATATTTTTAGACACTTTCATGTTATTCTCTATATTCCAGACAAGCCATCAATGCCAGAGGGACCTTTTGAAATCCTTGATCTACAGAAGAACAGTGTTAAGTTCTCATGGAAACCTAGTAAGAAGGACGGAGGTTCTCCAATCACTGGATATATCGTAGAAATGCGTGAGAGCTGGAAATCCAAGTGGAGCAAGGCGGGCGAGACTGGCCCTGATGTACAGCAGATCTCATTGGATAAACTGAAGGAAGGGGAGGAGTATCTGATTAGGGTGTGTGCAGTGAATGCTGTCGGCCAATCAGATTTCTTGGAAATGTCCAAACCAGTCAAACCTCAAACACCAAAATGTAAGTACTGTATAGTCATGTGAAATGAGTTCAGTGATGAAATTTGCCTGATGTTATATTTCAGAGAGCCTTTGACATCTAGATATATGAATTAATCTAGAAGAGATTGGAATGATAAACAATTACAAATTATGTATTCAACATCTTTGAATATAGCTTTATAAATTTGCAACATTGAAGAAATTTTTATTTTCAAAAAAGGTGAAAGATTTTACCTATTTGAAAATAATTTACATATGATTCTGATCAGTCATTTGAGCCTATGCGTGGCATTTCCAATAATATGCCATATTCAACTGGACCAATACTAACCAGCATAGAGATCCACAAAGTCTAATAAGAAGATTACAACACTGTCTTAAGACACTAAGAGACCTCATCTATCTACATTGCGCAAAGTGAAGACTCTGGTCAGACTGTGCAGATGCACAGGCTGGCCAGAGTTTTTGCTTGGGGCACATTTGAAATTGTTGGAAATGTCACACACAGGCTCATTAACCCTTTCCTGATTTACAAAATTTTGGAACTGTCCAAATTCAAAGGTTTTGCAGACGAAAATTTAAAGTTGATTTTATTTCAAAAATAACCATTCTGTAGGGTAGAAAATAGTGTGAAATAAGAAGAAATTGCTTGTCAGAAGCAATTTCTTCTTTTTTCTCACTCATAAAATCACAGGCACGTAAAAAGCAGGGATTAAACAGCAAAGGGTTAATTTTGATACAGAGTATAACTCTTTTCCTTCCTTAGCTGCACCAAGTGCCCCGCAGAATGTCCGAGCGAGCCGAATCGTCGGAGACACCGTGTATCTAGAATGGAAAGCCCCAGCCAATGATGGAGGATCTAGGATCACACACTACCATGTGTACAAGTCAATCGAAGATGACGTCAATTTTAAGAAGATTCAGACCCTCGATGCCTTCCAGACGACAACTGACGTGAAGAAGGTGCAATATGCTATTGGTTTCTTGTTTGCCATATCCGCAGAAAATGACATTGATGAGGGAGAATTAGGACAGACTGCAGAAGCTGTGGTTATTCCTAAACCTGTTGGTAAGTTGTGGTGATACATTTTACCCCCTTCCCATTTTAGAACAGCTCAAATTAAAAAGGTTTAAAGAGTAGTATGATTTTGCAATTTGAAAATAACCATCTTATTTGGTGGAAAAAATTGTGGGAAAATGAAGAATATCTTGTCATACATTTACTTTTTTTCTTCTTTTTTTTGGTAGTAGATAAAAAAAACCATCTCAAATGCATGTTTCAAATAATGATGATAGTAACTATATTTTCTTTACTTATGGTATATTTAAATGAATTGTTGAGGCAAAAGTTTTATTCCAATATACAATTCAATGAAAATGATTGAAAAATTTCAGATATCCCCTCCATACCGGTTGGACCAATAGAATTCTCAAACATACAAAAAACATCTGCGACAATTACTTGGAAACCCAGCAGAAGTGACGGAGGATCACCAATCACTCACTACTTCATAGAAAAGCGTGAGAAATCCCTGCGTTCATGGACAGAGGCTGGTAACGTCAGAACTGATGGTCAACAGTTACCCACCCTATCGGCAGACCTTACAGACCTGAAGGAAGGTGTTGACTATCTGATACAGGTCAAGGCCGTAAACTCTGTGGGCATGTCTAAAGCACTGGAAGCACCAAAGGCTCTCAAACCAAAGAGTCCTTATGGTATGATTAAACAATTTTTCTTAAGCGTTTTTCGGTGGTTTATCGATAGATAACGGTAGATTATCACTTGATTATCTCACCGCAAAAGCAGTGAAATTATCAATAGGATAATCAATAGGAGTTATAAATTTAGTTAGTTATGCTAAAGTATTAGTAAACCTTGGTCCTCTATTTATCATTTAATACCAAATTAACTCTCTTTGGTGAAAAACTTGTTTTTCAACTCTTCAGATTCTTCTTTATTTCAACAGCTTTGTGTAGAGGAATTACTTTTTTTGCTTTATGGTATTAATTCATAAGGTATGAAGTGATTATTTGTTGATTTCATGGAGGTATGAAACTAAAAGCCTTATTACACTCATGCTTGAATCCGCTTTGCATATTCATACAGTGTGATAAGATTCTTAGTTTCATTCATCAATGAAATCAACAAATTATCTCTTCATCTCATAAATGACAATTTCTTGACTATCTAGATGTGCCATCTACTCCAAGAGACCTTAAAGCCTCTCCCACTAGCTTGTCAACCGCCACACTTCAATGGAAAGCTCCAGAAAAGGATGGAGGCATTCCAATTAAAACTTACTACATCGAGAAACGTGAGAAGAAATACGGGTCCTGGAAGGCTGAAGGACAGGTGGAGGCACCCACGACAACGTACGAGTCAAACAAATTGCCAGTTGGAGTTGATTGTTATTTCCGTGTTTGTGCGGAGAACTCCGAGGGCAAGGGACCATTTGCAGAGCTGAAACAGGGAGTTGTACCAGAAAAAGAAAAGAGTAAGTCAGATTATAATTTTTTGATAACAAGCTTTGGTATTTATTTCATTTAAAATATATTCTAGTTAACTGTAAGATATTCAAGTTAATTGAAGAACTGTTTCAAATGATGAAATAATTTCTAACAATTCTCAAAATTGAAAGAAATTCTTATTGATATTTCTAAAGATTGATAAAAAAAATTGTTGTATCAGAAATATTAAAAGTAACATAGCCAGATTTTTTTCCAGAATCAGATTCTCTTCTCTCATCAATTTTTACAAAATTATAGTTATCATTGATTAAGAGAGAAAAATGATGTAGATCTTATTGTCTCAAATATGAAGATAATAAAGCAAAATATATGATATATATATGATAATTCTAAAAGAACTAATATTTAAAGAAACTTATCCTTTGTTTTATCAATTCTATAAATTCTACTGAAAGCAGGGAAAATTTGAATTTATAGTATAGAATTCATGACAGCTTATTTGGACTGAACAATTTTGTTTTCCTTTTTCTTCAAAGCTGTACCAGACATGCCTACTGGACCAATCAAATTCAGGGATATTGATGCCACCAGCCTCACTCTGGATTGGCTGGCTCCCAAATCAGATGGGGGAGCCAAACTTGGAGGTTACAAGGTCCAGGTTACAACTGACCAGAAGATCTGGACAGATGTGACCATTACAGACAAGACAACCCACAAAGCTAGGGATTTGACCACTGACCAGTCATTTTACTTCAGAGTGATTGCCTTCAATGATGTTGGGGATAGTAAACCATTGGTCTCAGACAGTGTTATCTGCCAGGCTCCAAAAGGTAATATACCATTAACCCTTTGCTGTTTAATCCCTGTTTTTTTACGTATCTGTGATTTTATGATTGAGAAAAGATTGTGAAAAAAAGAAGAAATTGCTTCTGACAAGCAATTTCTTCTTTTTTCACACTTTTTTCTACCCTACTGAATGGTTATTTTTTTAATTTAATCCGCTTTAAATTTTCGTCCTCAAAACCTTTGAAATTGGACAGGTCCAAAATTTTTATAAAACAGGAAATTTGTTAAAACTCTAATAAAACCCTGGGATTCTATTAAGATCATCACATTTCCAAAAGAAAGTGGTGGGCATTTATTTCAGACAATGCTACATATCGATGGTTCAGTGAAAAACAGATGTAACTGCCTATAAACATATAGGCAGTTACAACTGTTTTGAACCAAGCAATCAGTATTTATTGAGACAGTAAGAATCATGATTAAAAATAAACATAATCCACAAAAATATTTATATTTGATTGCGGAGAAGGTCATAAAACCTGTGTTATTTTTGGGGGACCTTGATTTTGTGCGTATGGGCCTTTAGTAGAGGCTTCAAGATCTAGTAAAATCAAATTAAAAATGGTTGATTTTAGCCCTGAAAAGTGGGATGGGGTTTTATTAGAGCATGGGGCTCTGATAACAATTTTTATGGTGATTGCTATGAAAATTTGAATTATGTTTGATGCTAAAAAAGTGTAATGGCCAAAAATTGTATTTGATAAACTTTTGATAGTGATCCTTGAATGAGAGTTATTCCATAATAGAAGTGCTTTACAAGATTGACCTTTATCTTTTAATCAATAAATCAGAAATTAGAGCTTTGTGTAAAAATCAATTGAGCCTATGTGTGACATTTCCAACAATTTAAAATATGCGAAAAAGCAAAGACTCTGACCAGACTGTGCACCTGTACAGTCTGACTAGAGTCTTCACTATGTGCTTTATAAATAGATAAGGTCTCAAAGTATCTGAAGACCATCTGGTACCTTTATTTTAGAGTTTGTGGCTGTCTATGCCTCTCAATGTTTGAACCTCACCAACATTTCAAGTTGTTTGAAATGTCATGCGCAGGCTCAATTCTCTTATTTTACTCTTTTTCTACACAGGTAAACCAAGCAGACCAAATGAACCATTCACTGCCAAACCAATCACCAAGGACAGTGTCGAGTTGTCATGGAAACAACCAGACACTGATGGTGGCTCTCCAATCACGAGCTACGTCATCGAGAAACGTGAGAAAGCGTACTCACGTTGGACCCATGTGGAGCAGACATCTGACGATTCAACAACAACAACCGTTAAGAATCTTCAGACTGGTTCTGAGCTTATGTTCAGAGTCTCTGCTGTTAACAAAATGGGAACCGGTGAACCACTGGAAATGACAAAATATGTTAACATCAAGAGCCCATATGGTGAGATTTGCTTTTCTGTGATTTGTACTTTTGATTTGTCCCAATATAGTACAGGGGTGTGGAAATATGAATTTTCTGCACTTGTCCATGGACAAGTAAAAGTCGATTTCCTACTTATCCAGGATAAAACGAACTTACCTGCAAAAAATGAATCAATAAATATTGAGAAAACATTGTTTTTGATAAAGAAATGCTGTAACCCAGCATTTTCTTCATTAAAGACAATGTTTTTCTTTCCTTTGATTCAATTATTAGGATGACTTTTCTCCTACATCTTTTTAGTTCTGGTACAAGATTTACTCTGGTATTTACTTGTCTTCGGACAAGTAGCCTAGAAAAATGTACTTGCCCACAAGTGGGGAAGCCTACATCGGACAATTTACTTCCAAGAAACCATGGCCCATAACTTGCTACCATGAATGGTTTTAAATTTTATAAAGCATCAAGACATATGAATCGAGTATGAAAACTTGAATTGGCCGGAGCATTCATACACAAATAAATCAAGGGCTAAGTGCAAGTCTACTAAGTTTCCATATAATGTACAGAAACTAAGTACAGTCTTGCGCTGAACCCTCGAAATGTTATTTAGATAAATTATTCAACAAACAAAGAAAACAAAAAAAATTGGATTGCAAAAGTTTGTAGCCTTCAAATAAAAAATACTTTAGGGTGATTTTTGATATAAGAAAAAATGTTCTTACTTCTGACTTTGATCAGTCAGAATTTAATAGATATTGTTTTAAATATTTTCATCTTCTTTTCTAGATGTTCCTTCTGCACCAAAGGGACCTCTTTCTGTATCAGATGTAACAGAAAATAGCTGTGTGTTGAAATGGAAACCATCCGAAAAAGATGGAGTCCTGCCGATCAAAAACTACATCATTGAGTCTCGTGCAGCTCGTCGCAGTATGTGGTCTAAATCTGGAACTGTTGATGCCACAGCAACTCAGTTCTCACCGAAGAATTTGAGCATTGGAAATGAGTATGTCTTCAGAGTGAAGGCAATCAATGATGAAGGCGAAAGTTCCCCACTCGAGTCCGATGCTGTGGTACCGAAAAAGAAGATTGGTAAGTGTTAACCCTTGTCATGTTGCACCCGGAATATTCCTGTCAAGGCAGGAGCTATAGACAAACATCAGCCTGCACATGATGTGCAGTCTGATCTTTGCCTATTCCACCTGTTTTTCCTTTTTTGAAGCCAGAAAAGCTTGAAAATTTAATTTTCAAAATGAATACCAACTCACATTTAGTGCATTCAGTGCTTAGAGCACTTTGATTTTGTTGCTTTTTTTCCAAGATTTTTCATTCAGCATGACAAGTGCTAAATATCCTACTTATGTTTGCAAGGAAACATTCATGGTTTATTTCATGATATTTCATAAAATCTTGGGACAAATTTTTGTAAAAACGCACCATATTGAATATATATTGAAATACATGAAATTCCACTAAATTTCATTTTCAGATATTAAAAGAATGTACTCTAATATTAAATGATAGAAATAGCAGAATATCAATGTTTTAATAACCTTAATTCATTGAGTGTTTTGAGTGACATATTAGCAATTTATTGATAGTCTTTGATGAGACTAGGGTTGTTTAAAGGTAATTGTATGAAATGAGCCTGTGTTTGACCTTTCCAACAATTTCATGTGTGCTCAACATTTCCAACAATTTCATATGTGCTCAACGTTAAGACTCAGATCAGACTATACGCTATATAGATAGATATGGTCTTAATACCTTTTCAGGTGGTCAGCATACATTCTTTTTGCATTGTGTTGTTATCTATGATGCTCAACGTCTGTATATCACTCCCAAATGAAATTGTTGGAAATGTCATGCACAGGCTCAAAAAGTTCGTTTATTCAAAGCTCTTTTTTGGTAAGTGTGTCTTTGTTTCTTCCAGATCCACCAGGTGCACCGACCAAACTGACCGTTGACAAGATAACTGAGAAAGATGTCAGTCTATCATGGAAGGCACCCAAATCTGATGGCGGTTCTCGTATCAAAAAATATAAGATCTACAAGAAATCAGACAAACCTGGAAGCATATGGGCTGACGCTGGAAGTGTTGACTCTTACAAGACAAACACTGTCGTCAGTGGCCTGTCTCCAGATGAGAAATACTTGTTTGCTGTCATGGCAGAGAACGAAATGGGTCTCGGTGAAATGGCGGAAACTGATAGGCCAGTCAGCTTGATGAAACCCATTAGTAAGTTTAGGCCTTGTATCAATATAAAAATATTTTCATCAAAACATTGAAATTAAAAAATAAAGAAACATGTTTTGGTGAATATTTATAAATGTTCTGGCAACCTTCAGACATTGGACAATAGTTTTTGCCTCAAATGTAATAGGGAAAAAAAGGATTGCAAAATTTTGTTTTAAAAATTGCATAACTAAGTTTTAAAGTTAATTCAGGTTATGTAGTTGATAAGTAAAATGGCGTATTTCATCATTAGCTGATATCATTTCAATGGAGAAAACTCCATTAGGTACCTACTACATAATGGTTTGTAGGAGCAATAATGAAATTTCATTTTTCGATGTCAAAAACACTTTTTCTATCAAAAGCTGTGTTAAGGGCAAAATTTCTTCAATCGAAATGTTGTTTCTTTTCAACAGAGGCTCCATCTACACCAGAAGGACCTCTTGCCATGTCAGACATCACCAAGAACTCTGCCATCCTCACATGGAAGGAGAGTGCAGATGACGGTGGATCACCTGTCACACACTATCTTCTTGAGATGAAGGAATCCTGGAAAACATCCTGGTCCTATGTAGAGAAGCTAAAGGCACCAACAACGACATACAAACTGACAAGACTGACAGAGGGTACAGAATATGTGGCCCGAGTTAAAGCTGAGAATAAGGCTGGACAGTCAAAACCACTTGATTCTGACAAATTCACACCAAAGAGTCCTTATGGTAAGTTTGTTTCTCAGCCGTGCCTGTTTGAGACATTTCCAGCAATTTTATGAGTGTGTAATGGGAAGGCATAATAAGGCCAAATAAACCACAAAATTTAATAAGTTTTTGTTAACTGCTAGTTGAAGGGGAGAGACCTTGTTAATCTATAGAACACATAACAAAGACACATACTGTGCAACAATCTGGCTAGAGGCTATTGCTTTTAATACATGTGAAATTGTTTGAAATTTCATGCACTGACTCAAATCTCACTAGTTTACACATGGACAAATGGTCATCTGATGCCTACTGAGCTCCAATTGGATGGTTAGAGCTTAAAAATAGATGATGTTTTTTCTGGGTTTTAGATGTAAATATGTTTGTTTCCAATTGAACCCAATCCTTTTCTTTTTAATAAATATAAACAATAATATGCTAATTGATTTAGAATATACATTGGACAAATACTTGTTCCAAAGATAAACATACATGTATTTCTGAAGAAGATTGTGATTTCTGCAAAAGTTCTGTCAAGTCTTTTTAAGTTTTTTCCCTTACATGCAAATAAAACTTCTTAATTTAATTTTTCCCTTTCTAGGTCCCCCATCAGCCCCTAAAGGACCACTAGCTGTATCTGACCTCACGGCCAACTCCTGCAAACTGACCTGGAAAGCTCCAGAAAGTGACGGAGGTCAACCAATCAAACAGTACATCGTCGAACGTCGTGACAACAGACGTATGAACTGGACACAAGTTGAGACTGTCAGAGCCAAGACAACTTCCTGTGATGTGTCCCGGCTTGTAGAGGGAACTGAACATGACTTCAGAGTGTTTGCTGAGAACCAGGAAGGTAGAAGTCCTGCACTAGAAACAACAGAGAAAGTTGTCTGCAGAAAATCTGCTGGTATGCAATTTTACTACAACCTCAAAAAGAAAATGACATATATTTTTCTTTAACTTAAATCAAAACCATACCTCAGATGTATAAACTACCTAAAATCATTTAATGGAAGAACTACCTGCTATGTATTGGTGCTTTTCATTTTTTGCTCAAATGATGTTAATAAAACATTTTATTGATTTCATGCTTAAACCTGCATATTACATCTTTCTGTTCAGCTGTAATTATAAGGTTTCGAAAAGTATATGAAATTTTGATGATGGTAATTTTAGATATTTTGATGAAATTTTGCAAAGCATATTCTTTCAATTTTTCAGTCAAACCAGGCCCAATCAATGGTCCACCAAAGACAAGCGATCTGACCTTAGATTCTGTGTCGTTGTCATGGAGACAACCTCTGGATGACGGAGGTTCACCAATCACAAACTACATCTTGGAATCACGGGACTCCAAGTCACGTGACTGGATACAGGTTGCCAAGTTACCAGGTTCGACCTTGAAGTACACAATGAATGACCTTGTAGAAGGATTGGACTATGACTTCAGAGTGTCTGCTGTCAACAAAATTGGTCAAGGAAAACCAGTACAGACTGAGGCTTCTATCAAACCACAGAGAGAACCAGGTATAACATACAGTTAATCATGATAGAGCGCCCAAGTCTATTCAAGGACCATTTTTATTGAGTAACAGTTTTCAAAATCCCCTCCTTTAAATCAAAATATCTTAAAAAGTAGGTATTGTTGTTCTAAAAATTATTGAAAACGAATTCTATGTTGTTAAAATTCACAAGAATTAGCTCAATGAGACGATTCTATTGAGTTTTAACAACATGAAATTACTGAGAATTTCGTATAATATGCATGTTCAATCAAAAACGTATGTTTCTTATTTGTTAACAAACATGTTCTTAGCAACCATAACAACTGCTTTTTTTGTGGTCTCGTTAGTGGTTGCTTAATACAAGGTTAACTGTATTCTGATTTAGACCTTTACTGCATAATTCATCAGTCAGTAAAGGAGAACATTGAAAAAGAATTGAGCCTGTGTGTGACATTTCCCACAATTTTAGGTGCGTGTGATCTTGAAACATTGAGCAACATGAACATCCACACAATTTACTAAGTATATCCTCCGACCACCTGAAGAGGGGTTAAGACCTAATGTATCTTCATAGGGCCAAGCAAAGACTCTGGTCAGCCTGTGTGGATACACAGGCTGGCCAGATGATTTGCTATGCGGCACATTAGAAATTGATGGAAATGTCACACACTGGCTCAATTACTAAAATGATAAATTTACAAGAATTTTGTTATGCTTGAGTTTAAAATTTTCAATGGAAACCAATTCTTATCAAATATGAAACTAATATAAATGAATAATTAATATAGAGCATCTAACATTCATTCCACATGAAATCTGTTCTTTTGAATCTGAGAATAACTTTATTATAAATAGATAAATTCTTATTTACAGAAGCACCAACCTCACCCCAGTATCTAATAGCCAGTGACATCACCAAGAACTCTGTCAAGTTGTCATGGCAACCACCAAAAGAGATGGGTGGCACTCCACTCACAGGATACGCCATTGACAGACTTGACCTTGACCAGGGAGGCTGGACACATGCTGCCAGACTACCGGCTGATGTTACCATGGCAACCATTGATGACCTCACCAAGAACCATAGATACAACTTCAGAGTTTACGCTCAGAATAAATATGGCACAAGTGAGCCTGTTGATCTTTACGAACCAATCCGAGCAACGAGTGGTGTTGATGTTCCATCAGCTCCTGAAGGCTTGAAGGTCAAGGACATTACAGCTGACACAGTGACCTTGACCTGGTCACCACCGAAATCTGATGGTGGAGCTCCTCTGATTGGTTATGAGGTTGAGAAGAGAGACGCAGGCAGACAACAATGGACGAGGGTAACAAGAGTTTCTCCTAAAGAAACTTCGTACACTGTGCCGAAATTACTGGAAGGAAGAGCGTACATGTTCCGTGTTATGGCGGAGAACTCTGAGGGTCTAAGTGAACCAGCTACCCTGGATAAGGCCGTCACACCTGAACAAGAACTAAGTAAGTTTATCCTTTTTCTGAGTATACCATATTTTCTCTAATAATAGTGCCCTCCCTAATACTAATTTTACTAAGAAACCCCACTTCAAATGCCTAAATTTTAGGAACTTTTTGAGACTACTTCTCCAATTTGAGATGAATTTCCTCTAAACAATCATTTATATGATTGTTTAGAGGAAATTCATCTCAAATTAAAGGGAAAAGGGCATAAGAAACATCAATCGTAATGAATTTTTAAATGAGAAAATGTATAATAAATAAAAGCTCCCCAACCATATTATGTATAGCTCCCAGGAGTGTTTATTAGGAGAAATACGTGATCTATAAAGCTACACCCACTTCTTAACTTAGCCCTTGGCACTTCAGATAAAAGGATAGTTTGTAATATCAAAATATTAAAGTAATTTCACATAGAAATGTAGTTTTACTAGAAGAAAAAAAAGGTGGTTTTAGAGAAGGAATCTTACTTCAATTCTGTTATGGCGATGTTCCATTTGTTTGTTACAATTCTTCCCACCCTGAATCTTCATATGAAAATGGCAAGATTTTAGACATGTGTCAATCTTAGATTGATCACTAACAACAAGTCAACATTAGATTATTTAAGAAATTCATTTAAAAAATAACTTAAAGGTAAAAGAAGAAAAGACTTATCTCAGGCAGTTATTATTTTGTTTTTAATTTTGCATTCATAGAGTTCCAGGCTCTGATGACAAGTAATTCTAAGGTTAGTGCTTTATATTTACAGCCGTACCAGGAGTCCCTGAATCCCTGGAGGTTACAGATGTGGAGAAGGCTTCAGCCTCCTTCCGCTGGAAACGACCCAAAAATGATGGTGGCTCTTCAATCAGCGCGTACATCATTGAAAAACGTGAAGAATTCAAGGACACATGGACCAAGGAACAACAAGTGGACAGTTATGTACATAGCTACCAGGCTAGAGGACTGGTACCAGAAAACAAGTACTACTTCCGGGTCAGTGCTAAAAATAGTATTGGTGTTGGGGAGCCAGCTACATTATCACAACCTGTGGTACCCAGCAAACCTATAGGTAAGTTGCATTAAATTTGGATTGAATTTTTTACAGAGAAAAAATATTTTCAGCAAAAGCTTTAGGTCAGAAAAAAAGATTCTTTGTACTAAGTACTTTCATGTTTGTTCTTGTTCTGCTGGTTTGCTGACAAGTAAGTACAGGTAACTTAATATTTATAAGACTTTACCCTTGTCATGCTGGACTCCGAATATTCCTGCTTTGGCAGGAGATATAGACAAACATCAGCCTGCACATATGTGCATTCTGATGTTAGTCTACACCACCTGTTTCTCATTTTCAAACCAGAATAGTGAATAGATTTATTTTTATCAAAAAATAAATTGACCTACTGTTGGTACTTTCAGAGCCTTTTGCCCTTTGATTTTGATGAAAATTTTTAGCCAAAATCTGTTCAGCAAGACAAGGGTTAATAGTTGTAAAGGCTATTCATTGTCAATTCTGCCTGTCATTGCAACATTCTTCCGGGCTCAGAAAGGTTAAGATCAGAATGAAATCCATCTGTTCAGAACAAGATTTTTACTTTATTCTGTTATGCTATTAAATTGTCATCAAATTTAGAAAATGAAATCATATCAGTAGTTTCATTACATTGGTCACATAATTATGAAAATGAATTAGAATTTAAAAAAAACCTAATTAACATTGTTTTACAGTCTGCCTACTGATGATGAAATGTGTGTACAAAAAGATAAAAAAAAAATAATATTATTCTACATTTTCTATATTCAGAGAAACCACACAAACCAACTGGACCTCTGGAGGCCACAGACATCATGGCAGATCATCTCAAATTGTCTTGGAACAAACCCGAATATGACGGAGGTTCTCACATCACAGGATACGTAGTTGAGAAATCTGAAGCTCGTAGACCTAAGTGGGTGAGAGTAGCTCGTGTCGGACCAGAAGATCTCAGTACCGAGATTGATAATCTCTTAGAAAACCAAGATTATTATTTCCGAGTGATGGCTGAAAATAGTATGGGACTCAGTCCACCATTAGACATGAGTAAACCAGTCAAGCCAGTCAGCCCTTATAGTAAGATATTTTACCTTATAACTATACAAATATCTGTGTGATAACATCCCATATGATATTATTTATGGTATCACATGGATATTTTTAGAACAATATAATGCAGTTATTTTTAGAAGCTTGCATTTCTGTAAGAAACAACAACAAAAACAAGGCAAATAGAGGTTATAAATTAAATATAATACATACTTAGTGTATTGTATGAAAAATTATCTTATTCGGTTTTGGCAATTGATAATTGTCTTGGCAGAGCCTCGACAAATATCAATTCCCCCAACCTTGATAGTTTTGTTTTTTTTCATACATAACGTTTAGTAAATATTATATATATTTATAAGTCTGTTCGCATTCTTATACCAATTTACAAAGTGATAAAATCTTAAGTAGCCTATCAAAAATTATCAATATTAACCATAATTTTTTTTTTGAAAATATTGAAACACACTGAACTCTCAGACACAGAAAGGATTTAAAATCAATTAGTCAAATTAATAGGATGTGTGCCTCTTTAGACTGCTTAAAATTCTATGAAAGTTCAGATATTTGGGTTAAAATGTAAATTTAAAAAGTAAGTAGCAGATAAGGTAATGATTGTTTAAGAAAATAATAATTTATTTTGAATAATTTGTTTTTTATATGGCTTAATTAATGATAAAGGTATAAAAAGTGATGCATAAATTATTTTGTAACTGAATTAAGCATTAAACTTTAAAGGGATTCTATATTGGTCTTACCCATTTCAATAGTGGTCACATACTCATTTCTCCTAATAAACACTCCCGGGAGCTATACATAACATGCCAGGGAGATTTTATTAAGTATGCATTTTCTGATAAAAAAAAAATCATTAAAATTGATGTCTTTTAGGCCTTTTTCCCTTTAATTTGAGGTGAAATTCCTCTAACCAATCATATAAATGATTGTTTAGAGGAAATTTATCTCAAATTAGAGAAGAAGTCTCAAATGCTCCTGAAATTTAGGCATTTGAAGTGGGTTTTCTAAGTTAAAAATGTAGGGATGCTACTATTAGGGAGGTTGCTATTTTTAGAGGAAATATGGTAGTATTTTCTGTTTTTCAGGTCCACCCACAGTCCCTGTTGGACCAATCAAAGTTCTCCAAGTGACACGTGACTCAGCAACCATCCAATGGCAGCCCTCAGCCTCAGATGGAGGTACACCAATCACAAACTACCTTGTAGAGCAGAGGGAGGGGTCTCGTAGGATGTACTACCATATTGGAAAAACTGATGCGGACAAAACAGACATCAAAATTACTGGTCTGAGAGAGAACACAGAATACCATTTCCGTGTTGTTGCTGAAAACAAAGTGGGAACTAGTCCTGCTTTGGAAACAGACCAGCCTGTTGTACCAAAGAGAAAATTAGGTAAGACTTTATCCGTCATTAAAAAACAGCTTTCTTAATTAAATAATAAATGTAACCCTAAATTTTTTTCACTACACAAAATGGTTGCCAAAGTTTTGTTTTAACCATAATTCATTTGTGTTTTCCATACTATGTTCACTAGATTGTTTATATCGATGCTGTTGGTTTCTATGATTAAACTTCATTCTTATTTTGAGATTGTAAAGTTGTCAAAAGATAGGAAGAATAAGACTATGCGGTGATAGTAAGTTCTCTATTTAACCCTTTCCTGTTTTACAAAATTTTGGACCTGTCCAAATTCAAAGGTTTTGCAGACGAAAATTTACAGTAGATTTAATTAGAAAAACAACCATTCTGTGGGGTAGAAAATAGTGTGGAAAAAGAAGAAATTGCTTGTCAGAAGCAATTTCTTCTTTTTTCACAATTTTTTTTCAATCATTAAATCACAGGCACGTAAAAAGCAGGGATTAAACAGCAAAGGGTTAAGTTAAAAGCTTGTTATTGGTTAATATTTTGATATTCATTACCTGCATACCAGTAATATTTTATAAACCATTTCAAACTGTTTCATAGTTTCTTGCACTTACTGTCACATGACTGGGCAACAATACCAATTGTTCCACCAATCCGTAGTAAGCACCAAACTTTTGCCCACTTGCTGAAATAACACCACTTTTTCATACGTAATAAACATTTGAGTGACATGCTTTTAAAGAAAGCATATTCTCTTGTCTCAATGTATCGCTTTGTAACACATTTTTGAAAGAAAAAACATATTTACACACTACTGGTCAGGTCATAAAACAATTATTTTATGCTGTTTTGTCTAACAGTGAAAAATAATCGCCCAAAGTGTCTGGGATGGAATTCTTAACTGGGCATTGGGAAACAGTTCAGAAGGTCATCCCCTTAATCTCGGGGCAATAGTTTTTTACTGTTACACAAAACACCATGAAATTAAATGTCAAATGAGCCTGTGCTTGACATTTCCAACAATTTCAAAAGTGCGCAAAGCAAAGACTCTGGCCAGTCTGTGCATCTGCACAGTCTGACCAGAGTCTTCACTATGAAATTTATAGATAAATATCTTAAAGAATCTATCCTAAGTTAGCAAATCCTCTACTTACCCTAAGTACTGCCTAGGTTGCTAAATGATTGCACCTCATGCACATTTCAAATTGTTGGAAATGTCACACACTGGCTCAAATACATTTAAACACCTGCATGACTGTTTCCAGAAAAACCAGAGCCCCCTACTGCCCTGCGAGCCTCTGACATCAACACAACAGCTGTAACCTTGAGCTGGGAACCACCCTATGGTGACGATACAATAACCAACTACACCATAGAGAAGAGAAAGGAACATTCTGATGAATGGACCCGAGCTGGCAGGGTACCAGGCAAGGTGAAGAGTCATCGTATTACAGGATTGACACCAGGTGGAGCGTTTTTCTTCCGAGTATCGGCGGAGAATCCGGCGGGAATTAGTGCTCCAGCAGAACTACCTGTGGTTGTAGAACTTAAAGGCAGGAAAGGTAAGAATGGTAGATCAATGTTTATAAAGGGTGAAAAGTACATTTTAAGGTAGTAGAACCGTAATAGTTCAGCAATATTTCAGCAATATTTCGGAACTTTCACAATGTTGATCAAGGTTTCCTAATGAAAATCATTAGGAAACCTAGGTTAACCTTGTTAAAGTTCATTACTTCCAAAACGTTACTGAACTATTATGGGTCGACTACCTTAATGAAACTTAATTTTTTTTCAAGATCCATGGGGAATAATAAATGTATTGAATTCTTCTCAGTGTGGGCATTGACTCTTCTTTTCAATGGCTCAGTGTGAAGCAATTGAAACTGTTTATATGTTTATTAGCATAACAACTGTTTTACACTAAGCCACATATTTGCTTAAGGGAATTGAGGAACTTTTTTTGAAAAAAATTATATATTTGAGTAAAAAGTTACAAAATATTTTTTTTAAATCTATTAAGAATCACATATTAATTCTTGTTGCTTTCTTCAGTATTGTGAATACTTTTTATGATATATAGTATCCACACAGGTAAATTTAATTTGAGTGATGTGACATAAAACATACCCTCTTACTACCCAGTTTTTAGCTAACACTCCTTTCCTAACTCTATCTTAACAGGTATTTCTTTCAGGCTTTTTATGATAATCACTATGGAGTAATAAATCAAAGCAACTTCCCTAATTAAGATTTCGTTTAGGAGATGAAAAAGATGTAATATTAATGCTATAAAGAAGTTATTTGTTTATGGATAACTTGCTTAAAAAAGCATTTTGCAAATCAAAAAATATTCTGTATCATTTTGTCAAAAAGACCCAATTTATGCAAAACTTCAGTACATGATTCAATGTCATAAACAAATTAACCATTCATCCATGATTTTGTGTTTTATGTGTCATACAAACAGAATAGAGGAACATGAAAAACAATTAGAAAAGGATGACTTCAAAACCTTTCCTGAATTTAGGTTAGAACTATCTTGTCTGATTTTCAATCTTCAGCAAATGACAAATGCTAACATTATGTCAATGATTTAAGTTAACTTGATCCATTTTATTACAGACAAACCTGGTGCCCCAGCTAAGGCCCCTGAAATCCTAGAGGTAGGCCCCAGATTCTGTCAGTTGTCATGGGAACCCCCAGCAATGGACGGTGGTTCTCCAATCACTGGTTACCATGTTGAGCGTGCAGATATATCCGGTACAAGATGGATGCCCGCAGCTAAAACGCCCGTCAAGGATACTAAATTACGTCTCAGTGACTTGTTAGAGGATATTCCTTACATGTTCCGTGTACGCGCTGAAAATAAGGAAGGAGTTGGGGAACCGTCACCAGCCACTGACCAAATTTACTGTAGAGATAGAATTGGTAGGTTACCTAAACTTTCTTAAAATCAGTACAGTCAACCTTGTATTAAGCGACCACAACAGGGACCACAAAAAAACGGTCGTTTACGAAAATGGTCGCTGAATGCATGTTTTGATCACAAATAAGAAACATATTTTTTTATTGAATGTTTATATCATTGCATGATTATATGTTGTTGTAACTCAATAGAATCGTCTCATTTAGATGATTCTGTCATGTTATAACAACACAGGATTCATTTTCAATGATTTTTAGACCAACAATACCTAGTTTTTAGGATAGTTTGATGTATAATAGGGAAATTTAAAAATGGTTGCTTAATAAAAATGGTCGCTTAACAGACGTGGTCGCTTGAGCAAAATTGACTGTAATAAGATTAAAATTATATATTAACCACAATATAAATCAAACCTTTCATTGCCGATTCTCAATATAGTTTGAAAAACAACAGAAAATACTTAGAAAATATCTTAAAAGTCAAACAGAAGTCACTTGTGAAAATGTAGCTTTTGTTGTTCAAGAAATTAAATCTTAATCAATCCTAAGCGAATAAAAAACAAGTATTCTATTTTCTAACTGCAAAAATGAGACAAAATGAGAAAATATTAGGATAAATTTTGATAAAGCATATCATTTTGCTTTTGATTGCTATGCAATGTTTATGATTAAGTCATTTTCTTGGCCCAATTACGATGGCTCAGCACAAAACGGTTGTAACTCCCTATAAACATATAGGGAGTTACAACTGTTTTGCGCTGACTCCTCAGTTTGGATAATTTTGAATAGGGTGTAAGATTTTGATAAGTTCACTGGTTAGACGGTGAGTCTATCAAATGATAATCTACTATTATTTCTCGATAATCCACTGAAAAGCATCTAAGTATAATGATTCATAATTTATTTCGTTCAGCCACTGCTGGTCCAAAATTCATCAAGGAAATCAAAGACACCACAGTTGTTGAGGGCAAAGAGGCCATTTTCACATGCGAAATCACTGGTATGCCTCGTCCAGAAGTCACATGGTACAAGAACTACCGTGAAGTATTTACAGGACGTCATTGTACTGTCTCATCCGAAGGAACCAAATACACCCTGGTGATCAAATCTACAGAGATGAAGGACATTGGTGGAATTGAATGCTCTGCCAAAAATAAATTTGGATCTGTCACATGTAGAGCTAACCTTGATGTGGAAGGTAAGATCTTTAGCTTGATCTTTTGAATTACATTATTTAAGGGATGAAAAGAAAAAAATTCATTTCATTTAGGCATGAAACAAAAAAAACACTAATCACACTGTATGAATGGGCAATGCAGATTCATACATAAGTGCGATTCAGCTTTGAGTTTCATGCCCCTATGAAATTTTTAGAAAAATACATGTACTATCTTCATATCCTATAATTAAATATCATGACGTGAAAATGAAAAGATTTCTTGATAATGAGACAGATTACTTAAAGGGACTTTGTGGGCAAGCTTACAAAATAGCTGCATAGTCAGTATTTTGTTCATTGAGAGATAAAGCGCATTGTAAAATCATATATGTGTATTTGAAAATATGATCAATGAAAATTACAATTTCGAAATTTTGCAATGTATTTTTTGATACTGGTCAATAAGTTAGGAGTAAAATCAAACTTACAGCGGTTATGTAGCATCTTTTTACACAATGACCTAAATATTTTTTAGAAAGATAAACATTGAATTTAAATTATTTTCATTCATTTTAGCTCCAGCAAGAATCAAAGATGTACCCGATCGCTACACAGAAGGTCTGAAATTCTGTCGTGGTGACACAATCCATGCTCGTATTATGTTTACTGGACGTCCTACACCCAACATCACCTGGAAACATTCAGATAAGACACTGAAATCATACAGACGTGTAGAAATAAAGACAACCAAACAACACAGTATTTTGACGATTGATGATGCTGATAGGCCAGATAGCGGCACCTATACATTTATGGTGGAAAACAAACTTGGAAAGGATATGGTGGAAATACCAATTTCTGTCATTGGTAAGTAATGATTTACAGCTATGATCACCATTTAGAAAAATTGGACTGGTCGAAATTCAAAGAGAATGCAGATAAAATTTAAAAATGAGAGTGAATCCGAAGAACCAGGCAGTACTGTCGTAATTGCCTATAAATATATTTGAACATAATCTGCATTAATCAACCCTTGAAGTGGAAGAACAAATATTTCTTCAGTTAGAAACTACAGTCGGACACTATGAAATTACTAGGTCAAGTAATTTCATCTTTCCTCTAAGTGCTTTCTAGAGTATTTAAAGGTCCTAGAGACCATTGATTGATTTGCAAAGACAAATGAATTAATAAGACTTCATGAAAGTCAGATCCCAATAGAATAAAATTTCTAACTGCAAACAAGTCCAATCTTTCAAGGCCATTTATCTGTGGTCAAGTTGAGATACCAGCACAAATCTTGGAGGGATATTAAATATATGAAATAAACTAAAGCTACACTGTAAATTAACCCTTTGCTGTTTTATCCCTGTTTTTTACATACCTATGATATTATGATTGAGAAAACATTGTGAAAAAAGAAGAAATTGCTCCTGACAAGCAATTTCTTCTTTTTCCACACTATTTTCTACCGTACAGAATGGTTATTTTCAATTTAAATCCACTTTAAAATATGATTTACAAAAACTTTGAATTTGGACAGGTCCAAAATTTTGTAAAACAGGAGAGGGTTAAGAGGCTCTTGTTTGATAATTTACAGATCGTCCTGATGCCCCGCAAGGTCCGGTCACCATCGTCAACACCACCAAACACTCTGTAGACATAACATGGAAGGAACCAGCTGATAATGGTGGATCTCCTATCACAGGCTACATCATCGAGAAATGTGACATGACGACAAAGATGTGGCGACGTGCTGAAACTTCAACTTCAACCTCTGTCACCGTCAGCTGCCTGGAGGAACATAAGGAGTATAAATTCCGTATTCTCGCAGAGAATCTTGTAGGAATCAGCGAGCCAGGACCAGAATCACAAGTGGCCACAACAAGGGAGGAAACCCCAGACGTGGATTACACTGATTTCTGTAAGATCTTTTAGTGTATCATTTAAGCTATACTAACTTCATGGTTTTGCTCGAAACAATTTGAAATTTCTTTTGTTTTCTGATGTTAGCAAATCAGTTATATGAGAGTTAAACAAAATAGGAAGGGAGTCTCAGCACAAAACAGTTGTAACTGCCTATATGTTTATAGGCAGTAACACCTGTTTTGTGGCAAGCCATCAGATTATTGTCATTGTTTGAACAAGGGTTCATTTTACATTCACAGGGACACAAGTTCTTATAACTTGGATTAATTTCTCTTTATTCTGCTTCTTGCAGAGTAAACCAGTTGACATTTAGGCCAAAGACAGATCGTGCCCAAAGATTAAACACGAAACCTTTTTATTTGGAAACAGATATCTTACCTCTCAATCATTGACACAGCATCTAGAATATTAGCAAATAAGTCTAGTTAAAAACTATGTCAACATAATGCTGGATTATCTATATATACCTTGTCCATTCTCAAAAGAGTCTTTTTTGAATAATATCATAAAATTTAGGATATTGATTTAGTATGTCAAACTAGTCGTATCAAACTTTTTACATTATTTCAACAGATGACTCATCATTCCGTGGAGACCAAGTTGACGTCAGTAAAATTAGAGGAGATGTCCTCGGTAAATATATCATTTGTGAGGAACTTGGTCGTGGAGCATTCGGTGTTGTCCATCGTGCCATCGAAAGAGCCACCAACAAAAACTGGGCCGCTAAGTTCATCCATTGTAAACCTCATGAGAAAGAGATTGTGAGACATGAAATTGACGTCATGAACAGTCTACATCATCCAAAACTGATGCAATTACACGAGGCTTTTGATCAGTCAGGAGAGATGGTCATGATTCTAGAACTGTAAGTCATCACTACTAATAAGTACTAAAAAAATATAGGAGAAAACTCAACCTATTGTTTTTATCAAAGGGGAGAAAACATTGTCTTTAATGAAGATAATGCTGGGTTACAGCATTTTCTTCATTTAAAAAAAAATTCTCAATATCTATCGATTCATTTTTCTGTCAAGGTCATTTTGATCCTAGACAAGTAGAAAATCAACATTTATGCACCTATACATTTGTTCCAACCTCTTTGAAAGTTAAGAAAATTGCATTTTTTTTTCATCATCTTTGAAATAAGCATCAATAACCCCTAAAATTTAATGACTAATCTTGTAAATGTCTTTTTTTACCTCCTTCAGTTTGAGTGGTGGAGAGCTATTTGATAGACTGGTAGAACAAGATTATGATTTCACAGAACAAGACTGTATCACCTATATGAGACAAATATGTCAGGGTGTACGACACATGCATCAACAGAATATTGTACATCTAGACTTGAAGGTATGGTTAAGACTTTTTTCAATTTACCGTATTTCTCCTAATAAACCTAATTAGCCGGTCCTACAGCTTTTTTTTAGTATGCTTTTTCTGATTTAAAATATCATTGAAATTGATGTCTTTAAGTTTCTTTTCCTTTAAATTTGAGTTGAATTTCCTTTAAACAATCATGTAAATGATTGTTTAGAGAAAATTCATCTCAAATTAGAGTAAAAGTCTCAAAATGTTCCTGAATTTAGGCACTTGAAGTTGGTTTTCTTAAGGGGTCCTTCTATTAGGAAGGCTGCTATTATTAGAGGAAATACGGTAAACATGCTTTGAAAATAGATGAATTTTGTGTTTATAATAAAAATGACCATGACTCATAGAGCAGAATTATTTATGCTGTTTTTTTAAAGCGTTTAAATGAAAATTTGAATTCAAATTGAGATAAAATGCATTGACTTTGATAATAAAAATTATAATGAACATATCTTAAAATGACAAATGGTATATTCATGAATATACTGACTTAACTAGAGTATATTGGGGCATGTAGTGACGTAACTTAATTGTCATCAAATTATTTTATATTTTAAAATGTGACATAGCCTTCATATTTCAGTGGTTTATTACTTGTGACAAGACCTTTAATTAGAAAACTAAGGCAATGAACTTGCCCAACATCAAGGTCAAATTGTCAAGGTCAATAATTTCCTCATAAAAACTCAAAATTGGACATAACTTTTAATTGGAATGAGTAAGGGTCTTCATATTTCACATGAGCTTTGCTTGTGATAAGACCTTTCTATTGGTACCAAGTTCAAGGTCATCAGTCAAGATCTTTCAATAACAGCTCATGATATGCATAACTTGCTTTACAGCCTGAAAATGTGATGTGTGTAACTAAAGACAGTACCGACATCAAGCTGATAGACTTTGGATTAGCTCAGCGACTGGAGGAGGGCAAGAAAGTCCGAGTTCTGTTTGGTACAGCAGAGTTCTGTGCTCCTGAAATCATCAACTACATGCCCGTGTCTTTCTCTGCGGACATGTGGTCACTTGGAGTCATGTCTTATGTATTGTAAGTTTACTTTATTTGATTTCATTTTGATGGCTCAGCACAATACAGTTGTAACTGCCTATATGTTTATAGGCAGTTACAACTTTTGCTCTGAGCCATTGATTTTTTTAATGAATTTGAATTGGTAATCTTTAGCTAACATTGTACTTAAATTTTCACTTTTGGCTGGCTTTCAGAATAAGCTTTTTTTATTAGATGAGAAAATTTCATACAAAAACTCTTTTTGTGGTAATCTTTGTATTGAATTTGTATCGATAATTTTAATGGTATTGTACTTAAATTTCTAATTTAAGCAGGCTTTCAGAATAAGTTTTTTATAAGATGAGGAAATTTCATACAAGAACCTCTTTTTGTGGTAATCTTGATCAAAGACTTAACAGATGTATTGATATATAATGTGGATGTTTTTGAAAACAATATTGATAAAAAAAATGGCAAAATTGTTTGGTTCAACCTTGGTATTCAAGAGATTATATGAATTTGAGATATGTTAAAGGAAAGGTGATAATGTAAAAAAATGAATCTTATCAAGAGAATAAAACATTATTTTAGATTGAGTGGCTATTCTCCATTTGCTGGTGACAATGACCATGAGACCTTCCACCATATCAACAGAGTACAATATGACTTTGATGACGAGATTTGGGATAATGTGTCCGCTGACGGCAAGGACTTCATCAATAAACTGCTACAGAAAGACAAAAGGTGGGATTTAAATTAAGTTGTATGCAGACAAAAAATTAAAAAATTAAAAAATATGTACATACCGTATTTCTTCTAATAAACATTCACAGGAGCTATACATAACATGATCAGGCAGCGTTTATTGATATGCATTGGTATGCATTTTCTGATTTAGAAATTCAATAAAATTGATGTCTTTTATGCCCTTTTCCGTTTAAGTTGAGATGAATTTCCTCTAAACAATCATATAAATGATTGTTTAGAAGGAATTCATCTCAAATTAGAGAAAAAATCTCAAAAAAGTTCCTAAAATTAAGGCTTTTAATAGGATTTCTTAGTTGAAAATGTAGGGGTGTTACTATTATGGAGGGCGTTATTATTAGAGGTACAGTATCTATTCTTTAACCAAATTAATTGCATATTACACTCAAGGTTTCTTTCGTACATTCATTGAAAGTATCTTTTTCCCACATGGCCTCCATTGTCTTCTAAAACAAACAGCCATCATTGTCTTGTACAATGTGAAAAATTATTCTAAATGACGTCTTTACAATGTCATTTTACGCATGTTTTCCCTTGTGAGAAAAAAAGAATCTGTTACTTGATTTTGTTTTAGACGAGCTGATCTTATGCTTTTCTAGAAAAGAAAAGTTAATAAGCTTGCTAAGGCTCGTTAATAATATATGAATAAATTGTCGTATGTGGCGGGGCATTATCATTACAAAATCACATCTTCTTGTTTGTCTTTTTCAAGTGTTTTTTTTTTACAAGCCCATTGTAACGTTAAAAATATAAATTTTACACTTTATCGAGATCACTTTCTCACAATCAAAATCTTATTATTGATATTAAATTCACCCGTCAATCAAACTATATTATATCTCATAGTTTGGATTAGATTATCCTAGTAACTGCAGAATTCATCAAAAGCTGCTTTTTTTTACTTGCAGTAAACGCATGACTATAGATGAAGCCTTAGAACATCCCTGGTTAAACGTAAGTTTTTTTATTGTATTGGTGCTTGCTTAATGAAACTTCTTTAATGTTCTCACACAAAGATATTGTGACATATTTACAAAACATCATAATCAGTTATCATTAACTTTTAATGCCTTCATATTCATTACAATTACATGTACACAACTCTCATGATCATCAATGCCTTGTGTTCTTTTAAACAGCATATGTGTAGAGCAATTGTGCTACTTACTCATTGTATATGTTTTCATTATCAGAAATATTTGCAAATCTAGAGAATTTATACAAACTTTATGAAATATGTAGACATAATTCTGTAATTTTATTGACCAGAGAATCATACAATTTTCTTAATTGGTGCATTAATTCTTCTTCAAAGAATGAGAGAAAGCCTTTATAAATTGAGCCTGTGCGTCAGATATACAACAACTTCACATGTGTGAAGAGCAAAGCTTCTGGTCAGACTGTGCATCTTCACTCTGAACAATAAAGGTAGGAAAGGTATTAATCCCTCTTCTGGCAATCAGCATATATTTTCTTATTGCATTTTGTCGTTGTCTATGCTGCTTAACATTTGTACCTCACACACATGTGAAATTGTTGTAAATGTCACACACAAGCTAAATTGCAAGTGATTTTAAAATAAATCTATTAATCTCAAGTTATCATCTCCATCCTTATCATCATCATATCATGCTTATTGTGAAAGCTTGTAGTTCTAACACCAGCTTCTTGTTTCTATTATTCTGCCCTCAACAGCCCAGAAAGAAGAAAGATACACAGGAACAAGAAAAGGTAAACTGATCATTTTGAAAGGTTTTAAAAATAGTAAAGAAGTGACTTTAAAGTTGCAATATACAGTATTGAAGATTTTGAAGGTTTTATATATAGTAAAGAAGTGACTTTATAGTTGCAATATACAGTATTGAAGATTTTGAAGGTTTTATATATAGTAAAGAAGTGACTTTATAGTTGCAATATACAGTTTTGAAGATTTTTAAAGGTTTTATATATAGTAAAGAAGTGACTTTATAGTTGCTATATACAGTTTTGAAGATTTTTAAAGGTTTTATATATAGTAAAGAAGTGACTTTATTGTTGCAATATACAGTATTTTATAAATTTTAATCCTCACTAGGGTAAAAGCATACATTCTGAATTGTGTTGTGTATTTATTTACATTGATTGTACCTTATTTCTCCAAATAAACGCTCCCTGCAGCTATACATAACATGGTCAAGGAGCTTTTATTTAGTATGCATTTCCTGAAAAAAAAATCATTAAACTTTTATATTGATTGTATTTATTTTTTTTGATGCAAAAACAATTAGATCTATTAGGAAAAAATAATTTTCCATTATTCATAAGTTGCCAATATCGTGCAATATTGAGAACTTTTTAAATGACCCTTGATTGAATTCCAAATTGAAACATTAATTTTACTATTTCTTCCATTTCTATGATGTCAATGAATATAGAATCAGTGAATCATTATCAAGATTATATTGCATTTTCTCTTTTATCAATAAATAAAGAAATTACTACATGTAAATTGTGACGATTATCCAAATGTTTGTATGTCCATATTACAGGGTGGTGCCAGATTGACGGGCAAATCTCTGTCCAAACAGCGTCACAAAGATTACAGACAGAGAGTCAGACACAAGGAAGATGACCTTGACATTTTACCCATAGGTCGTCTGTCACGTGACAGTGCCGTGTTCCGAAAGGAAGGCGACACTGGAATCATGGCCAGAAACCTGGTTATGGGTAAGTATAGTCTGAATATCTACTGCAAACTTAAGGCAAAATGAAAAATTCATTAGTCAATAAGTGTCCAAGAAAAAGACGTATCTTTTTAAAGGATTTTCCAGACAATTATTAAGCAATGAAGACTAAACTGTTGAAATAACCCAGTTGAATATTTTTTAATATTACTCAGGTGTTATTACACTAGTGGAAAAACTATGCAAATGAGCTAAGAACAAAGTAAAATGTTATTTTTTTGCTAGGAAAATGAAATCATAATGGATCTGCTGACGTCATCTCACAAACAGAGTTATATGTTTTGTGGAATAACATAAAATTGAAATCGAAAAATTTCTCCTTTTTCACCTTAATTTGGGTTATATTATAAAAAGAATATCAAATTTGTGCTCATAAAATACCAAATTTGTTAAACTTGTCATCTAAAACAGATAAAAAACTCGGCACAGCCTCGTTTTTATCTGGTCATAGATGACTCGTTTAATAAATTCGGTATTCAATGACCACTCATTCAATTTCCTCTATCTATTTTATTTCCAGAAATGCCAGACCATGCTCCCATCCTGGTTGAAGGACTAGAAGATCTGTTGGGACTTGAAGGGTCCAGAGTTGAGATGTCTTGTAGGATTACAGGCAAACCAGCTCCAAATATTGTCTGGTAAGTCTATTGTGTATTTCCGTTTATTAATCGTCGCTGCCGTAGCACATGCCCATATGAGCAACGCCCCCAGAAGACGGTTAGTTGTTACGGGGGATATTGCAAGGATACATGATGAAACTACTGCTGTGATCAGCCATGGTTCTCTAACCTGCTCGTTGTAATGTCTCATCCGAAAGACAATAAGTATGTTAGTGTGCCAGCCTGGGAATCGAACCCTTGCCGTCGAACTTCAATGGTAAGTCTATTTCATGACACAAGCCAGTTTAATGGATGTTTGTGACCAATCACGCAACAGAGAGATCAATATTGAAGTGTGTAAAGTATTAAGCTAGTCTGCATATACTACACAGACTGACCAGAATCTAAACTCTTCACTTTCTGTATGAAAATTAACCCTTGTCATGGTGATCCCGGAATATTCCTGCTTTGGCAGGAGGTACAGACAAAGATCAGCCTGCACATATGTGCAGTCTGATCAGAGTCTATACTCCTGATTTTTCTTTTATAAACCAGAAAAGTTTCAAAATTGCATTCCCAAAGTCAAATACTTACAATTAGGGAAAACAGAGCTTTCAGCGCTTTGATTTAAATGTAATTTTGCAAAGGTTTTATTCAGCATGTCATTGGTTAATATTCTGAATGATCTCTCTACATTCCTGTGTACTTGCTTTTGAAATAAAACACCTGCTTCATCCAGTCTCCTGTTAAAATATTTATTGGACGGATTTTCCAGATGGTTCCTATTTTTCATTGTAGGTGATACTTATATCTCTGTTTACCTCGGAATATATAGGATAGAAAAGAGAATTTTGAAAGCCTCTTCTTGTTGATTTCTGTATTGACAAAGAACAATTAGCTAAGAGAGGAAATACATGTTTGCAGAAATTCAAATCTTTGTAAAAGTCTTGCTGCTTTTTGACAGGATGGTAAAAATCAGACAAGCATTAGCTTAAACATGCTTTATTTTCTAACATCAGGTCCAAGGATGGCTATGACCTTGAAGATTCAGCCAAGTTCACCTTGACCTACAAAGAGGACATTGCTTCCTTGTTTATCAATGGCCTTGAACCGGAGGATGCTGGACGTATCACATGTAAGGCCACCAACGAGTTTGGCTCCGTCAAGACAAGCGCCAATCTAAATGTCGAGGAAGTCAGACATCGCAGACGTAAGAAGGAGGCAGAAGAACTTCTAAAACAGAAAAAGAAGTAAGCAATGGGCCAACTTATTTCTGACCCTGGGCGGGTATTGTTGCCCGCTATATCAGAGTATCTCTCAGACAGTGGGCTACCAGCTGTAGACTGGTCTGAATATCAACTATTATAATAGCCAAGAATAGTCTACACCTGACCTGAAAGTGGGCCAGAAATAAGTTGACCCAATGTTAGCAATGTAAATTTACTGATACATTGAAAAAAACAGTTAACTAATATTTAAGATGAATTATAGTAACTGATTTTTGTAGATTTTTTAATGTGCATGGTATATTCTGCTTGAAAAAGGAAAGTAAATGAAACCTTTTTATAATGTTCAAAATCATCTTCTGTGCAAGATGTTTTTTGAAGCTTTTTTGTGTGAACTTTTATTACTATGTAACTTGTGTTCGAATTCTCGAATTTCTTTCATACTCCTTCGACCAAAGAAAAAGCATTGTTGTATCCAAATATCATTATATCAAATGCATTTTCTTGTAAAATGTTTCCATTTAACCCCTAAAATGAACTTTGTTATAACTGATTTATCATATCAATGATGTCATTATAAAAGTGTTCTTACTGTAGTAACAAATGATTTCAAAAGTTATAATATGATCTACATTGCGGGAGTGAAGTAACCCAATTGAATATTTTTGATATTGCACAGGTATTATTACACTATTGAAATCATAATGCAAATGAGCTAAGAATGAATAGCAACATTATATTTTCGTTGTAAAAATGACGTCATAGAGGATTTGCTGACATCATTCCACAAACGGCATTACATGTTTTGCGGAATAACTTGAATTGATATTGAATATCGCAATTTTCTTGATTTAGCAAACAAAAATCAGGTCATTTGATAAATAGAATATCATATTTGTGCTCATTAAATACCGATTTTATTAAACTCTTTATCTAAAACAAATAAAAACTTGGCACAGCCTTGTTTTTATCTGTTTATAGATGACTTGTTTAATAAATTCGGTATTCAATGAACACTCATTCTATATCCTCTATATACTACTTTTATTTCAGGTATGACAAACATGATTATGACCTTGAAATGAAGGACACCAACATAGCACCCAAATTCCTGTTACCTTTGGTAGATCAATCTGTGATGAAAGGAGAATCAGTTACCCTTAGTGTAACAGGTATGTCAATATTAAAAAAATGTTCGTGAAGTGTTTCAAAAAATGGCAGATTATGTGGAAATTGATTTAGAATTATATTTTAAGTGAATAAAGTATTTTTTCCTGTAAAATTTGGATCAAGACAAAGCTTGAGACTTTTTAATACAGATAAATACATAATTTCCCTGAAGCATAAGAGTTTTGAAACTTAAAGGATTAAGATAACTTAGTGCCTTTATTTTTTTAAATTCATATAAATTTTCTATTTATAGTAACATGTCGCCCAGAGCCAGAAGTCACATGGTTCTGTAATGGTGTGAAAATCACAGAGAATGAAAAATACACATATGAACACATCAAGGGTGTGTATCGTCTCACCATCAATGGCACGGACAAAGATGATGCCGGAACCTGGAGATGTGTCGCCAACAACGACTACGGACAAGCTTCTTGCTTTGCTGATCTCAAAGTCATTGGTAGGTTACTATTATATATATTTTGTGGCAATTTTGTGGCAGTTTTGTGTTAAAACTGTTTCTAATTCTGCTGTTTCAGAAAGTAAAGTTGATGTGAATTATTAACATAAAATTGCCTTTGTCAAGTTGTTTCTTGGACTTGACGAGATATATTGTTAAGACAATTATTTTGTTTGCTACATTTAGCCTTTTATTTGAAAAAGAATTCTTTGATTCAGATTAGGGAATAAAGCAATATGTCTGTGTTTGAATTTCCAACAATGTTATAATAATGTAATGGATTGTCGCTTTGCAGCGTAGACAATACTAGACATCCATTTAAGGAACAAGTATATTCGCTGACAGTTTGAAGAAGGACTAAGATAGCTTCAGGGCCCAAGGTTATAAAACTTTCTCAGGCCTAACTGAGAATTTTCTCAAATTTTGATTCAAATAAATGTTTGAAAATAAATGATAATATTAATAAGTTGTTATTTATAACAACTTATTAATATTATATTTTATGTTAATACATTAAAATGAGTACTAAAACAAAATTAAGGCTTTAATCTTAAATTGAAATTTGAGAAATTTTGTAATTGAGAATGGGAAAAGTTTTATAACCTCGAGCCCAGAATCCCATAGTAAATTGTCTGGTCAGACTGTTCAAATGTACAAGCTTGCCAGATGCTTGACTCTGCGCACTTTTAAAATTTTTGGAAATGTCACATACAAATTCATTTTATATTATGTATTTGCATTTTCAGAAACTGTGCCAGACAATTACAAAGAGCCCAAGTTCACACAGAAGCTTGAGGACATCACCATACTTGAGAACACCAAGATTGTCCTTGAGTGCAAGGTTGAAGGTCATCCTAAGTGTAATATTGAATGGTAGGTATATTCTTATTTCCAGGAAAATCGGATGAAATTTAACCCTGATCATGCTGGATAAAAAATGTTGGCAAAATTGCAACAAAATCAAAGTGCTCAAAGCACTTGATGCACTAGATACAAGTAGGTATTATTTTTGAAAAATTAAATTTAAAACTTTTTCTGTTTCAGCAAAGGAAAAACAGGCGGTACAGATAAAGATCAGACTGCACTTATGTGCAGGCTGATTTTTGTTTATAGCTCCTGTCAAGGCAGGAATATTCAGGGATCAGCATGACAATGGTTAAGACTCAGCCTATCTAAATGTTTAACAAATTTTTTTGCAAAATTTATGGACAACATCCTCCCTTTCAAGAAAAGTTTCTTATAATCAGGTTTCAGTGCAAAACTGTTGAAAGTGTATTTTTTATAGGCACTTACAATAGTTTTGCACTAAAATTTCAATATGGTTCAAAAATTTTGCTTCCGTCGGGTATCTTCTTTAATCTATTCCCCACAATAATTTTTCTGTTACACAACTCATGTAAACACAACTTCTGAGCACAATTCATTGTAACATGAAATTCTTAATTTTCAATTGGATTTATATCCTTTTAAATTTTTGCTAAGTGAAGCTTTTAGGTCTCTTTAACCCTTTCCTGTTTTACAAAATTTTGGACCTGTCCAAATTCAAAGGTTTTGCAGACGAAAATTAAAAGTGGATTTAATTTGAAAAATAACCATTCAGTAGGATAGAAAATAGTGTTGAAAAAGAAGAAATTGCTTGTCAGAAGCAATTTCTTCTTTTTTCAAAATGTTTTCTCAATCATAAAATCACAGGCACGTAAAAAGTAGGGATCAAACAGCAAAGGGTTAAAGGTGGTTGCTTTAAAATTGAACTTGCGGTAACTTATCAAGTATTTTTGCTGATATTAAGAAAGATTCTCCTTCAAAAAGCAGAATGATGTAATAATATGTTTTCTGTTTCAGGTACAAAGACCGTCGTCTCATCCAGCCAGGTCGTCACTACACAATATCCTACGAGGAAGGTGTGTGTACACTCTACATACGTGATGTGTATATGACTGACCAGGGACACTATATGTGTAAGGCAGAAAACAAGGCAGGATCTGCTTTCACTGAGGCCAGAGTCAAAGTTCAACGTAAGTAATAATTTGTCATGAAACTGCATAGTAAGAAGTAGGTCTGTTTGTATTCTACATGACTGATCAAGGTCACTGTATGACCAAGGCAGAATCTTTATTTATGAGGGACACTGTCAATTTTCAAAATAAGAACATGCATAAATGCATGCATTACGCTAAGATGTTAAATCACTCCAAAGCATTATATAATGAAGAATTCTATAAATGTCAAATGAGAGATGAATATTTTTGGTGAGTTGAATAGAATTTGTGTGTCTTTTGCAAAGGATTATATTAATGGCTCAGTGTGAAACAGTTGTTACTCCCTATATGTTTATAGGGAGTTACAACCATTTCAGGCTGAGCCAATGATATGTGATATATGATTTTCATTCTGCCAATTTATCACAGAAACGTTTCATAGCAATCATTGTTAAGATTATTTCAAGAAAGCATGACAATCAAAAAAGAAATATAAATGAAATAATAACTTCAATTTCACGTCTTCAGGCTGCTGTCATAGTGCAGTTGGTAGCGCATAAGACTGTCAATCTAGAGGTCCAGGGTTCGATCCCAGACAGCTGCACTCATTCTTTCAGACTTTTTGTCTCTCACCAATGGGTTGATAGTCATAGACCTATGTGAGATAGCAGCTGGAGGCTAGGAAAGAATTGATGTTTGTACTGGTGAGAAAAATACCAGGAATCCATTGTAGGTGCTCCAGCCGCCGCGATATAACTGAAATAATGTTGAAAGTGGCATTCAACTCCATTAAATCATTCAATCAATTGATGTCTTCAGGTGCTGAGCCCACAGAGACCCTGTTATTCTCAACAACTGCTGCAGACACTATGGCCGCTCCATCAGATGTGCCAAAGAAGTCATATGACAAGGCACCAGACTTTACCGCCAAACTCAAGGATAGACGTGTTACAGAGGGTAACAAGATCCGACTGACATGCTCCGTCACTGGTATACCAGCTCCACAGGTTACGTGGACCAAAGATGGAAGGGAGATTACCACTGGAAGGCAATATGCCATCACTGTGAGTTTGTGCATAAATGTGACCCGTCATGCGAAAAGGGACCCAATGGGAACTCTGTAAAATCAATATTTGAAAAAGAGAATGGTTCTAGTAGAGGTCAATTAGAAGTCGAATCTCAAAAATACTTTCACAGGAAGGTAGATTGATTGTTTTAGATTCAGAAAATAAGAAAATTGAGAAAAGCTTCGACCCTAGTCAGTCTGCCCAGTCTGCACAGTCTGGCAAGGGTCAACACTTTAAGCACTTCCCAGATGGTCCCTTTTTTCATGATAAATATGAAAAGCAATGTGTTTTGGATGACAAAAAGTTTGCAAATGATTAAAAGAGGTTCCCAATTTTGTTAAGAACTGCATGTAGAAAATAGTGTACCATGACTTTAAACCTTTAATGAACTCTTATCATCTGGAATGCAGGGCGGATTTTTGTCAAACTATCCAAAGGTTTTTTAAGATCAAACACAAAATCAACTAAATGTTTATGCAATAAGTACTTTTAAAATATTATCTAGTGTTTTGATTTTGAAAATTTCCAGTTAGTAACAAAATGATTATTAGCAAAGTATGTATCTTATCTGAGGTTGTTCATTTCATGTTAGATATTTTCCATATTTTAGAACAACTATGGACTCCTCAGTCTTGAGATTGAGTCTGCCACACGCAGGGATGCTGGTCGTTATGTTGTAACAGCAACAAACAGTGCAGGAGAGGCAGAAACAATTTCTAATGTGACTGTAGACGAAGCCAGAAAGTCTCCAACACCCAAAGCCAAGGAAGTGTTTACGAGACCTTCATTTATCCGAATGCTCAGGGATGTCACAGTAAATGAGGGACAAGATGCTACGTTTGTTGGTAAAATCGATGGCAAACCTGAACCAACCATCAAATGGTGAGAACTTGCTTTGTGCTCAAGATCACAAAACATTTATAAATATTTGAATTTGGCTTTCTGCTCTGCATACAAATGCATGTTTAAAGGTAGGGTGTCAAACATCTTTATCTGAAATGCAGTGCCAATTTATTTACTCTAATTCTGGGACTGTTAAATTTACACCGAGGTCTAGCGCTGATTTATCTATGACCAACTTTTTTCCCAGAGAGTATAAGAGTAAAGCTTTTTATTCTACTTTGGCAACTAACTCATAGCTCATTTTGGGTGTCTTCATAACAGTATTTGATGGCTCAGCGCGAAACAGTTGTAACTGCCTATAAACATATACGCAGTTACTTATGTTTCACGCTGAGCCATGGTATTGGTTTAATTTTTGCTATCACTGCACACAATTTTAAATTGCTCCCAAAAGGAGGTAGAAAATGTTTAAGCAAAGATAGTATTTCTTTATCAACGCTCAAACTTTTCTTTGATTTCAGGCAAAAGGATCTTGTAGACATCAGTGAGTCGAGACGTTACTCCATGCATATTGACAGCGAGGGTAATGTAGAACTTACCATCAGAAAAGTCACAACAAGTGATGAAGGACTTTATTACTGTCTTGCCACCAGTAAATCTGGACGCACCAAGTGTTCTGCTTCTCTCAGGGTCATTGGTGAGTTCTTTTTTTTGACTAAATCCTTTCCCATATTTTAAGCTTGGCTGTTTTTGGAGAAAACATGAGGTATTGTGATAGCCTTGGTGTCGTCTTTTTTGTTGTTTTTGTAGTGGGAAAACTTTGACATTTTATGATATCTCTGGTTCTATAGAAGGCATTCAGTTGAAACTTGGCACACATGTTCACCATCAAAAGAGTAACCTGTACTATCAAGGGGGTTAACTCTAGATTAATCATTGACTTTTTATCTAATATTCAGCACCCAAAGCTGAGCCGAGGCATCCGTAGGCATGACACCTGTAGGCAGTACTCTTGTATTCTAAACAACAACATTGATATAAAATCATGTTCATTGTTTTGTAGAATATAAAATTAGGTGAGTTTTTTGGTAAAACAAATTCAAAATAGATAATCAAATTTTGTAGCTGATTCTAATATGTTTTGTTAGGTAGTCATATAAAATTAAAATAGTCTAGATAATCAATTTGATTGCTCAGCATGAAACAGTTGTAACTGCCTATAAACATATAGGCAGTTACAACTGTTTCATGCCGAGCCATCGAATTTTTTTATTAAGTGAACAACTTGCATCCGTTTCAGCACGAGCCAAATCTCCGCCCAAACCCACACCCAAACCCGTGTATGAGGAGATAACTTCTAGCTACAGAAGAGAAAGCTATGAGAGAAAGGAGACCTATGAAAAGAAGAGATTTGTACCTGGTGACCCTCCAAAGTTCAAGGTCGCTCTACCCAAGGTCATTCAAGTTGAGGAAGGTGACAGACTTAGACTGGAAGCTAGAGCCGATGGTCTACCTGAGCCTACATGTAAGTATTGGGGGTATCTCTTTACTTTTAACCCTTTGCTGTTTAATCCCTGCATTTTACGTGCCTGTGATTTTATGATTGAAAAACATTGTGAAAAAAGAAGAAATTGCTTCTTACAAGCAATTTCTTCTTTCTCCACACTATTTTCTACCCTACTGAATGGTTATTTTTCAAATTAAATGCACATCTAATTTTCGTCTGCAAAACCTTTGAATTTGGACAGGTCCAAAATTTTGTAAAATAGGAAAGGGTTAAATTAATGAAATATATTTTGCTGGGTCAGCACAAAACTATTGTAAGTGCCTACATTTTTGTAGGCACTAAGAATTATTTTACACTGAACCTTTACCTTACAAATTAAAGTTTAGTTTTTTTCCAAAATTAATTGAGCCGTTTCTTTTTCATAACTGCAATATTAACACGAGTGTTTTGAACATGCAGTTTTAATTCCTGAAGAAAAAGAAAAGAAAAATGATACACTGATAGAAATTACCTTTTAATTTGAAAATCTTTTTCTTTTAACAGATAAAAAGTACTTACAAATCATTTGTATTCCAATTACAGTATAATGGGTGCATATGGGTCTGTTTGTTGAAGTTTTTGCACAATTTACATGATGCTCTGTCTCTGAAATAAAGATGGACAAATTTTGATTGTTTACTTCAGTGATCTGGTACAAAGGTAAACGAGACATATCACATGATATTCGTTACCGCATCTCATCACACTACAGCTCTGAGGTTCTCGAACTGAAGGAAGTTATGACATCAGACTCGGGAGAATATATCGTCAAGGCAACCAACGTCCATGGATCAGTGGAATCTAGATGTACAGTCAAAGTACAACGAAGAAGTCCAAGACGGGATGAGTATGTGTTCAAATTGTTCCATGATATTTAATTTTGTTAAGGTCTAATATCCTTTTTTATTGCATGGTTAAAAAAGTTCAGACATCATAAGCTATATAGTATTATTTTAGAAAGTTTTGAAATGCAAGTTAAGGTTTCTTATAATAATAAGTAATGATGATGAAATTTGGTTGCCAATTCAACAGGGGTCAACCAGTGGTTTCATTTCATTTCAAATACATACATCCAAGGTTAACCTCCACTAGAGGTCATATATATGTGTAGAAATTCAATATAATCAATTTTAGTACAGAAAATTTGCAACAAGAAAATAGTTGCCCACCCTACCACAGTCAGCTTTCCTGCGCTTAAAAAATTGTCTAAACAATTCACTATTCGTCCCTTTTTTGCATTAAAGAAAAAGAAAATTGATTTGTTTGTTTTTAGCTCCACTGGCTGAAAGCCACTGGGGCTATTGTCATGGCGTTGTGTCCGTCGTGCGTCCGTGCGTGCGGTCGTAAACTTTTTCTTTAAAAATCTTCTCCTCAGAAACTACAGGATGGATTTCAACCAAACTTCACAGGAATGATCCTTGGGTGACCCTCTTTCAAAGTTGTTCAAGGAATTTTGATCCAATGAAAAACATGGATTTAATGGGCGTGGCTAATTTCCAAATATGGTAAAAAGTGACTTTTCTCAGGTTCTAATAGATGGATCTGAATTAAATTTTACATGAATGATCCTTGGGTGACCCTTGATCAGTCTACAAAAAATTATTGTGATCAGATGAAAAATATGTATTTTATGGGCGGAGGTCATTTCTCTATATGTTATATAGTGGAAACTTTGAAAATCATTTTCTCAGAATCTAATGGATAGATATCAACCAAATTTTACATGAATGATTCTTGGGTGATCCTATATCAGTCTACCAAAAATTATTGTGATCGGATGAAAAATATGTATTTTATGGACGGAGGTCATTTCTCTATATGTTATATAGTTGAAACTTTGAAAATCATTTTCTCAGAATGTAAATGATGGATATAAATCAAACTTTATTAGTATGATCCTTGGATGATCTATTATCATGCAGCCTAAAATTATTGTGATTTGATGAAAAATATGTCTTTCATGGGCGGAGGTCATTTCCCTATATGTTATAATAGTGGAAACTTTGAAAATCATTTCAACATCAGTAGAACCCAAAATATCTAAAAATCTAGTCAAAACCTGGATTTACTATTACAAGAAATTCAAGCCTGTGGAGCGACACAAGCCATTCATGGCTTTCTAGTTTTTTTTTTGTTTAAGATTGATTTATTTTTTCATTATGTGCAAAACAAAAGATATATTTTCACGAGTGGCTTTGCCACTTGTGAAAATTTAGCTTTTGAAGTATGATTGATTTGTCTTTCATTGTGTGCTCTGCAAAAGTTATATTTTTATAAGTGAAAATATAACTGTTCACTCAATGTTATTCATTCACAAACAATTATCTCTTATGTAATTAATGAATAACACTTTTTTAATTTTCTTTCAGTGATGATGATTTGGCAGCTTTACAGGCAGCTGGAGCAGGTGAGAAACTTTTCAAATTCTCTCATGGAAATGTTGTAGAAACAAGACAGTGGAGAGTAAAAAGTCAATTTTGTCTATATATCTATATCCTTATAGACATAATTGCCCTTCAAATTTCCCACTCTTAACTTGTATGTCTATAGTTGGGAAATTCCTGGTTGTACTTTCATTTATCCATTTTGAGCTTGACCTACCATTACACAACTTTACATATCGTCAGTGAGAACCCATGACCAACTTGTATCTTTAGATTATTAAGCTGTAGCAACAAGGTTTTTTTTTATCCATTATCAATATTGATAGCTCAGTATGAAACAGTTGTAATTGCCTATACATATATAGGCAGTTACAACTGTTTCACATTTAGCCATCGGTATATGACTTGTTTCATAACAACTATATACTTTCTGTTTGACTTTCATGATTGTTGGTTCATCCTTGTTCTTCTCTATTGTTGCTTGTTGTTTGTCATACATTACGTTACATACCACATCCCCCCTTACAGATGGTCCACCTGAACAGATAGAAGGATTTGGTACAGTTTTTATCATTACATGCACAATGTCTTGTATCTCTATATATCACATGTACATATTGTATTGTCATTAATGTGACATTTCCAGCGATTTCACATGTGTGCTAGGCACAAACATTGAGTAGATTAGACAATGACACATTGAAATATATTTATACCCCCCACCTACGAAGTAGAGGG
This sequence comes from Fragum whitleyi, assembly GCA_948146395.1. Classification (NCBI taxonomy): domain Eukaryota; kingdom Metazoa; phylum Mollusca; class Bivalvia; order Cardiida; family Cardiidae; genus Fragum; species Fragum whitleyi. The sequence continues at coordinate 24,892,648 of OX411558.1, forward strand.
GGGTATATTGGTTTCACCATGTCTGTCTGTCTGTCCATCCGTCCGTCCGTCCATCCATCCGTCCGTCCATCCGTCCGTCCATCCGTCCGTCCGTCCGTCCGTCCGTCCGTAGACCTTTTCGTTTCCGGACTCTAACTCAAGAACCAAATGACTTACAATCATGAAACTTTATACAAATGTTCCTTATGACCCAAGGAAGTGCCCTATTGTTTTTGGGTCATGTAGGTCAAAGGTCAAGGTCACAGTCAGCCTTTGTTCAATTTTCGTTTCCGGACTCTAACTCAAGAACCAAGTGGCCTACAATCATGAAACTTTATACAAATGTTGCTTATGACCCAAGGAAGTGCCCTATTGTTTTTGGGTCATGTAGGTCAAAGGTCAAGGTCACAGTCAGCCTTTGTTCAATTTTTCGTTTCCGGACTCTAACTCAAGAACCAAGAGGCCTACAATCATGAAACTTTATACAAATGTTGCTTATGACCCAAGGAAGTGCCCTATTGTTTTTGGGTTACATAGGTCAAAGGTCAAGGTCACAGTAAATTTTTGTTCAATTTTTCGTTTCCGGACTCTTAACTCAAGAACCAAGTGACCTACAAGCATGAAACTTTATGCAAATGTTGCTTATGATCCAAGGAAGTGCCCTATTGTTTCTGGGTCATATAGGTCAAGGTCACAGTCAATTTTTGTTCAATTTTCATTTCTGGACTCTAAACTCTAAAACAAAGCGACCTAGAATCATGAAACTTCATGCAAATGCTACATATAATGACCTCAATTTTAGCTACAAACACATCCTGCACCAATAGCACTTGCATTCTGACAAAGCGCTTGTGGGGGGTATTAGTCCGCTCTGCGACAGTTCTAGTTCCTGACTGCCTAAAGAGGGATAAGGACCTGATTTATTTGGGTAGCACATAGTACTGCTTTTTTTAAGACTGTGCAGATGCACAGGCTGGCCAGAGGCTTTGCACTTATTTGAAACATGATGGAAATGTCACTAACAGCCTCATGGATGACTATCAAACTAATGAAGCTGTAAGAGAAATCAAATGTGTCTTTGTGTTGGATTTCCAACTAAAATAACCACAAAGCAAAGACTCTGACCAGCCTGTGCATTGGCACAGTCTGGCCAGAGTCTTCATTATACGTTTAGTACATTGACAAGGTCTCAAATTATCTGTAGACCATCAGGTAACTTTATATTTACGGTATGTGGCTGTTTAGGCTGCTCAATGTTTGCCCTTCATGCAAATTTCAAATTGTTGGAAATGTCATACACTGGCTCAAATTCAAATGGTATACTGAATCATCATAGAGATTTTATTAACAAAGCTTTCCATGTATCTTAGTAGAATGGCTATAATTCATCAATCTAAAATTGTTACAATTTTAATTCAATTTTTCAGTCTTAACTTCATGAACATACTTTAAAAATTGACTTAAAATTGAAATAATTTTAGATTGATGAATTTTAGCAACGCTATAGTAGAACTTTCGACAGCACTATTCATGGCTCAATGGCTCAGTGCAAACATATAGGCAGTTACAACTGTTTTACACAGAGCCATTGAAACTTTTGTGGATGGGCAGCAGATTTTTTACCTAAAGCTTTTATATAGGGGTATGTTCAAATCTCTGCTGAGAAGCACATGCTCATCCTTGAGAAAAGAATAGAAATGAAGGTCTCCATTTTTAAGAGGCAGAGATCAGAGGTCTTAAGTTTGATTACCAGGATTGGCTATCAATCTTGAATTATCCATAGGTCCATACTATTAGTGCAAGCACTGGTGTATTCGCCAGGAAGGCTCCAAAGCAGGATCTAGAGGGATTAACCTATTTTGTACTACTTTCTTTCCCAATTGATGTAAACCAATAGGTTTAGAACTTAAGGTAGTGGACCCGAAATTGTTCCGCAACATTTTGGAACTCACGATCTTACACAATGTTGACAGAGGTTTCCTAATGAAAATCATTAGGAAACCTTGGTCAACACTGTTAAAGTTCATTACTTCCAAACGTTGTGGAACAATTATGGGTCCACTACCTTAAAAAGAAAGGTACATGAACATTACTGAAAGTTACTTGCAGCTTCAATATTTGATCATTTCAGTAATCAAGAATATGTTTTACACTATACATGTATTACTAACAATGCATATTACTTACAATGTCTATTAGAAAAAAAATAAATCTCTCACAAAAAACATGTTACTATCTTTGTAGTGTTGTGCAAAGTAATCATAGATCAATATTAATTAAAAAAAACTTAATTAATTTACAGTACATAGAATAACAATTTATTTTACTCTTATATCTCTTTTTGTATGTCTTCACAAAACTAAATGCACAAAAAATATTATCATACTCTAATGCATATTATGATAGCTATGCACTTGTAAGTAGAAATATTGAAATAGAGTTTATATAATAACTCCAAATTTGTCTCACATACAAAAGTTTTGCATTCACATGATCGGCCCTATTTGTGTCAAAAGTTTCAACTTATAAGCAATACTAAAAAAGATGCTTGATGAAAATAAATGCACACAATTTTTTGAATACTCTAACTGAATTTCTTTCTCCATGATAATTTTAATTTGTAATGGAAATGTTACAATGATCTTTGATTTCAAAAGCTCAAAATGAAGTATTTGGTTTAGTTTTTGTTTGATATTCTCTATCAAAACATTTTTTCACTCAGCTAATTAGAGTGCTTTAACATTGTGAAAAATTACTAGGTGTTCAAAAAATGTTGTGTGAAAAATTAATAGGTACGACCTATTGTTTAATTATTGCCAGACATTCATAAAAATTGCTCATTATATCGGAAGTCCAGTGCTTAACAGTTGTAACTGCCTACAAACATATAAGCAGTTACAGCTGTTATGCGCTGAACCATGGATATGGTTTATACTTATTTTATGTACACAAAAATTACTAAATGAATATTGCTATTATTCTTATTATAGCTCCATTCTTCATGAAACCACTGCCACCATCCATCGATGTCATGGAAGGCTTTAATGTCCAGATGGATTGCATCATTGAAGGCAGTGTAGAACTCGTCCAATACAAGAGCTCAAATATCCGTGCCATGCAACGAGAATTCGCAACCAGAGGGTTTGAAGGCCGTTACAAACAACTATCGCCGATTGACCTACCAACACAAAGACCTGGTAGAAGGTCTATGAGTCTCAAAGCTCCGGAGTTTGTTAAAAAGCCACAAGATGTAGAGTGTGAGCTTGGCGATACAGCTACGTTTGAATGTGAAGTGACTGGAATACCCACCCCAGATGTTGTTTGGTAAGTTCTAGTATCACACATAATGATAGGGATTGTTTACCGGGAATCCATTGTTAGGTGCTCCAGCTGCCGCGATATTACTGAAAAAATGTTGAAAACGGCATTAAACTCCATTTAATTAATCATACCAATCTTAATCAGAATTTAGGGAAATAAAGTTACTAAATAATTAACCTTCATCTTGCCAAATGTGGTATATTTTGCTTTGAAAGGAGGTAAATTAAAAGATTAGCGTGCACATGTGCTGTCTGATTTTAGTCTTTATCACCTGATCTTTCCTTTTTAAACCAGAAAAGTTTAAAAATCATATTTTCAGAAGAAAAAATGACTGGCAATTGATGCATTCAGTGATTTCAGCACATTGGTTGTAATAAGACTTTTCAAGGGTTTTATACAGCATGGCAAGGGTTTAGACTTTTATAAGTAATGATTAATTTCGTTCTGAAGAAAAATTTAATGATACTATCTCAAACATGATATTTTACATTTTTTAATTTAAGAACAAATTGTTCGTATTTTGTACTGCTTAATTCATTTAACCCTTGTCATGCTGAGCCCTGAATAGATTTGGCAGGAGGTAAAGACAAAGATCAGCCTGCACATATGTGCAGTCTGATCTTAGTTTTTAGCTTCTTATAATCCTTTTTAGACCAGAAAAGTTAAAAAAAAAAGCACTTTGAAAATAAATACAGTCAAACCTGTCTTAAGCAAGCACTAAAGGGACATTTAAAAAGTGCTTGCTAAAGACAGGTGCTTGATTAATACAGGTCAATTTAAGTGCAGTTGGTTCACTTTGGAACTCGATTGATGCTTGCTTAATACAGGTTGCTTGCTGAATACAGGTGGCCGCTAAGACAGGTTTGACTGTAGTGACTCACAAGGAGTGCATCCAGTGCTCCAGCACTTTGGTTTTAATGCAATTTGCCAAGGATTTTATTCAGCATGACAATGTCTTATAATCTTAATCACCTGCAGGTTGAAGAATGGACGTCAACTCAGCTCTGGAGAAAATACCCAAATACGCACCATTGGTGATCGACACAAACTACGCATTATGTCTGTGTCCGCATCAGATGCTGGCAATTATATTTGTACAGCGACTTCTGATGCTGGAATGAAATCTTGCTCTGTGACCTTGACTATAAAAGGTAAGCATTGATTGTTATTCATGCAATTTCTACTACGGCTGGAGTAGGATATATTTGGTGAAAAAAGTGGTAGTGGAAAGTTTTTTTCTCTTCATTGAAAAACGTTTTAAGTCAATCCAAAACATTGTAATTACTGCTTATTTGAGCTGTATTTGCTAGATTGTCAATTTTCTTCCCAAAGCTTGTAATTACAGCTTTACACAAGCTGTAGTTATAAGGTTTAATCCTTGGCTGTTTAATCCCTGCTTTTTACCTGCCTGTGATTTTATGATTGAGAAACATTGTGAAAAAAGAAGAAATTGCCTCTGACAAGCACTTTCTTCTTTTTCCACACTATTTTCTACCCTACTGAATGGTTATTTTCAAATTAAATCCACTTTTAATTTTCATCTGCAAAACCTTTGAATTTGGACAGGTCCAAAATTTTGTAAAACAGGAAAGTGTTAAGGAGAAAAACAATGATAATATCATTGTTTTTCTTCTTAACACTATTATTATGTTGGTCATCCATGGTCAAAGGTTCTGTGAGTGAACAAGATTATCTCCTTGAAATCAACTTAGGAATTAATCTCCCAGTTCTTGAAGTAGATACCTGTTAACCCTTGTCATGTTGAACCCGGAATATTCCTGCTTTGGCAGGAGCTATAGACAAACATCAGCATGCACATATGTGCAGTCTGATGTTAGTCTACACCACCTGTTTCTCACTTTCAAACCAGAATTGTCAATAGATTTAGTTCTACAAATAAAAATTTACCTACAATTGGCACTTTCAGTGCTTTTTGCCCTTTGATTTTGATGCAAATTTTTAGCCAAAATTTATTCAGCATGACAAGGGTTAAGTTTCTCATTATTCAGAGAACTCGGCCAAACAATGTTGTACGTTTAAATTGGCACTCAATACGGTGTTATGCTAGGGTCTCAAATTTGTTCAAATCAAATATCCATAATAAACTGAAATTCTAACAAATTGAATAATACTTTTTGTGAAAGAGATATCTTTTTCTTTTTCAGGTTCACAGCAGGAAACTTCTAAATTTGTTGTTGACCTTGAACCTAAAACAACCGTTGCCCTTGGCAAACAGACCAAGTTAACCTGTGTTGTAAAGGATGACATCAAAAGTGCTGTATGGAAGAAAAATGCTACAAATGTAAGCTAAATTGGATTGTAAAAATGTCTACTTTATAAGACATAGATAATCCTGCTTTTTGACACACTTTGATAAATTGACTTTGAAAAACATTGTGAAAATGAAGGAATTGCTTGTCACAAGCAGTATCATCATTGACTGCACCATTTATTTACCCATAAGATATATTTTTTACATTTTATCCCCTAAAAAGTGTCTCATGAAATTTCTTTGAAATTTACTTTTGTTTGCCTAATACATAACAATCTGCTTTTTTACTTCCTTGAAGCAGCAAACAGATGGTGTAGACTAGGATCAGATTGATTTATGTGCAGGCTGATCTTTGAATCATATCAAAACAGAAATATACTGTATATAGAAAGACAATGGTGAAAAGGTTAACAAATGCTCATTTTAAGGCTGAAAAGGCTTAAAAGTCAGTTTCGATATAGCTTTTGAAATTCACTATTAGGATGAAAGAATCAAAGTAAATTGAAATTTACGATGGTTTTTGCTTAGCAATTACCATTTCATTCGAAATCTAGGTGCATTGTCTTCTTTAATTATAATACTAAACATTTGACCAGTTGATGACCACAGGCCAAACTACAATTCAAAATCCAGGTGCTATAAAGTTGTAAGCACTTATACAGTGTAAAAGCACTTACAGCATATAAGCATTGGAATTTCAAAGTGCGGCTTAATTTTGAAACATTTTATTTTGGTGATTACCTTTAAGTCAAATTTAAGGGTCAGCGCAACACTTTTGTAAGTGCCTTTATATCTAAAGGCACTTACAATAGTATTGCGCTAACCCCTCATTTGTGTTTGATCTCTTTGGAGAAAACTACTAACTTAGAAAAGGAAATGAAATGATTAACCCTTTGCTGTTTAATCCCTGCTTTTTACGTGCCTGTGATTTTATGATTGAGAAAACATTGTGAAAAAAGAAGAAATTGCTCCTGACAAGCACTTTCTTCTTTTTCCACACTATTTTCTACCCTACTGAATGGTTATTTTTCAAATTAAATCCACTTTTAATTTTCGTCTGCAAAACCTTTGAATTTGGACAGGTCCAAAATTTTGTTAAACAGGAAAGAGTTAAAGGAATTGTTTATCATGATGCTCTGTTTGCTTAAGGAGTAACAAAGAATTCTATGTATATTTCTACGTAAATTTGCGTAGTTGGTTGATAAATTCTTGATTTTGGGATGCTTGTGAAAAATAGAAAGAAAGAAAGTACCATAGTGCTTCAAATGATTAGATAGATATTGTTAAAGTCAAATGATTGTATTCAAGTATGATTTTACAATAATGCTTCAAAGAGCAAGAAATTATTCTAAAAGTGGTACCAGTATATTAAACATTTATTTGATATAGAGAAAGGAACATGCCACAAAAGATGTTTGAATATCTTTTAATTTTCTAAAACTAAATGAGAATATCCAAGTTTTAACATTCACATGGATGAAGACTTGGAGTATAATCAGCTCATTGTGAGTATTCAGTGTAGGTCTTTGATGGATATAAAATAAATGTTTTCTTACTCTACTGAGAATTTACTCATACTTCAAATTTGAATAGATATAATTAGGATGCAAATTGATGTTGTGGATGATTCCTTTTTCTGTGACTAGTAGCAAATTTTTTCTCAGTCTAACCTTTTTTCTGATCTCATTATGATGCATCTCTTTAAAGGCCAAGGTCATCTATCAAGGTGGAATATCATGAAAATTTGCTGTTTCTTAACATGTATTCTTCATACACAAATTTTGTTTCCACTACAGCTGACTGAAAGCGATCAAATCAAGATCAGCCAGGAGGCTGATGGAACCCTCGAACTAGTCATACCAGACACGAAACCTGACGATGCCGGCACATATAGCTGTGCTGTTACCATGGTTACTGGAGAGACTCTCACAACCTCGGGAACCCTTGTTGTATTAGGTAAACTTCACCCTTTTGTAGTTTTATGTTCTTATTGATTTATGAAAACAAGATATTTTGGCAGAGAATGTAAAGAAACACATGCCTGATACACTGTGTTACAAGTATTGAAATTGCATGTAATGTTTACCCGAATAAATGTTGCAATGTAAATTGTAATTATTGCAATAATTCATAGTGAATGCAATGTTAACGTAAATGAATAAATTCAATAATAAATGCTAACTGACACAAATATATTATTCAGTGGTGTACATATATTTTTCACTCACATCCATATATTGTTCACTAAATGTTTCTATTGGTGAAATAAAAACACATATTATTCTCTGACACCCATACAGTTAATTGTTTCTAGTACATATATGTGTTTATACTAGAGACTAAAACAGTTAGCCAGCTGACTGATGTAACAAGCTTATAACTAGTTGAAAATTTGCTAGCCATTGCAATTCCAAGTATAATCATGATTCAATTATAAGAAAAGAATACATGCAAATGTACCAAGTGAGTTTTGTCAATAGCTAGGGAAAGCACAGGCATAAAATAAAGTTTTATTATCACATTCATTTACAGAAAATGGAGACTCAAATGGTGAGGGAAATGGAGCACCGGTCTTTATTAGTCAGCTTAAAGACAAACATGTTAGAGATGGAGATGCCGTGACTTTGGAATGTGAAGTCACCGGAACTCCTCGACCACAAATCTCCTGGTTCAGGGGTAAAACGGAGATCCTTGACTCCCAAGTAAGAAACGCACATTCTTAGATATTTGAATTTTTTTTTCTCAATAAATTTTAACCCTTTCCTGTTTTACAAAATTTTGGACCTGTCCAAATTCAAAGGTTTTGCAGACGAAAATTTAAAGTGGATTTAATTTGAAAAATAACCATTCTGTAGGGTAGAAAATAGTGTGTAAAAAGAAGAAATTGCTTGTTTTCTCAATCATAAAATCACAGGCGCGTAAAAAGCAGGGATTAAACAGCAAAGAGTTAAGACCATTAAAAATGAAATTTATCTGATAAGTAAAACAGTCTTGAGATAGAGAAACTACTTCTTTTTTTATACTCCACCAAAGGTGGTCATATATTAATATCATCTTCTCTGTTTGTCTGTCCTTTCCAACACATGTTGGTAAAACCACATCTTGTTAATTAGCAACTCCTCCTACAAATTATGTTAGGATTTGAACGAATTTTCACGGGATGTTTCTTGTCACTTCCCATGGTGCATATTTTTGAGATTTGGTAATTTTCTTCCACTCAATCATATGGTGTTGTATAATGTGACTCTGGCACTCTTTTTTTTATCTACAATTAATTGAATACATCTCAACATAACATAAAGTTAGGACATGAAAATTTTGAATGCAGTTTCACATATATGAAGTTTAGCCTAAATGAAAGAAACAGGATCTTACTGGAAACAGACAAACTACGGTATACAAAATCATCTCTTTTCTCAATGAAATAGCCATTCCACTGTTACATGAACAAAGAATTATATAGATTAGATGCTTATAAATTGGGTCAATTGGAATTAAAATTGATAAAAAATACTTCCTTTTGAAGGAAAAGACCCTCAAAATCATTTCATAGATTCATTATTATCTTGTGTTACAGGATTTCCAAATCTCCAACATTGGAAACAAATGTAAACTGGATTTACTGGATGTGTTCCCTGAGGACGATGGTCAATATTTCTGTAAGGCCGTGAATGAAGGAGGGGAGGCAATCACTTCATGCATGCTTACTGTGGAAGGTAGGTGTTATCTCCCTTTGATATTCAACCCAAGACTAGAGAGAAAGTAGGTGGTTACTGGTCCACATCACAATATGTTGCAGCACCCAGTTTTGGAGAAAAAAGTTTTTCTTTTAAGATAGAAAACATTGAGGTAAATGAAGAAATTGTTTATCAAAGCAATTTCTTCATTTACCGCAATGATTTCCAAAGCTGTTTTCTTGAGGGATTTTAAAAAATGTGATTGTATGAGAAATGCTTAATATTGAATGTTGTACAATAAGGTTTAACATCAATGAAATAATGTGACCCGTCACACAAAAGGGGACCATCTAGGTGGTTTGTAAAATTTGGACCCTAGTCAGACTGTCCGGACTGTACAAACTGACTAGGGTTGAAACCTTTTTGTACTTGGCTATATTTCAGAGTCTAGAACAATCAATCTACTTTCCTGTGTAAATTTATTTGAAATGCGGCCTCTGGATGAACTGTACAGGAACCAATCCCTTTTACAAATATTTATTCAACGGAATTTCAAGATGGTCCTTTTTTCTCATGACAAGTTACATATCAAGGGGGCAGTGCAAGACTGTACTAAGTGTATATACAATGTATATACACTTAGTACAGTCTTGCATAGTACCCTCCATATATGGAAGAAAAAAAGAAAATTGATGAAAAGAAGATATAGAAAGCAATTTGAATTGTGCTGAATTAGGAAATTAAAAAATAAGTTAGAAAATATTGTGAGAAATACATAAATCAAAAGTTGCAATTTTTTCCTTACCTCTAATATCTTAACTAAATTTTGCATTGTTTCGTTTTTGATTTAATGTCTTTCTTCAATAAATCATTTTGCAATTATTTGTTAGAGTGTTTATTAGCTTTTAAGGCTAAATTTCGTGAAATTGTTTAATATCCTAACAAATTTATTTTATGTGGGGTTCATAAGGCTCATTTGAAAAAATCTGTAATCAAACATTTTCTTTCTTAAGAACACATTCTTTCAAAAGGAGGACAAAATGCATTCAAAAACCTAGCAATGGTCCCCTACTTTGCACATCAATGACTCGGCTGAAACTAGTTGTAACTAATTGTAAACATGATTCGAGAGGTTATTGCAAGACTTTTGTAAGTGCCTGTATATTCATATCGGCAGTTACAAAACAGTTTCGTGCTGAGCCATTGACATGCAATTTTTAAACACAGGTTTCAAGATGACTTTAATGTCTACAAATTGTTACAAAGCTATTTCAAATGATCCTTTGTGGTCTCATGTGTTTGATTTATAAGAATTTGTTTCATATATTTTCATTTCCAATTTATTTTCATCCTTCGTATATTGTTGTCATGACAACCATGGTATGTTGTTGTTGTTTTCCTCACCAATTTTGATATTGTGTTTTTTCTCCTTCATTTTTCCCTCAGAAGATCTGTCATTCACTCTTGATTCTACCATTGATTCGTCCCACTCATCTATCTATCCACTCACCAGGGGTAAGCTTCCTCGTATAACTGTAGTCATGGTAACCTAGAGCTTAGATATATATTTACATGTGACCAGGATAAGGAACTTTTCGACACATAATTATAAATCAAAAAGCAAAATTCTCTTGTCAATAACCATAGGGCATTTGTAGCAGTTTTAAATGTTTTACATACAATATTAAACATAGAAAATACTACAAATGCACTGTGATGATAAGGTTTTCGGTTTGTTGGAAGTATTCTTTTACATTTATGTAATGGTCATTCTACCTTACCTTACCACCATTGTTGGAATATCTTTTCTCAAACCTAAATACTTTTTAGGCCTGTAAGCACTTAGACTTAAAATGATTTTATCAAAACTGACTGGTCCCATACCTATAGATGCTATGAAGCTGCTTAAAACATTATCCCTTTTGCTCTATCTAAATGTGTCCGAGAAAAGCAGGGTATTTACCATTTTTACCAAAATGCAATAAATACAAACATTTATCCTTAGATGTAAGAAAATTTTAAATTAATTCTAACTATAGTCTGTAAAATTTAAGAAGGTTGAATAATATCAGTAGTAATTGGTATTTCCATATAGACTTTAGCTACCCGTAAAAAATTTCCATGATAAAAAAGGAACATTGCTGTTTCAAATACATGTAAATTTGTATAGCAGTTGCCTCATAATTTTGTGGATGGTAAATGCTGATCTTGCTGGACACTTTGGCCAATTCATTTTCCATATACTGTATGCCTATTTAGCTATTTCCAATCTGTTGAATTTCGTAGTACATTATTAGCTCATTATTTTGCCATTTTATTTTGAACCCGTAACATCACATTCCTTTCTTTTGATTGTCAGCACATTCTAACACGGAACATTTTCAGTTGATGCTTTGCAATTTAATTATCATGGCTTGATTATCATTTTAGGCTTAATTTTCTTATAAGCCTTGTCTATTTCTGTTTCTTTGCTTGATCTTACTGTTGTATGATAAACAACATTATAAAATACAATATTTTATTTTAATCTGTGTCGTAAGACAAATATAAGTCTACACATTTGTGAAGTCTGATCTTAGTCTTTACCCCCTGATTTTCTTTATTTCTAGGTCAGAACAGTCTGAAAATCATGATTTTTAAAATACAATGTAATTACCGACTCACAATGAGTGCGTCCAATGCTTTCAGCACTTTGATTTTATTGCAAGTTTGCCAAGGTTTTTATTCAGCATGACAAGATTTAATACCATATTTATAGAAGACAATATCTGTGAATTTCATATTAAAAAATGTAGTAACAATATGTTTTTAAGTTTTGTCAATATATAACTTCTTTGAAATACATCACTTAAAAGAGATTATATAGATAATCTTACCTGATGGATTATTTAATGATGTGCAAGCGATGACATTAATATTTTAATTCCATAATCTCCCGGCCTGATAGGGATATATCTCAGTTGAATCTCTCTTAATCATATTAATATTTAAATCCCTGGGATTTTACTTATGTGATTTTGTCACTTAATCTTGGGTTGGACGTGTTTTAAAATAGACAGTGTTTGCATCTCTGGATCCTCTTATAGTTTCAAACACTGAGGACATGTTATCACTGGCAGGTGTAATGTTGTATCAAGTTTATAAGTAGTAACAGTCCATCTAGCTAAAGTGACCACCTGTGTTAAGGAACCATCCCTAGTAAGGGACCATGCTCAATAGTCCCTTTGACAAGAGCGAAATCTCTTAGGAACATATGTTTTGTCACTTATTTTCACTTTAATTATTTCCTATAATGTGATAACTCACTAGAATTGTCTTGGTGAGACGTTTCTTAATGAGTTCTGACATCATAGGATTCAGTTTGAATGAAGAAGTGGTATTTATGCACTTTACTTGGTTGGTCATTGTCGATTGAAACTAAAAAAGTATATTAAGCGACCATTCTCCTAAGAAACCACTTTTATGCGGTGCCATTGGCAGTCACTTAATAGAGATCTACTGTAACTTTAAAAATACCCTCTATCTGGGGTTTGACTATATTGTACATACATTATATTCCTATTTGGTGTCAGTCCAAAACGCTTATTGAAGCTGTAGCAGGTTATTGAAGCTATTGTTTTGGATGCAAGGAATGGGATTTGGTGTTTTCTTCTTGCAAAAACTTAAAAATATTTATAATTTGTAAACACCAAAAATTAAACTTTGTCACCAAAGCTGCTTTTCCACCTTTGTATCTATCTAACTAGTATGTAGAGCATATTTTCATATAAATAAATCAAATAGATTTAAAAGGAATTTAACAACTTTTGTCTTAAAAGCTTTCTGAACAATATAATACTCATTACCCTAGAAGTAAATATATTCTGTACTTAAAGAGGTTTGCACTTGCCACTTGGAATCTTATTATCAAAATAAAATAAATTATTGTAAAAGAGTCAGGGGATCAGTCTGTTTGTTTTACATTTGAAGGGGATCAGTCCTTAATCTGATTTTAAAATGATTAATATTATGTTGGATTAGTAGCTTTAAGTATGTAACTTTATGACATATGAACTTATATCACCCTGGATTAGATTTGTAATATAGACACAAGTTACTGAAACCTAATCTACTTTTAATACATTTCATTGCAAGTTTGATTGTAATCAAACACCTGGGATACTGTGGGTGGGGTAATATTATGTTCATGCACTACAAAAATGATATTCATGTTCTTACTAGCTCAGATTCATTTTTAAGACTCGTGTACGTTTCCTGTTGGAACATGTTCGCAGGAACCGTAATAGTTCTGCAACATTTCAGCACTTATGAACTTTCACAATGTTGACCCTGGTTTCCTAATGAAAATCATTAGGAAACCTCGGGTAACAATGTTAATGTTTATTACTTCCTAAACGCTATTACGGGTCCACTAACTTAAATATTGACCACAATTAATAGAATTTCAATGAACAGGATTGACAGGATTGATATTATAACCGAATTGATTAATTTTGCAAAGCTATATTGAATATTGTTTGTTTCAATTTCTTTTATGCTTTTTGATGGATTATTGAGAAATAACAGTACTTTATCATTTGATAAACCCAAACTTTAACCAGTGAAATTATCATTAACTTATACCCGCTAATTAATCTAACATTATCTAAGCTGAGTCCAATAAGTGATGTCATCATGAACGTTGCATAGCAAGCATGTACAAAATGGCACTCTGCCACTCGTGAAAATATAGCTTTTGTTGCTAATATATAAGAGAGTTGTGCCTGGCATTTCCAACAATTTCACATGTATGCAAGGTTCAAAATTTGAGCAAAGAAGACTAATACACAATGCAATAAGAATATATGCTGACCTCCTACAGAGCTATTAAGACCTTACCTTTAAATATAGCGCAGCGAAGACTCTGGCCAGACTGTGAGGCTGCAAAATCAATTTATGATGGAAAAGAGTCAATCCGGATAAATGTCACTTAGTGCCCTTATCATTTCAGTAATACAATACATATTTAAATGGCAAACATTCAAACTATTTCAAATATTTTCATTCTGATGTCAGATCACATACATCGTCGACAGATATTCAAAGACACATAATTGTTCTGCTGGGTGAATTTGGCTCTATCGTATTAGCTGCAAATGATTCTAGTTTTTCCATTATACAGCAGGAATAAAACCATAGATACCGTATTTCCCCTAATAATAAGGCCCTCCCTAATATGTGGCACACCTACAATTATTACTAAGAAAATCAACTTCAAATGCCTAAATTTTAAGAACTTTTTTGAAACTTCTCTTATTCCTCTAAACAATCATTTATATGATTATCAAGGTCAAACTAATAACAAAAATACAGTGGGAGGGGGGGGGCATTAGTGTTTTTCAAACACTTCTTGCTTGAGATGAATTTTTATCTTTTTATCATAGGGAAATAATTTGTATCCTTGCTATTAAAATACCAGCCAGTTAAAAACATACTGTATTTCCTCAAATGATAGCACCCCACCCCCCACCCCCCCCTGATAGAAGCACCTCTTTACTTATTTCTAAGAAAAAACACTACAAATGCCTAAATTGTGGGAGCTTTTTGAGACTTCTTCTCTAATTTGAGATGAATTTCCTCCAAACAATCATATATATGATTGTTTAGAGGAAATACACCTCAAATTAAAGGGAGGATGGCCTAAAAGACATAAATTTAATGATTTTTTTTTTTTAAATCAGAAAAATGCATACTAAATAAAAGCTTCAGGATCATGTTATTATAGCTCCTGCGAGAGTTTATTCGGAGAAATACAGTATCAAGTTTTTGATGCAAACCAGGCTGTTAAAGCCTACAGGAAATAGTGGATCCAAATCTGTCCATGATATATGTGTGTGTATTTCCGTTAAATTATCGTCGCTACCGTAGCACATGCCCATATGAGCGGTGCCCCCAGAAGACGGTTAGTTGTTAGGGAGGATAGTGCAAGGATACATGACGAAACTACTGCTGAGATCTGCCATGGTTCTTTAACATGCTCCATGTGAAGCACTGTCTCAGGGGGCCGCGATTGAATGTCTCATCCGAAAGACTATTAGTTTGTTAGTGTGCCAGCCCGGGTTTGAACCCACAACGTCAAACTCCAATGGTTTTGAAGTCCAGTGCTCAATCAACTGAGCTAATCAGGCTGACAAATGATATATAGACATAAAGGTTGCATATTAACATTCATCTGATTGATTAAATTACTGTGACACAACAAAACTAAATAATTATGTTTTGTCAATATTATTTTTCATTCATGAAAATAATTTTAAAGATTGGGTGTTATGACATTTTGAAGGGCATTAATAATTAGCTGTCAATGGCCTGTTCATTCATTCTGTTTTGGATATGACAGCGTTAAACTGTGGTAGACCATGTCTAACAGGCGACAGACAGACGGGTGATTAAAACAGCCTTAATTATCATGGTTAATTAACCTTTAAAACTGATTTGTAAATACCTGAACTCTGCTTCAAAAGATTGAAAAAAAAAATGATATTTTGATGCATTTCAAGTCTGTTGTAATTATCAGGAAGAAAAAGAATGAATTAATTGCAGGGCTGGTAACATTTAATGTGAAAACAAGAACTATATATTTATGGCAGTTAATTGGACTTATAGATTATAGAAAAACAAAAAAACATGAAAAAGCACTATTTGTTTGTAAAAGTTCATGTAAAAATCAATCCAATTAAAGAAATAAGAGAGAGATAGAAAAAAGTGTTTTATATTGGTCACAATCCACACGCCCATATACATAAAAAAACAGTAACAATAAATGATCTTTAAGTATCACATTGAAGCTGTATATTTAAGAGATGCCTGTCTCTTACAAATTATGATAAAAAAATGGAAAAACAATTTCCTTATTTGGTATTAAAAGCTACATGGGTTTGACAGAAAAGGTTAATTTTCCAATGTTCAGTAGGATATCATTGATGGTGAACACCGATAATGAATGTGTTTTAGACAGACAAAATCAGTCATGCCCTTTATGGCGCATGTCCATGATCATCCCCTTTGACTGTTCAGCCCCATAATTACAAAGATTGGGTCCCTAAAAAGGTCAACAACCATTAATCAATCCCTTTTGGCAAAAATCTGATGCCTAGAAGGGGTAAAAGTTTTAAGTCACATGATGATGGTCACCTTATTTGGAAACTATGTCACATGATGATGGTCAGCTTATTTGGAAACCTATCAAGGTTTAAATGCCACAATGGCTGATGGGTAAAAATCATAACTTGAATTCTCAAAGCCATTAATATGAGTTTTTACGGCTTTTTCCTCACAACCAAACCAAATTACTTGATATACGCACACTAATATATATATTATACATGGTATATGGGAAATTAGACACAAATGTCAGCAAGTGTCTTTTTCCCATGTATCCTGACACATGATTTTCTATCTGACTAAGACCACACTTTTCTAAAGTTGTCTCTATTTTTTACCTGAACTGCTAAACAATGAAAAAGATTAAAATTCACTGTGATATTACTGTAATTATGTGTAATTATTCTAAAATTAATTATAAATTCTATTTACATTACTTATTGCAGACCTTTTGCATTTTTGCTACTGTAGAAAGTCTTTTGGAAAAAACAGTCAAATGAAGCGCTTGTCATCTTTTTGAGATGACTCAGCTCACAAAAACTGCCGAGATTCATGTGTGTAACATTCTACCATTGTATATCTGTAAATACAGCACTCAGAGTTGTATCTATGATATATAATAATTCTGAAATTTTGTTCTCTGATTGGTCAATTTTCTTCAAGCGTGGTCTAAAAACTGTTTATTGAACTCAAAGGTACTAACCTACCATTGCAAAGGTTGTGATAAAAAAGGAAAGTAGTTTTTTGTGTGATCTTTTGTATTCAAAAATCCATTAACTAAATACTTAACAACTAAGTAGGACTAATTTTCCATTGTAATATAGGGTCTTGTCTAAATAATGACCTCATTTGGAGTACAGAATTATCTCTTCTTTTCAAGATGGCCTCAAATTTGTTTGTGATACCCCTTCTTCATAATTTTGAATTCAGATTGCTTTATTTAGACCATGGTTAAAGTATACAATGTTTGGTCCAGTATTTTTATGGGTATTTGGTGCAGTATAATTAAGTAACATGACTCTATTTAAGTTAGATTATAACTTATATCAACTGTGAGATCTATGTCCTTAAATGCTATAGTGTTTTCTTATCCTATCATTTACCAAACAATAACAGTTGGCCATGCATTAGAATTTGTCTGCCTATTTGGTAGTGAGTCCAACTCATTCTAGAGGTCCTGGGTTCGATCCTCAATGGCGGCACTCACTCTTTCCGACTATTAGTCTCTCGCCAATGGGTTGATAATCGTAGACCTATGTGAGATAGCAGCTGGAGGCAAGGAAAGGATGTCATGGTTGTACTGGTGAGAGAAATACAAGGAATCCATTATTAGGTGCTCCAGCCTCCATGATATAAATGAAAAAAATGTTGAAAGCAGTGTTAAACTCCATTTAATCAATCAATAGATTAGAATTGCATAACCTTTTTCTCATTTAAAGCAAATGTGGTGATACATTTCAAATTTTTTAACAAAAGTACCATTTACTGCAATTTACTTTATTTATTTTCTTCATGGAGGTGATTACAATTTAGCAGCGTATACATCAATATTATCAGTGTCCTGTGTGACTTTGAAATTATAATAGGGATAGATTTAAGTCAATGGCTAAAGCCTGAATTCTAACCACATTGCAGGACTTGCTCTACTCAGAATTACTCAACATTGTCTTTGAACAATGCATTTAAGGACCAATGAAACTCAGTCCTAAAAACTTTGTTTGTGTTTCTCATACCAAAGGAGTACATACATCTACAATTATCATTGTGGTTTGACTCTTAGTATGCATTTAAAAACTTGATTCCATGACAAATTCAATATTCATTTGGCTGCCGGTATTTAACTTAAAGTCATACAAATTAAACAATGTATCATCAATCCAGGGTATCTTCCGTTTGACTTTGGCTTTAACATCTCTATATCTATAAAAAATTTATGCGACTATTTAATATCCTGTGAAGTCTTTGGTTAAATCTAGAACTCAAGTACATGAAAACTTTGAGGTTTGCCTGACCATACCAATTGTGTGCCATCAATCCAGGGGGTCTTTTCAAAGCTTGGCTTCTCTATCTCAGTCAATATGTGATTAGGTATTCTCTCCAAATAGTGGACATGGTCAAAACACTTGAGATAGATTTAGTTTTCACCTGTCATTAGCCTCGGAATCAGGCCCTGTTTTTAGAAGTTTTGATATCAGGGTAGTTAACCAAGCTGGAAGTTGTTTTTAACTGACTGATACCAGTCTAAGCTGTCATGTGAGTTATCTTTGGCTGCACCTTCTTGCTGGATGTAAACAAACTAGTTGATTATGATGAAATATCCGGCCCCAAGCTTGACACTCTCTGTGATTTGTTGTTAAAATCCCCTTAACTTATTATGATTGAATACTAACCTAAGAAGACATATTGTTGTAAAATCGGGTACTTACCTCAGCTTTGACCTGGTATTATTCCTCCAGAATAAACCAGCAAAGAGTCGTTGCAGTTCCGTACAACCCTAGGCTTCTTAGTTTCCGTACCCGAGGCACAAATTACGTTGTAATGGCTTCCCTTGCAGTTCTTCGATGACCTCGTCATCATGTGACGTCTAGTGCTGCTAAAACCCAGGAAATCAGCTGGCCTATCAGCGCCGCTATTCTGGGAGAACCAACCACTAGGGCAAACATGTCCCATTTTACCACAATATACTAAAACTTGCTCTTTTCTCTTTAAATTTATCTGTCATAGGGAACTCAATTTTTGTCAAGTATATGTGGGTAGAAAATGAAATGTCCTCAGAGAGTCCTTTGAAAGGTACTAAGATAATTCTACACATTGATGGCTCAGTGCAAAACAGTTGTAACTGCCTATAAACATATAGGCAGTTACAACTGTTTGGAACTAAACCATGGAACTGTCCAATACATCTATGCAATGCAGTGGTCTGCTGAGGATTTTGAGCCAATGGGGACAATAAAAAAAATCCTAAAAGATCGGCTACAAAAATTGCTAGGAAATTTAAACAAATTCGTAAAAAAAAGCTGCCATTAATTTAGAACCAAGCAGACAATGACCTATGGTCAGGGAAAACTGGTGAAATTAAAAGATTTTATGGGGACAATTGTGCAATGTAAAAGTAAAATTAGTGCTTATAAGAAATAGACTTTATCTATTTGCAGGGACCTCCAAAAATTTCCAAAGGGCCTGAAGATCCCAATCGTTGATTCTTTTGGATCCTATTTCATTAAAGTCCGACTAAATCCCTGATTCTAGTTTACTGAATCTTCCAGTTGTTCTGTACAAACATACCTTATATCAGTTGGCTCCTGTTTGGCTGTTCCCCTCTTGTGCTCATGTTAAGGGTCATTGAGATCTTGGTGATTTTCAACAATCTGCAAATAGATCAAAATGTAAATATGGTTTTCAATTTCAAATTCAATTCCCTTAAGTTTTTATCAAGATTTTAGGGTTTTCTGTATATTATTGCCATAAAACTGAGTCAGTGCTATAAATACATAAATATGTTCGTATCAGTTGATAGATTGACATATAGGGTTCTTATTAATGATCGAGTGATTTGTCAGTTAAAATTCATTGTTTCTCAAAGTCTGAAATTAAATTTATTTAAGAACTGCAAGATTTTATATTAATTATTATTTTTGCTGAAGAACTAATAGATTTAATTTAATTATTGTTTGTGATCAGCACACACATTGCAGAACTGCATTTTCAAAGCTAAGGTACTCAAGATAGCTTTGTTTGAAGTTTATGATATACAGGTGATTTTCAAGTGTTTTCCTCATTATTTTATTCTGATAAAGGTTTGTTTACAATTTCTAGCCTCATAAAAGGACAGTTTATTTGGTCAACTGCAACCCCCTGCAAACTTTTAATGAAATGAACAAATTTGCTTTGGATTTATATTGGAAATCATTGGAAAGGTCAATCTCCTCAGACAACAAATGCTGGGTTGATCATTTTACAAATCACTTTGCAAAAGATTTAGTAAAAGAACAGACTTTTGAACATTATTGCAGGATGTTATTACAATAATCCATGCCCAGATAGGCTTGAATAATACATGTTGGAGTGTTGAAATATGGAATTTCTTTAGGCATACTTCTCCCTTTTTAAAATATTGGCTAATTGATATAGATTATTCAAGAAGTCAGCATTTCATTAAACACTCATTTACTTCATGCTTAATGATAATAAAATGTTAACTTTAAATATATATTTTTTTAAAAACAGGATTTTTGATAACATAATATGTATTGAAGGTTCAACCGTTAACTTACAAGTTGCAACAAGTGTAACTACCACAAGTTTAATGATGTCTGGAGTTCAATCTCATATCTATAATATGGTGTAACTGAATTGGGCCCTAAAAGTGTCAATCTTTATTGTTGCCAGGGTTTCATGCAGAGTTTCTGTCCTTATGTTCTTGGTTTGTGTTGCCATGATAGTTTACAGATCTTCTTGTATGAATGCTCTCATATATCTCCATTATATTAATTCTATTGTAGACAAAGTTTTGGGTATAATGCTTCTTAAACTTGCATTAAGATTATCCACATCCATACAAAATTTTGTATACTCCTTGTTGAGTTCAATCAGGTTTCCAGAGACAAAGATATAGGGGGTATTTAGGATTTCAAAATAAATTTTGTCATCAATACTTGCAAAAAATCCTAGATTGTCGTTCTATATTGAAATTATCTTCACAAGACAGTTGAAATGAGTACACATAACATAGGGTTTCAATGAGAAATAAAGATTTTAAACTGGCAATACCCTCTGAGTTTCTAATCCAAATTTTTGAAAGTCTGTCTAGAAAAAGGGTCTGACATTAGTTTGATAGCCCCTTTCATTTCGGACCCCTACTGCTCTTTTTATACCTTTGGTGTAAACTGACCCATTTGGAGTGGTCTGTCTGTCACATTTGATGAATGGGTGGACGATGTCCATTTAGGGTGACCAAAATTGAATATCCGGCAAGCCCTGTGGGTTGGCATTTTACTTTTGTCATCATGATTGAATTTATCTATTGTTGAATCCCTGTATAAATGGTCAGGGTAAATTATTCTGAGAGCTCTTAAACTTGATAGAAGATTTTTACTGTACACTTTATGATAGAATTCCTTTTGATGCTAATGAAATAATTAGGTGGTTGGTTGTCACAATACAACTGCTCTCAAGCCCGTATTTTACCTTTGACCTTGACCTTTGACTTTGACCTTTGGGCTATCTGAAAATTTCATTCTTATAGCACATTATACTCATGATTGTGAACAATTGTGCCAAGTTATATTTAAATCCACACATAAGGGTAGGAGTTATTGAATGGGCAAAATTGGACAAATGGATCCAATGAACAGACAGACACACTAGCACATCCATCCAAACTTTTAGTGTAACTACTATGTCTCGCTCAGCGCCAGTTGTCTCGACAAAAAATGCTACAACTGCATACATTTATTAACCCATTGTTATGCGGAATAAAATTCTTTGCAAAATTAAACTCAAATCAAAGTGCTGAAGGCTCTGAAAGAATAAATTGTATGGTTATATTTCTCTTTGATATTAAATCGTTGAACAACTATTGGTCAAACAAGACAAACAGGTATTTAGACTAAGATCAAACTGCATATATGTTCAGGCTGATCTTTGTCTTTACTTCCTGCTCAAGCAGGAATATTCGGGGTTCAGCATGACAAGGGTTAAGTATAAAGTAAATTTTAAGGGATTAGTCTCGCTCAGTTATGAAATTTGTATATTTTGACTGTGACTTAATTGGGCTTAAACTTCCAAATATTATTGTCCTCAAGTTAGATATATATTTGTACGAATTCTTCTAAATATTTTTAAAGTTCACGACCAGTTCAGTTAATTGTAAGATGGTATTAAAACTGGATAAGACATAAAGATAACTTTGTCTCACAGGCTTTTGAAATAATGACCTTGAAATTAGGTTTCCTCAGGTTAACCTGTATGTATTGCATGCAACTTAATGCTTTTGATTTAGTATATTACAAAGAGTCCAAAAACAGTATTTCTGCTATCATAGGGCAGTTGGTAGCGCTTCAAACTGCCATTTTAGATGATAAATCGTAGAGCTATGTGGTATAGCAGCTGGAGGCTAGGAAAGGATGTAATGGTAGTACTGGTATTAGAAATACCAGGAATCCATTGTAAAGTGCTCAAGCCGCCATGATATAGCTGAAAGATTGTTAAAAAGCAGCATAAAAACCCATTCAAACAAAACCAAATACAGTATGGTATTCTAACCGATTAGCTCTTTTTGGTCTTTTATTAGCTAGGCTGTTTTCAGAGAAAACCCAGGGTTTTGGAATCCCCTTGGCATTGTTGGAGTTGTTGATGGTGTTGACAAATTTTTACCTTGGACATATAGCTGTTGTCATTGTTCATATCTTCACGAAACTTCATGATATGTGTTTACCATTGCAAGAGCTATTAAGACTATCAAGGGGGATAACTCTGTAAGTATTTTTTATAAGAGTTATGCCCCTTTTTTACTTCAATTTTTTTTTGCATTATCCAGCACCTGCAGATGTATGTTGAACCTGTAGACGGTGCTCTTGCTATATGTTCTAGCTGTTTCAACTTTATAATAACTTTTGAGATGCCTTATGGATCACAGTCTGCAGAGAATGTCTTATCATGTGACACAATATTGTTATCAGATTAATGTGGCTGTTCTGGATCTTCCATTTTAGTCACTCAATCAATTAAGTGACCATGATTTAAAAATTTTTTAATCTCCAACCAATTGGAGGCCATGATAATGGGAACCTGTGTGAGATGAGCTTCTGGAGCTTCAGTAAGGATGTTGTGGTAGTGCTTAGGTGAATAAAATATCTGGAATACATATTCAGGTGCTCAAGCTGCTTCGATATGACTTAATCATGATAAATGGTGTTGACATCCACTCAAATCAAATCCAAATATCAAAACAGGTTTTAATATCTTCCATCACTTTAACCCTTTGCTGTTTAATCCCTGCTTTTTATGTGCCTGTGATTTAATGATTGAAAAAACATAGTGAAAAAAGAAGAAATTGCTTTTGACAAGCAATTTCTTCTTTTTCCACACTATTTTCTACCCTACTGAATGGTTATTTTTCAAATTAAATCCACTTTTAATTTTTGTCTGCAAAACCGTTGAATTTGGACAGGTCCAAAATTTTGTAAAACAGGAAAGGGGTAAAAGAGCCTACTGTAAATTTAATTGCATACTAGTTGATTAGGAATGTGCTGTATCATTATTAAGCCAGTGGCAACCAATTTTATTATCTCTTGACCTGCTAGTAAACTTTATTTTTGTTTGTAAATTGGTTACTCATACGTCCATTCATGACTTGCAACTTTAATTGCTGTCCTAAGTGGTTGCATTATTATCAATTAAAATTAATTTTCTTTAGCCAGTTGGTAGCCTATGTCAGACTTCCAATCGTCATAATTCCAGAGTATGATCCTTTCCATCAATTCTTTAACTATGTTAAAGTCTCTTCCAATTGGGAACTACTTTGTTACAGTCTGTCCCAAGTGGGAACTATGTTAAAGTCTCTTACAAATGGGAACTACTTTGTCACAGTCTGTCCCAAGTGGAAACTATGCTATAGTATCTTACAAATGGCCACTAATTTGTTACAGTCTGTCCCAAGGGGGAACTATGCTACAGAATCTTACAAATGGGAACTACTTTGTTATAGTCTGTCCCAAGTGGAAAAAAACTATGTGAAAGTCTCTTACAAATGGGAACTCTGTTAAAGTCTCTCTCAAGTGACTATGATAAAGTGTGTCTGATAATCGCCAAATAGAAGAAAACACTTAATAAACTTATAATATAATGATTATTACTAGGTAAAATGTATAATGAGCCAATGAATTGTATAGATTTGTTCAATTTAAGGAAGCTCTTTGTCAAAAAAATATGTATGAATTATGCAGATTTCCTTCTTGTCATGAGTAAGCAAAACTAGACATATTGACGTAAAAAGAATATGTGTCTGTCAATTACGCAACTATGTGTATCAAACTGTTCTTTCCTGTTTGTTGGCTGCAAATACCGTCTTTAGATCACGGAAAATTGTTTGTATCTTATAAAGTAGTGAAATAGTAACAGAACCAGAAAGTGAAATCTGTAGAAGTTTTTGCACCAGATTGGCACTTCCATACTCGTTTCAGGGGCTAATGCAATATACCTTACTTTTATCTCTGATAACAGAAGCTCAATACTTGTTCATGTGAAATAATGACATCTTGAAAAAACATTTAGGTCGAGATAATAAACCTTTTTTTAAGCTCAACAGAATTTTTTTTGAACTCTAGAGAAAAATTAAGACAAATGAATGGATATGAATAATGTGTGAATATAAGCGATAGTATTAATAAGTTGTTATTTATAACAACAATATGTTACAGAATATTAGCTGAAATTTGAGAAAAATGAGTATGAGAACAGTTTTGTAATCTTGGGCATTGATTGACTCATCACAGGAAACTAAAAGTCAGTTTATATTTTAAACAAATTGGACTGTTGCATTTTTGTGGTTAGATATTTTTGTCACTGGGTTGGCCTATTTTAAAGTTTTCAAATTCGGTTTACCAAATCCAGTGGACATATCCACCAAACGTTCGCATTTAAATTTGTCGCAATTTTACTGAATCTTTTTCCAAGTGAAACAAATTCATGACACTGTCATGTCACTCACTCATAGTATTCCCCTATTTTCTGTAGAGAGAAGAGCCGCGGTCATAGTGCAGTTGGTAGCATGTCTGACTATCATTCAAATGAACCTGGGTCCAATTCCCTAGAGCAGCACTCATTCTTTCCGACTATTTGACTCTCATGAATGGGTTGATAATCATACCCCTAAGTGGGATAATGGTTGGAGGCTAGGGAAGGATGTAGTGTTAATACTTGTTGCGAAATACCAGGAATCCATTGTTAAGTGCACCAGAAGCCTCGATATAACTAAAAGATTCATGAAATCAATTTGAATAGGGAATAATTCCAATTTTAACAGTATTTCAGTCATATATATAAGCAGCTTGATCACCTTATAACCGCTGGTTCAATAATACTTGTCTGCTTGGCTAATTTAAGATTGCTATGTATAGGAGCACTTTGATCAGAACTTATTGAAAGAAGCACTTGATGCTTGAATTTCAGAGTCAAGACACCTGCAGTCTCCCCATGGTCAATTTTCAAAATACTGTTCATCAAAAAGTCAATACCATAGAAATTTCAATTTTAATTTTAAGGTCATGAATCTAGACTTACTAGAGCTTTCTGTCATAAAAGAGCTTTATGCCTCTGTATTTTAACTTTTGTCATGCTGAATAAAAAAATGGCAAAATTGCAACATAAATCAAAGTGCTCAAAGCACCGAATGCACTAAATGTAATTTGGTATTTATCTAGGAAATTAGAATTTTTAGCTTTTCTGGTTTCAAAAAAGGAAACTCAGGTGGTATAGGCAAAGATCAGACTGCACATTTTGTGCAGGCTGATGTTTGTCTTTAGCTCATGTCAAGGCAGGAATATTCCTGGTTCAGCATGACTAGAGTTAAATGTATGTGGATGAAATGACTAATATTGGTAAATGGTACAAGACCCATAAAACAAAAATATTAAGCTTCAAGAAATTTTGAAATTTAGGCTGCTGTATTAAAATGTAAAGGATCTTTAAGCCCACCTGGCCAAAGATTATGTGATTCTTAATTAACCACATGGGCACTCATTACAATTACAATGTGCTCATGTTTCCCCAGCTTTACAGGTGAGTTACATGCTATTTGATTGATATGAATTTAATTGGCGGCAAGTTCATACAGGTGACACAATTAACCCTTGTCATGCTGAATAAATTTTGGCTAAGAGTTTTCATAAAAATCAAAGGGCAACAAGATGTGTTTGTGAAACACGAATGCCCCCATAACGGCATTTTTTTTTTCAAAGCTTGACCTTGCCAGATGACCTTGACCTTGTCACATGACCTTGACTTTGGTACCAGCGGATGCGGATCATTGAGATCTATCATCATGCCAAATATGAGCTTTGTATCTTGAATAGGCTTGAAGATATTGGCAAGGTTAAGTTTTCGGACAGACGGACGGACAGACAGACAGCCAGACAGACAGACGGACATGAGTAAAACAATATGCCTCCGATCTATCGATGCGGGGGCATAAAAAGCACTGAAAGTTCCAACTGTAGGCCGGTTTTTATTTGAATGACTAAATCTATTGACAATTCTGATTTGAAAGTGAGAAACAGGTGGTGTAAATTAACATCAGATTGCACATATGTGCAGGCTGATGTTGGTCTATAGCTCCTGCCAAAGCAGGAATATTCCTGGTTCAGCATGACAAGGATAGTTACTATTTGGAGTGATCAAAGGTCAGTTTTGTCTAAAGTGTACCTATATGAACAAAATTGACAATTGATCACTCACTTAAATTTGTACACCTACATGGGTAACATAAGATACATGTATTCGAGCTTTAATTACAACCATAACTTAATTGGTAATCTAGCCAATTTATTTTACTTTACTATTAACTTAATTTCATTTGACCCGGATTTTATAATCCTTAGGAAACTTTATTGACACAATTTATAAGATTAAAGGCATTTTTCATATTCTAACACTTTAGCTGGTCAAGTTTGGCAAAATTGTCTATTTGTGAAACAATTTAACAGTGTCAGCACATATCATAATGTCAATATTTTGACATATCAGGTTTCTTATGGGGACTTTTACTCTCAGTTTCTGTTTGAGCTTGCATATTCACATTTTTTGTCACCCGTTTGGTCGTTATTAATATTAACCCTACTGCCATGTTGAATATACAGGTGATTGCAAAATATTATGAAAATAAAAAGACTCAAAGCACTGAACACACTATAGGTGTACTTTCAAAGAGATTCTAGCCGCAGCAATAGCGCAGTTGGTAGCGCGCCAGACTTCTAATCCAGGGGTCTGTATTCGCACGGGTTCGATCCCCGGCCGCGGCACTTATCCTTTCCGACATTTGTCTCCCACCAATGGGTAGATAATCGTAAACCTATGTGGAATAGCAACTGGAGGCGAGGAAAGGGATGTGGTGGTAGTACTGGTGTGAGAAAAACCAGGAATCCATCGTTAGGTGCTCCAGTTGTCGCGATATAACTGAGAGATTGTTGAAAGCGATGTAAATCCCCAATTCAAATCAAATCAAATTCAAAGAGATTCTATCAAGATTCTATATAAGAATATATGTTACCTGTCAGGCTAAAAGGGACCATCTTGGAATTCTGTAATATGAATACTTGAAAAAGAGATTGGGTCCAGTACAGGTTAACCAAGAGTCACATTTCAAAACTTCCTTCACAGCAAGGTAGGTTGAACATTATATATTCAGAAAATGAGTCATATGCCAAAAGTTTCTACCCTAGTCAGTCTGTGCAGTTTGCACAGTCTGACAAGGGTCGACACTTTTCTTATGACCCAGATGGTCCCTTTTTACGTGGGTCACATATATATTACAGCTCACTGCAAAAAATCTGACCTTTAACTGTGCTTCAGTGTTTATTTTGAAAGGCTAATTTTTAAACTCTCCTGAAAATCAGGTGGTAAATAGCACTACTCATATGTACAGGCTTATCTTTGTCTATACCTCCTGTTAAAGCACATATTCTATATTCAGCATGAAAAGGTTTAAAATTAATGATGACAAAATAATCATTATGTCCTTTTGATAAGCTCTGCTGTCTTCAAAGTAAAGCAAGCATTCATCATTGCCATTTTTTACATTTTCAAAATTTTATATATGCATACCTTGTAACGTCTTGCTTGTTAGTGGTTAAAAAGGCTTTTACAGAAATGACTTTGTGACAAATAGCATTCCTAGTGTTCAATGGATGTAATTTTATATGTATCTTTTTTTATGGGAAATGATGATGTTACAAATATTTCAGACACATTAACATTTTTTCCTGAAGATTGCAATTAGATCTTTTGGTTATTAAGTACCGTAATATCATGGGTTTCATGTAAAAAGGCGCATCATTTGCTTATCTCCCTTGAATGCTATTTTTGAGTATACTTCAGAACCATAAAATTAATTTTACTGGTAACTTAATGCATATGCACCCAGACTTAGTGTCTTTGGTATGATTGGGGTCCCTTTGATTTTTATTTTTTTCAATTTGCCAATATTCATGAAACTCTAAATGTATTCATGGATTGAGAAGAAACAATACATCTGGTTAGAACTGTATAGAAAGGTCAGCTATTCTAAGTGCCAATAAATATATAGGCTTTTGCAACAGTTATGAACCGATCCCCAGTTACTGGTATATACTTTATCTCCAAATTTTAAGAGCGCTTGAGCCAAATTCACTAGTGCATAAAATGATCTAATCTATTGCCACAAATATGCAATTTAAAACATTGATGATGGTGATATAAATGATAAAAAAAAGTGTTAGATTGGTATTAAAATTATATATAAATGCTCTAAAATCACTGGAGTGTAAATATTGGTAATAATAAAAGTGACAGTCAAAAAGATGAGCAATACTGATAATCATCCTCAAATAAAGTCTATGTCATTATTTTCCACAAGCTTTTAGCTAAAAATGCAATGGGACTGTATAAGATTTTTTATAAACTGCTAGAGCTGGTTGTTACAAAATATTGGTATCATCATCTCCACCTGTGCATTCCTCCTGTCTGTCCATTTCTTGTTAACACAACTCTTCCTTCAGTTATGGACAAAAAGGTCCCGGGTTCGATTTCTGACGACGGCACTCATCCTTTCTATCTATTTATCTGACCTCCCAATGGGTTGATTAATGTAGACCTATGTAGGATATCAGCTGGGGACTAAGAAAGGATATAATATAAGTGCTGGTATGAGAAATGCCAGGAATCTATTATTAGGTGCTCCAGCCACAACGATGTAACTGAAACATTGTTGAAAGTGGTGGAAAACTCCATTCTAACTAATCAATTATTGACAGATTCACATGAAACTTTCACAGAATGTTCCTTGTCATGTGACCATCCGCATATCATTGCCATTTTGTGATCTGCTTGTATGAATTTTAAGGGTCAATGCAGTATGGAGCAACTGATGGTAATTCTATGCAACCAAAATCTACCTGTATTCCCTTTAAATACATCTGTCTTGTCTAGACAAGAGCTGTTAAAAATGGGGATCTCCAGGGATTTTGAATTGGGATAAGTAGTCCTTAATCCCCTTTAAACTTTTTATTTCACCTTTCACTTAATAGGGGTGAGATTGCTTAATATGTGTCATTCTTAAGTAGGTGAGAAATCCTAATCAAATACAGAGAAATGAGGGGAGATAACATTACATCATTAATAATTGCAAAGAAAATATAGAAACTGAAAATCATTGAGTTTCAGGCATTCATGGAGGCATGAAACTAAAATTAGTAACAACTTACTGTCTTCTGGGATGTCACTGACAAAGCTGAAGATGAATACCCAGATAAATTTGCAAAACCTATGGGAGCAACAATAAAATATGAGCAAGTGCATGACATTTCCAACAATTTGAAATGTGTGTGAGGGGCAAACCTTACGCAGTGTAGACAGCCACAAACTGTTAATATAAAATTACGTGATTGTCTATACACAGATATTTTGAGACATTATCTATCTACAAAACGCATAGTGAAGACTGGTCAGACTGTGCGGATGCACAGACTTGCCAGAATCTTTGCTTAGCGCATTTTTGAAATTGTTGGAAATGTCACGCACAGGCTCATACCCTTTTTAGCTCACCTGAGCACGAAGTGCTCAAGGTGAGCTTTTGTGGTCGCATGATGTCCGGCGTCCATCGTCCGTCGTATGTCGTCAGTCGTCCGTCGTGCGGCGTCAACATTTACCTTGTAGACACTCTAGAGGCCATGTTTTTTGCTCAATCATCCTGAAAATTGGTCAGAATGATTATCTTGATAAAATCTCGGTCAAGTTCGAAATTGGGTCAAGTGGGGTCAAAAATGAGGTCATAGGGTCAAATCTAAGGAAAACCTTGTAGACACTCTAGAGGCCATGTTTTTTGCTCAATCATCCTGAAAAATGGTCAGAATGATTATCTTGATAAAATCTCGGTCAAGTTCAAAATTGGGTCAAGTGGGGTCAAAAATGAGGTCAAGGGATCAAATCTTAGAAATACCTTGTAGACACTGTAGAGGCAATATTTTTTACTCAATCATCCTGAAAATTGGTCAGAATGATTAATTGGATAAAATCTCGGTCAAGTTTGAAATTGGGTCAAGTGGGGTCAAAAATGAGGTCACGGGGTCAAATCTTAGAAAAGCCTTGAAGACACTCTAGAAGCCATATTTTTTCCTCAATCATCCCAGAAATTAGTCAAAATGATTATCTTGATAAAAACTCGGTCAAGTTCAAAATTGGGTCAAGTGGGGTCAAAGTTGAGGTCACGGAGTCAAATCTTGGAAAAACCTTGTAGACACTATAGAAGCCTTATTTTTTGCTAAATCATCCTGAAAAATGGTCAGAATCTCTGCATAAGTGAAATCTTGGTCAAGTTCAAAATTGGGTCAAGTAGGGTCAAAAATGAGGTCACAGGGTCAAATCTAAGAAAAACCTTGTAGACATTCTAGAAGCCATTTTTTGCTCAATCATCCTGAAAATTGGTCAGAATGATTATCTTTATAAAATCTCGGTCAAGTTCAAAATTGGGTCAAGTGGGGTCGAAAATGAGGTCAAGGGATCAAATCTTAGAAAAACCTTGTTGATACTCTAGAGGCCATATTTTTCTCTCAATCATCCTGAAAATTGGTCAAAATGATTATCTTGATTAAAACTCGGTCAAGTTCAAAATTGGGTCAAGTGGGGTCAAAAATGAGGTCAAGGGATCAAATCTAAGAAACACCTTGCTCAATGATTTGCTCAATCAACCTGACAATTTTTGCTCTATAAAAGAAAATTGGTCTGAATATTGTCTAGATGAAATCTAGGTCAAGTTTAAATTTGGGTCAAGTTGGGTAAAAAATGAGGTCACAGGGTCAAATCTTAGAAAAACTGTGTAGACTCTCAAGAGGCCATAGTTGTTGCCCAGTCACCCAAAAAGTTGCTTAGGTTGATTTTCTTTATGAAATCTCAGTCTGGTTCAAATTTGGTCAAGTTTGGTTTAACACTAGGTTGAGAGTAAAGATCTTAAGACAGTTAACTCAGGTGAGCGATTTAGGGCCACTATGGCCCTCTTGTTTATTCATTGCTTCTGAAGCCACAGAAATAGAATTTCTCTACAGAACAAGGCAATTTATTACTGTTTCCTGGTGTTTTTCTCAAAATATATAGTCAAAACTGTTTTAAGTTACACATTGTATCATCTTTTGAAATTGGGTGCAAATTATATCCATGTAAATAAAATCAATATATTGCTGTGAAATTTCTCAATCTAGGTGCCACCAAAGACTGATCCTAATATTGTTGCTGTTTTTCAAAGGTGTTGCAATAAGCAAATGTAACCTTTTGAAATCACTATTATTTTCCTTATGTAAATATCTTGAGGTCTTTAACAATATTTATTTGTAACGGTTTGTCTTTCGAAAAGCTTAACTTTTACGATAAACATCTTGACTATTTTGGTTTAATTGAGATTTCATAATGTAGTGTATCAATATTTATATGATTTTCATTTACAAATTTGCTTCTTTCTTCAGTGCTTTCAATGTATTTAAGTTAAACCACCATAAATATCACAATAACAGAGCAATGATAATCTATTACTTGATAACTATATAAAGAATTAAGCACCAAAAATTTACTTTTCATATTTTTCTTGAAATCTAAATTGATTTAATTTGATAATAAATATTTTCATAAATTTCATTTCAAACTACAAAATCTTTTAAGCCTAGGAGTCCTGTACTTGCATAATGATATTCAAAAGTTATGAAAGTTAAATTCTTCAAATGACAATTAATAGTTGCCAGCATTATGTTATTAGGCTATTAGTTTCTCAGATTAGGGGAATAACAATGGCTCATAGGATATCATGCAAAGCAATGAATATGTGATAATTTGTAACATACTATGCCAGTTTGGCAGTGGTCACACTTTCATGCTTACTTGTGAAGTCCCCTGTACAGCCTTGCTCTTAGCCCAATTCCAGATAAACAAATTTAGACTGGTTCAATTATAACGACATTACAGAAAACATGTTTAGTAGATGGAATTTTAACAAAATCCTCATCTATGTATGAAAACATTGTGGATAATGAAGAAATTGCTTGTAACAAGCAATTTCTTCATTTTGCTCAAAGTTTTTTTAAGGCCTTATTCCTCGAGGGGTGTTACAAAGCATTTTTTTGTGGGATAGGGCTTTAACTTTTGCCAAGAACTGTCATATCTTAGTGATCTCTCTAACTGCTAGAAGGAAAGCAAAATTATGCCCACCTATGAAGAAGAGAGGTTATATTTCTTTGCACATGTAGGTCAGTAGACCTTTTTTGTCCAGAGCATATCTCAAAAGTATGCAAGCTGGAATCATGAAACTTCACAGGTGGATAGGTCTCATTAAGGAGAAGTGCAGTGCACAAGAACCTTAACTCTACTCATCATATTTTGTGAGTTATTGCCCTCTGTTGAATGACAAAGAAAAGGCCTGATTGACCTGCTTTAATACAGGGCCTAAATGTTTTACAGACATCTCATGTTATTCAGAAATTTTGAGATGCTCTAGTTAGTCAGATATAATCCAAATCAACACTTCTGGTGTTTAAATACTTAATGAAATCTCAAGCCAAAAATGACTATAATGATTAAAGTATTTTGATTATAAGAAATGTGCTGACACCTAATTAGTTATATGGATAAGGATTGTGTTATCAATAGATCATGGTCGATCTTGATCTAAATGGCTGATCTTGATCTTAAGATATTTACATAAGGTCCAGATTCCTAGACAAGTATCTTGATTACCTCCAGGGCCATAAAGATAATCAGAAATCTTTGATATTCAGACTTGGCGATCATTTCCAAATCTAATTATATTGATCCATCACCAGGCAACAAAATACTATCAAGAACTTCATTCAAAGTATTTAAGACAGCATTTGAAGATTGTATTAATTAGGACTATAAATGAAACACTGATTATTTGGAAACAATTAGAAAGGGAAGTTGCCTATCAGAAGAAAGACCTCTTTTTCCTGATGAACACTTTTAGATAGTGTGTCTGAGAATTTATCTTGAAAGGTTTAAGTACTGGTAATCTTTCTCTTGTTATTTTTTTGTTTTACCAAAAGTTTTTCCTATCTCAGACCTTATTTGTAAATAATATATTCAACACATTTTTTAAAAAAAACTTGCAGCACAATGATTGCCAATAAGATCCAGTCAAAAATGAAAGGTGCATTTAACACCAATTTAGAGCCTGATTGAAGAATATTGAATTGGCTGATTGTACTTAAACATTTATAGACAACAATATTAATCTGAGCTATTTTAGAAAAAATGCAGACAATAATTGTGCAATTAAAAGACACAATTTAATTATCAGTTCTACTGATTACTTCTTTTCACAGATTTTTTGATGTGAGAATAATGATACAGTGGCAGATTCAGGATTTCTAGTAGAGGGGGAGGGGGTTTGAATGTACATAAAAGGGGGTTGTTTCCCTGGTCTTACATAATTTAAACCCTTATCCTTCTGAATTTAAACAAATTTCTTTTTTCAAACATATTTTCGAGACTTCTTCGGAATTTTTGAAATAACAATAAAATAAAAGGCAGCCAGTATATGCCAAGATCTGCATAACTGTGCAGACTGATCTTAGTCTATACTGTCTTCCAAAGCTTTGTTACCAACAGGAATATTTTGGGAACAGCAGGATAAGGGCTTATACATTATACATGACAATTGATTAATTGAGCTTCAGGGGGGGGGGGTGAATTCCCAGACCCCCTATGGATTTGTCTCAGTTATGAGTAGCTAAAGATTCAAATGTAGATAAACTAGGCCATAATTCAATAAAGCATCCATAAGGCATATTGACAGAATTGTCTTATTTATTACAAAATTATGATGCTCCTTGTCAATACATTTAAGCTTTATATCCATTATACTTTATCAATGTCATTTCCATCTTATTTCCTTCTGTATAAATCAAAATTCATTAATATTCATAAGTGTGGGTGGAGCTTACTGTGTCTGGTAGCCAATTACATATTCCCCCAGGTCATTTCTAAGGTCAGCGTAATTTCTGCCAATTTTGGACAAAGAAGTGTGTCGAAGTGGGAAAGCAGACTTCTGAATGGTAACTGTTGATTGTTAATTGGATATGTATACACCAGTTTTGACAGTTTTCTGTTTCAGAAATAACAAAATGGTGCTAATGTCTAATTACCACCAAAACTGTCATAAGCCTTTTTGTTGATATGCCAAATTCTTTAATAGGAATTTAACAATTCAGAGACAAAAGATTGGTTCTCATTGATTTGCTAAATGTTGAAGGAGAAACATTGCTTGAATTGAATGGACCCTAACAGCCTTAATACATAGAGTACTGCTTCTGTAAGTTTCTTTTTCTGGAAAAAAAAAAAATGAATCAATTGTCACCTTTCACACGAAAAGGGACCATCGCAGTAGGACCTAAAGTGTTGACCCTAGTCAGACTGACTGGGGTCAAAACTTCTTGCACTGTGCTGATTTTCTGGATCTAGAATTATCTGTTGTTATTCCTGTACAAGAATTCTTATAATACGATAAGCCGTTGACCTTTTCTGGAACAAATCTATTTCTTTTTTCGGATTTCTGAGATGGTCCCTCTGTGCGTGACAGAACACAATTATTCTGGCCTGATTATTTTTTTCATTTTTTTTTTTTTGAATACCTTGCATGGATAGAGCAGGAGCATATTGCCTTTTACTTGTCTAATTGTTCCATGAAAAATGTAATTTGTTCATAATAATTGTATAATAATAGAGTTTTGAGTATTGCTTTGTCCATCCTTTGTTCCATACAGAATGTAATTTGTTGATAACCTGAACATTGTTTCATAGTAAAGTATGGAGTATTACTTATGACATTTTCTGTCAGTACAGCATTCAAGGTCATTGATCAAGGTCAATTAAATTGATTATTATTATAAAATAATGCTAGTGCAGGGGCATTGGTGTTTAATGAATATCTTCATATTCTTTAAGTTAGGAAAGTCATTGTATAATGCCATTTTCACTTCCTCTAAAGAGGAAGTTTTTCTGAAATAGCTATCCCCTGTTTTTTTTGCAAAGAAAAGCACACTTCAGTTGATTTGAATAACCTTCATTTGATGATTTTTAGCTCCACTGGCTGACAGCCACTGGGGCTATTGTCATGGCGTTGTGTATGTCGTGCGTCCGTCTGTCCCTACATGCGTCCATGCGTCCAGTCGTAAACTTTTTCTTTAAAAATCTTCTCCTCAGAAACTACTCGATGGATTTCAACCAAACTTCACAGGAATGATCCTTGGGTGACCCTCTTTCAAAGTTGTTCAAGAAATTTCAATCCAATGGAAAACATGGATTTAATGGGAGTGGCTAATTTCCAGATATGGTAAAAAGTTACTGTTCTCAGGTTCTAATTGATGGATACCAATTAAATTTTACATAAATGACCCTTGGGTGACCGTTTATCAGTCTACAAAAAATTATTGGGATCAGATAAAAAATATGAATTTTATGAGTGGAGCTCATTTCTCTATTTGTTATATAGTGGAAACTTTGATTATC
Organism: Fragum whitleyi; assembly: GCA_948146395.1. Lineage (NCBI taxonomy): Eukaryota > Metazoa > Mollusca > Bivalvia > Cardiida > Cardiidae > Fragum > Fragum whitleyi. Next base: position 24,928,798 of record OX411558.1, read on the forward strand.
ATTTTCTCAGAATCTAAATGATAGATATCAACCAAATTTTACATGAATGATCCTTGGGTGACCCTTTATCAGTCTACCAACAATTATTGTGATCAGATGAAAAATATGTTTTTATGGGCGGAGGTCATTTCTCTATATATTATAATAGTGGAAACTTTGAAAATCATTTCATCATCAGTAGAACCCAAAATATCTAAAAATCTAGTCAAAACTTAGATTTGCTATATTACAAGAAATTCAAGCCTGTGGAGCAACACAAGCCATTCATGGCTTTCTAGTTTAGGCTTGCCATACTGAATACAAAATGTGGAAACAATTTTTTTTCAATATATTTGGTTGCAATTTTTTACATAAAAAAGGTCTGTGTAAATTTATGTATGGCTCCTTAGATCTTTTATAAGGATAATTCTGGTATTATACATTTTGAAAAATGGTCATGTGAATGTGAGAAATAAATGAAAGTGGCAAATTTTCTACTAAATATCTCTGTAGCATACCCAAAAAAGCAAGTTTAACCCTTGTCATGCTGTATTAATTTTAGCTAAAAATTTTCATCAAAATCAAAGGGCAAAAGCACTGAAAGTACCAAGTGTAGGTCAATTTTTATTTGAAAAACTAAATCTATTGACCATTCTGGTTTGAAAGTGAGTAACCAGTGGTTTGGACTAGCATCAGACTGCACATAATGTGCAGGCTTATGTTAGTCTATAGCTCCTGTCAAAGCAGGAATATTCTGGGTTCAGCATGAAAAGGGTTAATTTCTTTGAAGTATATTTAAAGATGAAAGACTTCAATCTGAACCCTAACTATCAATAAGAAGAAATAAAAAAAAATGCAATAGCCTTTAGCTTTAACACTTGATACCAGGACTTCATTATCATTAAAGAAATGCTCAAGCATTCAGCCATTTTAACCCTTGGGAGTAAGGGGTCCATTGATAAGATCTGAAAAAGGGGCCGCTAGACTATTGATCCAAATATCAAATATCTTGAGGGTTTTTAGGGTAAAATTTTGTTGCTAGGATATAGCTAGTGTTCTGTAGTTAATATTAAGCAGCTGTTCAAAATATAACGGCTAGGATTTTGAAATTATGCTGAGGTATTTGAGTTTTTGTTCTCAAGCATATGTAGAAAAGTAAGAAACTTAAGGATTTCTGAAGAAAAAAAATACTGAAGGATTTGTTGATAGTGAAGTATTTAAGAGGGAATTTCCAACTTACTATAGCTTGGAGATAATATAAGCACTGACATAAGTTGTAGTACACATTTAGCTGTCGACATCTGATAAAACTACTTGTTCTACATTTGGTATTTTGTTCAGTGATCATATTAAAACAAATTGGATTTGAGACGCTCATTTGCTATTTAACTGTTTATAGTTGATATAAGAGCAAATTAGATTTTTGCGACACTGTTAATATTTACCTGTGGTTAAGGGGGTTGGCTGTTTCATTGATAGATCAGGTGATAAAATGACTATCTGTTATCACAAGTTATATGCTCTTACATTTGCCACTTGTGTCCTGGCCAATAAACATTCAGTTTAGACTTAGTGGATTTTAGTGGATTTGTTTCAATGTGATTTGGAGGGACTATATTATTGCTTTGTACTTGGAACTTGATACTTAAACTTGGATTATTTATGATACCATTATATTATATATATTTGTATTCTTAAACTTTTGAGCTTTGGTGTTAGTGAAGAGATATTGGCAGTAAAAAAAAAGAATATATTTGGGATTTCTGCATTAGATACTAACACAAAACATTGCATGATGCATGCAGATTTACCCATCAAGCCACCTAAATTATTTTGTGACTTTGCCAGCTATAGTTTTGTTATAGTTTAGTGAATATAATACTGTTATTAAGGAAACTGTATATGATAGTTCAATTAAATGTTTCCTCTTTGGATACTTTAGAACACGAGACAACAGTTGAAAACGGTCGTGAACGCAGAAAATGGGAGCAAACGGATCAACAGAAATCAACGATTTCGGAGTAGGAAAATCAAAATATGGAGTCTCCAATTATCCACCAGGTATGTAACAAATGTTTTTGCTTAGTTTTTGACATGAGAGCTCAAGATATTAGAGTATAAATTTACTTAAGCTAGTTTCAAAGAAACCCCCAAATATTGCTATAATTTGACAATGCATTTGTTTTCATTAAGAGATAACTCAAAATATAGACATAAGCTGATCATGTATCTTTCATTGTGAAATGCATTCGCAATTAAGCTTAGAGTTTAAGTTTGCTATAAAAAGAGCAACTTATATTTTCAAGGTTGATAACCTGAATAGATTATGTATGACTTATTCCCCTTGTTCAACTTAAATTCATTTTTTGATATACAGCATACATTTTCTCATTTAAGTATAAAAATGTTTGTAAATTACTGCATCATTTTGTGGGTGCTCATTGGATTTTTTCATGGGGGGAATGAAATGTAAACCTAAAACTTAGATTTTCAAAATGACAAAAAAAGTTTTGACATTTGACCGTTCTTGTACTGCTCACAGCATATTTCTAATGGTAACCAAAGCTTTTGCATAGCAGAAAGTATAGCCTAGGACCAGCCTGCACATCTGTGCAATCTGATTGTAGTCTTTAATGTCTATCTTATCTTTAATTATTGTAAGAAAAACTTGAGCCATTGGTTGAGGTCAAAATTTGAAAAAAAAAAGATAATTAAATCAAAATTCAAATTCAGCAAAATAAGGGTTTACAACCCTTCATATCTGGAGCTTTGTTTGTCAATTTTTACCTGTAAATACCCCTGGGGTAAGTCAAGGGGTCATAGGTGTTGTGACCATGTGTGTAACATTGAATGGACAGCATGACATAAATTATGGCTTGTACATGTTAAGTGAATTAGCAATGGACATATTTTATTTGATTTATGCATGCACACACACAAAAACAATTGTTCAAAAAGTTATGAATCGGATTAGAATGCAGATTTTTTCCCCTTGGAATGAAACAACATTGGCTGTAGAGGGAAGGGGTTCAAATGATCATACAACAATGAAATAAGATTATGCTTGCCATCTCTTATAATTTAATATCATGGCTCAATCAATTCTAAATCTGCATGTGTAAGTAATAATTAGCAACTTTAACTCTAAAAATTCAAATGATATGGTGCAACAAAGATTTTCATAAATGTTGTTAAATGGATGAATTTTAAGCACCCTTTAAATAGAAAGAGCATGTGTTCCAATTTATAGCTTAACAAATTTGAAAAATGGATAAATTTTCAGCCCCCTTTTATCAGACAGCATTCCTTTCCATAATTCATATAAATAGCGAAACAAATGCATGCAGATGGCCATGTCATTTGAAATGTTATGTGGGGTCAAATGTTAGCTTTTGGCATGTAATATGTGTGACATACCATTTATCCAGCTGGACTTTCTGTCTCAGTATTTGTTATATACGACCTTACCTTCCAGTGAAATTGGTGTCAAAAACATGTCATTTAACTTTTATAAGCTTTAAAAAATCTTTTGCCTACAAATGAGAAGAATAAGTGTTTATATTTTAAGATCATCCTAACTTAAATGTATTATTACTCTAAAATAGCAAAGGTTTTTGAAATTACATGTAAAATATAAGTTTCAAGATAATAGAAATGGTAGATTTGAGACAAATTTCTTACACACAACTGGATATAAAATTTTTACAAATGTTTCAAATGTGTTAGAGGCTAGAAGGTTGAAAAGCTTAAATAAGATAACTGCATGCTGCTTGCAAACATATGCAGAATGCTAGAAAAGTGGTTAAGACCTTATCCATCTATATTGGCAAGGTGAAGACTTTGGACTGACTATGCAGCTGCACAGGTTGGCCAGAGGATAAGCTTTGCGCACATTTGATATTGTTAGAAATGTCATGAATAGGCTCAAATATATACATGTATCAAATGAAAGGTCAAAGTAGGGGCTGCAGGGTCTCTCACCAATCTGACAAAAAAGGGTTAACCTATACATTTATACTATAAATTTGCCTGAAGATGTTTGTATCATAAATAAAGTGTGGCATGTGCCCCCATATGTTTTGCATTTGGCCATCAGCATGCTTCCTTGACCCTTTTGTACCATTGATTTAAGGGCAGTCATCATTATTAAAGGCATAACTAATGTCTGTCTCGCCAAAATAGAACAACGGAAAAACACAAATTGACTGCCTATACGAAGATAATTTTAAGTGAGAATTTAAATTTCCAAATAGCATGCAAAAGAGCTAAATACCCTAACCATAACTGCAATGCACCATTTCTTTGCTTCTGCCCATATAGCCATGTCAGAAATTTCAAAGTTTGAAACAGTACATTTGAAATCATAGAAATAAGCTAGTAGCAATGCACAAAAGTGTATTTGGCTTATGAAGGCGAGATAGACCAGTATCCTACTAATTCCATCAGTATAAAGTGACTGATAATGAGCAAAGAGAAGAACAAATTAGTGACTGACTTAATTGTAATTGACAATCCTATCTTAGGATAATTAGGTCCAGACTGCAGAGTCAACATGTCTGGAATTACTGACTTTTACCCTGCTGCATATTTTTCAGCTTCAAAGAGATACCATGTCATTATGATTGGGCACACAAAAATGCCATATCTATAACAAAACTAAATGGGATAAGCAGTTGGTCAGGCTTGCATAAGATTACTAACTTTAGTTAGGAAAACTGAAATTTGCTAATGGCATGAATGAAGGACTGTTCACAGAGAAAGAAAGCAAAGTTAAAACACATACATTTCTTTCCAAAGGGTAAAGTAATACTGGCCAATATTTACCAAATAAACACCATTTCATTGAATGGGTGAATTGTGACACAAATTGAACAAAGGTTGACAATGGTTTAGGAGTGCAACAATTACCAGAAGGAATTCAAAATGGCATCCAAGTCCCTTTGTTATCAGTATTTGAATTGTGAGGGTCTATACAATGACATCATGCCCATCCCTTCTAGAAAGTCACCACAAAAGGTTCAAGTCTATTTATTTCACATTGATTTTGGAACAAGCTCAATTTTTATTTCCATCAAGTAAGCATAATTTCTCTCGATTCTGCCTTCATAGTACTCAGGTTGGTTATATGGGCCTAATGAAAGCCAGTGTGCTGGGCATAAGTCATGCATGCAAAGCATGGAAACATATTAAAACATTTGGCCATCCTTAAATCAAAAGGCACAGGAAAATTGCTGGTGTGGCTTGTTGTTAAATTTTACAAATCCTTCTGTCATTACTGAGGGACAGGGATGAGGAAATATGACTTTTCTCCACTTGTCCATGGAAAAGTAAAAGTCGATTTTGTACTTGTCCAGCATAAAAATGAACTTGCCCGCAACAAATTGATAAATAAATATTGAGAATAGCATTGTTCTTCGTTAAAGACAATCTTTTCTCCCCTTTGCTACAAGCAATAGGATGGCTTTTCTCCTAGATCCTTTTAGTACTGTTTTAAGATTTCTCTGGTATTTACTTGTCTCAGACAAGTGGCCTAGAAAAATGTACTTGCCCCCCAAGTGGAAAAGCACGTGTCGGACAAGTCGGGCATTGGAATCACACAACCCTCATGCTCAAGATACTGATATATGAAAGCCTGTATTTAATTTTTGAATTAAACGTCACAAAACACTGATATCTTGTTTCTGTTTCATATGTCTTTGATAGATCAAAACTATTTCATGCTATTTATATCCAGACATAGCGGATAATAGACCTTTGTACAGAGTTGTAAATTCAGATAGATAAGTTACTCTAAATTGACATAAATATTAATGGTATTCCATTGACTTGTCATATCTGACGTGAATTCATAAAATTATCATTGTGACCCTATGTTGACCTCTCTTTAATTAATGAAATATGAAACATATTTTTAGGTATTCAATTATAATGATAGATAGTGATGAAATCCTGGTATGAATGCTTCATTTTAAGAGAGATAATCGCAATTAATGACAATATTCATGGATTAAAGTTAATGAAAGTGATTAACCTGTACAAAACATGGGAACAATTGGCTTAAATATTTTGATTTAGTTTACATCTTGTTCATTGAAATACGATTTTGATGATTTAATTAAGTTATTTTGGAAAATTGAGTATATTCGACTGTTACTTGACAACTCAAAGAAATGATATAGCGATCAAGATTATGCATGAAAGAGCATGACATAAATACTGGCAATAGTCTTAAAATTAATTTTACTATAAACCCTTGTCATGCTGATACAGGAATATTCCTGCTATGGCAGGAGGTATAGAAAAAGATATGTCTGCACATATGTACAGCCTGATCTTAGTCTACACCACCTGACTTTCCTTTTAAGGCCAGAAAAGTTTCAAGATTGTATACTTGGCTCTCAATTAGTGTCCAGTATTTTCGATCCTTTGGTTGTTAGGCAGTTTTTCTAAAGGTTTATTCAGCATGACAAGGGTTAAAGATATTTTACAGTCACCATTCATGATTCATCATTAACATTTGCCTTGGCCATTGTATTTTTAACTTGTATTAAATTTTGTAGATTAGGGTTGATTGTCCTAATAAAATGACAATCAGTTAAATTTCTATTTAGTGTCTAGCCTTTCCTTACTGTACCAATCAATATAATCAAGTTACAATAAGAGACAACATGTTATGGCATATTTTGTGTGGCAGAAAGCACTCTTATGTTTTGCAGAGAATGGCTCTGTGCTTTCACCCTTTGCTGTTTAATCCCTGCTTTTTATGTGCCTGTGATTTTATGATTGAGAAAACATTGTGAAAAAAGAAGAAATGCTTCTGACAAGCAATTTCTTCTTTTTCCACACTATTTTCTACCCTACTGAATGGTTATTTTTCCAATTAAATCCGCTTTAAATTTTCGTCTGCAAAACCTTTGAATTTGGACAGGTCCAAAATTTTGTAAAACAGGAAAGGGTTAAAGGTTATATAATCAACAACATCATATCAGTTTTCTTCCCTTTTTCAAACAATCGAAGGCCTTAACAATGTATTTGAATTTCACTTATTTCTTACAAATAATTTCTGTGCATGATATATGTATGGAATGATTGATTGATTGATTGAGTGGAGTTTAAGGCCGCTTTCAACATTATTTCAGTTATATCGTGGTGGCTGGAGCACCTAACGATGGATCCCTGGTATTTCTCTCACCAGTACAACCATCACATTCTTTCCTAGCCTCCAGCTGCTATCTCACATAGGTCTACGATTATCAACCCATTGGTGAGAGACAAATAGTCGGAAAGAATGAGTGCCGCGTCGGGTATAGAATGAAATTGGAAATCTTGCATACATAACTTAATTAAACATTAAATGAAAATCTAGCTTTCTGATATTATTCTAAAAAGGAAATTTATTCAATCTGCTAACTAAAAAAAAAGCAGATGTAAAGATTCATTCAATGGAAAAACAACAACAACATTTTAAGTGATAAAACAAGCATTTTAGAAAAAAACAACAAAAAAAAACAATAGACTAAATGTCTACAAACAGGTCATTTGGTTCAATAGTGTAGGTGTGACATTATTGGCCAATAAAAAGTAATTTACAATATAATTGGATCTGAATCATATCGTAAAATAGACCAAAAGGAATAGAAAATTGTCCTTAGTACATTACATACAAGAAGTATATAGATAAGGCAGCCTAAAATTTTAATTTCTCATTGAAACCCTGTATTGTTGGTGCTCATTGGAATTGTCTTGGCAAGAAGTTCAAGAACTAGGTTAAGTTCAAGAACTCGTTCTAGAAGTTAAGAACTAGTTTTAGAAGTTCTTGAATTGCCATTTACATATCAATGGCTCAGCGGGAAACAGAATTAACTCCCTTTAAACATAAAGGGAGTTACAACTGTTTCGTGCTGAGCCATCAATTTAAGAACCAGCAAGGGTTGACACATAGAAAAATACAAATTTGAAAGAAAGAAATGTTTATAAACCAAGACTCAAACTGAATTGCAGGGAAAATTTAGTGCAATAGGTTTCTTGATTTCAAAGCTTAAATCTTAAAAACCCTATAATTTTTTAGGTCATTAGATGTCTGTGCTTTCAAATCAGATAAACAGAGACAAACAGTCTCAATTCATCTAATAGAAAGGTCAAAGTACGCTGCAGCGAGTATGGTCTTGCAGTCTATAATTAGACTGTCGTAAATTTGAATATGACATGTTATTAGACAAAATTGTTATATGGCAACTAAAATGTCATATGTACAGCGCTAATCAAGTTTCAGTTACAACATTTTGGTCACCAACCAACAATATTATTCAGGTTATCCAGTGTAAATCCTTGTCCGTCTATACTAAAGTAATTAAATGGCAGTAAATATAACACCTACAAGAATATAAAGATCATTTCATTATTAATTATATTGTTTGGTGGTATGCACTATTCAAGTGCACTGAGATCTTCTCCCTTATAAATACCATGCCTATTGTAACAGGATGATCTGGTATCCATTTTTAATATGCACCTCAAGAAAAAATTGAAAATAAAATCCTCAATCTCTGTTAAGAGTTTTTTTTCTTCAGGGGCATAAAAAGGCAAGAATGTGTCAATTAATAATTGTCCCGTGAACCTAGATTATTCCTGCTTTTGAAAGAGGTATAGAGAAAGATTAGCTTGCAAATTTATGCAATCTGATCTGACTCTAAACCACCTTGTTTACCTTTTAAAGCAGGAAAGTTTAAAAATTTCATTTCCAAAGGAATAAATACTTTCTCACAGTAATTATACCTAATGCTTTCAGCGCTTAGATTCTGAAGCAATTTTGGCCAAGATTTTTATTCAGGATGACAAGGGGTAACATATTTAGCTGTCGTATATATCTAAAAATATTTGTTATATGTATTTGACTTTAGAACAACAGAATTCTATGGCATAAAATGACATCAAATGTATAATCATGCATTCAAATGATATTTCTTTGTATTTCCAGGGAAACCATGTCCACCCGAAGGTATCCCAAAAGTCAAAGACATCACCCATAATTCCATCACGTTGTCATGGCTATCACCTGTGAACTCTGGGAAGATTCTTGCCTACCAAGTAGAGAGCTGCAATAGTAAAGAAAAGAAATGGCGGATACACACCAGCACCTGCCAGGGAACTTGTTATCACGTCCGAAACCTGGTACCAGAAACACGGTACATCTTCAGAGTACGAGCCGAGAACATCAGTGGCCAAAGTAAGCCAAGTCACATCTCTGAAGAAGTGACCACCAGACCGGTTCCAACAAATTACCTGGAAGAAAAGCCAACTAAAAAGCTTGTGCGTAGACACAGTCATTATCTAAAAATAGACAATGGTGTTAATGCTTTACTTAGTAGAACTGGAAATGAAGAAGAAAATAATACTAGTGTTGGCGCTATACCGTTCCGAAGAAATAACAGTTTACGTGGATCTTTGCCTTCAACATTGAGAAAGAGGAACTCTGTTACGTTAATGTTACCAGGTTCAAAACGTGAGAATGTCTGTAACTACAAAGAATCAAAAAGATCCATTGAAGAATCATCAGTTACAGAAGAAGACGGTCTCAATTTGAAAAGAATTTCTACATCATCGACGGAAGCTTCCAGCATATTTTCATCAAACTCTATGACATCAATTGCTGAAGATGATGAGTTACAAATTAATTATGAAGCAACAGACTGTCAAATGTGTAGTGATAATGACGATGCATACTCTACCACAACAAGTTCTCAATACTCGAGTTCCTCAAGCCGCTCTTCCCATAGTTCACGCTGTACCCATAATTCATCCAGATCACATGACAACAACCCCCATTTAGACTTTGTGTCTGCTTCTGAGACATACCAAGATACAGGGCTAGACTGTGATACTATTGACGGCTTAAATAAAAACGTTTCCACATTTAAACCCCGTGCCATACACAATCATAATAGAACAGCTAATACATACGCTGGGAAGACAATCTTTGAAATCTGTGATAATGAAATCTGGAAAGGAAGAATTGATCACGATAAAAACTGTAATACAGATCTCCAAAGAAACAATAGTTTTAGTTACCGTGGAAACAAGAACACTCTGGATCTTCGCTCGATTCGTCAAATGTTATCATCCGAAGATGTGATGGTTAAAACTCTTGATTCGAGAAATCTTGACAATATGAAAAGAATACCTAGTGCTGTTAAGGAACTAGACGAAGATTGTATCACTATGGACATTGTTTCAACTATCTAAAAAACATGATGGTCTCATTTTGAGGAATATTTGCCGAGATTTCTTGAAAGAGGAAGTGATTATTATAAAAAAATTAAATTCATCAATATATTTTTCTATCCTTAGTCTATTGATGGTACACATGAGAACCTTCTCTTCGAGACGTTTCTAATAATTACCCAAAATATATAGGATTTTGATGAATTTATCATTGAATCATGAATTAAATGAAATTCACAGTTTGATTCAAATCACTCCATCTTTCTAGATATCTGACTTTACTTAAGGTCTTAAGTTCTGTATTTGTTGTCCAATATATTTGAAGGTTACATTGATTAAAATTGTACCATTCAGACCCTCAAAACTACAATTTTAATGAATGTTAATCAGCAAAATGTTGGCTTAGAAACATGGAATATTATAATTTTGGGTATATTTCTGAAACAAGGCCATTCAGTTTAATTTTAACTCAACCATCACAATATAAGAATTTAATCCGAAAAGTTTGAACTTTTTTTCTGGTAAAGATTTTTTTCTTAACACCAAAGAATGTAGAGAGCAGACACAAAGTTTGAAATTGTCTTGTCCTTATTGTTATATAGTTATTTGTTAGATTCTTCTGTTAACATAGTATGTATAGTATAGTATTTAAGTTTCTGTAAAAAATGAAAGAAATAATAACTCACTCAGAAATTTTGATTCAGTAAAAACTGATAAAAATAAACTGCACTAATTTAAGATATATTTGTAATATTCTTGCTTTAAGCTTTAAGATACCAATTTATTAATAAATGCAAAGCAATTTTGTAATCATATTTATGTTTAATAATTTCATAGTTTTTTTCATAAACTTTTTTTTCAAATAAAAACAAGTATAACAATAAATAAATCTTGAAGGGAGATAATTTAGGATTAATGTAACAGCACAAAGTTAAGCATGGTACAATTTCTCCTTTATTATGTAACACAAACTGTTGGTGCTATAAATGTTTTCCTTGTCTGTTCCATTCTGTATTAAATCATTTTGTAGAAAAAAATTGTTTTACGAGTGTTAATTTTATTCCAATGTGTCCAGAAATAGCAATTATTTGCATTAACCTATCACCACAGCGGAGCTGAGGGCTTCAAAATAAGGTTTCCATGGCTCTGCATGAAACAATTGTAACTACCTATATGTTTATAGGCAGTTATAGCTGTTTCATGCTGAGCAATCGAGATGGATACAAGTTCAGTTTCCTACAAAATATAGATCAATCCTGTGATCCCCCTCAAAAATTTGATTGACCAAGCAGATTACACAATTCAGCCAACAATAAATTGCTGAGAAGACCTTTGTCTTTTTACTGCAAAATATTTTCAAATAAGCCTGTACATGGCATTTCCAATAATTTCAAATTATTCAAAAAGGAAATAGAATATTAAGCTCTGGCCAGACTGTGCATCTGCACAAGATGCACAATCTGGCCAGAGTCTTCACTATTCCTTTAAAAGATAGATAAGGTCTCAATGTATTTTAGACCATCATGTAACTTTATATTAACAATGTCTGGCTGTCTACAATGTGTGGCTGTCTACAATGTGTGGCTGTATACACTGCTAAGTGTTTGAACATCATGCGCATTTCATATTACATAGGGGTAACCAGGATTTTGAAATTTACAAGTTCTTAGAAGGCGACCAACATAGAATTTATAGGATAAGGGAGATATGTGGACTGTGGCAAAAGATAAATGTCCTCTGTTCCCTCCCTTTTCTATGATTGGAGCATTGGTCAATAATCATAACATTGTAACTATAGCTTGAATAAGCTGTAGTTTCAATGTTATGATCATTCACAATGTTTATTCTAGGATTTCTTAACTGTGGGTAATTTCGGCACAAAATTGAAGCAAATGAGAAATAACTGGTATTCCATACTCTTTGTTCATAATTCGAAATCCCCCACAAATCTAGAAAAAATGGGGTATCTTTGAAAAAAGTGGGGCAATCCCCCTGCCTAGAATAAACACTGATTCATCAACAACATATTTTCTAACTTGTGTAATGATAGTTACGCCCTTGTATTAAGTCACCTATCTACAACTTCTTTTTATAAGCCCTTGGAAAGAATCAGCATATTTTATGATGGCCTGTTGTGTCAGGCAACAGGCGATCTTGTTTGGGGGGGGAACAAAAGATCTTAAAAAAGTAGAATTATTTGGTTTTAAATTTATTGTAAACTTATCCTATGTTGTTAAAAGTAACCAGAATTGTCTCAGTGAGACAATTCTGTTGAGTTTTAACAACACAGTTTGAGAAATGAGTAATTATATAAACATTCAATCAAAATTATGTTTCTAATAACAAAACATGTTACTGTACTAAGCAACCATTTTCTTTAACAAACATTTTCTGGTGGTACTATAAGTGCTCGCTTAATACATGTTTTACTAAAAAGTACGAGTTCAAACTCACATCCTGGAATGATATTTGTTCAAAGAGAAACTCTTAGTCAACAAAGCTTAGAACTGGTTCAAAGTCAAAGATGTTTCTTAATTGTGAAAAGATTGTTTATCTCAAATGGTCCTTAGAGCATCATAGGGCAATTATCAAGGCCTTGTATACTTTTTAGCTGGGCTGTTTTCGGAGAAAACCTAAGGTATAATGATCACCTTGGTGTCATTTGCGTTGGAATTGGCAAGACAAACCTTGGTCATATCTCTGTTGTTATTGAAGATATCTCCACCAAACTTTGCATGTGTGTTCACCATCACAAGAGCTACTTGGACTTTCAAGGGGGATAACTCTGGAAGCATTTTTAGCTCCACTGGCCGAAGGCCAGCAAGCTAATGTCATGGCGAGGTGTCCGTCGTGCGTCCGTGCGTCCGTGCATGCGTAAACTTTTCTCTAAACATCTTCTCCTCCTAAACCAATGGGTGGATTGTGACAAAACTTGGCCAGAATGTTCCTTGGGTGACCCTCTTTTAAAGTTGTTCAAGAAATATGGATTGACCCCAAAATATGGGCGTGGCAGGGCGGGGCTTATTTTGACCCCGAAACCTTTGATTGACATCTCCTCCTGAACCATTGGGCCGATTTCAATGAAACTTTACCAGAATGTTCCTTGGGTGACCCTCTTTTAAAGTTGTTCAAGAAATTTGGATTGACCCCCAAATATGGGCGTGGCAGGGCGGGGCTTATTTTGACCCTGAAATCTTTGATTGACATCTCCTCCTGAACCATTGGGCTGCTTTCAATGAAACTTTACCAGAATGTTTCTTGGGTGACCCTCTTTTAAAGTTGTTCAAGAAATTTGGATTGACCCCCAAATATGGGCGTGGCTTATTTAAACCCTGAAATCTTTGATTGACATCTCCTCCTGAACCATTGGGCTGATTTCAATAACCTTTACCAGAATGTTCCTTGGGTGACCCTCTTTTACAGTTGTTCAAGAAATTTGGATTGACCCCCAAATATTGGTGTGGTAGGGTGGGGCTTATTTTGACCCTGAAATCTTTGAATGACATCTCCTCCTGAACCATTGGGCCGATTTCAATGAAACTTTACCAGAATGTTCCTTGGGTGACCCTCTTCTAAAGTTGTTCAAGAAATTTGGATTGACCCCCAAATATGGGCGTGGCAGGGCGGGGCTTATTTTGACCCTGAAATCTTTGATTGACATCTCCTCCTGAACCATTGGGCTGATTTCAATGAAACTTTACCAGAATGTGCCTTGGGTGATCCTCTTTTAAAGTTGTTCAAGAAATTTGGATTGACCTCCTAATATGGGCGTGGCAGGGCAGTGCTTATTTTGACCCTGAAATCTTTGAATGACATCTCCTCCTGAACCATTGGGCCGATTTCAATGAAACTTTACCAGATTGTTCCTTGGGTGTCCCTCTTCTAATGTTGTTCAAGAAATTTGGATTGACACCCAAATATTGGCGTGGCAGGGCGGGCTTATTTTGACCCTGAAATCTTTGATTGACATCTCCTCCTGAACCATTTGGCCGATTTCAATTAAACTTGGCCAGAATGTTCCTTAGGTGACCCTATTCCTGAACCATGGGGCTGATTTCGATGAAGCTTTACTAGAATGTTCCTTGGGTAACCCTCTTCTAAAGTTGTTCAAGAAATTTGGATTGACCCCAAAATATGGGTGTGGCAGGGCAGGGCTTATTTTGACCCCGAAATTTTTTAATGACATCTCCTCCTGAACCATTTGGCCGATTTCAATGAAACTTTACCAGAATGTTCTTTGGGTGACCCTCTTCTAAAGTTGCTCAAGAAATTTGGATAAGATGAGATCCACTGGATCAATAAAATTCAGGTGAGCGGTTTAGGGCCATTCCGGTCCTCTTGTTTCAAAGTGATATCTAAATAGTTTTCTTCCTTGTAATTTTACATACAGTCGTGACGCGCTAATCCGGACACTTCGGTTTCCTACGAGTATGTCCGGAATAACCATTTTTCCGGATAAACAATTTTTCATTACAATCCGAACCTAGTTTCGTCCGCCATTTTGACACTATGTTGTTGTTGTTTCAGGTTTGCGGTGCGTCGTTAGAAGTACTGATACGTGTAATTTGGTGAATACCGAGAATGCATACAGAAGAAGATAACGCATTTTGCATTGTACTGTACATGTTTATAAAATGGAAAACAAATTATATTTATAATAATAAAAACGTGATAAATATATATTTCATAACATGCATCACGTTTCTATTGTCTTTCTTTGGCTTGTTATGATATTTTGAGAGAAATTGACTTTCAAAAAAATCATTTTGCAGAACAAGCCATTTAAAGGCCCTTAGAAGGGCCATTTCGTTAAAATGCTTTTGAGCATTATTCTTGTTCTTGACAATCTTCGAAAAAAAAAATTTCGTTGTCAGAAAACAAGATTTGTAGCCCTGAGAAGGGCCGTTTTATTATTACAGACAATTTTGAAGGACATACTTTCGGGACTGAGGTTTTGACTTATTTTGACAATTGCGACGGAAATAGCTTTCGAGCGTCGTATTAAGCAACATTCTCTGGTGTGGCCTTTTGAACAAAGGCCAATTTTATGGACAATTTCAGGGTAGGTTTTCAGGACCAACGATTGGACTTATCTTTGATAATTTGGAAATGAGTTTCTTTCCCGAGTCGTATGTAACGATAAGAGCAAACTTTCATTCAGATGTCAATTTTAAAGGACGAAATTCGGGCATTTGGTGGTCCTGAAAAGGACAGTTTTCGAAGTTTCGTATGTCTCTGGCGTTCACTTGGAAAAGAAGTCGAAGTCTTCGTCGGCGATGCTGAAACTTCAACTCTTCGTTTTTTGGTCGTCGGCGTTGACATTTTTAGTTGAGTGTTAGCTCTGTATGTTCGATCGATAGATGATCAGGAAATGATTTGAAAATGATAGCGATTATAATTTCTCAATTAATTTAAAATCAACGGGGAGTATTGTTCTTCGAAGTAAAGATCAGTCTTAAGAGTAAGTAGCATAATAGGTGTTGACACACGCGGGTAGAACACTAAATGTCACGTTGTCATCTCGACACACTTTCCTAATTAAATTGTTTGTAAGGTGCGAAAATCGTCTGTACTAAAGTATCTCCGTATTAAATGTTTATCAACACGTGTCAATCAGTCAGTCGTGATGATAAACGCGCTAATCCTTTTACAATGAGACGCGACAGATAGTAATTACAACCCTTTGAATTCGGACAACCAACCCTTAATCCGGATTACATAGACAAATTTATGTACAATTTTGATATTCCGTTCCCGATTTTTAATTCCGGTTCCGGAACGCGAGTTTCCGGATTAAAGTGTACAATTTATGAGTGAAATATTCGTTCCCGTGAATTCTTTTCCGGATCTTGAATATTCCGGATTATTGCCGTCCGTATAAACGCGTCACGACTGTATTAGCTAAATAAGTTCATTCCTTTATAAGTCAGTTTCAACTTAGAAAAAGTCAGAATTCCTTCTGAATGATGTTCACTTTCATTACCTTCTATTTTCAATATCTCTCTTTCAAATCTTGAGATTTTTAAGCCAGTGGAGCGATACAGGCCCTCTTGGGCCTCTTGTTGTAAGAGTTATGTCCCTTTTCAACTTAGAATTTTTTGCATTATTCAGCACCTGCAGCTAAGTGTTGCGCAGTAGGTGGTGCTCTTGTTTCTGGATTCACATCTCTCCCCAGCCACCATCAAAGTGCAGTTGCCGGATAAAAATTACAAAAAATATATTTGGTTGTCCTGACAAAATTGACACAAACTCTTTGTGACATTTGTCTCCCACCAATTGATGATCATATTGGCAATACTGAGGAATTATTGTCACTTAAATCAATTTAATAACTCACCTTAATGGTTCTTTCCTGTGAAATTGCTAGTTCTTCTGACCATCCTGTAACTTTACACAGAATAATGTATTCAACAAAAAAAAAATATTCTAACAAATAATTTTTTTTTACATCACAATTCATATTTTTTGTCTTAATAAACTCTTATTAAATAGCCCTTTTTAAAAAACTTTTGAAAAGTTGCAGTCAAATCAAGGTACTAAGAAAACCAGAAACCAAGAGAATGGGAAATTTTTTTTTCTTGAAATTCAATTTCTAAAACATAAATCTACCTTAATAGGAGGAAAACAGATGAAGTAGACTAAGATCAGACTGCACATATGCGCAGGCTGATCTTTCTCTTTTTCACCCCTTTATAAAGGAATAATCTGGGTTCGGTTTGACAATGGTTAAAAATTTTCAATGTTTTCTAAGTTGGACCATCCCAAAATTTTGTCTTTGCAGATGAAATTAAATTATGCAAGCGGCGGCAATTAGTTGCTTAATTAGCTTCACTTGTAGGAAAAAAAGCATGCATGCATGCATGCAGTCACGTTTATGAAGTTTGGGATTAATTAATGCAGCACATAAAAGGTTAAGGGCGTATATATATCTTGTACTGCCATTTAAGGAAAAGTGGCATAATTTGTTACATGAGTCATCCCGCCATTGCATCTGACAGAATAAGAGGTCCTTTCCTGTTTAACTTAAACCTGTCTTGGAGAAGAAAATATATAAACAGGAATTAAGATATTGTATTTGCACACTTAACAAGTGTGTCTGCCATGTTAAGCTACCCCCTCACACACTGATGGAGATCTTGGATCACCTGCTGCTGTTGGCACATGTTGGCTCAAATATTATAGAGCATGTGCCTGACATTTCCAACAATTTAAAATGTTAGTGAGGTGCAAACATTGGGTAGCGTGGACAGCCACATACTGTAAATATAAAGTAACATGATGGTCTACAGATACTTTGAGACCATATCTATCTACAAAATACACTGAAGACTTTGGTCAGACTGTGCGGATGCACAGGCTGGTTAGAGTCTTTGCTTTGCGCCTACTTGTAATTGTTGGAAATCTCACACACAGACTCATATTTACATGATCCCTTCTCCAGGAAAAACAGCCTAAATGATATCAATTTTTAATCATATCCCCCCCCCCACACACACACACAAAAAAAAAAATAAATATTGTTGGGATATATAGGAGTCAGCTTGGGGTTGTTTGGTCAGTCTGTAGCTTTTTTCGTGCCCACTCAATTTCTTAACAACTAATAGGTAGAATTTATTTTACTTTACAGATCAATGGCTCAGCGTGAAACAGTTGTAACTCCCTATAATTATATTTATAGGGAGTTACAACTGTTTTGTGCTGAGTCATAGAGTTGTGATCAGTATCATACAGAGATGCGCAAGAAATATTTTGGTTACGATCCTTCGACTTTTAACAGAGTTATGGCCTTTAAATGGAAAATGACACTTGCAGGGGGTATAAGTCTACTGGCTATTGTCATTAAGTATATAGGCGCTTACTATAGTTTCACATGATAACCTCTTGATTTGTAGTTATAATGTCAACTATAAGTCTAAACATGAGTGGGCAATTCTATTGTTCATTATTTTGCTCAAAAAGAGGAGTTTTTCATTGGATTTTACAATACAGTCATACTTACAACCCGAGTTTCAAAATCAAATTGAGTTAACAGTAGATCAGGATACATTATATAGGTTATTAGTGTCCCAAAACTTTACTGACAGTTTCTGTATATTTTTCTCCTTAAGTTAGACCCTGCTCCCTACTGACCCTTAAATATTATTCTAATATTTGATGATACCAGGTACAGCTTCAGTTTATTTCCTTCTTTTTTCTTGATTTACAAAATGTACGTTGAAAGTTATTTCTTTGATTTTCAACTATATTTTATTATTTTTCTTGCAGATTCTACTTAACCATCAATTTTTTTTCAAAGATATACCGGGTATGTGTTGAATCCAAACCAATGCAGTTTAAATTGATTATTCCTATCAAGCTTGTAATCCAGATTAATGTTATGTGTTTTTAAGATTTTACAAACAGATACAGGCTGGACAGTTTATCATTACCGGATATAACTGAACATCTTATCTGCTGGATTTGGTGAAAGATGGCAAAGCTTGGGTTGTAAGCCTGACTGAATAACTGTGAAAGTTATAATTGTTCTTATGAAAGTTCAAAATGAGCCAGTGCTTGACATTTCCAACAATTTGAAATGTTCATGAGGTGCAAACATTGAGCAGCATAGACTGCCTCAAACTGTAAATATAGAGTTACAATTTTGGTGTACAGATACTTTGAGACCTTATTGATCTACAAACGCATTCTGAAGACTCTGGCCACACTGTGCGGATGCACAGGCTGGTTAGAGTCTTTTCTTTGCGCCTATTTGTAATTGTTGGAAATCTCACACACAGACTCATATTTACATGATCCCTTCTCCAGGAAAAAAAGATCTACAAACGCATTGTGAAGACTCTGGCCAGACTGTGTGGATGCACAGGCTGGTCAGAGTCTTTGCTTTGCACATTTTTGAAATTGTTGAAAATCTCAATCATAGAGATCATTGAGATCAATCACAAATTTTCTAGAGTGTTAACAAAAAAATTGTCATTGAGGCCCCTTTTCCTGTGCTATGGCCAGATTCTTTCCATTTTCAATAGGGTTCATCCTTGAGACCTGACAAACATTCCTACCAAGTTTCATGAAGATTGGGGTATATTTGTGGCAATAATAGTGTAAACAAGAAAATTGTCATTAAGGTCCTTTTTCCCATGATAAGGCATGAATCCTTCCGATTTTCAATAGGATTCATCCTTTTGACCTGGCAAACATTCTGACCAAGTTTCATGAAGATTGGACCATATTTGTGGCCACTAGAGTGTAAACAAGAAAATTGTCATTAAGGCCCCTTTTCCTTGATATGGCACTGATCCTTCCCATTTTCAATATAGTTCGTTCTCATGACCAGTCAAACATTCTGACAAAGTTTCATGACGATTGGACCATATTTGTGGCTTCTAGAGTGTAAACAAGAAAATTGTCATTAAGGTTCCTTTTCCCACGATATGGCACAGATCCATTCCATTTTAGCAATTTTTAAAAGGGTCCACCCGAGGAATATTACTGCCAAGTTTGGTTGATTTTGACTCAGAAGTTTAGGAGGAGATGTTGTTTAAAGAAATTGTTGACATACAGACAGATTGACACCGGACATTGATAAATCATAATAGCTCCCTTGAGCACTTTGTGCTCAGGTGAGCTTAAAAAATCTGTAATTTTAAGCTATTTTGTTAAGTAAAGGGCAGATAGATCAGCTAGGAACTACTTTACATATGAAATTTTTTTAGTCATAAGCACAAACAGCCAACCTACAGGGTCATTGAGGCAAGTTTCAGTTCAATCCCATTCAAAACATAGGAGAAAGTGAGCTCACTAGAAATTTGGAGAAAGTAAGCTATCTAGAATTTTTTTCCATTCAATTCAAGGGCATATAATTCAATATAACTCAAGAATGACAGGAGCAATTTGAATTTAAAAAGTCTAATGCTCAAATATCATAGAAAGTAATTGTGTCTAGTTTTAGCTCAATTCCATTGATAGTGAAGGAGGAGTTGCACACACAAAAAACAGTGATTATCGTAGATAATTCAAGATTTCTCAGGTATGACAGAAGCAATTTTAATTTCAGAAGTCTTATGCACAACTAGACATCTGAGAAAATATTTGTGTCTAGTTTCAGCTCATTTCAACTGATAGTTTAGGAGGAGTTGTGCACACAAAAAATAAAGAATTTCATTCAATTAAAGGGCAGACAATTCAAGATTACTCAGGAGTGACTGGAGCGATTTGAATTTCACTAGACATCATAGGGAGTAATTGTGCCAAGTTTCAGCTCATTCCCATTGATAGTTTAAGAGGAGTTGCGCACACAAAAAATAGTGATTTTTGTTCAATTCAAGGGCAGATAATTCAAGATTTCTCAGGAATGACTAGAGGGATTTGAATTTCAAAGGTCTTATACACAACTAGACATCATAGCGAGTAATTGTGCCAATTGGCATTGATAGGTTAGGAGGAGTTGCGCACACAAAAAATTGCTAATGGACTGGCAGACAGATGGACGGACAGACAGATGGTTGGTATATTCCAAGATCAGGCTGATAGTTGTCTATCTTGTTCCACAGCTATGTCATCTGAAATTTAGTCAAATTTTGCAAGCAGTTATTATCAAATCTATAATAATGAGTTAAGTAACACTTATCCTTAAGTATATGCCGTAGTTTAGACAACCATGGAATTTTACCCGTTAATAGGGATCTTATGAAAATTTGTCACGATAAATACACCTTCGGTTTGACATTTGGACGCTGTTTTATCTTTCTGACCTTAAAATATTGAGCTAGCTCTTTATGTTTAAGGGTAGCGACCTTACAGTCCGGGACAACATTAACTTATGTTTGGATTTTGTTTTGAAATTCTTGTTATAAACTAAAGTTGTTATTGAAATCAAATTCCCCTTAATACTTTCACTTTGTGAAGGTATGTTACTTATTCATCATACCATTTGGAGGAAATATGATCCAGTGCATGTTGTTTTAAATATAAACGCCATAATGTACCTACCTCACTATGGTAAATGAGCAGAAAAGTTCTATGAATTTATTCAAAACTGGATTTGAGATTAAAGATGTAGTTCTACTAAAATTTGGACACATTACCAAGTTTCCATTTAATTCCCTTAACTTTAAGGGCCCTTAAATGTTAGGGTTATTATGACACATGTTATTCAGACTGCAAAGTAAAAGCTTAATTATCTGAAGTTTTGGGGAAAATTCTCCTTGTTTTTTTTGTTTTTTTCACCTATCATTGGACAACATTTGATCAAGATGTTTTGCTCAATCTAGACTTATAGGAATATTGACAAATAATTTGGCCCACAGATTGAGCAAAATATCTTGATCTAATCGTATGTCTGTCTGTTTGCAACTTTTTAGCTATCATTCAAGCTCATGTTACTTACACGCCAAAGTTACTGACAAGCCCCTTCAGGCGTATATGCGCTGGTCTGCGAAGCTCTTGTTCAGCATGACAAGGGTCATCCTCGGTAACCCAGTATGACTCAATTCCGTAAACTGCGTTTATCAACCCTGAGACATCTTAAATTTTTCTCGTTAAATTTTCCTTGTTCCCATAATGAATTTGTTTTGTGATCTCTAGCTTGTTGTGAGAAAAATTGGTCTTATTTCAGTCTCTGTTGCAAATCATTTCTATTTTTAAGCATATTCAAAATTCAAATAACCCTATCAAAACTTTCTTTTCTAACTACACCATAGGACACAAATTCTACAAAAAAATAGATATTGGATGTACAGAATTTGAGCTATTAATCTCATAGTATCCCTATCTAAATAGATGGGAATAATATTGGACTCATTATTCGAATTCTAGTCTGACATCGGACCCCCTTTCTAAGAAACCTTAGATCCGCGGCTGTGTTGAACCCCATGTCAATAATTTTTTTCCAATTCTTCATTGTCCTTTTAGGTTAGGGTATCTATCAAGTTAATAACTTCTGATTTGTCCTTTTAGGTTAGGGTATCTATCAAGGTAATAACTTCTGATTCAAATATCATTTCTAGTTGATTGGTTTTTGGATGTACTCTCATTACAATATTCTAACATTTATTATTTAGAATCACTTTTTAAGCAAGAGGGGTCACATTTGCATTGTATCATTGAACTCAAGGTCATTTATGAAGGACAAAGTAATGTATTACATCATATTCCTTTGGTGGAGGCAATTAAACAGAACATAAGAAAATAAAAAAGCAATGAATTTTTATTTACATTTGTATTTCTTGACTACAGGTTTTGGGGCAATTTATTTTTTTTGTTGTTTTCAATCACTCCACCTACCCTTTGTCTTTATTGAATCGTCCCTAAAACTTAGAAAATAAAATGAGAATGGCCTAGAAAGGAATGTCTGCCACCCATATCAGGGTTACCTTTGGTATAGTTTTTTTACAACTGTGCAGTGTCATATTGCGTAATGATTTATGCAAAAATATGCATTAAAAATTCGTTATTGAATAGCACCATTTTATGGGATTTTAACTAAAAATGGTTACCTATATAATTTATGCAATACATGTATTGAAATTTTCAACAAAATGGATTTATCTCTATATGGGTGTACAGAGAAGAGGGGGAAATTTAATTATTTTGTGTTTTTTGCATCTTTAAGCAGGGATCGACACTAACACCAGTCCTCAAGCCCGAGAACCTGTGGATTTTAGGGAGGACTGGTAGATGTTACCATGCTGCAGGTCCTTTAGGCCTGTTGTAAATGGCAGAACTATTAGTACCAGTATTTCAAATCTTTTCAGTTATGAGATATAAATGCCTTTCCAATACTAAAATTTGTATTGCCATACGGGAAACATTGTAGGAAAAGAAGAAATTGCTTGTCAAAAGCAATTTTTTCATTTCCAACAATGTTTTGCTTGTAATTTATCCTTTAAATTGCAAAAATTAAACATGGTTTACATGCAAGACCTGTTGTTATCGGGGAGAACCTGTTATATTTCAGGCTAATAGGTCTTTCATGCTGGTGGCAAAAAGTAGTTAGTGTCAAACCCTGCTTTAAGTAAGTTTACAAGACATAAAAAGTTGCAGATTCAAGACATTTTCGGGTTGTATTCGAATGTGCACATGTTTAAAGTGTTACAGTTTAGGGTTACCTCTGTTGGTGAAAATGGTATTTTAAATGACAGTGCCATTTCATTGCATATGAATATTAATCAAAGGACCCTTGGGGTGATTAAATGCTAATTTTATGTGACATTCTGTGGGAAATATGGCTTTTGCATGTCTTCAGACTGACAAAACAGAATGTTAATGCAAATTAAAAATTCCTATGTACATGTATATAATACGTACAGTGCTGTGAGCTACCATATAGTCAATGAGCGATCAAGTCCTCATAACTAGCTTGAACAAGCTGGAGTTACGAGGTTTTGATCCCCCATTGACAATATAACTTTAAAAAATTGCAAATTTGACTGATATATCGATTGCTCAGGGCATACAGTTGTAACTGCCTCTAAACATATAACACTGAACTGCGCTATGACGGCAGCTGCAGAATATCTTTGAAGCTTGAATCAAATCTATCCATTAGTAAGTAAACAAGAAAAAGCTACAGATTAACAAAGTCAGACCAACCAACCATCTGACAATTCAAACAGACTCCCCTATATCTAGACTGGCCTCATTCACTTTCAGAAAATATTCCCTTTGAAAATAATACTGTTAAGAAGAGTTTGGTTGCCAGACTACCGTATACCCTGCAAACAAGTTTTTTCGGGGTACAAGTATCTTGTCAATTTAAGCCTGTACATTGGCCTTATCAAATTTCTGTTTTTCAAGGGCCACTTCCTGCTATTTTATGGCCTAAATTACTCATAAGTGGTACTTAAGACCAAGAAGTGGACTGTGCAAATAAGACTTTTTTCCCTTTTTCTTGGAGTTGCAGGATTTATTGCCACTTAGCTGAAGCCAACCATAGATAATTGGCTCAATTGCACAATATCAGTTTAGAGTTAACCTCAGGGTAAACCATAATTGGGCCTAAGAATTTTCTCGCATATTTTGTACATAAAGTTCCACAGCTTGATGAGATATCTCTATTTATATTTAAAAAATACGAAGAAATCTGAAATTCTTACCAAATGTCCAAAACCTCTTTTGATAAAAACACATTATAAAAAAAGAAGAAATAGCTTGTCACAAGAAATTTCTTTAATTTTTTCAATGCCAAAGGTATTCATCTTCCCTGTCTGCCTGCTTATTCCTCTATCATACTGTCTCTCCATCCAGTTTCTGTTGGATGCAATTTCTTCTTCATTTAAGCTTGGCTTGAAACTTTCACAGAATCTTTCTTGTATAAGCAATTGTAAATGTTTTGCACTTCAACCATCAAAACTGCTCTGGGCAGGAAATCTAAATATAAATAGGCAATCAAATATTACATATCATTTTTTTTCTGTCAAATTAAATAGAAATTCATATTTGATAAACATACAATTGTATTTTATTTCTTCCTATTTTCTACAATATTTTTGAATCCAAAGTCATCTTACTGAAGGTGAATAGAAATTAGCCTGTGTGTGACATTTCCAACAATTTGAAATGTTCATGAAGTGTACACATTGAGCAGTAAGTTAGACAGCCTTATACTGAAACTAAAAAATTACTTGATCGTCCTCAGATACTTTGAGACCTAATCTATTTACTAAACTCATAGTAATTAAAGACTCTGGTCAGACTGTGCGGATGCACAGTCTGGTCAGAGTCTTTGCTTTGCACACATTTGAAATTGTTTGAAATATGCACAGGCTGATTAAAATGCGTTTCATCAAGGAAAGAGTTGAACACCTGTGATCATTAAAAATTCTAATTATCTTATCAAGTAAGTTCATAATTTAAGATAAAGGCATTTGTCACGGCTCTCATTGACAACTGACAATAGTAACGAAATATTTTGAACAGACAAACTTTGCCATGTGATATTATGTCACGTGAAATCTAAGATAAGACAGCCTCGATAGCCTAGTTGTATATTTGCCTAACCTGTAACCTGGAGGTCCATGGTTCAAGCCCACTGTTGCATCACCAAGCTGTAGAATTGGGAAGAAGTTGGTTTAAACCACTGCCTCTTTCTCTCTTAGGGACATGAGTTAAAACAACTGGATTGAGTAATATATATAGAGAGCAACTTTTTAAGCTTAAGCTTTTGTAGCAATCAAACTAAAATTGATAGTTAACATCAAGGATTATCAAGCCTTCCTTTTAACCCTTGTCATGCTGAACACAGATTATTCCTGATTTGGCAAGAGGTATAGACAAAGATCAGCCTGCACATACATCTATGTGCTGTCTGATTTTAGTCTACACCACCTTGTTGGCCTTGCTTGTAAATCAAAATAGTAAACAAAATGAGTTTTCAAAAGAAATATTGACGCCCTGTACATACTTTGAGTGCTTTTAGTCCTTTGACTTTGTTAAGAAATTAATTAAGCATGGCAAGGGTTGATTTTAAACTAATCCACACTGGAAGATTTTGAAAAGGATGAAATATATCCGAAGTCAGTCTTTCTGATAAGAAACATTGTAGAACAAGAAAAAACAAATCTTACTCTAAGCAATTTCTTGAATTTTTCATAATATATTATTGCTTAGTTTTTTTCTTCAAGGTGCATTAAAAGATGATTGTGTTAAACACTTGTATAACACAAGCTAAGAACTTTTTTCAAATTTTGAAGAAGGTGTGTCTGCTTAAGGCAAGTGGTTCTTGAATCATGTGATTCTATTAGGCAAGCATAATATGCAGAAATCTAAACCATTATCAAAATATAACCTGCTTGTTATTCATTCAGTGGTACCTGATTTGTACATGAACATAATTTTAGAATAACATTAACATTGCCTGTCAAGGTCAAGGTCACTTGGAGGTCACAAGTAAAATTATTGTTCTCACATCACTATGGAATATCTTAGTTTGTGATTTTTTTTTCAGACAGCTAAATGCACTAGTATGACCGTGTTATTATTTTGAGACATATTATAGAAGTGTGATATATATAAATTCCAGGGTGAAAGTCATTGTTGAAGGTCAAATAATAGAAAAATGATGATAGATAGTTTTATAGAATTTTTGACAAAAAGGTCTTTAATAAATTGCGTTGAAAATAGCAATCAGTGTCCCCTATAGTTAATCAACTAAATCAAAAACACTCAGACATAAATTTATATGACACTCATATATTGAAATAGTAAATTCATTGAACTTAATAACATGAGTCAAATTCTAACAGTGGTTCATTTACCGGCAAGCCTCTTCCAATCTTCTCTTAGGGGCTCAATCATGTTAAAGCTATAAGGAAGATTGAATATTGTTTGTGTAATTCAAAAACTTAGTAACTACAGCTTGACTAAAGCTGTATTTACAAGGTTTTAGAAATACACCAACAATGTTTCATATATGGTGACCATTAGCAAATCACTCAACTTCCGATGATGTTGTTACAATTTTCGTCAAATGTATAAATATAGAAAAGATAAATGAATATGTAGGCCAGAGGGTAATAGAAGGATTGAACATGCTCAAACAACTTAAGGAAGTCAATTATAAGTGATTCAGATACATGGATTTAGGTGTGTCCCATTTTATAAATGAGTCATTAACAATTGATATGTAGGATGATATTTGTATCCTATCAATTTGATATCATGTCCTCCTGATTGAGTTACTTTTCTCTCTTTTGACATACCGTACAAATTTTGATTATTTGATTGAGAATGCAGTTTAAAAATCTGCAAGTCTGTTGCATAGGCAATTGTTTCGTGATCGAAGTTTTGTAATATAAGGTTATGCTATATTAGGGGATATTATAACTTATATATAAACAAAATTTGTACTGTGAAACAATTGCATGTGGTCTGCTGGCAAGAAAGCAGGCATTTATCAGTTTCTAATACGATCTGGGGACCTGGAATATCGTTTTGATATTGTATGTGTCATCTAAAGATTGTGCATGTACTTAATTTGTATTTGATATTCATGTATGGATGAGAAACATTTTAGGGATGAGTGTCTTTTTCACTGCGTTCATTGGAGTATAAAGTGCAATTGCCTTAGCACATGGCAAATAACGCCCGTAGGGCGTTATGTTTTAGCCATGTGCTAAGGCAATTGCACTTTATACTCCAATGAACGCAGTGAAAAAGACACTCGGCCCTTATAATTGCAATCCTCTAAATCGAAGAAACTTGTAAAATACTCGGTTTAACATTAAAGCTTCAAGTCTACTTTCTGCGCGTATAGATTACATAATCTATTTTTAGATCGTGTATTCTTTATCTCGCCATCGAAGTTGAATGGCATAAAATCAAACAAATGACAAACAAATAAACGACAATTTTGAAATTCGTAGGGTTACTTTTGACCAAAAACTTATTTCTGCCAAGTAAGTCTGTAATTTTAAACGAAAACAGCGTGGTCGGTCTTAGTTGAGAGGGTTGCCTGACGGTCTTCGTCGACTCGATGTTTGTAAACGTCGGTCTAGAATCAAATCTGCATGTTTGTAATCGTAAATTCCTTCGAAAATATCTTAATTTCTAATAGATCAAATACCAATGTTGCGATTTTGATCGGGAACGAGAATTATTCGAGTTCCTACGACACAGGACTTGCAGATCAAAGGTCGGGGGTTCCCGAAAGACCTATTGCATTTTATACAGAAATAAAGTGCAATGGATTTCCCCACGTGATGCGATTTTAACCAATCAGAATTCTTTATTTTATTCGATTGCAATTATTCTTGTTTAAGTCTGAAATAAAACGTACGTTCTGTTCTGTTCTTAATTGTTAGAAATGAAAAAAGGATCAAGACCTAAGCACAAATTTTGTTGTAAGTTTTATCTTGAGTGATTTAGCACACAACTTTTTGTAAGTGCCTATATTTATAGGCACTTACAATAGTTTTGTGCTCAATCACTCAAGAAAATGCAGTAGATTCCTGTTAATAGAAACCCCAATTTCTTTTTACCCTTTTCTTGCTTAACCCTTGTCATGCTGCAAAAACCTTTGCAAAATTGCCTTAAAATCAAAGTCCCCAAAGCACTGGGTGCATTCACTGTGAGTACATTTTATTTTAAAAATACACTTTTCAGACTTTTTTGTTGAAACATGAAATCAGGGTGGTAAAGATAAATATCAGACTGCACAATTGTGCAGGCTGATCTTTGTCTATACCTCCTGACTAAGTGGGAATATTCTGGGTTCAGAATGAGAAGGGTTAATAATCAGAAGTTGCTATTAACAGGAGTTATTCACTTATAATTGAATTGATTGTAATTGAGAGGATTCTAGTAATTGCTAACATTTAATACTGCAAGATTTAGAAGATATCACTGTAAACAGTTTATCAAAGTTAGCTTCGAATTAAAGTCACTTGGAAATAAAATTCTTGCTATATTCTGTGGCATTATGTTTATGCCATCCCCAGTCTTTTATTTTCAAAATATAAAACACCAAAGTGCATTTTTCAAATATTTTCTTCCGATTCAATCAGAACATTATTATGATATTAGATAACAATATGTCAACCAAACAGACCAATAAGATTAAGAGGCTCCATTGTATTTTGTGGCATATTATTTACTTAATTTCAATTTACTGCTCCTGTATTGTACTTGACTTCACAAAGTTAAATTACTCATCTAGAAAACATTTAAGGGATTAAGTTGAGCCAGTAATCTTTGACTCAAAAATATCTAATTCTCCCTTAGTTCCCTAATTTTGAAATATAATTGTACTTCAAATTAAATATTATACAACATGTAAAAACACTCTTTGAATTAGTAAATAGTAATATGGTAAAGAAGAAAATCTAAAATGGATTTAAAAAGTCCACAAAATCCACTAAAAACTGACCCAGTCAGTCTGCAGAGTCTGTAAACATCCATTTGCCAACATTTTAAAAGCTACACATATTTCACACAAATGATTTTCCTTTTTGGGCCACCATGCTAATAAGGTCTAAGGAACATATTATATACGAGGGATGACAATTTGTATAATCGGCTAATAATTATCTCATTTCTGGCTTGTTCAGTATATAACTCAGTGCATGTGCAGGCAAATTTTAATAATAATAATTTTAATAATTCGAGGAAAAAAAGACCAGTCGACAACACTAGAATATGAATACCGTTTATTTTTCAAATTTTGTCATGATTTATGTTATTCACCAACCCAATCATTTCAGATAATTTAGAAAAATGATGAAAATTTGCAGAAGAGAACTTTTCCTAAAGCTACCACAGATATTTAACCCTTTTCTGTTTTACAAAATTTTGGACCTGTCCAAATTCAAAGGTTTTGCAGACGAAAATTTAAAGTAGATTTAATTTGAAAATTAACCATTCAGTAGGGTAGAAAATAGTGTGAAAAAAGAAGAAATTGCTTGTCAGAAGCAATTTCTTCTTTTTTCACAGTGTTTTCTCAATCACATAATCACAGGCACGTAAAAAGCAGGGATTACACAGCAAAGTGTTAAAGAGAGCCAGACTTCATGGGAGGAATTAGAATGGTCCAATAGAATTTCAATGAACGATTTTGTCCAAATTGATTCTCATTATTTTCCAAAAATAAGGTCCTGCATCTGGGTGATGTCTTAACTATAAACACTATGCATATAGAAATCGTAAACAAAATTGATACCAAATGGTATGTAGACAACTCCTGCAAGTTGATGTATCAGGCACAGAAAGGCACGAGGGTTGGGGGAGACTATGTAGAAGAAAGTTAATCATGACGTTGCATTTGACATCTTGTTTCCCTGCCTTCGTGGGGGTCTCTATCCAGATTTATGCACTTTACAGGCTGGCTATTGAACATAAACATTTAGCATTTTCCACATTTATTATACAGATGATGAATTAAAAGACTGTTTGATTTTCATTTTGATATTTAACTTCTCTGTAGAATCATTGCCTCATTTTACAAACTTTTGGATCAACTCTCGTATTTTACAATATGTATGTCCATTTGCCAATTCTGTCTGTCCAGCCATCAATCAATCAGTCAGTTTGCCTGTTTACACCCCAAGGTCAAGGTCATCTGACAAGGTTAAGGTCACTTAAAGGTCACACTTAAAAGATATCATTACAGATTGCAGAGGCTTATAATAAACAAATCCGGCCATCATATTTTTATTCTGAATCTAAAATGACTTACTTGCCTAATATTCAAATGTTTAGAATATTAAATATCACTGTGCTCTGGTGGAGACAATCTCTGCTTTAATGTGAAACAGTGTTTTGAGATTACCTTTGTTGCAAAGCAATGGGACAGGGTACATGAAATGAGAATTCATGTTAACAGGAACATAATGAAATGTTTCATTAAAACCCGATATTTCAAGAGATTTAGGCAAATCTACTGTTAATGCCTATAGATAAATGGGCACTTACAATATTTTGCACTGAATCCTTGAGGCCCCTATGATAGTTTTGAGATGACCCCTTGATTCAAACTCAAATAATTCAAGAAATTAAATGTTTTGAATTAAATCCACCTGAATAAATAAATTACTTAAGAATCCTGACAAAGACACCTATTAGAGGAGATTGACCACATAATTGACCATGTAAAAATAAATATGATCAATCAGGCAAAAAGAGTACATGTAGCCCATCTTGAATTTCTATAAAGGGGCTTTTGAACATACCAACAGGGAGGTTTTTATTCCTAGTGTAACACAATTTTAAGTGAATTTTTGCATGAAATTCTGTTGAAAGTGGTCTTAGAAGTCAAAAGTACAAACTTCTGAGGAACTAATAATTTTCTGATTTTGTTCATAAATAGGGCAGCCAATTGGTTTTTAATTCTTGAATATAATAATCTTTATTAACATGTGTTAATGTAACATGTACATATCAATGGCTCAGCGCGAAACAGTTGTACCTGCCAGTAAACATATAGTCAGTTACAAATATTTCACACTGAGCCATGGGCATGCAGGTTTACTTATAAGTGATTATAGTACATGATGGTTTGTAAAGAAAACATCGATATGCACTTGGAGATTATAGCTTTGGCTCAAAAATGAATTTATACAAACTAACAAACAAACAAAAAACCCTAACCTTCATTATTTTGGATAAACTTCTTTAGTATACATGTATTGTACTAGGTCATACTTACTATATTTTCAAAACTCTTTAAATCGAGACAATCAAAGACCACCTCAGAGATATTCTATTCTATTATGAAAATCTCTCTTGCAGAGAAATCTACCAAATTTGGCACTGATTGTGTAAATATAACCAAAAGTATGGCATGAATTTGGACACAAGGTGGTTAACCTTTTATTAAGGAACAAAATAATTTCAACAGTCAAAACTATGGCGCGCGAACGGGGTCAAAAGTCAGAATACCGCTATACCTACAAAATAATGGAGGTATACCCCTAATATTATATCGGTATACCGATAAAAATGAGGGTAAACCTATAAAATGAGGGTAAACCCATAAAAAAATGGGAGTATACCGATAAAAAATGGAGGTTTACCGATAATTTATAGGTACACCCTCATTATTTTTGACCCCTTTCATGAAAATCACATTATCCAATCAGAATGCGTGTTACATCCCGACTTTTCGGTACTTTCCGTACTTTTCTGCGGCGCTGGTTTGTTTACACTGGAGACCGCCAAGCGGTTTTTTAACCCCGAAAAATCAATAAAACTGGCATTTAAACAACGATTTAAGAAATTACGGTAAGAATTAAAGTTTTTTTTAACCCTTTCGCGATAAAACTTTGTTAAACGTCGCAAAGAGAATTTGTATCAATGAAAAGCTGAATTCGCCCCATCGAATTTCGTTCCAATCTAGACAGTGACATAAAATCAAACAAACCTACTGTTGAGCAACAGAGATATTTAATATAATCTTAGGTTTAGTCTATAGACGGGGAAAGTAATTTGAAGAAAAAACAATTCTTGATTTACTCATTTACTCAATTAAAGCTACCGAATTTGACAATAAAGCTGCACCCCAACCTTTTGCTGTATCGACGCGCATGAATGATGCATCAAATTCAATTTTATGTGTCTGTCTGTTCCGACCCCTCTTTCTTTTTTTTGCTTGAACGGGGTTATGTGAACAAAACAAAGAAACTAGAATCCTTTGTTGACCTTTTTCTACACTGAAGCCGCTGTCAAAGCGCAGTTGGTAGCGCATCGGATTGTCAATCTAAAGGTCCTGGGTTCGATTCCCGACGGCGGCACTCATTCTTTCCGACTATTTGTCTCTCACCTATTGGTTGATAATCGTAGACCTATGTGAGATAGCAGCTGGAGGCTAGGAAACAATGTGATGGTTGTACTGGTAAGAGAAATACCAGGAATCCATTGTTAGGTGCTCCAGCCTCCGCAATATAACTGAAATAATGTTGAAAGCGGCGTTGAACTCCATTCAATCAATTTTCTACTCTGAAGATATTTTCCATGGAAAAAATAAGTGCAGTTATAATGTGAAATTCACTTCCCCAGGTGCTGTACAAAACATGCACATGACAAATATTTTGCAGAAGACCAAATAAGCTATTCAAATCGATGGCTATTTGCTTTTCCTCACTTATAAGTGCTTTCCTTACTTATTTCTAGACTGAGGCTCAGGCACAGTCATTTAAATAAGTGCTAAGATAGGAAGAAATAAACCTAATATAAGTGATAGATACTCACTACAATTCTTATTGTTTTTTTCCTCTTAAAAATTTTAAGGGGGGTGGGAGTACTTTGAATATGGGTGCACTTAATATAGAAACTGCTTCAGATCTAAATCCTAAAGAATTTGATTCCGACAAGATGTTGGCCAGCTTAGCTTAAGCTAAAATAGCTGTATTTACAATTTTTCAAAGAATCAAACTGTGAATTTTGTTATAGATTTCATTTTTTTCAAGTCTTAACCGGGAATATTGCTAAAAATTTCATCTCTATCAAGTCTTATCCTGCTTTTTACCCCGACGTTAAAACTCAACAAGATGACGTTGCTTTAGTTGGAAAAAACAGCGTCTTATTTCCCCAAAGTGAGGAATGACGTCATTTGCGGAGGGTAAAAAAACGTCATCCAGACGAGATTCTAAGCAAATATTTGAAACTTTTTACATGTAAGGCTGATTCATATCCTAACATTATAATTTTACGTTCACTACAATCTAAATTTTGATAATGGTCGACAGAAATAAAATAAAAAAAAGTAAATAAATTAAAATAAATAATAAAACAAAATGGCCAAATCTCGCGCGATCATCATCCTCCATGTAGGCCGCCATTACGACACAAATTTAAACTTTGATGGTATATGTATTTCATTTTGATTTTGATTATTTAAATGTTTTACACTCTTTATTTAGAAGCGGGAAAAAGTCGCAAAAGTTGCGTTACTTTTCCCATAATGATAGAATTAAAGAAACTATGTATAAAGTGCTCAGTGTTCCCAAAAACCACCAAAATGGGGGTGATTTACCCCTAATTTGAAGCTTGTACCCCCGATTTTTGCAACCAGCCTTCTTTGTGTTATATAGAGGGGGTACATGCACACTGTAAAATACCTGTTTTTACCCCCAGATTGAAAAAGCAGTGGGAACACTGAGTGCTGTTCCTATGAACGAATACGCAGAACCTGACAAGCTCAGCCAGTAACAAATTTGGCTGTCTTTTAACAGCATGGGGCTGTGAGTTTGAACCAATGAAGTGTAGTTATTGATAGTGGTTAGACTCATGACCAGGTGCCAAGCAAGCTCAGTTGCTAGTGTTCCGGGGATTGTGGGTTTGAGTCCCATGAAGGGCACAACTTTTCCTCCTAAATTTACTTTTGAGGCTCATGCAGCTAACTTTAATGCGACATTTGACATAAGTGGATGACATAAGTTCTAAATAGGGTCATATGTCTCCCAACAATATAGGTATGATAATAAGTATCCTAGATCACTCACTTCTCAATAGGGTAAATTATGGTATGAAAATCTCTTTTATTTTCAAGCAAAATGATTAAGCACATGCTTTTTAATTCCACTCAAGTCATCGGGTATTCCTGTGTATCATCTAAAGCTGCACAGCTATATGACATCATGAAACATAAGAAAATGGCCACAAAATCTATAAGCAAATAACCTGTTTTTTCATGTTCAAAAAATTAATCAATACGTCAATTTTAAACACTAAGTTTGCATCTGAATTATTTTACAGAAAAAAGATTCCTGATTTTCATCAGTGTTTTTCTATTACAGGTATATTAAAGTTAGGTTCTTTTCTGAACTGTACATGTTTAGCTGACAAAAAGTGTGTCTAGTACACACCACGGCGTCTATAATCATCACCCGATTCTGTAATTTAAGAGACAGTTTCTTCTAGATAAAATGTCTTTTTCATTGCCAAAATAGTTAAAAAGTTCAGTTGTGTATTGATTTTTTGTGTATTTGCAATATATTATATATTTACCTGACTGATGTATTTGACTTCCTATGTGCAAAGTATTAACCAACAGGACTGTATATTATTGTTGAAAAATTTAAGCAATTATAGCAAATAATACATACTCCCTTTGTCGACCTTGATAAATAACTTTTCGGCAAAATTACACTGACTTCATTTCAATAAAAGGTACTTTATCCAATAATGACTCACATCTATTTAAAGACATGAATGTTAGATGATTAAATTAGAATAGGAAAAGATGGCTGAGGTAGAGTTAAAAAGGTAATATTGAAAATCTCATTGTACATAGATAATGAAGGGTTTTTAGCTCCACTGACCAAAGGCCAGGAAGCTAAATTGTCATAGCATTGTGTCCATTGTGTGTCTGTCTGTGCTTGCATAAACTTTTCTTTAAATATTTTTTCTCCCAAAGCAATGGGTGGATTTTAAAGTTACTTGACAGAAATGTTCCTTGGGTGAGCCTCTTCTTAAATTATTTGTGAAAAATTTATTGAACACCCCCCCTCCCCCAAAAAGGGCCAATTTCAACTAAACTTGGCCTGAATGTTCCTTGTGTGACCCTTTACTAAAATTATTCAAAAATTTACCCTTAATATAGGCATGAATAGCTTTTTTTCTCTTTTAATTTTTATTCCCTTGCATTGAAAGATCGGGGGCATATTTTACCATTATCCGTCTGTCTGTCTGTCTGTCTGTCCGCTGTCTGTCTGTCTGTCTGTCTGCAAAACTTAAACAAAAAACTTAACATGGCCAATTACTTCAAGCCTATTCAATATACAAGATACTCATATTTGGTATAATTATAGGTTTCAATGATACACATCTACTGGTACCAAGGTCAGGGTCATGTGAAAAAGTCAAGATAATATGTAAAGGCCTTTTTTTTTAAAAAAAAATGCCGTTTCATGGACATTCATGTTTTACAAACACGTCTTATTTAAAAATCTCCTATCCACTCAAGGTGGTCAATTCCATGAATAATGAAACTTGGCATGGATGTTCCCTGAGTGACCCTTTACTCCAATTGTTCAAGAACCTTTGATTGACCCCCAAATATTTACAGAAAGAAAAAAAAAAATTACAGAAAGTCGGGAGTACTTAACAGATAACACAAGCTCTCATGAGATTTTAACAAAATATGGGCATAGTAAAGCAGTGCTTGCATATATTCTTGTTTACCTTTGCCTGCTTACATATAATCTTGTTTACCCACGTCTGTCTGTCTGTCTGTCTATATGTTTGTCTTCAAAACTTAACCAAATAACTTCATCATCATCATCATCGGTGTTTAGTTTAACGTGCAGGTGTAGGGACTGTTCCACCGTCAGCGGGATCCCGTCCAGATGACTGGCTGGCTGCACGCATAGCAGATTTAACTTCAGTTCTCCATTTCTTCCTGTCGTTGGTTTGGGATATTGATATGTTCCATTCCCTGGCATCTCTCTCTGATAGGTCTTTCCATGAGGTTTTCGGACGTCCAGCACTACGTTTTCCAGAGACTTCGAGCTGGTATGCAGTCTTAATTGCATTGTTTGATCTTTGTACATGGCCATACCAGCGGAGTCGTCTCTCTCGCAGTACAAGGGTAAGGTCTTCGAGGCCGATACATATTAGAAGCTCCAGTGACCTTACAGTGGCTGTGTCTTTTGGTTTTATGCCACAAATTTGGCGGATCATAGCCCTGTCGTTGCGTTGCAGTCGCTGGAGGTTTTTCTTTGTCAAGGCCCAGGTCTCATTGCAAATATCTTCAGGCCAATACAAGGCTCATATTTGGCATGATGTAAGATCTCAAAGATACTCATCTGCAGATACCACAGTCAAGTTCATGTGTGAAGGTTAAGTTCATCTGTCAAGGTCAAATATGTAAAAGACTTTACCGAAAAACCTAACATTGCCAATATCATCAAGCCATTTTAAGATACAAGGCTCATATTTGGCATGGTGATAGATCTCAATGATATGCATCTGCTGAAACCAAAGTCAAAGTCATGTGATAAGGTCAAGGTCATCTGTCAAGGTCAAATAAGTCAAAAACTTAACTAAACAAGAGCCATCAGAGACGGATTATGCTCCCCGAATAAGGCATTGTCACAAAAACAAGATCCATGTTGGACATGGGACATCCCACGCCACAAAAGCTTGATAGTAAACTGAAGCCTAATAGATTAAAGATTCTTTTGTACTGTCCTAGATTTACCTCCTATTAAATCTAAGTATTAAAAATAACAAAGGGCAATAACTCCAAAATTATGCAAGCAAGAGTTATGGTTCTGGTGTATTGCACTTCTCCTCCATGAGATCTATCCACCCATAAAGTTTCAAGTTGATAGCTGTTATACTTTAGGAGATATGCTCAAGACAAAATCTAAGTATCAAAAATAACAAAGGGAAATAACTCCGAAATTATGCAAGTAAGAGTTGTAGTTCTTGTGCACTGCACTTCTCCTCCATGAGATCTATCCACCCATAAGTTTCAAGTTGATAGCTATTATACTTTAGGAGATATGCTCCAGATATAATCTAATTATCAAAAATAACAAAGGGCAGTAACTCCAAAATTATGCAAGCAAGAGTTGTAGTCCTTGTGCATAGCACTTCTCCTCCATGAGATCTATCCACCCATAAAGTTTCAAGTTGATAGCTATTATACTTAAGGAGATATGCTCCAGACAAAATCTAAGTATCAAAAATAACAAAGGGCAATAACCCCAAAATTATGCAAGCAAGAGTTGTAATTCTTACGCACTGCACTTCTCCTCCATAAGATCTATCTACCCATAAAGTTTCAAGTTGATAGCTATTATACTTTAGGAGATATGCTTTGTGGTCAGATTTCAAAGACTCAAATAAGCTGTTATCTTATACAGCTAACATAAAGGTATCAAACATTAAACCCCCTTTTTGCATGACATATTCTAAGACACAAATTTCAAATAGTTTAGGGTAAAGGGCATCTGATTTGCTTCTCACATGTGAAATTTCATCAAATTCTGAGCATAAGACTAGGAGAAATGAAATAATAACTGTATTTTACGCGCTAACGTAAAAGTAACAAATATTAAGCCCCCTTTTTCCATGATATATTTTTTTTTACGTTAATTTCAATTTGTTTATAGTAAAGGGCCTCTGATTTGCTACTAAAATATGAAATTTCACTAAATTCTGACTGTTTTTTACCCTAAGTCCCCTTTTCCCGTGACGAGGCCTCAAATCCAAAAACCATTACAGATGCATCATCACTATATCATAGGGAGTTCACATGGTAAGTTTCATTCTATTTGGCCCAGGGGTTATGGAGAAATAGGTGGGGTCGGACAGACAGACGGACGGAATTACGGACGTACGGATGGACGGACAGACAAAGCGGCGGCTATATGCTTCCCTTCCGGGAGCATAAAAACCTAACATTGATTTAATCGTCCAGCTTATCTCATATTTGGCATGGTGATAGATCTCAATGATATGCATCTGATGAAACCAAAGTTAAGGTCATGTGACAAGGTCAAGTTCATCCATCAAGGTCAAATAAGTCAAAAAATTAACCCGAAAACCTAACGTTGCCAATATCATCAAGTTTATTCAAGATACAAGGCTCATATTTAGCATGATGATAGATCTCAAGATATGCATCTGCTGTTGGTACCAAATCAAGGTCATGTGACAAGGTCAGTGTCATCTGTCAGGTCAAATAACTTAAAATCTTAACCAAGAAAACTTAACATACCAACATCTTCAAGCCTATTCAAGATACAAGCCTCATATTTAGCATGGTGATAGATCAAATGTATACACATCTTCCGATAGCAAAGTCAAGGTAATGTGACAAGGTCAAGGTAATCTGTCAAGGTCAATATATAAAAAAAATGCTGTTCCAGGGGGGGGGGGGAAGGGGGCGGGGCATTTGTGTTTCACAATCACATCTTGTCAACTTCTTCTCCTACCTACTTATTTTGACTAATCTAAATGAAACTTGACTTGCATACTTCTTGGATGACCCCTCACTTAAATGTTCATGAAATTTTGATGGGTATGTGAATATGGGCATGGCAGGGTTGGACCAATTTTCTCTTTGAAAACTTAAAAAGTCTTTTCCTCCAAATCAATTGGACTAATTTCAATGAATCTTTGAATGTTCCATTCAAACTGGAGGTCCCGGGTTCGATCCCCCATGGCGACACTCAATCTTTGAGACTTTTTGTCTCTCACTTATGGGTTGATAATTAAAGACCTATGTGAGATAGCAGCTGAAGGCTAGGAAAGGATATAGTGGTTGTACTGGTGAGAGAAATACCAGGAAACCATTGTTAGGTGCTCCAGCCGCTGCAACTTACCTGAAAAAATGTTGAAAGGGGTGTTTTACTCCATGCAATCAATCTCAATCAATTGAATGTTCCATGTATGACCCTCAACTATTATTGTCATTCATTATTGTGAATATCTCTTTTTCGTATCTGGAGATGTTATAAAGCCTTTGGGATGCTGAACCGGGAATATTTCTGCTTTGGCAGGAGGTAAAGACCATGATCAGCCTGCACATATGTGCAGTCTGATCTTAGTCTATATCACCTGATTTCCATTTTTAACTTGAAAAGAAACACAGAAAAATGAATTTTCATAATATAACTCTTCCCAATTAGTGCATCTGGTAACTTTGAACATTCAGATATTTGACTTTGATGCATTTTAAACAAGGTTTTTATTCAGTCTGACAAGGGTTTAAACCAGCAGAGAGCAACCGTCAAAGCGCTGTGGAAGCACATAGGAATATTATTAAAAAGGTCACAGGTTTGAATCCCAACGTCAGCACTCATCCTTTGCAACTACATGAATTTTGTCTTTCACCAATGGGTAATGGATAATTATAGACCTGTGAGATAGCAGCTTGAGGCTAGGAAAGTATGTAACGGTAGTACTAGTGTGAGAAAATCCAGAAATTGCTTTAGCCACCATTAGATATAACTGAAAGAATGTTGAAATCAACATAAAGCCAAATACAAACAAACAAAGTTAAAGCCAGTGGAACAATACAGGCATCTTGGTCTTTTAACTAAGATGGTGGGGCCAAATATTGCCCCCTCCCATCTGAGAATATTTCTCCTAAAACTGATTTTACCCCTGATATGTCAATTTTACAATCTAAACAAGATTATCTCATGAAAGTATTCTTGTTTACAATTACAGAGCTCTAACTAACAGCTTGCAAACTGCTTTGTAAATCTATTTTCTTTGTGTAAATAAAGTATTTTCAAAGATTTTCAGTAGTCAAGTAAAATACACCAGTTAAGTTTTTTTTCTCATAGAAAGTCATACAACATAATCATTTCCCTGAAATTAAGGGCCCTGCTCTCTTCCCCTGTGCATAAAAAGAACAATTGCTATTAGTTTTTTGAAATGCACATTATTATCATTCATTCATTGCAGTTTTTTTATTTAAAAAAATACTGATTGGATCTGGAGAAATGCAGTAGATACTTTTATATGTATGTTGAAATCCAGGTTGTGGAGGTAAAAACTTCTAATTCAATAATAAACTATCAAGAACGACAGTTTGTTGAGATATCCATTTATCAACAATACACCAAAGTTGGATGACCAGCTGGTGGTTTGGACTAAATGATGTGGTTGTACTGGTGTCAGAAATGATGGGAAACTATGGGTAGGTCCACAATTGCTGCAGCAATATAACTGCAATAATGATGAATTGGTGTTAAACCATTGAAAATTAACCAATCAAAAGAATAAGTTTATACTGTATATATGTATAGAAAATAACATCAGTTATAGCCTTCAAAAACTTGTTCACTGGGTAAAAGCCTTGGTCACCCAATCATGGGAGTTAATACAAAAGAAGGGAGAATTGATACAAGTATCATTATCCTTGCTTCAATAGATCAGGTGCATATTTATTAACTGGTGTCTGTGTGTCTTTCTGTCCTAGAAAACCTAAACTGAGAAGTAAACATGTTGCTGTATCTTCAACACTATTTGACAGACAATGTTCTCATCAATACACTTCATTTAAAGTCAAGTTTATAGGTCAAGGCTAAAGGGTTCGACATTAGTTTAGGAGTTTAGAGATCTGAAACCCCTTGTTTACCTGTTGGGACTCCTTCATTTTGCAAGCAAAGACCCGGATGGACTCCAAGGGTCATATAAAAGTATTTTTAGAAACAAAAGATCTTACAAATTATTACAAAAATTGTTTAAGATAACAATTGCTTGGAACTAGTAATGTTTTTAAAGAAAAAGAATTTCTTTGGGGAAGAAAATTGTGGCAAGGAAGAGGCAAAGAAGAAATTGCTAATGTGACAAGCATTTTTTTCTTTTCCATTATGTTCTCCAAATATTAAATTCAGACTCCTTACTTTGAGATTGGACTACTTTATCAAAATAAGTTGGGAGTCTGATTGACGCCTGACCCATAGAAGTTAGTGTTGATCCCTCAGGGTCCTGGGTCAAAGTCAAAATAACAAACAAAAAATGTTGTTTCAGTCTCATTCAGGCATTAGTGTTTTAAATGAGCACATCCTGTACTTATTTTTGTTCTTATTTTGTCATGGCAGCCTTGATAATATTTCTTTAGTTTCAGACAGACCTGTGTGTTGTCTGTGTCAGGGCATCTTATTTAATATTGTGGAACAGAAGAGCTAATCCACACATAAAAAATGATAGAACTTTATAAACATGTATTCACTCAAAATAAGGAAAAAAGCAACTAGTTTTTGAAATGACATCCCCAATCACAAATCAGCATTATACTTCAGTCTTCTTCAATGTAAGGTACTTAGTATAACCCTTAAATTTATAAGTTACATTTGTCTAGTATACTAGTTTTCTATCAAGAGAAAGATTTTAGGACCTTTTTTATGGGAAATTAACAGGAATTATTTAGGCTTGTTCTGAATGAAAGCCTTACCAAAGTTACCAACGACAATTCCTTTCAGATATGACCAACCACATGAAAAGGAACTATCAGGGGACTGCTTAAAAACATTTGAAAAAGAGGTTATATATAGCAGAGGTCAACCTGATATACATTAAACAAAATTATCTCATGGGAAGGTAGAATGCCCATTCTAGAATCAGGAATATTTTTGCATCCTATATCTTTAAAATCTGTGGCTTATTGTTTTATCAGTTTCTGTTTCTCTGTCTGTCTATCTTTCTTTCTGTGTGTCTATCTTTTGCTCTATCTGCAAACCTCAACCATAAAACTTAATATTGACAATTACTTTGAATCTTTTCCTGGTGCAATTATCAAATTTGGTGTGATGATAGATCTTACTGAATTGATATAAATTATCTTAGGTACTAAGATCAAGGTTATCTGACAAGATCAAGAACATCTTTTAAGGACAAACATGAGAAAACTTATCATTTTCAAATTACTTCAGCCTATGTTTTTTCCGCAAAATTATGGATCTTATTGACAAGTGATTGCATATACTAATGTCAAAGTCATACTAAGTAAGTCAGTAAATTATCTATTAAAACACTGAAAACATAACATTTTCAAATAATATCCTGCTTATGGTCAATATTAAGTCCATCCCTGTGTTAAGGTTGGATAAAACAGCACAAACTGTTTGAAGATTATACTCCAGTTTGCATGCAAGCTAGTGCACATGCAAAGCAGGGTATAATTTGCAAAGTGTATGCAGCATTTTGTCATCCTGAACTCAAGGAAAGTTCATTCTGAAAAATTGAAATGAATGTAGGCACTTAAACATTGAGCATAGCTCTAGAAAGTTTTGGGATGAGGCTTTGAAAAATGGTATTTATATTTTCTAACTGATAAGGTTTTTCTTTGAAATGTCAGTGTAAAATTGGGTTTAGTCCAATTGCGGTATTTGAAAACAGGGGAAATGTGGTATAGCCAGGAGTAGGGTTGTACTGAACTGAAATCTAACAAGCGTGAGATAAGGTTTTTCTTTGATGTCAAAGCCAATGTAGACTATCATTTACAAGCTAAAATTTCAATATGGCAATTAAAAATACTATGTGAATTGACATTTATTTGTCCTTCACAATGATTTGGGTGTTTTCATAGGTAAGACTCTTTATAGCCACTCTCAGTGTAAAATTGGGTATAGTCCATCAGCGATATTCGAAAACGCAGGAAAAAGCTGTATAGCCAGGAGTAGGGTTGTAATGAACTAAAATCTAAAAAGCGTGAGATAACAGTATGTTATTACAAATGGATAATGGGGTCTTACTGACAAGTTTCATGCTTACACTGTAGGAGCCACAATTCTGGTGAGAATGTATTTCTAGTCAAAAGGATAATTCCTTTTGAACAAGAGGACCATGATGGTCCTAGGTCGCTCACCTGAATCTCTTTGAACCCTGGGACATCAAATTAATTAAAAAGGCAGATGTCAACAAGGAGATAATTTCTACATAAGATCAATACCTTCAG
Source organism: Fragum whitleyi (assembly GCA_948146395.1). Lineage (NCBI taxonomy): Eukaryota > Metazoa > Mollusca > Bivalvia > Cardiida > Cardiidae > Fragum > Fragum whitleyi. The sequence goes on from OX411558.1 coordinate 24,971,846, forward strand.
CGAAGAGCAAGAAGGTTGTGCCTTTTTGCTCTTTGATTCTATGTAAAAAGGGATGTACCCGCGTGGAGCCTAAATGTGACCCCAGAGTCTTGATATGAACAAACTTGGTAGAGGTCCACTAGAGGATGCTACATACTGAATATGAAAGCTGTCTATCTTCAGGTTTCAGAGAAGAAGATTTTCCCATTTTCATCCATTGTGCTCAGATGAGCTAAAAGGATGCGCCTGGGCAAAGCCCAAATATGACCCCAGGGTCTTGATATGAACAAACTTGGTAGGGGTCCACAAGATAATGCTACATACCAAATATGAAAGCTGCTTGCCATCTTGTTTCTTAGAAGATGATTGTTAAAGATTTTTGCTTTTTGATTCTATGTAAAAAGGGTTGCGGCCAGGTAGAGCCCAAATATGACCCCAGGGTCTTGAAATGAACAAAGGTCCACTAGATAAGCCAACCTACTAAATATGAAAGCTGTCTGCCTTCTGGTTCCAGAGAAGAAGAGTTTTGAAGATTTTTCTTTTTTTAGCTCGGATGTTTTCGAAGAAAACACGAGGTATAATGATTACATTGGCTTCTTTTGTGTTGTCGTTGGCGAAGGCATCGATGTTGGCATTGTCATGATAATTTTTAACCTTGCTCATAACTTTGGAATGGTAAGTCATAGAGCCTCGATATTTCACATGCTTATTGCTTGGGACAAGACCTTTCCATAGGTTCCAAGTTCAAGGTCATCAGTCAAGGTCATTTTTCAAGGTCAAATTTCTTAAAAATAAAACCTTGGTCATAGCTTTTGAATGGTAAGTCAAAGAGCCTTCAAATTTTACCTGATCATTGCTTGGGACAAGACCTTTCTGTAGATACCAAGTTCATATATTTGCCTTTGCCTAGAAAATAATAAACAGCTGAGCATTGGCACCGGCTTGCGGTCCTCTTGTTACCCTTCATGCTCTTAAGAGCTAAAAGGGATGCCCCCGGCGCAAATCCAATATGACCCCAGGGTCTTAATATGAATAAACTTGCTAGGGGCCCACAAGATGATGCTACATATCAAATATGAAAGCTGTCTGCCATCTGGTTCCAGAGAAGAAGATTTTTGAATATTTTTGCTTACAAGCTCACCTGAGCACATCGTGCTCAAGGTGAGCTTTTGTGATCATTGAATGTCCCGTCGTCTGTCGTCCGGCGTCCGGCGTCATCAATCTCGGTGTTTACACTCTAGAGGCCACAAATATGGCCCAATCATGAAACTTAGTCAGAATATTGGCCAGGTCACCAGGATGAATCCTATGGAAAATGGGAAGGATCCGTGCCATATCACGGGAAAAGGGGCCTTAATGACAGTTTTCTTGTTTACACTCTAGAGGCCACAAATATGGCCCAATCTTCATGAAACTTGATCAAAATGTTGGCCAGGTCACAAGGATTAACCCTATTGAAAATGGGAAGGATCCATGCCATATCACAGGAAAAGGAGCCTTAAAGACAATTTTCTTGAATACAGGCTAAGGTCATAAATATGGCCCAATCTTCATGAAACTTGGTCGGAATATTGGATAGGTTACATGGATGAACCCTTTTTAAAATTGGAAGGATCCATGCTATATCAAGGGAAAAAGGGGCCTTAATGACAATTTTCTTTTTTACACTCTAGAGGCCACAAATATGGTCCAATTGTCATGAAATTTGGTCAGAAGGTTGGCCAAGCCACAAGGATGATCCCAATGGAAAATGGGAAGGATCTGTGCTATTTCACAGGAAAAGTGGCCTTAATGACATTTTTTGTTTAGACTCTAGAGACCACAAATATGGCCCAATCTTCATGAAACTTGATCAGAATGTTGGCCAGGTCACAAGGATAAACCCTATTGAAAATGAGAAAGATCCATGCCATATCAAGGGAAAAGGGACCTCAATGACAATTTTCTTGTTTACGCTCTAGAAGCCACAAATATAATTCAATTTACATGAAACATGGTCAGAATAAGGGCTAGGTCACAAGGATGAATCCTATTTAAAATTGGAAAGATCCATGTCATATCATTGGAAATAGGCCAAAATGACAATTTTCTTGTTTACACTCTAGAGGCCACAAATATGGCCCAATCTTTATGAAACTTGGTCAAAGTGATGGCCAGGTCACATGAAACTTGTTTAGAAAAGGCTAGAAATTTATGCAGCGATCATAGAAATAGAGTAATGTCTTTCTTTGAAAAATTTAATGATCATATAATGATCTTTCATGCATTTAATTTTGCTAAGGGAGAAGTCAAAGAGACGAAGGTGAGCGATATAGGACCATCATGGTCCCTTTTTTTATTTAATATAAAAAGGGTTGCGCCCTGGCAAAGCCCAAATATAACCCTAGGGTCTTGACATGAACAAACTTGGTAGAGGTCCACAAGATGATGCTACATACAAAAAAAAGAAAGCTGTCTATCTTCTTGTTTCAGAGAAGATTTTTGAAGATTTTCCTATTTTCATCCTTTTGTTAAGGGTTAAGAGAAAGTTCAGGGTGGATTTCATTTATTTGAACAACCTTGATAGAGCTTGGCCCAAGCAACATCCCTGCCAAGTTTCATGAATATTGGCCCACTGGTTTAGGGGGAGAAGATGTTTAAAGAAATTATGGATGACTGACGCCAGACATTGTATGATCACAATAGCCCAGCTTGAGCACTTCGTGCCCAGCTGAGCTAAAATTGTAGTGTCCTATGAGAGAATACAGGGAAAAAAGCCTTTATTTTCTTTATCCACTCTTGGGGTTATTTTCTCAGTATTTCAGTATGTTTGTATTAATCATCACAGGCAGAATCCCTTCTTGAAACTTATTTAGAAAAGGCTAGAAACTTATGCATTTATCATAGGATTAGAATAACTTTATTTCTTTGAAACATTTATTGATCATTAAATGATCTCCAAAGCATTTAAATTTGATTAAGGAGCAGTCAGGGAGATATTGGTGAGCAATATAGGACTATTATGATCCTCTTGTTATCTCTTTTCAGGAGACAGACACGTAGTGCACGAAGTGTGTCACAGACTCATTGACCACAGAAACAGATGGACCAATTCCAAAAAGCATAAACACTGATGGACAGTTCTTGAACAGAGAACATATATACCAATAAATTATAAAAGATCTAAATGCCCGTGCTGATAAGAAAGAAATTTTATGGACCACAAGTTGTGAATGTTACGAAATTCCATTTTCCAAAAGAGAAAGTTGCAAGAAAGTTGCAAAGTACTGCGATAAAGGGGTTTCAGTTGACAGATTAGAAACTCTTAACATGTGATAAATTAAATTATTAAACCGTGCTTGTTTTGTCTAGAATCATACCAGATTCATTTTGACAATTTATGTTTAATTGTTTTAAGCTCGCATGAGCAGAAAGTGCTCAAGGTGAGCTTGTGTGGTTGTGTGATGTCTGTTGTGTGTTGTCCTTTGTGCATCGTCAAAATTAACCTTTTAAGACACTCTAAAACCATATCCTTTTGCTAAATCAACCTGAGAACTTGTCAGATTGATTGTTTTGAAAGAATCTCGGTCAAGTTCAAAATTGGGTCAAGTGATGCCAAAAACTATGTCACTAGGTCAAATCTTTAAAACAAATCTTGAAACACTCTACAGGCTGTTTGTTTTGCTCAATCAACCTGAAAATTGGCCAGGTAAATTATCTACTTCAAATTTGGTCAATTTTGAAATTGGGACAAGTAGTGTCAAATACTTAGCCACAAGGCCTTATCTCATCAAAAAATTTTAGACACCATAAAGGCCATATTTTTAGCTCAATCAACCCTAAAATTGGTCTGATTGATTTTCTCGATGAAATCTCAGTTGCTTTTGAAATTGGTGGAGTAAACATTTGGTTACAAGGTCAAATCTTATAAAAAAAAAAAAAAAAAAAAAAAAAAAAAAAAACTTGTAGACACTCATGATGCCATTTTATTTGCTAAATCAACCTTAAAATTAGTGAGATTCTCGGTTTTCCTAAAATTCTAGAATGTTTGCCGACTGTTGTCAACAACTTTTGTCAAGTCTGTGATATAGTTGTCACAAGGTTATGGTGTTTGTGCTTAAATGCGTCGGTTAGTCGTCCGTCCTCATGTCTGTCAGTCTGAGCAATTTTGTCTGAACAATTACTCTTAACAGATGAATTTTGAAATAACTTGATACAAATATTCTCCACCATAAGAATTTTTCAGGCCAGCCAGCGAGGCTGATTTGGCATGCTTTCATTGAAATTTGGTAGAAATGTTTCTTGGGTGACCCTCTTCCAAAGTTCTTTCAGAAATTTTGATTGACCCCCCACCCACCCATACATCATCCCAAATATGAGCGTGGCATGTTGGGGCTTATTTTTACTTTGAAATCTTTTTAAAAAATCTTGTACTCCCAATTTACTGTGTCGATTTCAACAAAACGTTGAATGAATTTATCTTAGTCGATTAAGAAATTTTAATTGACTCTCAAATATGGGTGTTGCAAGGCGGGGCTAATTTTCAATTTTAAATCTCCTCTCAAACCATTGGCCCATTTTAATAAAACATGGCCTGAATGTTCTGTAAGTGACCATTTTCTGGAAACGTTTTATACTTGAAATTTCTCTTTTTCAAATCTAGAGATGTTACAGCCAGTGGAACGATACAGGGCCTCTTGGTATCTCGACTATTCGTAGAGTAGTGTTGGGGGGGGCTATCCCTGTCATCCGGGCTTCGACGTCAGTGTCTGTGTTTGCGTAATGCTTTGGTTAAGGGTTTAGGTGCAAATGTGTCAAATATCTATTTCTACTGAAGCTATTGGTTTGAAACTTTACACATACTTCTGTGACCATAATATCAACCTCTAGACAAAGATTCATTACTCTGATATTAAAATCATTGAAGTTCAAGTTTTAACCATTAGCGGACTTAGAAATACTTGGTTATGTTTTTACGTGCAGCTGTTGTATTTCTTTTTATAAATGTAACTATTTTTCACTCATCGGCCGACGATAAATAGCGCCGACGTGTCGCCATCGCCGATTTTTATGTTACTTTAGCATTACCGATTGAGTTAGACGGGCTCGGCAGTTTTGTACTACAATTTTGATATGTGAATTGTCAGCTCAAAAGAGCCAAACAGAATGTCGGCGTGATTTACAGACATGCAAGCCCTTAGCATAACGGAAATCTTATTTCTGTCCTTTTAGCTCAACTGTGCACGAAGTGCGCAATATGAGCTATTGTGGTTAGGTTGATGTCCATCGTGCGACATTTGTCGTCAACATTTACCTTGTATTCACTTTTTTCCGATAAACTGAATGTGATCATTATGATTGTAATGTTGTTATCCCAGACAAGTTCGAACTTGGTTCAACTCATCCTGATGTGTATAAAAGATCTTTTTTTCATATGACCAAGATACCCGAATAGGTCGGACCTCGTAAGGCGTTAAAGAATAGCCTTCTGGAAATTCAAATTATGACCTTGCCAAATTGATTTCCGGTCTAAGCTCTACTGACCGAATGTCAGAACAGAAGAGCTATTGTGATACTGGTTTTCCGTCCGTCGACCGTCCGTCCGTCTGTTAACTTTTGCTTGTTAACGCTCTAGAGACCATTGTCCGATTGTTTTGGCCAGTGTTTGGATAATCACAAGGGTTGTTAATTTCGAAAATGGGTCAGATCTGTCAAACGTAATGGGAAAGGGAGCCTAATGAAAATTTAATCAACGCACTTAAGTTCGATTTTCTTCAAAGTTGCTCAGAACGACTATGCCATAACAAGGATCGTTCCTTTCGAAAATGGGGCCGATCCGTCAAGGCTCGCGGGAAACGGGGCCTAATGAGAATTTAGTTGAAAAATCCTCATAAACGCTCTAAAGTCCACAGTTTCCATCCGATTGTCTTCAAACTTGCTCAGAAAGAATGTACTAGAGTATACATATATAAGACTGGTTCCTTGCGAAGATAGGCCAGGTCCGTCAAGCGTCAAGAAAATCTTCGTTAACACTCTTGAGTCCACAGTTTTCACCCGATTGACTTCAAACTTGTTCAGAACGATTGTACCAATACAATGATGGTTCCTTTCCAAAATGAGCCTGATCTCTCAAGCGTCGGAGGAAAAGGGGCCAATAGAAAATTTAATTAGAATATTCTCGTCAAAGTTTAAAGTTAACGTTAAAGTCCGTTTTTTTTTCACCCAATTATTTCAAACTTGCTCAGTGTGATTGTGCCATAACAACTATAACGAGGATGGTTCCTTTCGAAAAGGGGTCCAATCTATGAAGCATCATGGGCGTTAAAAAATTCTATAATAAATTCCTCAATAGCAGTCAAGAGCCTGCAGGTTTCATCGGATTGCCTTCAAACTTGCACAGAATGATTGTATCATCACAATGACTGCTGTATTTTAAAATAGTTCTGATTGAATGAGCAACATGAGAAGAAGATGCCTATAATTAAAAGTTAAATTTCAGAATTCTTGTTCACACCTCATGGAAGTTGATGAAAACATGACCATGGGCATATTGATGCGGTTTGGTAATTTTAAACTGCGGCAAGAAAAGGGGACCTTAATGTTAACTCCCCTTGTTAAAATCAAAGCGCTTAAAGCGCTGAAGGCCTGGTTTATAAGGAGGCAATGTAACATTTGAAGTCATGCACTCCAATTTTTGAATCCTTTTAGCAAGGCTTTTTTAGGCGAGGGAACCAATGGTTCAATTTACCTATAGTGATCATGCCACATTTCGAAATCGTTTCCAAGGAAAAATGTCGAACGGTATGCTCACTATAAAACGCTGAGTCCGCCAAAAACAACTAATTCCCGAGGTATAGATTACTACGCTCGATACAACAGCGTAGTGATATGCAAGACGAGTTAATAGTGAGGTCTTATTTGACGTTCTTACTACCTCGTCCAGAGATATACCCTTTGTTGTAGATTTGTCTCTGCACAACCACTCTTGTAAGTAATATTATAAACAAATTGTCCGCAACTTAAGAACATCGTGAAATTGACAAGATGATTGAATTTTGAATGATTTTGGAATTGATTTGAATCTTATTTAAGCTAGTTTTGAGTGAAATTAACGGAAGGTAATCCAATAACGCTAATGTTGTTCAGGATGAACAAAATTAGCGATATTAATTACCTCCTTTTTAATAAGATACACGTACTTTTCTGTTTGTGTGTCTTCGTGGACAAACCAGATTCTAAAAAAATCGACACTAGCCAATAAAATCGTAGAATAATTTGATCTATTTGAATTAAATATCGATCGTCTTGAATAATATCGAAATGTTTTCTAATAATTTTGAAGCGTTTTTGATCGAATTGAGTGAGTGTTTGGAATGGATGAACGGAGCGCTGAGTGATTGATTTAGAATGATTTTGATCAGAATGAGCGTCAATTTCACGATGTTTTTAGCTGTAGCTTAAAATAACCGACGTGGGCCGGTGTCGGACCTACGCGTGATAAATATTGAAATAAATGGTTTGCGAGTCCAAAGTGCTTACCACTGAGCCAAAGAAGATTTTCCTTGACGTAGGTGTCAGACATTGTATTTAAATCAAAGAAGCTATGCAGGACAGTGGTGATAGTGGTCTCCAATAACACGCATACCATTTAGAGCCATCATATATTGGTGAGCATAAGCATATCTAAGCAGCATTCTTCTTCGTGTACTAACAAAGTTGGTACCATGCCGACATAAATAGCTAAATGGCCGAATTCTGGCGAGCTCCCATCGTATAAACAAACGGACAGGATGAGTGCCACAGTCGTGGATGGAACCCGGAACCTCTAGGTTGACAGTCCGACGCGCTACCAACTGCGCTATGACGGCGGCCAATTAAGAAAATTCAAAACTTGCTGTGCCACGGCTATCTGAAAATAAGGAATTTAAGCGTTGTTGGTGCTCTGTGGAGGTACCACTGTTGCCGATGTTGTACGTGCCTTTAATTGCAACAGAATCACTATCAATAATCTGCATTGAAGGTTCCGGCAAACAGGCACAGTTGCAGATCGGCCTCGAAGTGGCAGGCCTGGATTAAGTGAAACCAGATTAGACCGTCATTTTGAATTGACGCTCGCTGGACATCAGTTCCAGACGGCTACTGCTACAGCTAGGCTACGGTGTAAGCAGGGACACCGTTGTCAGACGACTTCGTCACCTCCGTAGGTCGATACAAGCCAGGCGAGCTTACGTTGGAAGTATAGTAACACAAGGTCATCGCGATGCTTGTCTGCACTGGACATAGTCAGCACCTCCGTCGGCGTCAGTGGAATTAAAACTCTTTTCCGACGAGTCCAGGTTCAATCTCAGTAACCATGATGGCAGCAGAGTGCGGGTGTATATGAGAAGAGGTGAGGGATTCGCTAACGCCTGTATTGTTGAAAGACACAGGTTCGATTGGGGCAGCGTCATGGAGTGGGGTGGGATAATCAGGAACTTGAAAACCGATCTGGTAATTGTGCACGGCAATCTCAATGCTGCTGAGTACATTGATCAGATGTTAAGACCTGTACCTACTCCATTCATCCGCCAGCACGCCCCTGTCACATTTATGCAAGACAATGCTCGCCCGCATACGGCTCGCATCACGCGGCAATATTTGAATACAAATGGCGTTAAAACTTGCCATGGCCAGCCGTTTCCAAAGACCTTGGCCCTACCAAGCATATTTGGGATCTGCTTGGTCGAAAAGTAAGGGCCAGGCATAATGTTAACATTTTGGGGCAGGTTTTGCGGGTCGAATGGAACCGCATTCCTCCGTTGGTCGTACGGCGCTACGTCAAACTCAATGAGGCGTTGTATTGTACTGGTAATACGTCAACATGGAAGACATACCCGATATCAATGAAATTGTTTCATATCCATCCTTTGAAGAGTCTAAAACAATTCAGTTCGTTCGAAACCAGATTATTTTTTTATCTTGACCCCTTACGCAGTTTAATAAATATCACATATCTACACAATCTTTGGTTTCCAAACGAACCATCCCATCTTGTAAATTGTTAAATTATCTAAACCATGGAACAAATTTGTTTAAGTTTAGGTCATATATACTCTTAAAAAGGTTCTTTAACATTGAATACATATTTTAATTAAGACAAACAATTTGTTCATATATTCTATGTAAGTCAAACAGGGTTGCCAGCAGTCTTGAAAAGTCAGGGAAATTGGATATTTTTTCAAGGTCAGGGAATTTTGAAATTTGGTCAGTGAAAAATGAAAATCCTAAAAAGTCAGTGAAAAGTCAGGGAAAAATTAATTCAAATATGGAAAGATGTTTGCATTGAAGGTTTTCAGTGGACATGTCATTCTTTTGGCATTTGATATTTGACATTCACACTCACAGTTAAACATTAAATTCAAATAACAGTAATTAAAGTATAAAATTGATTTAAAGAAGCATTACATTCTTAACTGTTTGTTTATGATTATCAGTTTTTATCTTAAAAACTTCATTCTGACTAAAGATTGAAAGGCTTTGCAACCCTTGCCTCCAGAGCTGACTAATCAATTAAATTTTCTGTTGTATTGTAGGAATATAACTCCAAAAAAAGCATCCAATCCTCAAAAAAGTCAACCGAAATTTATATGAATAGATACAATATAATTTACGTAAGCTAAATAAAAAACTCCTAGGTAGGGTGGGTCTGATTTTCCTATGTTTTATCCTCCTTTTTTGATAGCTGATTTTCTACTTATTGTGATAAGCTTTGTAGCTACTTTCTAATGTTTAGAAGAGAATATTTAATGTCAATATTCATTTATATGCAGCTGAGATATTTAATCATGGGATAGTGATAAAAAATATAGGGAAATCTTTTAAAATGGGATAATGTGATGCTTTATTGTCTAATGTAAACAGCTTGCATATTATAATCAAAGTTTATCAGTTTTATTTTATCACATTTATGTCCCTTATCTGTTTTATAACTGTTTAGATATTTTGAATCAGCAGGTATGGATAAAACAGGGGATTTCTTCCTTACTTACCACTTGCTTGACCGTAAAAAAAAAAAAAAAAAAAAGATTCACATAAAATGGGAAAAATGTGAGGTTTCTCCACTTTTGCTAGGTCAAGGGTCAGGACTTTTTTAGGCATCCTGTGAACCAAAAAAGGAGTGGCCTAAGGAGGTTGTTTAAGAATTATAGTATTTGACGATTTTCGTCGGTGAAAAACATGAATTGGTCATGGAAAAGTCAGGGAAAAGTCAGGGAATTTTCTTTCACCAAAGTGCTGGCAACCCTGTCAAAGAAGGTGAAGCTCCGCCTTCTTTCCACCAAATTAAATCAGAGTAAACGTTTATTGATCAAAGATTTGAAAGGGTGGCGTCGATTAAGACTATTACGTCGAAAGTGTCGCAGGCCTCTTGAATCTTGCTCTACAATTTTTAATTCGGAGATTTTACGCCGTCAAGAGACTTAGTTCTTTGAGGTTGTGGTAACAGTGAAAAAACTCAACCGTCGTTGCGATATTTGCCGAGCTGGACGAACGTTGTTTTTACGCGCCAGACTTATCTAGCTCTTAAAATTAAGCAGTGAGTCGCTTATAAGTGGTGCTAAAGGTTGGAGATAGTGTGTCCCGAAACAGCAAAGTCATTTACAACGGCTTGTCTATTGAATCCTGCCTTAAAGCGACCTTTAGCATAATGGCGTCGTTCCTTCGTACATTTAACCATATTTCATTTTAAATCTGTGCAATGACGCTTGATTCCAAAGACGATTCAGGAGTGGCATTTCATTCACGGCATAATGAAGAACTTTCAGTACTTTCCATTGAATCTGAAATTACACGTGCTGTGTAAGAAGAACAAATTTTGCTTAATAAGTCGTTTACGTCGTTAAGCAGAAACGCGATCGAGTATTTCATCACAATTTGCGTGGGTTTCTTGAAATACAGTCACTGTTTACAAAACAATCAACTTCAATCGAAGTATTTATTTTACATAAGAGAAAATCGATTTTAGATCGATGTCAAAGACCTGTTTTTGAAGATCTACAATGACCTGGCACTCATTAGATATTCCTTTTGACCCCCGTGGGGTCATAAGTTCAAGCCGGGTCATGGCCAGTTATATTTCTTTTTCTTTTTCGGGCAACGCTGTATCATTAGGTACCATTTACTTTATATACAACAGTGTTACATTATGCTATCGGTATTCTGCACAGAAATATGTCAGATTTTAATTTGGTTCAAAATTATTTAATGCAAAGTACTCTCCATTCATGGGAAGGATCCATGCCATATTACAGGAGAAGGGGCCTTAAGGCTAATTTTGTTGTTTACACTCTAGAGGCCACAAATATAGTCCAATCTTCAAGAAACTTGGCCAGAATGTTTGTCAGGTCACAAGGGTGAACCCTATTGAAAATGGAAAGGATCCGTGTTATATCACTGGAAAAGGTTGATTTATTGAATGGAGTTAAACGCCGCTTTCAACATAATTTCACTTACATTGTGGCGGCTGGAGCACTTAACAATGGTTTCATGGTATTTCTCTCACCAGTACAACCATCACATTCTTTCCTAGCCTCCAGCTACTATCTCGCATAGGACTACGATTATTAACCCATCGGTGAGAGACAACTAGTCAGAAAGAATGAGTGCCGCCGTCGGGGATCGAACCCGGGACCTCTAGATTGACAGTTCGACGCGTTACCACTGTGCTATGACGACGGCCCGTATCACTGGAAAAGGAGTCTTAATGGCAATTTTCTTGTTAACACTCTAGAGGCCACAAATATGGTCCAATCTTAATGAGCCTTGGTCAGAATAATTGTCAGGTTACAAGGATGAACCCTTTTGAAAATAGGAAGGATCAGTGTTATATCACGGGAAAAGGGGCCTCAATGACAATTTTCTTGGTTACTCGCTAGGGCCACAAATATGGTCCATCTTCATGAAACTTGGTCAGAATATTGGTCAGGTTATAAGAAAGATCTGTGCCATATCTCGGGAAAAGGGGCCTAAATGACAATTTTCTTGTTTACACTCTAGAGGCCATAAATGTGGTCCAATCTTCTTGCAACTTGGTCAGAATGTTTGTCAGATCACAAGGATGAACCCTATTGAAAATTGGAAGGATCTGTGTCATATCATTGGAAAAGGGGCCTTGGTGACAATATTCTTGTTAACACTCTGGAGACCACAAGTCATATAGGTACAATTGCGACTTATGTTGGAAAATTTGATTATTATTATTATTGTTAATTTTGACAAAGATATTAAGGTGAGCAATATAGGACCATCTTGGTCCTCTTGTTTCAATTTATAACGGTATGAGATTAAAAACCTAGACTTGGTTTAAATGGGTTAATCGAATTCTTGTTTAAGTGTGATTAGGTTATTAATGCCAAATACTTGATTCTTTTCATATCTTATAATTCAATATTATGAAGTAAATGAAATTTCTATCGGAACCACTTTTTCGTGCATGCTTACTAAATACTAAATGTTGTTTTCATTGCGGAATAAAACCAATACAGGTTTTGGTCGGTGCAAACAATCAAACAACATGTTTCCATGTTGGGTATTGAACTCGAACCGACATCTTATTGCATTTCGGGAAGGCGTCTGTAACCAATGTTCTACAGCGACTTCTCTAGTCTATGTAATATAATATGAATACAACGGTATTTTAAACGATATTTTACGCTGTGGAAATACTCGAACACTGACGGAAGTTAATGAGTGCCAGGTCATATTAGATAAATAATACATGCCTGCAAAAAGACCCTAAACACAATGCCTACTTTCTTTTGCGTTTGAGTAGATAAAGAAAGGAAAGGGACTGTATTAGAAATTTAACCTATCACAAAACGCAGGAACATTTTTACGGCATACAAGAGAAATGGTTGATACTACGGTGTGTACATATACCGACAGAAAGTCTGTCAGTTAGTGTACCCTCGCCCACTTCTTTACTACAGGGTATAGCAACAATAGAAAAAGTACTAGTTAGGCATGTTAGATGTTAGTTTGTTACAGTTAATAACATCGTGACATCGTGGCGATTCACACATTCCAAAGACTCTTACCAACGCTCCAAAATCATTCAAACACACTTCGAATCATTCAAAACGATCAAAATTGCATTCGAATCGATCAAATCATTCCACGATTTTTTGGGATGGTGTTGATTTTAAAGCTGAATGGTCCAGTGAAGAGACACAGACAAGTTCGTAAGTTTTTGTCCTAAAATAATAATAATTTCGTAAAGATTGCCGAAATTAGCGGTATTGTATTAACCCCCCCCCCCCCTTTAATTACATTGAAAACTCGATCTTTCCACTCATTCAATTCCATACGGTAAGTGGGCAATATAATTCTGCGTTTAAGATATTGAAGGCCCTCGTTTTCCGAATTTGATAAAATGTCAGGACCAAGAGCTAATTTTCAAGATGGTTTATAACCAGATATAGAGAAAAGGCTCTACATTTTTCTTATAATCGACAGGTATTAATTCATCCCAGCCAACTTACTTTGCTAAGATTGTCAACTCGCCAGATCGCTCGCAGGATAACACGAGCGCCCCAGATAGAGCACACCGTCCAACTTCCGAAAACATTAACCGTTTGGTTTAGTTAGCGAGTGCTTTCGTATATCCCACGCTTATCGCTGATTTGGGGCATTAAAGTTTCAATATATTTGGCTTACGGAGCCCGTACGGCGCCTGTAACTCGCCGAATCCTTAAAATCGTGCGGTGCACGTGCCGAGGCTTACGGTGTCCGTGCGATCATCGCACGGTTTTACGGATGCCATGGACACTTGCAATTTTGTATAAAAAATAGTTATACATGTACAAAGTTTTTTTTTTTTTTTTTAATTGCAAGACCGCGCGGAGACCGTAGCCTATAGACACGCCGTAGTGGCATCGCACGATCGCCGAACGAAAATCATACGGCCACCGTGCTATGTTTTGCCTATAAGTCTTTAACGGGTACCGTACAATGATCGTACGGCGACCGCATGATTTACAGTGTAAATAATTGACAAATTGCATGGACTACGTGCGATGATCGCACGATTACCTTGAGATCGCCATATTGGCACCTCAATTATTCTTGTAATAGTTTTATGAAAATCCGTGCGGAAACCGCGCGGTTTTGTAAAAACTTACGCCGTAGAAAATAAAATCTTACAATGTCAAAAATATCATACAAGAAATCGCAGGCTGCGATATCGTACGGCGACCGTGGCAAATGTAAACTAGGCGAAAGGTTTTGTGGGGGAACGGTGGTGTTAACAACTGCACGACATCTAGTGGGTTTTCTTACTTAAATTCGGTGTTTTGTTCCATATATTTATCCTTCCGTATGTCCGTCCGTCTGTCCGTATTTTTTGATTGACTGTTTCTCTATTGTGATAATCTGGCTTTTCACCTGATTTTACACCCATATAGGAAGTTAGTTTGTATTTTCTTTATTCTCACACTTGGGAAATTTAATCGGGTTCAGATAAAAAGTTAATTATATATACACGTATACAACGCTAGAATTACATGTTGTTCTATCTTCAACGCCATATTTGAGAATTCAAATGTGTTGCAGACAGCCAGTTTAACTCTTGGCTTATATTACATGTATATGAATTAATAAACAAACCTCTTCTTAATATTTAATAACAATGCACCTATTCATTTTCAATATTTTTTCATTTGTATAAATGACGAATCCGGCATTATACGATGAAGGGAAATTTTGATACATTTTCGAAATATTTCAAACAAAAAAATCTCCGTAATTTCATTTTATAATGAGTGTGTGCTAGATTTACATGCGTTTCTTAGAAGCCAAAAAATTTTAAAAAAATGATATATATATATATCTATAAAAAAATGAGAGACTGGTACATATCATATAAGACAACGTAATTCATGGTTCAATAAATGATTATACCTGCGTTTTGCCCATGGACGTTTTTGCTGGGACTATTTTGGCTAGGGCGCTTTGGTCATGGCGTTTTGGCCACGAAAAATATGGCCACTATATTTTTCAATATAACTTTTGGCAAAATAACTATTATTAGAGGAAATAAAATTTTATATGACTTTTATTTTCATAATCATTTTTTTCCCTTAATTTACTCATTGTCCACATGAGAAGTTCACTTTCGATATTCAGTTATTATGACATATACAAAAGTTTGTGAGTAAAGGAGACAGTTTCTATTAGCATTTATACACTTAACTTTTAGCCAAATACTTGATGTAAGTTTCATTATGGATTGCTTTTGAATTCCCCCTTTTACTAATTGATTTATCCTTTTTGTGATAATTTAATTGATTTATTTTTCTTATTATGGTATTGATTTTAGACTTATTCCATTTCCCTTTTTATTAACATAGTGCACACTCTATCTTTCCGTAATAATTATCAAACTAAACAAACCAAAAAGGGGCATGTATCTAAATCATGTTTTTTTTTTAATATATTGGGGTATGAAATATTGGGGTATGAAACTAAAAACAAAATCATAATGTATTATCTCGCGAAACGGATTCATGCGAAAGTGATAGTAGTTTTGGTGCTTGATTATCGATCTAGTGAAACATGATTTTGCACACATATATCTGACATTTTCTCAATTGGCATATCTATTTCTGGCATTTTTTACTACTTTGAATTTCGCTCTAATCAAAAACAATTTGTTGTAGTAATCTCAAAGTCTTCAAACACCGTTTAATAAAAAGAATTATCTATCGATCAATCATTCTGAATCAATCTATGATCTACTGGTTATCTAACAGGCATGTTGATATTAAATATTTTTTTTTTTCCTTTCTACAGTAATGTTTAAGGTTAGCTATTTAAATATCGAGGTGTCATAAAACTCGATGACAGGTATACACAGGAAATTGGTCAGACTTTTATTGTCCAATCAATGCTAATTTCTTTGTTTCACACATATTGCCCCTTTAGGATAAAATAAATATGTTCAGTTAATTTCATAGTGATCGTTGATTTAAAGAGAAGTGAAATAAGTGGATAAATGGCTCATTTAAAAAAAAATCGGATACTTGATGTTATTCATAGCCATTCTTTACATAATGGATATTTCTTTTGCTTTTTACTCATCTTTTACATATTGTTTGTTTTCAAATAAATTCATTTTATTGACACTAAAATAATCTCGAAAAAGTCGTCTATCTATAAAGTTAAAAATCGGATAACCTAACAAGTGCGTGTGACGTCACGGAAACACTAATGAAATAAAAACATGTGAAAAGGGTAAGAAAAACACTCAATTATTATTTTATTATATTCTACTAACTCAATTATAAAATATTTACACTATTCTTTGATAAGTATGACATTTTTCATTCCGAAATACTTACGAAAAATGCCCGTGACTGTGATAGAAAATGCTGGATAAAACGCCTTCTCTGATTGGTTGACGGGAAAATTACAGGTATACCTTCATTATTATAGGTAAACCCATAATAATACCGGTGTACCGCTAAATATTGTAGGTATACCGGTAATATTATGGCGGTTTACCCACAATTTGTAGGTGTACCTCCATATTTATCGGTATACCGATAAAAATATGTAAGTATACCCTCATTTTTACCGGTATACCTCCATTATTTTGTGGGTATAGCGGTATTCTGACTTTTGACCCCGTTCGCGCGCCATACAAAACATAGTTAATGGTGAATGCTATAGCACCCATTACCACACATAATACCACATGTCAAAGAGATGAAAGTAAAAAGAGAAGTTGCTTTGTCTTAAGTGTAGAAAATTTCTTCTCCTGCCAAATCTTTTCATGCCGCCACCGTGACATAATTTTATAAGATTGTTTGGGTTTGATCCCTGTCAGCAATGTTTCTTTTCAACATTTGTCTCACTGCCATAAATGGGTTAAAAAAATGTAAATGTTATTGGGATAGCAGCTGGAGGTAAGTGATAGGAATCAATGGTAGTACATACCGGTGCAAGAAACACCAGGAATCCATTTTCCTTAGGTGCTCCAGCCCAGGGACTCTAAATATACATATCTAATGTATATTTAGGGTCCGTGTCCAGCCTTTGCAATATGTCTATAAACTGTAAAAAGTGTTGCAAGAATGATTTAAATCAAATAAATTTTCTTTCAATGCTATTTGGCTTTTTTTTGAAAATGCCAAACTACTTTTCATAGATCTGTACTTTCTTTAATTTGGACCACACTGTAACATTTTTCTAGTCTATTTTTATCCAAAGAAAAATCCAGTCTATTTTCAGTCATGAACCGCCATTTTTCGGAACCGACGAGTAAGATTTTTATAATAATTTCAAGGCAAAAATAGAACTCTATGTCTGTGGCTCTCTTTACAATTTTCATTGTAGAAGATTTATTTTCTTCCCTTAAATCAAATTCAAATGTCAAGAACAGTTCAAAGCTGTTTTTTTTCATCAAAGTTTATGAAGCGATTTCCTTGGAGATCAAGAATATGGGCCAGCGATCCACAAACTCTATATAACCAAAGGATATATATCTATATATCTATATTTACATGGATACGAAACTGCAAGAGAATTGATCTACAAATATACAAATTCAGATTCATAGACTAGGTCATCTTTGCAAGACTAGTGAAGGAAGGGTAAGAAATAATTAAAATGGAACAAGCTGCATTTACAACATAAAGACTTTCCTCCATTGATATTTGTATTCATCAATTATCAGGCATATGGACCACTCACTGCCAGGCCAGTGTGCAGATCTACTAATTAAATTTAGATGATACTCCTCAGTGTTTAACATGAAATTCTGTGGGTAAGGAGTGCAGTTGACTTCCATTTCTTGAAATCGGAGTCAAAGCTAAAAGTAAGGATTCCAAATTTTCATGTTAGGGAGAACTTTTGTGGAAAGGAACAAATTGCTTGCTACAAGCAATTTCTTCTTTTCCACAATAGTTCCTCGCTTAGTATGAGATGGTTTTCTTTCAAAACTCTAGTAGATCTGCAATAAAATATCTGTTAAAGCAAAAATGAAATGCCATACTGATTGTTAGCTGAAGTATTCTCATATGATCTTGGAGTCCATTTCATTAGACTCCGAACTAGAGGTCCAGGGTTCGATCCCCAACAGCAGAACTCATTCTTTCTGATTATTTGTCTCTCACCAATGAGATGATAATCATAGACCTATGTAAGATGGAAGCTGGAGGCTAGGAAAGGATGTGATGGTAGTGCTGGTGAGAGAAGTACCAGGAAACTATTCTTAGGGGCTCCATAAATGTAAATTCAAAGTGCTAAAAGCACTGAAAGTTACCATATGTGAGTGAGTATTGATTTTGGAAATGCATTGTTTTACACCTTTCTAGTTTAAAAATGAAATTCAGGTGGTATGAACTAAGATCAGACTGCACATATGTGCAGGCTGATCTTTGTCTATACCTTCTGTCAAAGCAGGAATATTCCGGGTTCAGCATGACAAGGGTTAACATTTGCAAATGTTTAGAAATTGTACCCACGGTTTTCTCATGCACGTGAGTACACATGCAAAGCTAGGTACATTTTATAAAACAAATATGTTCATCTTGAAGGCGGGCTGTTTTGGTGTTCCAAGGGGACAGTATCCCAATTTTATGGTTGGCCATGATCTAAAAAACTGTGGACATAATTTATGTAACACTCTTTGTAGGGACAGTTGCAAAAATGCAACACAAGTGGATCACTTAAAGCTGCTCTTCCACAGTTTTTCATTGGAAAAATACAAAACTTGTTCTTAGATTGGAAATGTGTGTATCTTTAGACGATTAAGAATGGCCCAATGGCATTGGCAATAAAAACAACATATTTCAATAATTTTGTAACTTATCTTTACGAAGCGGCAAGATCAAGAAGGGATGCAGTCTATTTATTTCGAGTCTATAAATTTCAAAATCGTAACTTTCCGTGAATAATCTTTCATTTTTGCTTGTAATGATATGCAGTTTCCAGCTATCAAATACTTTAACCTTTATCTGTTATTGAATAACACAAACATGCAGAATTCATATGCGTAAATAGTAAGCTGAAATTGAAGGATAATTTTTAAGATGTTAGAAGTTGCTTTATTTTTTCCAGAATGATTTTGGCTAAGTTCTAGAATATCAGTCATTCTTTCCATGCATTACTATATTGAATTGTATTATTTTAAAGGCTTCAACATGATGAGGTCGTTACTTCCAATTGATTTTACGAAAATTTCAAAAATCACATTTTCCCTATCTGTGAAAGAGCAGCTATAAGACTTGGTTAGACAGATCATTTTGAAACATGACAAAGACTCAAGTCACTGTCTGCTTATTTGGTTGTTAATTCCTTTTATCGAAAGTGTTCAGAAATATGATCTCTGCACATTAAGAAAGATGTAACTCAAGATAGTGAGAACAGAACAATGGCACTGATCTCATTAAAATGTTTTGGGTTTACTCAAAAATATAGATAAAAGTATGAATGAGCCTGTTTGTGACATTTCCAACAATTTGAAAAGTTCATGAGGTGCAAACATTGAGTAGCATTGACAGTCACATACTGTAAATATAGAGTCACTTGATGGTCTGCAGATACTTTGAGACCTTAACCATCTGCTTTACGCATAGTGAAGACTCTGGTCAGACTGTGCGAATGCACAGGCTGGTCAGTGTCGGTGTTTTGCACATATTTGAAATTGTTAGAAATCTCATGCACAGGCTCAAATAAAATTGTCTGGCAATAGTGCACTAGAGAACTATATCTATATCATTAAGAGAAGAAACCATAAAATAGTTATGCTTCAGACTAATTGAAAGACAAGTAATTTTGAAACATAACAAAGGGCAAAGTCTCTGTCTGCTTATTTTGGTTGTTAATATCTTATATCTCAAGTGATCAGAAATATGAGCTCTGCACATTATGCACATTAAGAAAGATGTAACTCAAGATAGTGAGAACCGAACAATGGCACTGATCTGATCAAAATGCTTTGAGTTTACTCAAAAACATAAATAAAAGTATAAATTATATTGTCTGGCAAAGTAATAGTGTATAAGAGAGCTATATCTATTTCATTAAGTGAAAAGACCCTTTAATACATGTAGTTATGCTTTAGACTTTTTTAACCACAAAGATCCTAGTCTCTGTCTGCTTATTTTGTTGTCAATTTCTTTTATCTCAAGTGTCTCTTTTATTCTAGACGAGCCCCCATGTCCCTAACCAAAGCATAGCTTCAAACCCACATGGACAACAATATTCAAATATTTTGGTTTACAAGTCAAATGCTCTACCACTGAGCCAAAGAAGATCTTCTTTGGCTCAGTGGTTAGCGCATTGGACTTGTAAACCAAAAATTTGAATGTTACTTTTCCATGTGGGTTTGAGGCTGGCTCTCGACAGATATTTTTCAGCTATGCTTTGGTAGAGGACAGTTTGTTCATAACATTGTGGCAACAATTTCAAAAGTAATGGCAATGGACAAATTAATGACTCAGCATGAAACAACTGTTTCATGCTGATCCTTCAAAATATGGAATATCATTGGATGATACAATGCTTCTTCTGGGAATTACTTTGTCATCAGCATTGTGATGTCCAATAACTGGACAATGTCTGGCTTCAATCTAATTCCTTTGTTACATGGGTCCTTGATTTAATAATAAATTTGGTCCATTAGAGGGGCTTCACAACCATAATAGCAATTAATGAACTTCTAATGGAAATGTCAAATCTTGAGTGGTACTTCAGAGATGTAACTATTTCTTTGTCTTTTGTTTGTCATAAAATGGATTCTGGAGTTAGGAGACACTAGATAGAGTGTATGACATTCCTAATGATGTAACATTAGGACATGTTAAAGACTGATCAGCCTGTGCATTCACACAGTCTGATAAGTCTTTACTAGATAGCCACTGGCTCTTCAAACAATCATCATGATTTATTATTAAGGTAGTGGACCTGTAATAGTTTCAGTGCTTATTCTAGGTTTTCAAATATGTGGGGGATTTATATATGCAAAATCTAAATTATTGAGAAATGTTTGGTATCCCTTGCTCTTTGTTTATAGGAAAAAATCCCCTCCATCAATTTTGAAAATAGGGGGATTTTTTTAAAAAAGTGGGAGAATTCCCCAATCCCCCTTGTCTAGAATAAACACTGTAGTTTCACAACATTTCAGAACTCATGGTCTTTCACAATGTTGTCCGAGGTTTCCTTATGAAATCATTAGGAAACCTTGGTTAACACTGTTAAAGTTCAATACTTCCAAAACATTGCATGACTATTATGTGTCCACTACCTTAAAGGCAGTGTATGGCTGTGTCTAAGCTGCTCATTGTTTGGGATCATTTATGCTCATATGAGACATTGTTAAGGTGTCTGGATGCTGAAGCATTATGCCAAAAAGAAAGGTACCATGCTTATATTTTGTTTCTTTACAAAAACATATTTGATATTGTCTAATCGGAGCCTAATAAACAAATCGGTTTATAAGGTTTCCTGACAGGCTTTAAAAAAAATTGTTCCAAAATTTTTGCACTGTTTTATTTTTATACGCCACCATTTGTGGTCATATATAGGCATCATATTCTCGGTATATTAATCCGTCTGTCCGTCTGTCTGTATGTACATCGGTACGCGTTCTTGTTATCATATCCTCCTTAAATTATGGCTGGACTTACATGAAACTATCACAAAAAGGTCTTCATCATGTGTCCAGTAAATTAGTATATTGTGTGATACTATGCTGTGTAACTGAAAAATGTGCCTTCATTTGTGACCCTAGAAGTCTCGTCCCATTAAAGACAAAAGAACTCGAAACAAAAGAAACTGTGTTGTTAATTGCCACATAGCAGTGCATTTAGTAGCCCACTATAGACACAGTTTGGCTCTTATTTTACCGACAATGATTAAGTAGAAAGCAGGCAGTGTAGGCTCAGATCAGACTGCACAGTTGTGCAGACTGACATTAGTCTAGATTGCCTGCTTAAGATTAACTAGTCCCCAGTAAGGAGATCAAAGTCACAGTCTTTGATCCCAAACCAAATAGTGAGCTTGTCCTTTTCTCTTAAATCCTTAAAATAATCTTATGTATTTATCCTGTGAATGTGTAGATATGAACAAAGGGAAATAACTTTGATTTCAAGTATTTCGTATTTAAGCTTAAGTTTGTTACCTTTCAAAAGGAGGTGGTTTAAATTTGTCCATGCCATATATGCAAATCAATGGATTGATGAAACCTATTAAAATCAGTATTTCATTTATACTAGCAGCTGGTGCACCTGATTATGGAATTCTGTCATTTCTCACACTAGTACAACCACATCAGCAGTGGCGGATCTAGGATTTCTTCTGTAAAGGGGGGTTAGAACATACAAAGAGGGGGGTCGTTCTCCAAGTATTGCATCATTTTCCAGCTGAATTTAACTTTCCTGTACTGGACATTTCAATGTGTTCCCTCAAGATTTTTTTCTGCAATAATTAAGTACAAGGCAGACAGTGTACACTAAGATCAGACTGCACAATCCTGCAGGCTGATCTTAGCCTAAACTGTTTGCCTATATTTTCTCCACACTATCAATATATCAAGGTAGTGAACCACAGAAGGATTGATTAAAATTATGCATTGAAATAAAATAATTCGGCTGCAGACGGAGGTTCATTCAAATCCAGCTAACCCCATCTGGATCCGCCACTGCATCAGATACCATATTAGCCTGCCTGTTTGTATAGAAAAATCCAAGATATTGCTACAGACTTGGTGGTGTTGGCTTTGTTTGTTTGAATGGAGTTAAAGCAGCTTTTATTGTTTTTTCAGTCATGTGGGGTGACTTGACGGATTTCTGGTATTTCTCAAACCAGGGGCCTCTTTCAAGTAAAATATCGTACGATTTATCATATAAATATCGTATGATTATATTTAAGACGGTCGTAAACGGCTTTCACAAAAATATTGTTGAAAATCGCAGACTTTACGATCTGCGCCGAATGTGGAGCAATCAAATATTAGACCACATAGTAAAAATGCACATGTTCTGGTAAATGATCATTTGCACCAAGTTTTCGGTGTATGACTTCATTATCATTATATTTAAATATCATTGTTGTTTGTTTGGTGGGTTGTTTTCTTGTGAAGTATTTGCATGTATAACTTGACAGGGCTTTTTCTTCTATCTCTCAGGGGCCCAATAAAGGCCCCATTCCCCATTGAAAAGGCCCCAAAATTTTTCCCAATTTGGAGAAAAATTCCCAATTTAATGAAATGGATTTAACCAAACAACTTATTTCTGACATATTTGTAAGTTCAGAGTATGAATATGTCTTTTGTTAACCTTAAGAATTTTAAGAACAAGATTTTTTAAAGAAAATTTATTCATTACAAGCAAGAAATAACCCAAACAGTTATACAAGAAAAAATCCCCAAATTGCATTTTGTCGATATTTTTTTCCCAAATGAATGCTAGGGGCCTTTTCCCAAAGATCTTGGGAAAAGCCTTGCTTGAGTACTTGAGTGCTCTGTGATTATAGTGCATTTGAATACAAATGGTGAGTCATAATAGCGAATTCTACTTATATAAGAATACAACATTATTAAAAAGGTAAGATGAAAAAAATGGCTCATCTATTATTCCATATGTATTTGTTATGTAATTCTTCAAATCTGTGTAGTTCTGTGCCTATATGGAAGGTATTGAAACGAACTATAGACAAATGGTATTGAAACAAACTTGAGGTGGATATTATATTCCATCGCTTTCATACAAAATTATTGATATCTCTAACTTCGGTTCTAGTACAGTGCTTGTTGTGGTATCCATGTAACTACAACAGTTACATGAAGCTTAGACATGTTTCATCTGACTTAGTATTGCCATTCAATTATTGTATTTGCTTGATTATTTGCTCAGTTCATTTTTGACGAAAAGAGAAAAAAAATCGGGTGCAGCGTTTTTTGTTGATGTTGTTGTTGATATTAAGAAATCCTCCTATTTATTAAGAATTGTATGGTTTTGACTATAGGCTGTGGAATTTTCCTTTTAATATTATGTCCTACTTAAAGGGTCGATTCTTACGGTAAATAAACAACTTACTACCACAATGTAAACATTCTGATACAATCGTATGACTATCGCAGAGTAAAATCAAACATCGAAATAATGATGGTGTATCGGTTGTTTTCAATATATCTCGTTTATTACACTATATTGTACCTTGAAATTTGGTATGTGCATAGCTAAATAATCGTTCAAATATCCCAAGAGCTAGAAAGGAATCCGAGAAAATTTAAGGTTCATAGGGACAAAATCGTAAATTTTACGACTGGTTAGAAGGTGTCGTATATTTTATCGTAGATTTCGCGATACGACGCCTTTCTTGAAAGCCAAAAAGCTTCTTGAAAGCCATTTTTTATCGTACGATTGCGATACGACCAAATTTCAATAGTAGGACCTTTCATGAAAAAGGCCCCAGTACTACTATTACATCCTTTCTAGTCCCTAGCTGCTATCCTACTTTAAGGTTTACAATAATTGTCCATCCATTAGTGGGAGACAAATTTCCAAAAAAAAATTTATGCCCAGCTGATAGGGATTAAACCCATGATCCCCTGTGATTAGAGACTTGGAGTCTTATAGCATTTTCAGTGTTGTCTTTGTCATAAAAAAATGACATTTTAAGATACTGTATTTCCTCTAATAAAAGCGCCCTCCCTAATAGTAGCCCCCTACATTTTTTTACTAAGAAACCCTACTTCAAATGCCTAAATTTTAAGAACTTGTTGAGACTTCTTCTCTAATTTGAGGTGAATTGCCTCTAAACAATCATTTATATGATTGTTTAGAGGATTTAAAGGGAAAAGGCCTAAAAAACGTAAGTTTTGTAATTTTTATAATCAGAAAATGCATCCTTGATAAAAGCTCCCTGACCAAATTATGTATAGTTCCTGGGAGCATTTATTAGGGGATATATACGTTATCTTTTAATGGCATTCACTTAGAACTTATTATGTCCATTATCAAAGTAGCAACGTAGCAACCTCTGTAATCAGATGGAATAATTTTATATGTACTTATCGACAATTTTTGCCATTCTTTTTACCTTTTATCCACTATCCAACATTTGACAGCGTAAGCACTCAGTAATATGTTACTCTAGTGATATTAAAACATGCACTTAAAATCATAGAATAGAGGCTGAAGGAAGTTATATTAACTGATTTACTAATTGATAAATTGAACAGGATTTTAAGCATGTATAAGTTAATCAGAAGGATTCTTGATGAAGGTTTGCTACAGTATTTTGATTGATTATATGTACCAGATATTTAGATAACGACATTTCAGTCTGGTCCAAAAATAATGACTTATGATTAAACAAATTATATTGCACGTTATCCAAGTTACTCAATTTTATTTCCATTAACACTCTTTTTCGAATATTCAGTCACCTGGCCTTCATCAAGAAATGCACAATACAAGTAAGAAACTATAGACCAGCAATTTCAAGTGAGTGATGAAAGATCAATTTTTACATTGAAAATAATAGGAGATAACGGTTTCTCAAACCTCACTCTTGCTTGAGAATCTATACAACCTCAGGTTTCTCAAACCTCACTCTTGCTTGAGAATCTATACAACCTCAGGTTTCTCAAACCTCACTCTTGCTTGAGAATCTATACATCCTCATCATTCCTCCATTACACTTTGTATACAAAGTGTAATGGAGGAATGATGAGGATGTAGTTTCTTAATTATATTTTGTTTTTCTTGAAGGTCAGGTGACCGAAAATTCGAAAAAGAGTGTTTATGGAAATAAAATTGAGTAACATGGATTCCCTTTTGTTTGCCTAGTATTACACAATTTTAATTGGAATTCTGCATGAAATTGAAATGATTGGGCTTAAAAGTGGGGTTTGTTTGAACCCCCCATCTCCCTCTGGATCAGCCACTGTACTTGCCTAAATGACATCAACTTGTAATTTAAGCTGTCTAAACCCAAATAAAATAAACAAAACAAACAATTTTAAACTGTTTTTAACCCAATTTCATAGAATTTGCAGAAGTCAATTCAAATTGTATGTTTAGATTGAAAATAGACTGAATACTTGAAGAAAAACTCAATAAAAACATGTGCATTGCTTGTGATGAGGCCTTTCTATTGGTACCAGTAAAATTCAAGGTAACATCAGCCAAGGTCAAGGTCATTTTTCAAGGCTAATTTCTGGAAAATGAAAATTTTAGATACCCGTAAAGTTCAAGGTAACATTAGCCAAGATCAAGGTTAATATCTGGAAAATAAAAATTATATATATTGGCTCATCTAAGTTTGCAATGGTCTGTGATAGATCATTCATATTTCTTATATATATTTCTTGAGACATGACCTTTCAAAAGATAACTTAGACAAGGTCTTCAGTCAAGGTTAAAGTCATATTCTCAAGGTAAATTATTTCCATCATAAAGACTTGAAATTAGCCATGGATGTCTTTGAATGGTAAGTGGTATAGTGCATGGTCTTCACATTTGCATTGTTTCTATCATAACCTTTCTGTTTGTATCATGTTCAAGGTCATCAGTCAAGGTCAAGGTCATTTTCATTTAGTATAAAACTAAAACTTATATTGGCTATTTCTTTGCAATGAGTTATAAAGCCTTCATATCTCACAATGTGTATTGCTTATGACATGACCTTTCAGTGAAATTAAAGTCAAGGTCGTCAGTCATGGCTGACGATTTCTTACTTTTTGATTTCTGCAATACTTTTTGTATCAAGCATGTATGGGCGAGTATAACCCATCTGTGATGGCTCTAATTGTATTACTCTACTCTTGTAAATGATTCTGCTAAATGAGAAAATTCTTGACAGTGATTATTTAAGCCCCTCTCCATTTCCCCTGCATTCAAGATGAAAACATTTTAAGGGGTCAATCAGAATAATCCTATTGAAAGTGCCTATAAATGTAAGGCACTTACATAAGTATTGCGCTGATCACTCGATTTGTGAAATGTTTATGAAATGTTACCCAGCTTTGCATGTATACTCACATACAAAACCAGGCACTTTCTAAATATTCAAAAACATTTTTTAGCAGGGCTTACTAAAATGTGTCTCAATCCTAAAAGATAAAAAAAGATTGAAATTTAACTCACATCCTTATTGAAAAAGGTTGCAGAAAACAATTTAGACTAGTCTAAATTTTCTAAAAACAGGAAAGGAATGATCAATCACATTTCTGAAGTTTAACTATAAGGTTCATTATAGGATGAGTGTCTTTTTCACTGCGTTTATTTGGGGTATAAAGTGCAATTGCCTTAGCACATGGCAAATAACGCCCGTATGATTAAGCCATGTGCTAAGGCAATTGCACTTTATACCCCCAATAAGCGCAGTGAAAAAGACACTCGTCCCTTATAATTGCAATCATCTAGATCGGAGAAACTATTAAAATACTCAGCCAAACATTAAAGCATCAAGTCTACTTACTGCGCGTATAAATTACAAATCTATTTTTAGATTGTGTATTGTTTATCTCGCTATCGAAGTGAAATGTCACATAGTTAAACGAATGATACAGAAATAAAAGACAACATTAAAATTCGTAGAGGTACTTATGACAAAAGAGCTTGTCTCTGACAAGCTAGTCTGTATTTTTATACGAAAACAGCGTGGTCGGTCTTAGTTGAGAGGGTTGCTTGAAGGTCTTCGTCGACTCGCTGTATTCTAAGTTTAGGTCGGCTCAGAATCAGAACTGCATGCTTGTAATCGTATATTCTTTCGAAAATATATTAATTTATAATAGATTGAATAGCAATGTTGCGTTGATGATCGGGATGATAGGTTAATTCGAGTTCTTACAACACAGGACTTGCAGATCGAATTTCGGGGGTTTCGCGAAAGACCTATTGCATTTTATACAGAAATAAAGCGCAATGGATTTCCCCACGTGATGCGATTTAAACCAATCAGAATTCTTTATTTTATTCGATTGCATTTATATGGCTTTGGGAACTTGTAAATTAAGAAAATTATTATTTGAAAAATCCTTTTTACGTTTTAACACTTGTCATGCTGAACCCAGAATATTCCTTCTTTAACAGGAGCTATAGACAAACATCAGCCTCCACATAATTTGTGCAGTCTGATATTAGTCTGCACCACCTGTTTCTCACTTTCAAATCAGAATTGTCGATAGATTTAGTTTTTCAACTAGAAATTGACTTACAGTTGGTACTTTCAGTGCTTTTTGCCCTTTGATTTTGATGAAAATTTTTAGCCAAAATTTATTCAGCATGACAAGGGTTAAGATAATTAACTAAAAATGTGGGTTATAACAAGTTTAAACCAAATAACTTCTCGATTTACATTGTGTATAATAAACAAATGCTTTGTCAATGGAAGGCAAGAAAATAATGGGTAGAAAAATTCCGTCAACATGTCACACTAAATTTTATTATTTTCTATTACTTTTCATTGAACAGCAGATACTTAAAATCTATGAAATATTAAAGACACATTTTATGTAAATTTCCAATTAAATCAAATCAAATAAGGGGGAGTCTTGTCCTGTTCTTAAAGATTTTGTTAATTTTTCAGAAACTTTATGGATATGATACAAGGACATTTTAGAGAAATCATCAAATCAAACTTTCTACTTAACTTTGATATGTTTTTATCCAGATTTAACCTCTCTCATACTGTACTTTAAGTTTTGGCAGATACTGTTGACTAAGATCAGCCTACAAAAATGTGTAGGCTAAATAGCCAACTTTTTACTTAATTAATTCAAAGAAAAATTTAACCTGACCGGTCAAAATGTCAATTTTTTTGTTAATTTATTCTTACACAAAAATTGAAATAAATTAAACAAAATAAGGCCTAAAATATCAATTATATAGCCTGCTGCTTGAAAATTGGCTTTGGGAAGGGAGATAACCACAATAAGATTGAGGTACAAGTAAGAAATTAGAGTTATCTTTCTTTAATTCAGAAAGAGTGAGGCTCATTTTGACATTATTCATTTTCTTGCTAGTCCATGCAGCTCTTTTAAGGTTGGGGAAGAAACAGTGACCCTAAATTTACATCTGTTTAGGCGAAAGTTTACTATTTGGTGTTTGGTAGAAAGCTTCCAATTTTTGACAAATAGTGCTAAATGACATTTAAGTATACAGAACTAAAATTCAAGTCTTTAGGGTAATCAAGTAAAAAAATCTTTGACCAAAATGAGAAAATTGATTTATCAGGGGGAAAAATCAAGCTGTAGTTACAAAGTTAAAGAAGTGGAACAGTAATAAATCAATAATACATGATGACTGAGGTTTCCTAATGATATCATTAGGGAACCTGGCTTAACACTGTTAAAGTTTAAGACTTTCAAAAAGTTGCTGATCTTTTAAGGGTCTTCTACCTTAACCCTTTCCTGTTTTTCAAAATTTTGGACCTGTCCAAATTAAAAGGTTTTGCAGACGAAAATTCAAAGTGGATTTAATTTGAAAAATAACCATTCAGTAGGGTAGAAAATAGTGTGGAAAAAGAAGAAATTGCTTGTCAGGAGCAATTTCTTCTTTTTTCACAATGTTTTCTCAATCATAAAATTACAGCCACGTAAAAAGCAGGTATTAAACAGCAAAGGGTTAAATCCGCCAATTCAGAAAAAAGAAACAAATTAGGGGAAAATGATGGAGGTCAACATTTATTACATCATTAACTAGTATTTTGATTATTAAATCATTTTTTCATTGACAACAGAAATCTTTTTAACGTATTTCTCCTAATAAACACTCCCGGGAACTATAAATAACATGGTCACGGAGCTTATATTACGCATGCATTTCCTGATTTAAAAAATCATTAAACTTGATGTCTTTTAATGTGAGTTGAATTTCCTCTAGTCAATCATATAAGTAAAAAATGTACGGGTGCTACTATTAAGAAGGGCGCTATTATTTGAGGAAATAAGGTATCCAACTTTTATTAAAGTTTATTTGAATGGTGATCATTGGGAAAAGGGTTAATGATGGAGTTTCCCAAAGGTTACCATAGCCCCAGGGTAGAAGATTCACCCAAAATTGTCATAAAATTTGTCAAAATTGACGCATTGTCGTTTCTATTTTTAGATGTCACATGTCTTGATTTCAGTAGCGTAAAATGATTGAATGTCTAATGAGATCCAATTTCTACAGTCATTTTTTTGTCGTACACACAAAACAGTGAATGGGATATTGAATAATAGTGAAAAAACTCATGCACTTGTTTGAACAAGCTTGTGAAATGGAATAAATAGTGATCAACAGTGCCTTTTCATTTTGAAATAGATAAATTTTGTGGTTGAAATATGTTTTTTATGTGTTTGTGCAAAGTGAAAAAAGTGTGTATTTTTCACTTCTAATCTTCAGTTACCTACTTTAAATTGTTTTCAATTTTGTTTCAAAAATAAAAACCTTTAATACTTTCTATATGTAGGACAGTTTCTTCATTTTTTCATTAAGCAGGTCCTATTGCAGGGTTTAGTTTAATGATTTTGTTTCAGTTTTCAGATAGGAAAACACAATAGTATTGCTGAACAATTTTCTGAAAGTGGAATGTTTTAAAGTTGCAGCACCCAAAGCCTATAAGGTTTCTTATATGTGACCTGTCATGCGAAAAGAGACCATCTGGGAAGTGCTTAAAGTGTCGACCCTAGTCAGACTGCGCGGACTGCGCAGTCTGACTAGGGTCAAAACTTTTTGCACCATGTTTCTTTCCTGAATCTAGAATAATCAATCTCTTTTTCTATGAAAGAATTTTCGAAATGCAACCACCGGTTGACCTCTTCTGGTACAAATCTCTTTTTTCATGATTTCATTTTTTCGGAGTTCCAAGATGGTCCCTTTACGCATGACGGGTCACATATAAATAAACTTTGCATCCTTACATCCTTTCAACACTATGCCATTAAATTATTCTTATTCTAATGATGATTGCTCTAATTGTCCCCAATTACTTGATAGGCTATAATTAATTCATAATAATTTAACCATTGTCATGCTGAATAAATTTTGGATCAAAATCAAAGGGCAAAAAGCACTGTAGGTCAATTTTTATTTGAAAACTAAGTCTATTGACAATTTTGGTTTGAAAGTGAGGAACAGGTGGTGAAGACTTACATCAGACTGCACATATGTGCAGACTGATGTTTGTCTATAGCTCCTACCAATGCAGGAATATTCTGGGTTCAGCATGACAAGGGTTAAACCATCTATTATTTCTATTGGATGGTATGATAGATTTTCAGTAAGAAAAACTATAATGTATCATTTACTAATTTCTAAATAATATAGGTTTGATGGACAGATCTAAGATACTGTTGAAATGACATCAAATATTTTTTGAATGCATTGTTTTTGATCATTTATGAGTAATAAGTTATAATGTCTGAATGATCTATACTGATACAAAATAATTTATTGAGTTATGCAGCAAATAGGATTGTCAAAGAGTGTCTTGAAATGTACATAATATATCACATGACAGGATCTGATGATTGATTGGATGCATCAAATTAATCGAGTGATAATGGTTGGTTATGCATTGGTCTGTGGATCAAGACCCAACCAGCCTTGAATTTCAGCAAAGAAATAGTTATAAAGTTGGAAAATCTTAAAAGTTCATTTTAGATTGGTTCAGTGGGTGATCAAAATGTCGCAACTACAGCTATACTGGGGAATATGTTTGACTTTTTGGTTACCTTTAACACCTGTAGTAGCTATACACATGAGCAGCTGGTTGCTTAGATAAAATGTTGTGGTTTTGCTCAGGTGTAAGAAGTAACAGGAAACCATAGGTAGGTGCACAATCTGCTGTGATATCACTGCAAAGATGCTGAAAGCAGTGTTAAACTCAAATCACCGACCGACCGACCCGACCGACCAACCAACCAACCAACCAACCAACCAACCAACCAACTCTCATACACACTTGTTAGTACAACCATTCCATCCAGAGACAATTTATATCCCTGGAATTCCTTCTTTCCAAAGCAGTTTCTCATTTTACTCAATTTATTTAAGGTCAGTCAAAAGAAGGTACTAGGGCTACAGAAAAGGGGGAATAAAGATGATTCAAATGAGTACCCACAACATAGGACTTCAATGAGAAATAAAGATTTTAGACTGGCTCTACCCCCCTTACCTGTACCTTTGTAAAATATTTGCTATTCCATAAATAACCGGCTGATTGATTAACCCTTGTCATGCTGAACCTGGAATATTTCTGCTTTAGCAGGAGCTATAGACAAACATCAGCCTGCACATATTTGCAGTCTGATGTTAGTCTACACCACCTGTTTCTCAGTTTCAAACCAGAATTGTCAATAGATTTAGTTTTTAGCTCCACTGGCTGAAAGCCACTGGGGCTATTGTCATGGCGTTGTGTCCGTCGTGCGTCCGTCCGTCCGTCCGTCCGTCTGTGCGTGCGTCCGGTCGTAAACTTTTCTTTAAAAATCTTCTCCTCAGAAACTACTGGATTGATTTCAACCAAACTTCACAGGAATGATCCTTGGGTGACCCTCTTTCAAAGTTGTTCAAGAAATTTTGATCCAATGAAAAACATGGATTTAATGGGCGTGGCTAATTTCCAAATATGGTAAAAAGTGAGTTTTCTTAGATTCTAATAAACGGATACCAATTAAATTTTACATGAATGAACCTTGAGTGCCCCTTTATCAGTCTACAAAAAATTATTGTGATCGGATGGAAAATATGCATTTTATGGGCAGAGGTCATTTCTCTATATGTTATGTAGTGGAGAATTTGAAAATCATTTTCTCAGAATCTAATTTTTGGATATCAACCAAATTTCACTGGAATGATCCTTGAGTGACCCTTTATCATTCAACAAAAAATCATTGTGATTGGATGGAAAATATGCATTTTATGGGCGGAGGTCATTTCTCTATATGTTATATAGTGGAAACTATGAAAATCATTTTCTCAGAATGTAACTGATGGATATTAACCAAATTTCACTGGAATGATCCTTGAGTGACCCTTTATCAGTCTATAAAAAATTATTGTGATCGGATGGAAAATATGCATTTTATGGGCAGAGGTCATTTCTCTATATGTTATGTAGTGGAGAATTTGAAAATCATTTTTTCAGAATCTAATTTTTGGATATCAACCAAATTTCACTGGAATGATCCTTGAGTGACCTTTTATCAGTGTACCAAAAATTGTTTTGATTGGATGGAAAATATGCATTTTATGGGCGGAGGTCATTTCTCTATATGTTATATAGTGGAAACTATGAAAAACATTTTCTCAGAATGTTACTGATTGATATCAATCAAACATTTAAGGTATGATCCTTTGGTGACCCATTATCATGCAGACAAAAATTATTTTGATTTGATGAAAAATATGTCTTTTAGGAGCGGAGGTCATTTCTCTATCTGTTATAAAGTTGAAACTTTGAAAATCATTTTCAACATCAGTAGAACCCCAAATATCTAAAAATCTAGTCAAAACATTTATTTGCTTTTACAAGAATTTCAAGCCTGTGGAGCGACTCAAGCCATTCATGGCTTTCTAGTTCAAAAATAAAAATTGACCTACAGTTTGGACTTTCAGTGCTTTTTCCCCTTTGATTTTGATCAAAATTTTTAGCCAAAATTTATTCAGCATGACAAGGCTTAGGGTCCAGATAAATGTAAATTAGACTGGCACATGCAGAGATTAAAATATGCACCATTAAACTGTCTCTGCATATTTACTGCAACAATTATTTGATTGACATAATAGACACAACACTAGGTGGCCCTTCCTTGTAATTGTTATAATTCATGTAACTTAAGTAAGATGTGTTTGTGAAACACACATGTCCCTGAAATGGCATTTTTCCACACATAGGTCCTTGACAGATGACAATGACCTTGTTATAATTGACCTTGATCTTCATCAGCAGTTGAATATCTATCATGAAAGATAGGAGTATTGTATCATCATTTAAGTGACAATGAAATTGTTAGGTTATGCAGACAGATGTACTAATTGACAGCAGTGTTAAGATTAACAACTTTTTTATATCATTGTGGGAACTTCAAAATGTGCAGGCAAAATATCAGGCAATGATCATCCAAAAAGATATTTTCTAATTAATCCAGAAAAGGTAAAGAGTTAAAGGTATTTAGTAGTTTTTCAAGCGACAGGTAAATTATTCATTATGAGATAAGAAAAGTATACCTAATGTCACAAATAGCTTTACCGAATATTCCATTTTTGGATGCACCCATCATTTTAAAGTTTATTTTGGTTTGTTCTGCTTGTAAAACGTAATTATCTCCTACTCAAATCTTATCAATGAGGTGATCTTGTTACATGTTTTGTTGGTATATTTTACTAAACAAAAAAATAAAATTTGGAAATTACCTAAAACTGAAATTAGATTTGTTTGAAAGAAAAAAATGAGTACAGTTTATAATTTAAGTTATGAACAGTGTGTGTATTGATTGTTTCAACTAAAAAATACTTTTCTATCAGTGAGAAGCACTATGTGAGAATTTAGAAGAATTTATGAAATTGAAAATGATTATAAATCCTGTGTAATGTAACAGAAATCATAAGAAATAAAGTGATATAATTAATCTTTGATAAAATGGGATAAATTGTAATCTTTATGAGAAGAGATGACATAAGTGAATGGAGTATTTCCAAGGATTAAGAAGTGAAAGTGTGCCATGAAAGTGGAATAACTATTCATGAAATATCTGGAATAATTCTTCATGAAATAACTGGATATTATTTATTAATTGATAAATAAAGATGTCAACCAGGTTTTCTGAGCGAAAGGTTTTTCGTTCTTCCATTCATATTCATTTAGGTATGTATTATACTTCAAGATATCCATTTCTTTAGCTTTAGCTCAGTCGCAATGCATGCTCTGTATAAGCTTCTGTGCCAAAGATCGTTGGCTCAGTGCAAAGCAGTTAGAACTGCCTATATATTTATAGGCAGTTTTAACTGATTTGCACAGAGCCATCAAGATGCAATCAGCATTATTGTTGTTAAATTGCAAACCTATGTAGAAGAGGGTGATATATTAGCTTCACTATATCTGTCTGTCTGTCTGTCCATCTGTGGACCTTTTTCATTTCTGGACTCTGACTCAAGAACAATCTGACCTAGAATCATGAAACTTTAAACATTTGTTGCCAATGACCTAAGAAAGCCCTCCTACTGTTTTTGAGTCAGAAATGTCAATGGTCAAGGTCACACGTAAAACGTAAAACTTGTAGCTACAATAACTACTTGTCTCAATTTTGGACGTTACATATCTCATTGTAATGGACAGAATCTCATTCCAAGGGCAGAAATCTGTTCTACAATAACTACTCACTTGGAGTTCGTTGATGATGGGAATGGCATTGGTCAAACAAATTTTTCTCACATAGTTTAATGGACAGTAAACCTTCAGGCATTATAGTATATACCAATTTTATTATTCTATTTCCTGCTTCAATCTGTCTGTCACAGGATATCAGCATTTCCTGTGGGCTGTGGTTTCATGTTCCGTTAAATCTAGGTCGTGGAATAGTCTGGTGTATTGCCTTAATATGAGAAAGTGGACATTCTTAAGCAAACAATTATCTATTATTGCCTTGGCTGTTCTAAGAGAAAATTGAGGGGTCAGTGCATTTACTATTGTAAGTGCCTATATATATTTATAGGCACTTCCAATAGTGTTGCACTTACCCATCGAAATGCAGATATATAGCAAAACAACATCTACAGTTGATATTGCTCAAGCCACCACTTGTATAAAGCGACCAAATTTATAAGCGAAAATCATACAAAGTCCATTCACCAGAAGCAAATTCTCAGAGAAAGTGGACATTCTTAAATATATAACCATTTATTATTGAATCGTATGTTGTCGGAACTCATTAGAATCGTCTTAATGAGAAGATTCTGCAGGTTTCAAATGTCATAGGATTCAGTAAGACATAATATTGATATTATGAGACAATCTATTCATGTAATCAAAATGACCAGTAATTTTTATATGAAATACTGTACTAAGCAACTGTTCCTATTAGTGACCACTTTTTAGTGGTCACCTTAGTGGTCATTTGGCACAAGTTTACGGTAATTAATAGATATTTTGCTTTAAAAAAATGGCCACTAAATCTAAATAAAAGCTCACTATCAATGTTTTTGTAAGTTTCGAGATGGTTTATTTGGATAAGTATGGTGCACTAGAATGTGTCATTTGAGAAATGAAGAGATCATTTGTTGATTTCATTGAGGTATGAAACTAAAAATATCACACTGTTTGAATACATGAAGCAGATTAGGTTTTCAGTTTCATACCTCTATGAAATCAATAAATCAACTCTTCATCTCTTGAAATTTAATATTGTTAAGCAAAAAAGTAACAATTTGTTGATAATGGAACAGATTTCTTGTTGAACTACTTTATGCAGAGGCTTACAAAATAGCCACATTCTCAAAATTAAAAAATCTTCATTGAAAACTAAAACAAATTTTTCAAACCATTATATGCACAAAAGTTGTTTGAATCATCTAGAATTAAATTATTTGTTTCTATAAGATAACTAAACATTACTCAAATAAGGATATATCTCAAGTTGTTGTTAATTACAAAGACAGATATGAATGTATTTAATAATTTATCGTGTAAAACAGTTAAGATCATATGCAGTTGTATATGCACTTTCATTTGAAAATGTCAGAGGTGCAAATTTATCTTGCAACACAATTATTGCCATTAGTTCTCTTCAATATGATCACTGCAATGATTGTTGTAATCTGTAGTTATGAGCTTAATTATGGTTTCCCTCAATTGCTTAAAAGCTGTTACCTATAATTAAGAGATGAAGAGAGAATTTGTTGATTTCATTGAGGTATGAAACTGAGAACCTAATCACACTTTATGAATTCGCGAAGCGGATTCATACAGTGTGATAAGGTTTTTAGTTTTATAACTATGAAATCAATAAATACTGAGTCTCCTCATATATTATAATTTAATATATCAAAGCAAAGCTGTTAAGGTTTTTTGGGGGACGTTTCTATGTCACCCAGTGTTAATACTATGTGAGACCAATCCTGTCAGTTGTTAATCGTCGGTGTTCTGCTAAAATCTCGTAACTACAGCTTGTTTAAATCGGTAGTTATGAGGTTTTAGCAGAACACCGACTTAATAGGTTTTCAAAAAAGTAGTACCGGCTTGGGTTTAATTTTCTTTTTTACAAGACTTACCTCCGCTCGACAACTGTGCATTTTGAAAATGGCATTATTCAAGAATTCTATACAATTAGAAGATTATAAATCAACGACACATCTTAAATGTAAAATCAGCTGCCAACCCTAGCCCAAGCGTTTTTTGTTTCGCGTAAGAATGCTATTTATAGACGGTGATTGGCCTATTGGGTTTTCCCGTGATGTAAGAGGGATAATTGCTGAACTAGTAGCCCGCATACACATACTCGGATTTTAGGAAGATCGTTCTACGAGAGCACCAATGCAGAACTTATTGGGTCTAGATCACCTAGGTTAACGATCCCGGACATTTCCAGGAATTTTCCTTTTATGAGGTTTGTGACAAGAAGGTCGTAAATCGCTTTTATTACTATAGCGAGTTACGACATTCTGATCATGAACACATAAAAGTCAATTTTTGACGGTCTCTGTGTTTTTAATACTTTTACTATGATAGGAGCCTAATATTAAAGACATTTGCTCTCAGTTGAGGGGTCTTCCAATAACAAATTGGAGGTTTTAATATCTTTCTAGATTTAATTAAACTACGTCGTCTGCTATCGACAATGTACATATATTCTACATATATTCTATAGCCTACTCAGCCTAGCTCGAGTTACCGTATAACTTGTGTTTATGCGGAAGAGGGACATTGGCTCTTTCAATTTTTTTTATTTTATTTTATTTTTTGATTTTTTGGAAACGCTAGACAGAGGCGCAAGTGCAATATTTCTAGGCGAACCTCTCTTCGGTGATCAATCCTGTAGACTTTTCAGAAAATTAGCGTTTATCGAGTTGTGACTAGAATGTCTTAACTCAGATAAGCTATACAGGGAGTTAGGACATTTTAATCACAATCATAAAAAATCGATAATTGACTCAATCTGCGGTGTTGTCTTAGAAATAACTGAAGGAAAGCTAAAATTAAAGTCATCGGGTCTAAGTTGATGGGCTCTCCGCTTATATTTCGGGTAGACAATATGTCTTTTTTTGTTGACTTGTATCTCTACCTTGTCTACTACAGACAGTTGTCTTATCGTATAATAAGCCAGCTCAACTCCTGCTTAGTTAAGGCATACTTCCGCCAATCTTAATACATTTCGTAGCCCCATTAGTTAGCCCGCGCCGGTACTTTGTTAGGGACCCATTTGGATCCCTCGTGAAGCCGTTGCGGGGGCTTTGAGGGATATTAATTCGCACTACAAGGGGCTACGTTTCGCACCTTTTTGTTATTTACATTTCGTTTATTTTTTCTTTTTTTATTGCATGGGTAGCGGCAAACGATCGCATTAGCAAAGAAGTCTCCGGCCGTTGATAATAAAGAGTAATACCTTCCGAGATTGTACACCCCAAGGGGAATTATTCAGTGCCTTTCTCAGGTTTTACGCTTTACCGGACCCAGAGACCAAATGACGTATGAGACCGTACGTAATGTACAGAGTTACGACATTGATTCTCTGGACAACTTCAAACAATAGAGAGTCATTTTTGGACATGCATACATTGACTAGGTTTAGGTCTAAAAATTTGATGTATTTTCCATAGTATTAGACCTGCCTATAGCGGTCCCGCGCGGATAGCCGATTTCTAACTAATCGTTCAACCAAGCACGGGCGCTATGCCTATTAACCCCATATATTTTATGCCAATATCTATGTCTTTCATTCGTTTTTTCTCCCACATGCTGACAGGCATACAAGCCAGTAATCTACACCCTGTTGGAAGTAGTTGAGTAGTATTTATTTCTGTACATGTTTAAAAAGGGCGCATTGTCCACATCTCGTTGTTGCTCCCCATGAGTAATTTGTAAATAATGCAATTTTCTTTTTCGTCTTGTTTTATTTTCACCATGATGTCACCAGAAACGTCCACCTCCAGTGCTTTCAGTGCTTTGATTTTTATAAAGAAACAGATTTGTAATGGGACTACTTTGTGCGGTAGCTTACAAAATAGCTGCATACTCAAAATTGTTTTCATTGAGGAATAAAATTTATCAGAATGCACAAATCTTAAACAAGTTGTAACTTAGATTATTATAGTTTTAACCCTTCTCTTTTCAAATTTAAAGCTCATTTTACCAGCCAAATGGTGCAAACAGTTTTCTGATCGTGTCCTGCTTTGCACATGCACTTGCGTGCAAAGCGGGTTAAAATTGGATATTTTTTTTAGACATTTAGTGATCCTGAACACAGGGCTGGTGCCCTTGATGTTGAGTGGATTTTGCATAGCCTTTAACTTGATTTACATTTAAAAGTGGCTTGAGTCCGATTGAATGGCTGTCAGAAGGTCATTTTGAAATTTTATGGTAAAGTAGCCTTTAATTTCCTAGTTACGAACCAAGCAAACTTAAATTTGATAGTTTTAATTGTGGTAATTGTAAGATAAATCTAGTGCTTTATTTGAGTACATAGTATTGTTGAATGGCACAGGAAAAAGTTGTGTTTTTTTTTCATGAATTTTTGTAAATTGTTCAATGATAGGGAAAGTCTAGCTGCAATAAAGCACAAGAGGACTGTTTTACCAGATTTCTTTTGAAAAAAATTATTGTTAGTCAATATTATAAATCGTACCTGGTGTTTTCATTTATTATTAGATTCTTTAGAAGACGATTCCAGTGAGATGATGCATGTCATAATTTCATATTTAGTTACTACTGTAGCAGCAACTTTATTTTATGACTTACGCAAAGAATGATCGTAAGATTGTTTGTAAAACAGGTCCGGTGGTGATTTTGTCAAAAGTAGCCCATGCATGATCGGTATTATTGACAATGATAGCAACTATAATATTGACAATACAATATTGAATCAACCTTCAATAAAATGGGAGGGTAGGACAAAATTCCTCATGGACAAAATTCCCCCATACAAAAGTCTCCAGGACACATTCCTTCCCCTATACATTATACATATGAATGGAAGACTAGCGTGTAAAACATTGTTTGGAAAGGATTAGGAAGATGCAAATAAAAAGCTTACTTTTCTGATTTTTAGCTCCACTGGCTGAAAGCCACTGGGGCTATTGTCATGGCGTTGTGTCCGTCGTGCCTCCGTCCGTGCATCAGTGCGTCCGTGCGTCCGGTCGTAAACTTTTTCTTTAAAAATCTTCTCCTCAGAAACTACTGGATGGATTTCAACCAAACTTCACAGGAATGATCCTTGGGTGACCCTCTTTCAAAGTTGTTCAAGAAATTTTGATCCAATGAAAAACATGGATCGATTTAATGGGCGTGGCTAATTTCCAAATATGGTAAAAAGTGACTTTTCTCAGGTTCTAATTGATGGATACCAATAAAATTTTACATGACTGATCCTTGGGTGATCCTTTATCAGTCTACCAAAAATTATTTTGATCAGATGAAAAATATGCATTTTATGGGCGGAGGTCATTTCCCTATATGTTATATAGTGGAAACTTTGAAAATCATTTTCTCAGAAACGAACAGATAGATATCAACCAAATCTTACATGATTGATCCTTGGGTGACCCTTTATCAGACTACCAAAAATTATTGTGATCAGATGAAAAATATGTATTTTATGGGCGGAGGTCATTTCTCTATATGTTATATAGTGGAAACTTTGAAAATCATTTTCTAAAAAACTAACTGATAGATATCAACCAAATTTTACATGAATGATCCTTGGGTGACCCTTTATCTGTCTACAAAAAATCATTGTAATCGGATGAAAAATATGTATTTTATGGGCGGAGGTCATTTCTCTATATGTTATATAGTGGAAATTTTGAAAATCATTTTCTCAAAAACTAATCGATAGATATCAACCAAATTTTACATGAATGACCCTTGAGTGACCCTTTATCAGTCTACCAGAAATTATTGTGATCTAATGCAAAATGTGTGTTTTATGGGCGGAGGTCATTTCTCTATTTGTTATATAGTGGAAACTTTGAAAATCATTTTCTCAGAATGTAATCGATGGATATCCATCAAACTTCATAAGTATGATCCTTGAGTGATCCATTATCATGCAGCCAAAAATTATCGTGATTGGATGAAAATTATGTCTTTTATTGGCGGAGGTCATTTCTCTATATGTTATAATAGTGGAAACTTTGAAAATCATTTCAACATAAATAGAACCCAAAATATCTACAAAAATAGTCAAAACTTTGATTACATGAATTTCAAGCCTGTGGAGCGACTCAAGCCATTCATGGCTTTCTAGTTTTTTTCTCAAAGAACGTCACTTCATTTTAATTTTAATGACTGAATTAGCTTGAACATGTTTTATTTATTTATGTATTTTTTTAAAAAAAAATAAATAAATAAA
The DNA here is from genome assembly GCA_948146395.1 of Fragum whitleyi. Taxonomy (NCBI): domain Eukaryota; kingdom Metazoa; phylum Mollusca; class Bivalvia; order Cardiida; family Cardiidae; genus Fragum; species Fragum whitleyi. The sequence goes on from OX411558.1 coordinate 25,013,337, forward strand.
ACTCACAACAACCCATTGAAACATTTTGTGAAACGTTTTTGTTTCGAACATTTTCAGTCTCAATTGATTCTGGGAGGGATTTTGTCCATACCTAATCAAACTGATATACACAATCGATAATATTTTCAATAAGTTAATTGACAATTTTATTGAATGTGTTTAGGTGATATTGATCGATATATTGAGTGAATAAACCCTTCTCATGCTGAACCCGGAATATTCCTGCTTTGGCAGGAGTTATAGACAAACATCAGCCTGCACAAATGTGCAGTCTTCTGTTAGTCTACACCACCTGTTTTTCACTTTCGAACCAGAATTGTCAATAGATTTAAATTTTCCAATAAAAAAGGACCTACAATTGGAACTTTCAGTGCTTTTTGCACTTTGATTTTGATGAAAATTTTTAGCCAAAATTTATTCAGCATGACAAGGGTTAACATAATAGTTGTCAATACTATTGATAATGTTCAGGGCCCCGTTTTACTAAACTTCTTATGAAAAAGTTAATCGTAAGTCTAAATAATAAATTGTACCTGGTGTTTTCATTCATATTTAGATTCAGCCTTGCAATATCTCATTGGAATTGTCTTTATAAGACGATTCCAATGAGATGATGAATGGCAGAATTCAATATTTAGTTACATCTGTAGAAGCAACTTAAAATTTTGATTCACACAAAAAATGGTCGAAAGATATTTAGTAAAACGGGCCCATGGCTCCTTAACCAGGCCAGCTCAGCAGTAGCGTATGAGTGTCAATTCTGGGGTTGTGATATCGAAACCCTGGCTCTACCTACTTACATTCAACGTTTGACTAAAGTCATTGTGACATGAATCATTTTTTCTCGATTAGCTCAGTTGGTAGAGCACCAGACTTCAAAACCATTGAAGTTCCACCACATGGGTTTGATTCCCAGGCTGGCACACTGACAAACTAATTGTCTTTTGGATGAGACGTTAAACAAAAGTCCCATGAGATGGTGCTTTACATCGAACATAATGATCCATGACGGATCTCATCAGTAGTTTCGTCATGTATCCTTGCACTATCCTCCGTAACAACTAACCGTCTTCTGGGGGTGTGGCTCATATGGGCATGTGCTATGGTAGTGAGGATAAATAAATGGAAATACACTCATTTTGTCTCCTACAAATGGGTGTATGATAAGTAGTGTGTTTAAGTAGGATGAGCAGCTTGTGGCTCAGATGAATTGTTGTGGTTGTACCGAGGCGATGTAATTTCGATGATGATGATGAAAATGGAATTAAACCCCAAGCAAATAAACTTGTCATTCCGAATAAACAAACCTTGGTAAATTTGCGTTCAAATCAAAATGCGGAAAGCCCTTGGATGCCCTTAGAAGAGTGTTTGTCAGTCTTTATTTTGAAAATACAGTATCAGTTTTGAATTTTTCTGGTTTAACGATAGCATGAACAAAGATCAGACAGTACATATAAGTAAGCTGATCTTTTTTCTATACCTCCTTCCAAAGCAAGAATATTCCGGGTTAAGTATGATGGGTAATTATGGTTAACTTATATCTTTCTACTTTTAATGTTGTTTCAAATAATTGACACATTTCAACTGGTTTGGACCAAGTTATTTTCACAAGATCTAAGTAGAAGGCAGTCAGTTTAGACTAAGATCAGACTGCATGTTTGTGCAGGCTGGTCAGAGTCTATACTGTCTGTGAAAGTCTTATATACAACAGGAATATACCATGGACATAGAGTGATTGGTTCTCATTGTAAGGTGCTCCAGCCGCTGAAATATATGTGAAAAATGTTGAAAGCGGCATTAAGCTCCATTCAATCACTCAATCAAGAAACTGAGCAATTCTTTATGATTGTTATGCTATAATCTATCAGAATACAGATCTATAATGTGTGATCAGGCATTACATTTTAATGTCACTTTTGTTTTAGCCAAAGGCAATTACCTGTAAAAGAATGTCATAAGTTAACCAAAATGTGTTAAATAGTCAATAATCTAGACAGGAATGTCATACTAACTTGTAATCTTTAGGATTGCCAATAATGCTGAGAAAAATAAGGGATCAATTCAAAATGGTTGGATTGAAAATGTATCTCGCATTTTATCAATTGAAATTCTGGTGAATTATAAGTTAGTTTAAATTGTACTTAAAACCATTTCAGTGCAACACTTTTGTTTAGTCTATACTTATTCATTTTAGTTTGATAGTGACAAAAACTTTAGCTTATACAGGGATAATTCTGGCTAAGAATTTCATGTGCGAAAAATCTCATCCAGTTGGACCTTATGAGAAATACTGAGTTTTCAATGGCAAATTGAACCAAATCCTTTGTTGAAAATATATTTTGCTGTGAGATTTTTCTGTCATTTAGCTAATCTAAATGAGATTTCTGGCAGAAAAATGAGAGAATTTGCACAGATCTTGCCAAAAAGTGATCCCTGCTTATAGAATCACTCTCAAACTCTCAATCCTAATGTTTTCATATTTTGAGAGAGAAGCAGTGGTTTATACCAACTGCTACCCAGTTTTACAGCTTGTTTAACTGGGGCTTGCTATTAAGTGTATTGTCTATAAACACACCCTTGCGACAGTTGGGCTCGAAACCACGGACCTCCAGGTTACGGGTCGAGTGCATTTACCACTAGGCCACCGAGGCAGTCAATATGTAGTTATAGACACTTTCAATAGTGTTGCACCGACCTCTTGATCTGCTCATCAATTAATGGTGGGGTTAATTTAACTTGAGAATTTTGTGTCTCCCATGGTAAGTAGTACAGATTTCTGTCATTGGTATGTGCTGCTATTTTTTAGACTGGATGCGACCAGTCTAAAAAATAGCACCGCAGTCTGAGGGTAGAAATATGTAACATCCAAAATTGAGACTACCATAGTAAGATGAAACCTGGATCTATAATGTTTGTCTGGACAAGACTGTTAGAATACTAAGGGACAATATGGTACAACTGATTTCCTTGTGTTAATTCTTGTGAACAAAAAATAATCCTCCAAATAGAGGATGGCAAAAAAGAGGATTGCCATCATACAAATATTAGATCTAATGACTATAGGAATGGGATGAAGATATATTGAAACTGAATTAAAACCTCATAAAGTATAATGACCCGTCCCTTTGAAAAGGGACCATCTGGGTAGCACGTAAAGTGCAGACCCTAGTCAGACTGCGCTGATTGCGCAGACTGACTAGGGTTGAAACTTTCAGCACTTTGCTTATTTTCTGAATCTAGAATGTTCAATCTTCTAGTTAAAGAATTTTTTTGAAATACGACCTCTGGTTGTCCTGTACTCTTCAATCTCTTTTTCAAATATTTATTTTATGGAGTTCCTAGATGGTCCCTGTTTGCGTGATGGGTCACATATGAATCACCATGACATGAGCGGAGACAGGTTACCTGATGCAATTTGATTGTGGTTAACTTATTCATTTAATGTAATAAGATCACTCTGTACATTATTAATATCTACATATTTTGTGGTTGACCTTTTGAAGTGCTACCTACTGTATCACTTACTTACCCAACTTATTGTTGTAAAGGGTATGAATGATGAGTGTATACAGAAAAGAGCTTTTTCTAGAAAATAAGAAGAATTAAATCAGTCAATTTCAAGGTTTTGAGTGGCTGACTTGATTCAGTATCAATGTTATCTTCATATCTTACAAATGAATATTGTTGAGTGAAAAAGTAAAGATTTCATAATAATGAGGACCAATATTATGAGGTATATGATTCCTTCAAAATTATTACAAAATAGCTCCATGCTCAAATTTGTTTTTATGAAGGTAACATGAAATCAGTTTTCCAGCCAATCTAAATGCATTAATAGTGGTAGACACTGTTTTAATACTCTGTCAATCTAGAGGTCCCGAATTCGATCCCCGACAGCCGCACATATTCTTTCTGACTTAATCTGTCTCTCACCAATGGGTTAATAATCGTAGACCTATTTGAGATAGCAGCTGGAGGCTAAGAAAGGATGTGATGGTAGAACTGTTGAGAGAAATACCAGGAAACCATTGTTAGGTGCTCCAGCCGTGTGATATAACTGAAAAAATATTGAAAGCGGCATTAAACTCCATATAATCAATCAATTGAAATCAATTCGTGAGGTGCAAACACTGAGAGCCATGGGCAGCCACAAATAGTAAATATAAATTTACCCGATGGTCTAGAGATACTTGGATATCTTTCCTATGTATTAAGAGCATAGTGAATACTCTGGTCAGACTGTGCGGATGCACAGGCTGGACAGAGATTTTGCTTTGCGCATATTTGAAGATGTTGGAAATGTTACGCACAGGCTCAATTTATTATAATGAAGATCTGCCATTGGAACTGCCTTTGGACTTTGGCAAACAAGTTTTAAAAAAATTCCCTCTTCCTTTAATGGAAGCAAGTAGCCATAAAGAGAGGCATTTATAATTTACAATATCAATGTCAGTCAAACACTGGCTACCAAAATTATCATCCATTGAAATTCTTCTGAAAAATAAAGTCCTTATTTTTAACAAAAGACATTTTTCTGTTCAGGTATGCTAGACTTGAATTGTGAAAACTGAAGTCTTGATCTTAGTGATAAAGATATTTGTATTTTATAAATTTCTCAAAAGGAAATGGTGAAAGGCATGTCAAATACTTTAGGTTTTAACCTTTTTGTCCACTGAACACATTGCGTGATTTTTTTAAGCTGGACTCTTTGTAGTGTGGGGGCTATTGTGGTCAGCTGGGTGTCGATGGTGGCTTAATGCTTTGGTTAAGTTTTAACTTGCAACTGTGTAAAATCTCTGTTTGTACCAAAGCTAATGCTTGGAAACTTTGCACATACTTTTGTGACCATGATATCAGCCTCTAAATAAAGATTCATTACTTTGATATTGAATTTTTTGGAAGTTAAATCCTTTTTGTTTTTAGAAATCTTGGTAAAGTTTTTAGGTACAACTGGTGTATATCTGTAACCTCTATTTTTCTATTCAAGATATTGCTTGGAAACTTTGCACTTGCTTTTATGATCATCATATCATCTTCCAGACAAAAATCAATTCTCTGATTTTCATGTAATGAAATTGTCCAACAACATTCCCTGATACTATTCAGCACTAGAAATAGTCCAGCTTCACTGTCCTCCGACAGCTCTAGTTAGCTTGACTATTCATAGAATAGGGTGTTTATTCAGGTTTCCTGGGCATCAGGGTAATGCTTTGGTCAAACCTTTATGAGCAACCATCATATCCCTTAAAAATGTAACCAATTTTATGTACAACAATTTTAGATGTGTACCAATCAAATCAAATGACAGGAAAAGAATTTTTGTCTTTAGTAGAGGTTTCCAGTTATTACAGCAATACACAGTTCTTCAATTTATATTTTCAGGAGGTAAAAAAGGCCGGAGAATTGATGAAAGATCTGATCGATCATGTAAGTCTAATCTTAGTCTTAACCTTTGGTATCCTACATCATTTACTAAACTGCTTAAAAATCAAATGCCTGAAAGAACAGAATATGCTCACAGCATATTCCTGCAGTACAGAAAGCTTCAGTAGACAGCATAGACTAAGATCAGCCTGCACTGATGTGCAGTCTGATCTTAATCTTTACAGTCTGCTTTCCTTTTCATTATCATGGGGAAAACTTGAGCCAGACTAGTCCAAAAATTGAAAAATTGAAGAAAAAAATGAAGAAAAGAGTTATGTTCAGCAGAATAAGGACACATTTGTGGGAAATGCTGATTTCACGTGATTATCCACATTGCCTTGAAGGAACAAATGGCTACTGTCATTGAGCATAGGGTGGAGCATCAGTCTGTTGATCGGTTTGATCCCACATGGCAGCACTCATCCTGTCTGACTTTTTTTCCCATCAATGGGTTGATGATCATGATAAGTAGCTGGTGTGAGAAATACCAGGGATCCATTGTTAGGTGCTCCAGCTGTGCAATATGACTCCTTAGATTGTTAAAAGCTACATAAAACCCAATTCAAACAAACAAATCAAGGAACGAACAGGTGAAATAAGCATGCACATTCCATGATCTTGAGTCCAACCTGCTACCAATAGATTTTCTTTCCCCTTGATGGCTGCACATAGTTTAACAATAAAGTGTCAAATAGATGGCTCAGTGCAAAACAGTAGTAACTGCCTATATGCTGCCTATACAACTGTTTCATGCTTAGCCATAGATTTTTTTCAGATTGGGATAACAACAATTTGAAATAAAAAAGAGCCATGATGGTCAGATATTTTGTGTGCATAAACTTTGTCTTTCAAAGATGATTTAATATAACCCCTGTCATGCTGCATAAAAACCCTCGGCAAAATAATATATAAATCAAAGTGCTGAAAGCTCTGTATTTCCTAATTGTGAGTCAGCATTTGATTTTGAAAATATAATTTCTGAAACTCTTCTAGTTTAAAATGGAAAATCAGGTTGTAAGGACAAAGATCAGACTGCACATATGTGCAGGCTGATCTTTGTCCATACCTCCTGCCAAAGCAGGAATATTCTGGGATCAGCATGACAAGCGTTTAGAATGTCTAAATGTCTTTTATTTAAAGCTAAATATTTTTCACAGTGGAGTTCCATCTTGATCCAAACGGCAAGAACTTGGTCCCTGCATCTTCAAACGGCTCTACACAAGACAAACTCCCAGAATTCATTGTAAAGCCCCAAACACAGTCAATCAACGAGGGTGAGACAGCCAAATTTAAAACCTCTGTTAAAGGTCCAACAGATACAGTCGTCAGCTGGTCTCTAAATGGAAAACCAGTTACAAAGGATGGAAGGTGTAAGGTGAGTAATCTCCCTTTATTTGCTAAAACTGATAAGGTTGTAAGAATTACTTCCCTTGTATATGGACATCCTCATTGCAGATTAAGATAATTGATAAATTAGATAGGAATGGAACTAGAAATAAGCCTTATGCTGGGAATGACAAATTATCTAATTAGTCCCCTACCGGTGTTCACACCGGAGGGGACTATAGGTTTGCCCTCCGTCTGTCTGTCCGTCCGTCTGTCCGTCCGTCCGTCTGTCCGCTCAAATCTGGATCCCGCAATAACAATAACTAAGCAAGCGTTTTTGATGAAAGTTGGTATATGACTAGATGGCAATGTGTAGATTATGCACATCATTTTATTTTTGTTTTTCGACTTAAATTGAGGTTGCTATGGTTACAGAAATAGTGAAAATATGGCCAAAAATGGGATCCTGCGATAAGATAATAACTAAGCAAGCTAGTTTGATGAGACTTGGTATATGACTATATGGCAATGTGTAGATTATGCACATCATTTTATTTTTGTTTTTAGACTAAAATTGTTGTTGCTATGGTTACGGAAATAGTGAAAATATGGCAAAAAATATTGGATCCTGCGATAAGTTAATAAGTAAGCAAGCTAATTTGATGAGACTTGGTATATGACTAGATGGCAATGTGTAGATTATGCACATCATTTTATCTTTGTTCTTTGACAAAAAGTGCGGTTGCTATGGTAACGGAAATAGTGAAAATATGGCAAAAAATGGATCCTGCAATAACTTAATAACTAAGCAAGCTAACTTGATGAAACCTGTTTTAAAATGTAAAAAAAATTATAAGCAATGTTAGTCAGGGTGGTGATGCAGCAGTATTAATCACCTCCAGTGAAAGTTCTCATTTCTTACCAACAAGACTGAAGAAAAACATCTTGGATCAGACAAGGTAACTGTTATTGATACTATTTCTTGCATCTGTCTATTGCTTGTTGATACTATTTCTTGCATCTGTCTATTGCTTGCATGAATTGTATAGTGGGCACAGCAGAGACAACAACTCATGTAAGTCTTGTTTAACCCTTTCCAAAACAAGACCTGGTTTTGACGTCCCTGATAGAATTGGTGTGGGAAAACATTGAGACAAACAAAGCCGGTAGGGGACTTATGTCCATGTCCAACATGGCTCTTGTTTAAGAATGGTTCCTGCTTTGCAAGTGTGAGTGCCAAGAGGTAATATTATCCATGATAATTGCCCTGTCTGGGTGGAGGCTAAGTAACAAATCATTCATTTTAAGGTTAAGGTAGATCAGCTGGCATTCATAATTACTTTTTTTTTATAGATATTTAACATAACTTGAGACCTTAATTCATGGGTCTGTAACCAAACTGTTGTAACTTCTAAGCTGAAGTTACGAGGATTTGGTAACCCAACAATGAAATGTGTTCACTTTCTCTTAGCATGTTAATCCAATTGTTTGTGGGATAAAATTAATAATTAGAGTAAAACTTGCGTTAAGTGACCACTAAGAGGACCATAAAAAGCGGTCACCTATGGAAATCACTTAAAAAAAAATCACTTAATACAATATTCAATGAAAAAAAATGTTTTTGATAGCATATTAAAATTGTCACATAATTCTGACTGAATCCTAGAATGTTCGAACCCATAAAAATCGTATCAATGAGCGAAGGGTGAAGTAACTTTTTACGATAGTTGCTTTATAGATGTGGTTGCTCGAGCAAGATTGACTGTACTTCAAAATGACTAAACAACAAATCACAGGCTAGGTACAAAACTAGCAATTATAATAGTTTTGCAATATTCAGAGGATTTTTTTAGACTGATCCAATTAAAAAGCCTTTGTAAATTTCAGTAAGTAATTCGAGGAGGAACTTTGAGTTCTGGCAAGGAATTGTTTCCTGAAAACTAGTAAAGAATTAAGCTAATGCCATTTCAAGGGGTCAGCGCAGCACATTTGTAAGTGCCCATATATTTAAAGGCACTTACAATAGTGTTGCCCTAACTTCTCGATTTATGATACTGAAAATGAAACTAGACAATAAGTTTTAAATTTTATATTTCAGGGCTTGAAAAATCTACTCGTCTGCTCGTCCTGCATGATTTATTCTTTCTTTGTCTATATAAGCAGGCCGAGTGAATTTTTCACTTATGAAATTAATGTATCACTGTATTTTCTTATATGACAGGATGAGTAGAAATTTCAAGGATTTTCAAGCCCTATATTTACATTTGCTTAACTCTCAGATCTTGAATAAGTAGCTTTAATCTTTATGTTCAGGTATATCAACATAATGATGGTTATTTCTTGGAGATTTATGACACCAACACCTGTGACCAGGGTACAGTTTTGTGCAGACTGGACAGCTCTACTGGATCTACAGCAGCTAAAGCACAACTTCAAGTGTTTAGTACGGGTAAGTAGACTTCTCAGTTTTTTGGTAGTACACCTGTAATCGTTCCACAACATTTCAGAGCTCGAGATCTTTCACAATGTTAACCCAGGTTTCCTAATCATTAGGAAACCTTGGTTAACACTGTTAAAAGTTATGACTTGCAAAATATTGCGGAACTCGTGAACCTTCACAATGTTAACTGAGGTCCAAATGAAATAATTTGAAAACCTCAGTTAACACCGTTAAATTTATGACTTCTGAAACATTCCGGAACTCTTACAGGTCCACTACCTTAACAATACTCTGCAATCGTTGGTAGTAAATAGTACGAAGCGTCTTAAGAAATATACTGGACAATTGTAAGAAGAATGATTCAAGGCCAATAAATCAAGAAATTAGACCAATTCAAGTAATTAGTATAATTCTAGTCAGAAACAACAGCCATTTTCATTAAAATAAACACCCTTTCAGGTTACACCCACAAATTTTTGCTTTAAAACATGTTTATTGTATTGTTCTTTTTCTGTCAAAAATCAACACTTTGTTTGTCAACAGTTGTTATAGTTTTATGTAATATTTACATACATTTATCAGATCATATATAAAACCTCTCTATAGTAAACTCTGATTTTGAACAAATCAAAAACAAATCTACTATCCTATTTCTCTCTCTCTTCCTGGCTCTTTATACGCCTGAAGGGTCGTATTATATTATGGCCTTGGTCATCTGTCTGTCTGGCTGTCTGTCCGCCCTTCTGTCTGTCCGTTAGCAACTTTTTGTGTGCGCAACTCCTCCTAAACTATCAATTGGATTGAGCTGAAACTTGGTACAATTACTCCTTATGATGTCTAGTTGTGCATAAGACCTTTGAAATTCAAATCGCTCCAATCATTCCTGAGAAATCTTGAATTATCTGCCCTTGAATATAACCAAAATCATTTTCTTTTGTGTGCAACTCCTCCTAAACTATCAATGGGAATGAGCTGAAACTTGGTACAAATACTCCTTATGATGTCCAGTTGTGCATAAGACCTTTGAAATTCAAATCGCTCCAGTACTTCCTGAGAAATCTTGAATAATTTGCCCTTGAATTAAACGAAAATCACTGTATTTTGTGTGCAACTCCTCCTTAACTATCAATTGAAATGAGCTGAAACTAGACACAATTACTCTCTATGATGTCTAGTTTTGCATAAGACTTTCAATTCAAATCGCTCCAGTCATTCTTGAGTTATCTTTGATTATCTGCCCTTGAGTTGATGAAAAACAAAATTTCTTGTCAGCTCATTTTCTCCTACATTTTGGATGGGAATGAAAGAAAACTTTCCATAATGACTCTGCAGGTTGTCTATTTGTGCTTAGGACTAAATATATTTTCATATCTAAAGTAGTTTCTGATTTATCTGCCCTTTACTTCACAAAATAGGTTAAATTTAAAGATTTTTTTTGTGCGTGTGTGTGCACAACTCCTGCAAATTTAATTGGATTGAAATGAATCTTGCCACAATGTAACCCTGATATTTGGTTAAGCATAAGACTTCATAAATTCAAAAAGCTTGGGTCTTTTTTGTATTATCTGCCCTTGAATTGATTGAAATTCACAATATTTCTTTTGTGAGCAACTTGTCACACTTTGAATTGGAATGAACTGAAACTTGCAAAATAACTGTTTGGCATATAGTTGTGCATAAGATTATTTTCAATTTACACTCAAAAGGTCATACTATGTTATGGCAGAAGCTGTCTGTCTGTCTGATTGAAATATTTTTAGCTATCATTCAAGCTCACGTTACTGACAAGCCACGGTTACTGACAAGCTCCATCGGGCATATATGCGCCGCTCTGCAAAGCTCTTGTTTAAACGATTGGTGTGATCTTGGTTAAATCAATAAGTCGAGTTCAAATTTTTGCAACAAAAATGCAGTAAACACAGGCAGTATAAGCTAAGATACGTCTGCACATTGTGTAGCCTGATCTTTATCTATGGTGTCTACCAAAAACCTAGTGTTTAGAAATACTGTATTTGGCTTGAGAAAGAAATATGATTAAACGATGAAATGTTTATTTTACAAATTGAACAATGATAAAGAAACTCTTATTCACAATTTATTAATGAAATGAAAGTCCCTAGTGTATTTGTCAGCCCGATTATCTCAGTTGGTAGAGCACCGGACTTCAAAACTATTTGAAGTTTGACGGCGTGGGTTCAAACCCGAGCTGGCACACTAATAAAAACTAATTGGCTTTCGGATGAGACGTTAAACCGAGGCCCTGTGAGACGGTGCTTTACACCGAGCACGTGAAAGAACCATGGCGGATCTCAGCAGTAGTTTCGTCATGTATCCTTCCACCCCCGTAACAACTAACCGTCTTCTGGGGGTGTCGCTCATATGGGCATGTGTTACGGTAGCGACGATAAATAAACGGAAATACACCTAGTGTATTCTTACATCATACAGGTTTCCATAAAAAAGAATCAAGAATAATCAAAGAATAGTAAGCAGTACACAACAACACTGATGAGTACACATTGTGACACAAAAAGAGAGAGTGAGAGAGAGTGAGCGAGTGAGAGAGGGAGAGACAGAGAGCAAATGAGAAAGAGAGAGCAAGAGAGATATGAAAATTATCATAAACATATAAGGTTTAGACTATTTGAAAAGGGAATTATCTGATGGAAATCACAGATCCTACACAGAGTAGGATAGAGGGCTATTGGTTATCGCAGCCTGGTTTCCCCTCTAACACCACCCTCTAATGATGCCTTTGGTTTGTCCTTGTGTACACTAAAATTCCATCAACCTATGCCTCTTGCCATGCTGTTAAGCAGCAAATGAGGTTTTTTTTAAAATGTTTTTTTTTTTTTTGCAGCAGTTTCATAGGACTAATGATTTTGATGGTTACAATACCTTTTCATTGCAATGATTTGATGAGTCAATCACACCAATTATTGCCCTAATGAATACAAACTAACAATGTCAAGTTGCCCATAATGTGGTAGGTATTAGGTACAGAATACTTAAGTCATACTTTACCTACTAATTATGTCTAATTGCTGACCACATGCAGTAGTTAGAGTCCTATCCCATCCTATCCTGCTTCTTTTTTGCACCCCCTGACCCTATCCCATGTAAAAACAACAACAAAAAACATTTACATTTAAGAATACATTGTGGAAATAACACTTTGCATGTGGTGAGCAAGATGAGCAATTTTCTCATAATAATAATAACAATAATGATAAAAATAATAAAAATTTATAGATTTTTAGCTCGGCTGTTTTTATACGCCCTAAGGGTCGTCTTATGTTATGGCCTCGGTCGTCCGTCGGTCTGTCCGTCTATCCGTCCGTTTGCAATTTTTTGTGTGCGCAACTCCTCCTAAGCTGTAAATGGGAATGAGCTGAAACTTTGCACAATTACTCCCTATGATGTCTAGTTGTGCATAAGACCTTTGAAATTTAAATCACTCCAGGCATTTCTGAGAAATCTTGAATTATCTGCCCTTGAATGTAACCAAAATCACTGTTTTTTGTGTGCGCAATTCCTCCTAAACTATCAATGGGAATGAGCTGAAACTACACACAATTTCTCTCTATGATGTCTAGTTGTGCAGAAGACCTTTGAAATTCAAATCACTCCAGACATTCCTGAGAAATCTTGAATTATCTGCCCTTGAATTTAACGAAAATCACTGTTTTTTGTGTGCGCAACTTCTCCTAAGCTATAAATGGGAATGAGCTTAAACTACACACAATTTCTCTCTATGATGTCTTGTTGTGCAGAAGACCTTTGAAATTCAAATCACTCCAGTCATTCCTGAGAAATCTTGAATTATCTGCCCTTGGATTTAATGAAAATCACTATTTTTGTGTGCACAACTTCTCCTAAGCTATAAATGGGAATGAGCTGTAACTACACTCAATTACTCCCGATGATGTCTAGTTGAGCATAAGACCTTTGAAATTCAAATCACTCTAGTCATTCCTGAGAAATCTTGAATTATCTGCCCTTGAATTTAACAAAAATCACTGTATTTTGTATGCAACTCCTCCTTAACTATCAATTGAAATGAGCTGAAACTAGACACAATTACTCTCTATGATGTCTAGTTTTGCATAAGACTTATCAATTCAAAATGCTCCAGTCATTCTTGAGTTATCTTTGATTATCTGCCCTTGAGTTGATGAAAAAACAAAATTTCTTGTCAGCTCATTTTCTCCTACATTTTGGATGGGAATGAAAAGAAACTTGCCATAATGACTCTGTAGGTTGTCTATTTGTGCTTAGGACTAAATATATTTTCATATTTAAAGTAGTTCCTGATTTATCTGCCCTTTACTTCATGAAAAAGTTTAAATTTACAGATATTTTTGTGCATGTGTGCATAATTCCAACAAATTTAATTGGATTGAAATGAATCTTGCCATAATGTAACCCTGCTATTTGGTTATGCATAAGACTTCATAAATTCAAAAAGTTTGGGTCTTTCATGTATTATCTGCCCTTGAATTGATTGAAATTCACTATGTTTCTTTTGTGAGCAACTTGTCACACTTTGAATTGGAATGAACTGAAACTTTCAAAATAACTGTTTGGCATATAGTTGTGCATAAACTCATTTTCAATTTACACTCAAAAGGTCATACTATGTTATGGCACCAGTTGTCTGTCTGTCTGTTTGAAATATTTTTAGTTATCATCCAAGCTCACGTTACTGACAAGCCAAGGTTACTGACAAGCCCAATCGGGCGTATATGCGCCGCTCTGCGAAGCTCTTGTTTGAGAAAACCCGAGGTATTGCTATAGCCTCTGTGTTGTTGTTGACGTCGTTGTCGTCGTCGTCGTGCGAAAACTTTGACATTTTGTTATATCTCTGGTTCTACTGAAGGCATTCACTTGAAACTTGGCACACATGTTCACCATCAAAAGAGCAATCTATACTATTAAGGGGGTTAACTCTAGATGCATTTTCTGCAAATTATGCCCCCTTTTTCGACTTAGATTTTTTCCCACCATCCAGCGCTCGAGAGACGAGCGTAAGTACCTGTAGGCAGTGCTCTTGTTATGCCAAGCATTTGTAGTAGATTTATATGTATAAAACATTTTAGTAAAGTTAACTTGAACGAGAGTATGGTAACCAACAAAGATAAGAAACTATCACAGTATTTTCAAAATGAACAAGAGTTTTGTCCCTTGTTCTGAATAATAATTGTATTAATGCACAAGTCTAAGTGAGTGATCTATACAGTGTTTAGACAAAATTGACCTTTGATCACTCACTCAAACTTGTGCAGCTATACAGGGTATTTTCAATTTATAGATTTAAACCTGTTACTGGCAATCGTTCATGCTGCACTGCACTTTAGTTGAAAAGCTGATGTTGCAAGAAAGTTTTACCCTTGTCATACTGTTCATAAAATAAATCTGCTCTTACAAAACTTTGGTAGACTGTATAGACCAAGATCAGCCTGCAAAAATAGCAGTCTGATCTTAGCCTAGACTGCCTACTTTCTTTTGAAATTCTGTTGGAAAACTTGAGCTAGAGGGATTGAAATGTCATTAAAAATTTCAAATTTCTTTGAAACAAAATTTAAATTCAGCAAGATAATGGTTCAATTTTACAATCTAGGGAATATTCTTTTCTCTCACAATTAGTAATGGATTTTAAAAAAAAAGTTGGTTATTGCCTCGGCCTTCCAATCGCGGGCTCATTGGTTTGAGTCAGGATGGTGGAAACACAACCCTTCTGATATCCATCTCCCACCAATGGCTTGATACAGTTAACAACATCCGAAATTGGCAACACAAATGGTTTTGGAATGTAATTGAAAGAGTTTTGAGTGAAATTAAAGAGGGGGGTTGGGGGTGGGGGGATGGTAATCCAATATTGCTTATTTTCAGGATGAACAAAATTGTTAATATTTATTACCCCCTTTTAATAAAATATGCATACATAGCTTCCTTTTTCTTCAAGAACCAATACACTTACAATTGAGCCATTGAAATCGCCATTTTTTCCCTAGCTATATTTATTTCGAAAGTAGTTGTTGATTTTATCTTTTTGAACATTTTTTTAATGGTGTGAGTAAATGTTTGGAATGAATGAATGATTAGTGAGCATTTTAGAATGGTTTGATAGAGATGAATGTCAATTTCACAATGTTATTAACTAAAATAGTAGATGATTGATATGGGCAAGGCAGCTGGAAGCTCAGAAGGGATTTGTAAGATGAGAGAAATACTAGGAATCCATGGTTAGGTGCCCCAGGTGCTGAGATATGACTGAAAAGTTGATAAAAGTGGCATAAAACCCCATTCAAACAACAAAACAAGTACATTGTCATCAAGTCTGTTTGAATTTTCAAGACTCTGAAAACTTTATTAAGTCAACATAATTCACCTTCAGAAGCATGTCCGGATGATAAAATGACTAAAAGGATCAACCTGAAAGTGATTATCAGTTAAAGGGAACTAAAAACAAGGTCAATTGTTAAGTTCACAAAACAAAAAGATAATTATTATCACAGTAAAGTTACTGATAGTGGTCAAAATGTATGGCCTTCTATAGTGAAGATCAAAAATTTGTAACTGAATTCTTTACAAATTGGAAACTTATTGATTATATAACAAACCTCTACTAGTTTATAAAAGGGAGTTAAAAAGATCAATCATTAAGTTCCAAATACAGGAAATAACTTATCACAATAAAGTTACTGATAGCGGTCAAAGTATAGATCCAGTCCATGAATGTTTTATTTCATCAATATGCATCTTAAAATGTCAAGGTTTTCTTTCTGTTTATGTCACTTATCAACGTCAAATTAAAAAAAAAAAAAACAATCTGGTTTGGATTCAGTGAAATTCTAATAAGACTGACTTAACTATTTCAAAGTCTCAGCACAAAACTTTTGTAAGTGCCTCTATGATGAAAGGTAGCATAATATACTTAGCAAAAAAAGAAACTTTACATACTTGTTGGTCTGTTTTGAATGACTTTCAGTGGCTATAGGCCAACTTTATTTACATGTGTTAGTTGGACTAGCTACAGAGACTACACAGACGCAGGAATTTGCACGATTGAAGCGAGTCTGAGCTAATGCGTCTGTAACTTCCGGTTTTCGTCACATACTCGTGTTGAGCTACCCAAAGTTCATTTTGAGTGATTTTTGTTACACAGTCACACTCATTCCTTGGCGTCGGCACAAAAAAAAAAATTGTTTGTCTTTCATCCCATATTTGACAAAAAGCATTGTGATAAGTGTCATTTCTCTCCCACACAAATGGCAAGTGATACGCCTACAAGAGAATGGCGACTGGTGCCTCAGATGAAAGCTCTAGCTGTACTGTGGGAAACAACAAGAAACTATGGATAGGTGCACCAGCGGTCGAATTTTAAATGTAAAACTATCGAAAGTGACCTTTAAACCCATATTAAGTAACAAAAAAAATCAGTTATAAACACGTGAAGTGTAGGCCGAGATGAGTTAGGCCACTTTTGACCTCATGTAGAGGCCCTGTTACCATTGCATATTTTTCAATTCATTTCATCAAAGGAAGGATAACTGCAAGTCAAGTATGCGTGTTTAGATCAGAGGTTGGTCTATCATGATATTGGAACGACTCTGATCATGAAAACGTCAAGGACCTATACTCAAAACATCACGGACAATCTTGATTTCATTTCTGTGATTTTTGAAATCGCCCCCTTTGTCCTTTGACCACCAATAAAAACCTCATTTTACAAACATCTGGTACTGACCCTTCCATAAACCGACGGATATTGTCTTCAAGTTTCATGTAATAGTAACATCTGTATTCTTTATGGTTTCATAGCGATACTACAGCCCTCAGTAAGTCATGTAAAGTTTCTTTTTTTGCTAAGTATAGTTTTGCCAAATACCTTTTATTAGCTCGGCGGTTTTTGGAGAAAACCCCAGGTATTGTTATCACCTTGGCATCATTCACATTGGTGTTGTTGTTTGCGTTGGCCTATATCTCTGTTGTTATTAAAGATATGGTCATAAAATTTGACATTTGTGTTCCTCGTCACAAGAGCTATACAGACTATCAGACTGAAAGCATTTTTATGAATTAAAGCCCTTTTTGGACTAAGACTTTTTGCATTATCCAGCACCTGCAGCTAAGCCTTGCACCCCTAGGCCGTACTCTTGTTTAGGTACATTACTTTAAATGTTAGGCAGCCGCCACCATAGCGCAGTTGGTTAGGCATAAGACTTCCAATCTGGAAGTCGTGGGTTCGATCCCCGGTGGCGGCAAATATCCTTTCCGACGTTTGTCTTTCACCAATGGGTAGATAATCGTAAACCTATGTGAAATAGCAGTCGGAGGCTAGGAAAGGATGTAATGGTAGTACTGGCGTGAGAAATACCAGGAATCCATTGTTAGGTGCTCCGGCCGCCGCGATATAACTGAAATAATGTTGAAAGCGGCGTAAAACCCCATTCAATCAATCAATCAATTAAATGTTAGGCATCTTCAGTTGAGGGGATCAAAGGCATATAAAGATAAATAAGGTTACATAGTTAGTACAAATTTGACAGATATTACTGTTTAATTCATTCCTTTGATAAATTCTGATACAGCTTATGACTGATTGTTTCATTCCGAACATGGCTCAGACTTTTCCTTGATCTGTAAAGTATAGTAATTTTTGGGCATCTTTTAGGTAATATGCAGCTTCTGGTGATTCTTTGGTCAATATGCTTCAAAAATATTAAATTTCTTTAATACTTTAAGATCATTTGTGGACATTGTTTGGGCATTTTATACTGCGTTTTTTAGTCAAATTATAATTGATTGATTGAATGGAATTTAAAGCCGCTTTCAACATTATTTCAATTATATCGCGGCGGCTGGAGCACCTAACAATTGATTCCTGGTATTTTTCTCACCAGTACAACCATCACATCCTTTCCTAGCCTCCAGCTGCTATCATAGGACTCTACCATTATCATCCCATTAGTGAGAGACAAATAGTCAGAAAGAATGAGTGCCACCATTGGGGATCCAACCCTGGACCTCTAGATTGACAGTCTGATGTGCTACCAACTGCGCTATGATGGCGCTCAAATTATAATATGCCCAGTTTGTGCATGATTGTGATTGTTTAAATTAGTACAATCTTTTGGTAGAGACAGTAAAGATTTGAGCTTATAAGTTCATCCCTCAATAAATGCATCTTGGATACTTTGCTAAAGTATACACTTACCAAAAAAATATCAAACAAAAGTATCTAAATTGATTTTTTATGTTTTTAGTGACATTTTTTCCTCAAAATGGATAATGATACATGCTATATAATCTGCCATTTGAAGTACATTATGAATTATAAGATTTCACTGAAAGTATTTATTTTTTATGTGATGGACATTGAAACATCATCATAATGTGTTGGATAAATTTGAAATTGATCCTAGAATGATTTTGGCTCAATGTACAGGTCCACTACTTTAAGTTACCAGACAACAAAATTTAGGCTGGTTTAATTTTGAGGTGGCAAAATTTTAATGACAAATCAAAGTTGATAAAAATTTTGAAAATGTTTTTGTGCATTGTTGAGCAAGCATTTTCTTAAATTTCAACAATGTTTTCTGAAGAATTTTCTTCAGGGATGTAAAAAATGATTGTTTTGTAATGGGTTAAATAAGAAAAAATGAAATTCTAGATTGGTGTAAAAAGAAATAAGTTGATGGCAACAATTCAATTAGTGTTATTTTTGTAAAACAATTGTAATATTAGGTAGAGAACTTTGAAAGGAAATGATTAATTGCACTCGCAAAGGATTTTCTCTATTTTTCTCACAAAGTTTTTCAAACTTGATTCTTGTCAGCGGAATAAATGAGTTTAAAGATAAATCATGAATGACATCTGTACATAGAATGAACAATTGATACTTAATTTGACAAGAGTGTGGGATCATTTAATGTTTAAAAAGTGGTGTTTAAACATAAGAAAATGAACAGAAACAATTGAATTGTGTCAAATTTTGTTACCATGGATATAAATTCAAAATGGATGGATAAAAAGTTCGCAGAAAAAATGGGAATCTCAGACAGGGCTTATGAAATGATTTTGACTGAGCTTTGTAAGTAACTTAAAATATTGTCCTGTGTACATGAAACTAAGCAATCATAATGATTTTTGGTGTGGTTATATCACACATCTACCCACTAGTCTTTGAGGCAATTCCATATCAGTTGAATAATCTACATCAGGGTCAATGTGTGCTGTTTGCATCGAAATTTATCTTTCATTTTCAGTAAGGAATGTTTTCCTTACAAACATGCAAAAAGAGACTAAATGTATCTGAAAAGATTGAAATAACTATTGAAATTGGTGTTAAACTGCATGAAAACAAAATTTAATAATCAATTAAAGGTATTCAAATAGAGGATAATCGTTTGTTTCAGTGTAAGTTGATTTATATTCATTGAGTTAACAACAAATGCTATATTTTCACGAGAAAATATAGCTTTTGTTTATAATGACATGAAATATTAATTGATCTTAGTCAAAAAACCGACAATAATTCTATTTCTTTATTACAAAAATGAGACAAAATGTTAAATTTCTAGGACATATTTTTGTTAAGCGAGTCATTTTGCCCATGATTGCTATGCAACATTCATTGTGACATCACTTATTTTGGCCCTGCACAGGTGACGTCAGATAGGATGAAATGCACAAAAGCAGGGTATAAGTTTTTGATAATTTCACTTCTTTTGTGGTGAGATTATCAAGTGATAATCTACCATTAATCTCGATAAATCATTTTGAACCAGAATAATCTAGCTTTGGCAGGAGGTAGAGTCTATTATATGCTTGCAAATATGTAATCCTTTCATCTAGAAGAGTTTGAAAATTGATTTTTCAAAATAATTACCAACAAACAATATGTGCATCTAGTGCTCTCATCACTTTGATTTTAATGCAATTTTGCAAAGGTTCTTATTTGGCATAACAAGGGTTGGACTCTAACTTTTATATTACAGCCATGCCCCAGCCAGCCCCAGGATCAGGCCCCAGAGTTATGGCCCCTACTGTTGATCTGCCCTTAAAAGATACAGAGTTTGTTGACAGACAGAAGGACTGTATGCTTGTCTGCAGATTTCACAGTAAGTAATTGCTTGTTATAGGCCATTCTTTTTTCAATACATCCATTACTAGTATATAACTTCCAATTAGTACTGATATAAAGGCTCTTTTCATCAAGGGATGTCTAAAATACCTTAAATGCAAGTAGAATGGGTGGTTAAAGAATATTTGTTATTTGAAATTGATAGAAATGTTTTGATATGTCAAAGGTGAAGATCACAGGTCAGGGTCAAATGTTGAAATTAACATTGTCATTAGCATAACATATACAATTAGGCCTGTTGGAAGCATTTTGAGAATGGGGTGGCTTAGATCAAAACTATTCAAGATTTTGGGAGAGCTTGATTAGAAGAAATGAAAGAATTTTCTGTTATTTTATAGTATTTTTTTTCTAAAATCATTTTTCATTTTCAAGGTCGCATGCATAAACATAAGATAACATAGTAAAGTTTGACCTGTTCATACCAACAGCTCTTCAATTTATATGTTGGGGTAAATCTATCTCAATCATACATTTGCCATATAATTCATATTTTGTTAATCTCAGTAAATTAAGTGCATTCTGATTGGTTGAAAATTTCCCCAATGAAATCAATTTTGAGTATGCATGCTAAAAGTAGTCCTAAACTAAATCTGTCCCATTTGGAGAAACAATTACACTTTTGTTTCAAAATATTGAATTAAAGGATATGTAGAGAGCAATTGTTGATTTCATGGAGGTATGAAACTAAAACCTAATCACAATCATGTATGGATCCACTTCCTTTATTCATACAGTGTAATTAGGTTGTTAGTATCATACCTCCATGAAATCATTAAATACCCTCTTCATCTCTTAATTCAATTAAATTCTTGGAAAATACTATTGAGGCACACTGTGAATTTCTGCTTTCACTTTGCCTCAGTAAAAAAAAAATTATGTTTCCCTTTTAAGCCTGGTTATACTTATATATAAATGAGAATTAGAGTTATTTACCTTAGAATATTATTATTTATGAAGACCTATCGTGGCATAGTGAATCTCATATCACTTAAATCAATAAACATTCTTTTGAGCAATAAGTTTTTTTTTATCACAAAAATTCAACTTGAAATTGATGGCATATCTGAATTTTATTGCCTCGTTCAATTAGCTCAACATGTTGAAATTTAGTCACTAAAAATTCTTAACCCTTTTAATGCTCACATGGGTTAAGCAGACTGTAAAGACTTAGATCAGCCTGCACTAAAGTGCAGCCTGATCTTAGCCTAGACTACCTGCTTTCTACTAAAAATATGTGGAAAAGACTGGAGCAGTACTGGTTGGCCACCACCATAGCCCAGTTGGTTAGGCATAAGACTTCCAATCTGGAAGTCGTGGGTTCGATCCCCGGTGGCGCCGCAAATATCCTTTCCGACGTTTGTCTCTCACCAATAGGTATATAATCGTAAACCTATGTGAGATAACAGTCGGAGGCTAGGATAGGGTGCAATGGTAGTACAGGTGAAAGAAATACCAGGAATCCATTGTTAAGTGCTCCGGCCGCCACGATATAACTGCGAAATTGTTGAAAGCAGCGTAAAACCCATTCAAACAAACAAACAGTACTGTTTGATATGCACCAAAAGTTGAAATTTGAATTCAGCAGGGTAAGGGTTAAAAATTATTTGGAGGTCAGTGCAAAACTATTGTAATTGTATATTGTGGGTTCAGTGCAAAACAGTTGTAACTGCCTATAAACATATAGGCAGTTACAAATGTTTTGCACTGAGCCATCCATGTGTGCAGAGGCTCATGCAACAGTATTCTACTGACCCTTAAGGTAGTAGACCCGTATTAAATCCACAATATTTCGGAACTTGCAAACTTTTACAATGTTGACCAAGGTTTTCTAATGAAAATCTTTAGGAAACCTCGGTTTACACTCTCTGTGATAGTTCATTACTTCCAAAATGTTGTGGAACTATTGCGGGTCCACTACCTTAATTAGAATATGCACAGAATTAAGACCCAGACAGCTTTGTTTTCTTAAGCTCACAATTTGTAGCAAATTATGTTTCAGAATAATTTAAAAAAGTTCTTATTCAGGGAATCATGGGCATTGTGCGAAACCCTTTTGTTTAAGTGGCAATTAAAGACAAAAATATTTATGATAGTTTTATACAAAGCAAAGCTAATTAAATGTTATAAAGCTGTAAATAGATATACATGTATTAATACCTTGAATTTAGGCTTTTGTTGCATTCCCCAAAAAAGGGTAAAAAATAAGCAATAAGTAATATCAATCCAAGCTGCATGAAAAAGACAAGAAAGAAAGATAAATAAATGATTTTGTAATATATTTTTTTTTCTTTTTTGAACCTTTTACTAAATTATTGCTGATCTGGACATCACTCAGGAATGACCTATAGCTATTAGGAAAAGAATTTCTATTAAATTAGATGATTAAACGAGACTTACTTGGAAGTTGATGTTTGATCTGGATTCTATCGTCTGTCAACTCTTGGATGGGCTTACACAGAGATAACGTAGCTTGCCAGCAGGTATCAGCCTTTAGAGTCCATTGGAGGTCGAAGTTTTATTTTAAGTACTTTACATCTTATAAACTTGACGACAATGTTTTGAGGTTGAACAGAGTAAGAAATGCAGTGGGTTGGGAAGGGCTGAGTGTGTAAGCCCATCCAAGAGTTGACAGACGATAGAATCCAGATCAAACATCAACTTCCAAGTAAGTCTCGTTTAATCATCTAATTCTATCGTCTGTCATACTCTTAGAGGGGCTTCACAGAGACTTTAGGGTTAACTCTGTTCAAGCTGATCTAATAATTAAAAACTTAGACATGAAAGTGTGATGTATATAATCTTCTCTTTAACAAATCCAACACTATTTGAACATTTATGATAAATGTGCAGTTCTTACTGTAACATGCTACTGAATTGTAGAGAGATGTCTTTTCCAATGACCAATTTATTAAACTTAGAACCAGTGCACCACTCAGAAGTTTTAAGTTAATTTTGAAGAGAGACATTCTAGCTGTTGCTTTACTTGTAGCTGCTTATTGGGACCATAATTTTCAAAAAACCCTGTACTTTTTAAGAAAATCCTGATGCAACAGCATGACAGCTTCACAGATTTGTCTGAATAACTAAGGTTTGTGGGTGTTAATCATTAACTTTCCACAGTAACGGAAACCCTCAGTTCTACTTATGTATTCCAGGAAAAACTTTTTAATGCATAGTGCTTCCAACATTGTATGATTCCAATATCAGGGGACACAGGTGATGACCTGGCCTTGACTGCTTTAGTTAATGATTGAGCTTTACAATCATTTTATCTTAAACGAGAGAAATGTTAGTCAAATTAATCACATGTGACATTTGACACATTTCAGCAGTTGACTGCATAAAACAACCAGCAATTTTTCAAGATAGCACTGCCACTATAAATGCAATGTCAAGTTGATTTGCTCCAGAACTGATACTCCATAACTGTCTAAGCATCCCATGCATGATTTATATTAATGTCTTGGTAATGAAGACAACAATCAAAATAATCTTTCCTGAATTTGTTTGTCTATGAGCAGTGCCCGAATTTTTCCCGTGATAGAAAATTGAAAAGTTGATCTTAAGCAGATCTTGTAGTGATTATGGTACTGTACCCTTCCCCCTCTGAATTTGAGTTAGAAATTGGCAAAGTAATGTGAGGAGAAGCAGGGGATACTAAGCATTTGGCATTTGGAAACTTAATCCATCTATTTATGTTAACTTTATAAGTCTTTTTAGTAAAATATTCTCAAAGATGGCATAATAATAGCAATTGATGCATTTGGTATGTTTTGGTCTGTTAAGGCCTTCCTAAAATATTAAAAACTCTCAGTTCAAGATGCTTCAATAGATGTTTTTTTCTCTAGTTCGTATTTGTAAGATGAGGATTTGAGGCACTAGCAGTAGTTTCATAAGCTGATGCCATTAAGTCTGTTTTTTCAACTTAAGGGCTACCTAGGCCTGATGTTTGCTATTTTCTGGAGAAGTCCCCCAATGACTGTGAAAAGGAGAACATAAAACAAATTATTACTCCAGTTCATGAAGAGTGTATCAACAGCCAAAGCCTCATGGTCAGGATAAAAAGAAACAATCTTTTTCAATTTAGCATTCAGTAGCTACACAAGCATATTTATTCCAATTGCTGGATAAAATGATGCTTTCATTTGTTGAAAACATAATTATCTATCGACCACTCCAAGTCATCTGTATGATTTTTCAAAAGCCCTTCTCGCGCTATAACTCTTGAGCAAGATCATTCAAGTCTTGTATATTTCCAATGAATTTGATGTTGTATGAAATTGATAATTTTGTTACATCACCTGTCAAGATTCCAATGAGAATGTTTTCTTTCCTCTTTGCCAACTCCTTAAATCCAAGCTTGCACGCCTTAAGCTCAAGAATATCAATTTGTAGTCTCAATTCTTCGACGTTACATATTTCATTGTAACCAGTCCAAAAATAGCATCGCATTCCGAGGACAGAAATCTGTACTACAATTTGTAAGGATTATAAAAGTTCTGACCATACTACTTATGCAATTGTCCCGTATACCTTGAATTTTATTTATGTAAAATTGTAGCTCTACTCTGAATGAACCGGTGTTTGTTTTCCAGTAAACAGAAATTATATCATTAGATCATTTAATTTGAGCTCTAAAGTTTTAACTGTTACAGTGAATATATCCTCCTAAATTATCTATACATTTGAAAGATCACATGTCTAACTGTTGCCTATCCCGACATTCATTGTGCTTGTATTAGACCATAGTTCTTGGACTACTGATCCAGTATCAATTGCTCCCTGGCCTCCTTGTCTATTTCTAACTAGAGCCTGTATGAGGCTATGTTGTCAAATATCATTCAAATGATTTTCTAGAAACTACATCAATAAAACATGGTAGTATCATTTGGGTATTAATTATCATTGACTACATCAAATATTGATATTCTGCATTTAATCATGCTTTAATATATCAATAATTTCTTTTCAAATTGTTGATTTGTTTTATTAGATGAGTATAATAGATATTACGTATACTTGATCATTTATATATCCTAATAGAGAGCCTTATCTTTTGACTACAATCAGCATAATTGGTGGAACTAAGGTTTCAATATGTTCTATATCTTATGATGTTAAAAGAAAATGTCATATAACCATCATTTTCCCCTTCAATGACCAATAGGGTAAATTTTCAAGCCTATGTATGGTGATACACAAAAATGCCTAGCTGTTAAGTTGTTGAAGACTGAATCTTTCAAAGATAGCAACTCATTTGTTATACCTACTAGAACATATTTCTAAACCTTAGATGTGAGTTGGCCTTGACCACCAGATACATAATTTTACTCATTTCATCTAATACCCTTTATAATTATGTGTATCTGCTTCTAATAATTCTTCAAATTTGCACAATATGTATTTTTCTCCTCATAAATATATGCTTATGTAATCAGTCTTTCGTTCCATCCAACTTTCGCATGCAAAGCAATACTATGTACTACATGTGTACAACAGAGATCTTATTTAGAACAGAGATCTGTTAAGGATTTCAACCTAAATACTGCTGTCTATAATTGAAAAAGTGACAATATCATTTCTATATTTCTATTTTAAGTAAAATCATAGATTTCTGTGGTTATATTTCTATTTTACGTTTGAATATAGTCTAATATTGTATGCAATGATTGCATCATAAGGGGTTGGAACTGCCCCCCTCCCCATCAAATGAGGACTCAAGGACTGGTTGCAATATTAACTACTGAAAAAGATGTTATAGTTTATTGTTATTATCAATAAAACCTTACATACAGTAAGTATGGTAAATAGCTAACACTATACACTGACTTACAGAAATAGAACAGGATATATATATCAAAAACCTAGTGGTAAGTATTCCATCATTAGCAATCTAAGATGCAAGTGGTGGATTTCCAACATGGAAATAATATATCAAAATAAAACCAATAACCAAGAATATGGCCCTCTAGCAGGCCATGTTTGGATGATATGAACATTGCAAAAGTCCTTAGATATTGTTTACTTGGCCAGGCTTCCATATGACTTGTATCAAGAAATGCAGAATAAGTTTAGGTCAAAATACCGATTGCATTAAAAAAAATGGTTCATACATCCATGAAATTTCAGTAGTAAGGTTATGTTGATTTTATTTCTTGTAGACAACCATTCCTCCCTGGCTATGATGGACTGTTGTTGTCATCAAAGACCATGGAATTCCTTAGGAGAAAGAGATTGCCTAAGAAAAGAATTGAAATACACTGGGTCATAATTAGCTGTTAATTTGTAAATGATCGGAATGAGCCAACGCCTTTAAATCACTGATAGACAGTCTAGAAGAATTTAACCCCAAATGACTCGAACATCATTTATCATCTTCACTTTCTGACCCCATTAATGACCCCTAGGGATCTGGACCAGATAACTCTGCATCCTACAAAACCCTTGTTCTTGAAATAAATGGATATAATTGAATACAAACAGTTAAGATATTTTGAAGAAAATCTGACCCCAAAATCATACAATTGATATAGATTTGTAAAAAGAATTATTTTGATTACATAAAATTCAAAATACTGAAACATAAGAACTAGCTTATTTGATGGAGCCTTAATTCCATGACCTCCATCCATGAGCTACATGCTTCTGCAATTGAGCATTTATGGTAGTGTCCTGGGTATGGCCTTGCTTTTGGCTAAGCTTTCCATATGGTATAATAAATTAACTGTCTCAAATGCCTGAATGATCAATTACCAGAAGATTTACTTGAAATCAATCATCAAAACACAAATAAAGCCAAAAATGTGTCTTGTTTGCCACTCTGGATGCATTTTCACTCCAAAATATAGTAGCGTACCTGCAAATTTCATTGAGATCTGAGACAAACTACAAACAGCCATATAGGCAGTTTTATTATATCAATACACCATGTCATATAGACAGCCATTATAGGCCATTGAATAATACAATCCACCATGTCATATAGACAGCCATATAGGCCATTTCAATATTGAGATCCACCATGTCATGTAGACAGCCATTAAGGCAATTTCCATATTGAGATCCACCATATCCTATAGACAGCCATATAGGCAATTATACAGACAGCCAAAGAAGAAATTTTTTAGGCCACAACTATTATGTCATAGAGACAACTATTTTAGCAATTTGGAATGGTAAGATCCATGTCATATAGACAGCCATAAAGGCAGTGTAATTTCAAACCAATTTAACTTATAGACAGCCATCATAGCAATTCTATTAAGTCGATCAAATATTGCATGTAAACAACAAAAGAAGTTATTTTGATTTCTAGACCTTATGTCATGTAGACAGCCATGTAGGCAATTTTGGAATTGTGGATCAGTTGTCATATAGACAGCCATGTAGGCAATTTGTAATTGTGGATCAATTGTCTTTTAGACAGCCATGTAGGCAATTTGCAACTGTGGATCTATTGTCATATAGACAGCCATGTAGGCAATTTTGTAATTGTGGATCAATAGTCATATAGACAGCCATGTAGGCAATTTTGCAACTGTGGATCTATTGTCATATAGACAGCCATGGAGGCAAATTTGTAGTTTAGTATCTAGTATCATCAAGACGAGCAAAGGTTTAATTTTGTCAGATCAATAATGTCATATAGACAACTATATAAGTAAAGAAAATTTATTTCTGATCAGTCATATCATTTTGACCTTTCAAATTCAAATTGATCATTCAGAGCTCAAAGACATTTCTAGGGATAAGCACAAAGAAACAAAGGAAGTCAAGTGACCAGAATGGAAATTCAAGAAAATTAAAGAAAACTTTACCGTGATTGACCTCCAAATAAATTCCTGAATAATCACTGAACACTTGAAAATAATTATCACTCAAGATTAATAATGGTAAAACAAATGTGGGTGAAATTAAATTTATTTAATGGACCCTAAATACACCTGGCTGTTGTCCCTGCAAGTGGCAGCCTAGTTCTGATACCTGCTGGCAAGCTACGTTATCTCTGTGAAGCCCCTCTAAGAGTATGACAGACGATAGAAGTAAAAATTAGGTAAAGCATAGTATTTGTTGATTGTAAAGGGCCCTGCTCAAATGTTTAGTGTCAAGATACAAGCCATTGTAAATTATGATATAAATTGTTATAAGTAGTAATATTGTTGATTTGACCTCAGTTTTACTTACTTTGGGAAGCCCTGTCTATAAATATTGTTAAATTTACTACTATATATTGTATTTTAGTATACTGATATTGTTACACATGTTCAGTTCTTTTCACATGCCCAGTCTTTCCTGCATTTTGATGCCCCTAGGCTGTATAGAAAATTTGTAAAACATTGTGGATAATAATGTAATTGCTTGTAACAAACAATTTTTCATTGTCCACATTATTTTATCCCCGAAAAACAAATGATTTCATAAATTTTATAATTGAAAAATCATGTTCATCATCTTTGAAATTGAAATATGTTTTGGATATGCTTCAATAAGTTATGCATGATACCTTATTTTGGCACTCCCCTGTGCTTTTGTTTTCCAGAGTACACTGTACCTTTGGGCTTTTTCTGTTCTTGGTTTGTATTATTTGAGATGACTTTAACAAGTCTTTTAATATCTTTTCATTCAAAATTGACAGGGATTTTACTCTAATTTGTCTCCTACCAATGGTAGATTATCATAGACCTATGTGGGATAGCAGCTTGAGGTAATTAAGGGTTTTATGATAGTACTGGTGTGAGAAATACTAGGAATCCATTGCTAGGTGCTCATGCCACCGGAATATGACTGTAAGATTGTTAAAGTGGTTACAACTCCATTCAAACAAAATTAAAAAATCCTTTTTAGAATTTGTAAGTTGAATTTTGACAGGTCCTTACATATGTGCTATTATAGCTTCAGCGGACATAAGGCTATTGTCATGCCTGGTGTCTGTCATGTATCTTTGCATCTGTCCGTTAGTTAACTTTTTCTTTAAAAATCTTCCTCTCTGAAATTCAAACAGGCAGAATTCAAAAATATTTGCAGCATTGATCCTTGGGACATCCTCTTTCAGTTTTTTTTCTTTAAATTCTGATCAGGTTGACAGGTGGTGCAGACTATTGTATCACCAAAACTGGGCCGCGGCAATAGCGCAGTTGGTAGTGCACCAGACTTCTAATCCAGGGGTCTATATTCGCACGGGTTCAATCCCCGGCCGCGGCACTTATCCTTTCCGACATTTGTCTTCCACCAATGGTAAGATAATCGCAAACCTATGTGGAATAGCAACTGGAGGCTAGGAAAGGGATGTGGTGGTAGTACTGGTGTGAGAAATACCAGGAATCCATCGTTAGGTGCTCCAGTCGTCGCGATATAACTGAGAGATTGTTGAAAGCGACGTTAAACCCCAATTCAAATCAAATCAAATCACCAAAACTGGGCTGTTATGGTGAATTAAAAAAAATCTTCTGTTAAAAAAAAAACTGATAGAATTCAATCAAACTGCATAGGTAAAATGCTCTTCCAGATTTCTTTGTTGAATTCTGGGCCCGAGGTTATAAAACTTTTCTCAGGCTCAGGCTCAATTTTCTCAAATTTTAAATTGAAATAAATGTATTAACATAAAAGATGTTATTAATAAGTTGTTATTTATAACAACTTATAAATATCTTCTTTTATGTTAATACATTAAAATGAGTAATAGAACAGAATTACGGCTTTATTCTCAAATTGAAATTTGAGAAAATTTTGAATTGAACCTGAGACAAGTTTTATAACCTCGGGCCCTGATCTGGCTGATGACATGGGCTCTACAGGGTGTTGCATCACCGATAAATTGTCAATTATGATGAAATATTAACCCTTGTCATGCTGAACCCGGAATATTCCTGCTTTGGCAGGAGCTATAGACAAACATCAGCCTGCACATATGTGCAGTCTGATGTTAGTCTACACCACCTATTTCTTACTTTCAAACCAGAACTGCCAATAGATTTAATTTTTCAAAATAAAAATTGACCTACAGTTGATACTTTCAGTGCCTTTTGCCCTTTGATTTTGATGAAAATTTTTAGGCAAAATTTATTTAGCATGACAAGGGTTAAAAGAATCTTCTTCTCTGGAACTACTGATCAGAGTTCAACTAAACTTCACAGGAATGCTGCTTAGGACACTTACATGGTCCCTGCAGGCTGTTGCAGCTCTGAAAAATGATGTCATATTATGAACTATTAAAGAAAATCTTCTCGGGAACTATTGGCCAGAATTAAACAATCTGCACAGAAATAATAATCAGCACATACTCTTTCAGATTCCTTAATTTTATCCTGGTTGAGCAAATAACATAGGTGCAACCACTGGCGCTCGATCTTAAAAGTAATAATGAGTAACAACCTAGTAACCCTTATATAAAGACTTATATATAAGGGTTTATATAGGGTAGATCTATCAATACCGTTATAGTAATATTCATATCCGTAATTATTACATTATCGATAATAAACAGGCACCAATTTTTTCTTTCTTTTTTTTATATCCACATTTTTTGTCAACATTTTTCGATCAAGTGCCAGTGGGTGCAACAGGCTGTTTTTGTGAAATATTAAAAAACTTTCCTATCTGAAACTACTTATCTGAATTCAATATGACTTTGCATTAACGATGCTTAGGACATGCTCTTTCAGATTTTTAGCTCACCTGAGCACATCGTGCTCAAGGTGAGCTTTTGTGATCATTGAATGTCCGTCGTGCGGTGTGCGTCGTGTGTCGTTCATCGTGCGTCGTGCGTCGTCATGCGTCAACAATTTTAGTGTTTACACTCTAGAGGCCACAAAAATGATCCAATCTTCATGAAACTTGGTCAGAATGTTGGTCAGGTTGCAAGGATGAACCCTATTGAAAATGGGAAGGATCCATGCCAAAACACGGGAAAAGGGGCCTTATGACCAATTTTCTTGTTTACACTCTAGAGACCACAAATATGGCCCAATCTTCATGAAACTTGGTCAGAATGTTGGCCAGGTCACAAGGATGAACCCTATCTAAAATGGGAAAGATCTGTGCCATATTACGGGAAAAGGAGCCTTATTGACAATTTTCTTGTTTACACTCTAGAGACCACAAATATGGCCCAATCTTCATGAAACTTGGTCAGAATGTTTGTTAGATCATGAGGATGAACTCTTTTGTAAATGGAAAGGATCCATGCCATATCACGGAAAAGGAGCCTTATTGACAATTTTCTTGTTTACACTCTAGAGACCACAAATATGGCCCAATCTTCATGAAACTTAGTCAGAATGTTGGGCAGGTCACAAGGATGAATCCTATTGAAAATGGGAAGGATCCGTGCCATATCACGGAAAAAGGGGCCTTAAGGACAATTTTGTTGTTTACACTGTAGAGACCACAAATAAGGCTCAATCTTTATGAAATTTGGTCAGAATGTTTTGCAAGTCAGGAGGATGAACCTTATCGAAATGGAAAGGATCCATACTATATCAAAGGAAAAGGGGCCTTATTGACAATTTTCTTTTAAATTGTCTAGAAGCCACGAATATGGCCCAATCATCATGAAACTTGGTCATAATTTTGGCCAGGTCACAAGGATAAAACTGATTGAAAATGGGAAGGATCCATGCAATATCACGGGAAAAGGGGCCTTTAAGACAAATTTATTGTTTACTTGCTAGAGGCGACAAATATGGCCCTATCTTTATGAAACTTGGTCAGAATATTGGTCAGATTATAAGGATGAACCCTATTGAAAATGGGAAAGATCCATGTTATATCACAGGGAAAAGGAGTCTTTATGATAATTTTCATGATGTAACTCTAGAGGCTACAAATTTGGTCTAAACTTCATGAAACTTGGTTTTTTGTAGAAATTATCTCCTTTATGACATCTGCCTATTTGATTGATGAGATGTCGGTCAAAGAGACTCAGGGGAGCGATCTAGGACCATCTTGGTCCTCTTGTTTACTTAAAATCTGATTGTGCTTATTACACGGGCTCTACAGGCTGTGGAGTCACCAGAAAAAAGGTCCCATATGATGGAATCTTCATCTCTGAAAGTACTTGTTAGAATTCAACCAAACTTCACAAGAATGATTGATTGATTGAATGTAGTTTCATGCGGCTTTCAACATTTTTTAGTTATATTACGGCGGCTTGAGCACCTAACAATGGTTTCCTGGTATTTCTCTCAACAGTACAACCACCACATCCTTTCCTAGCCTCCAGCTGCTATCTCACATAGGTCTACCATTATTTACCCATTGGTGAGAGACAAATAGACGGAAAGAATGAGGGCAGCCGTCTGGGATGGAACCCGGGACCTCTAGATTGACAGTCTGATGTGCCACCAACTGCGCTATTCACAAGAATGATTCTTGGGACATGCTTCAGCTGTCTTGTGTTTGAGTGATATGATTCAGTGTCATGGAAAAGTGGACCTTTGTAACAAAACATGTCTTATTAACACATCTTGTACATTTTTTGTCAAAGTTTCAGGCAACTTTTATTAACACTTTCCTGTTTTACAAAATTTTAGACCTGTCCAAATTCAAAGGAAAAATAACCATTCAGTAGGGTAGGAAATAGTGTGGAAAAAGAAGTAATTGCTTGTCAGAAGCAATTTCTTATTTTTTCACAATGTTTTCTCAATCATAAAATCACAGGCACGTAAAAAGCAGGGTTTAAACAGCAAGGGGTTAAATGTTTCTAATCATAAAGCTGCTTGGAAATATAATTCCACTTCCATGAAAAACAGGCCTTTTTGAATTGATAATAATCTGCTTTCAAATAGGTTGTATCCAAGCTTAATACTTTTAATGCAATCTAGTGACGAATTTGCAAAATTCTGCTGGGCATTAATTGGCAATATAGCAACACTGGCTCTCTTGGACCTCTAGTTAAATTCTGAGTGAACTGTCTTGTTTGCATGTTTTAGTCATAATTTTCATTTTCTGTTGTCTATCATTTTCCATATTTTCTGGGGTTCTCTTTGATATAAACATAAAATATAATAGTAGCATTTATATGTCAATATAAATCATTTATTATGGTTGAGTGAAATAGATATTACAGTGAAAATATGAACCATTGTTATTATATGGGAATATTGAAGACGGGTCAATTTGACAATATATGTGAATAGTGAAGTTAGTGAACCTCACTGAGGAGATTTAAAGAAAGAAAGAGTATGAAGACAAATTAGACAGGATATTATGTGGATTTTTAGCTTGGCTGTTTTGTGAGAAAACTTGAGGTAATGCGAGGTATTACCAGTGTACTATCAAGGGGGATAACTCGAGATGCATTATGAACCAATTCATAATGCCTTGACTTGGAATTTTTCATCCGTTATCCAGCACCCAATAGCTGAGCATAGGCATCCTTTGAAGGTGCTCTTGTTATACCCCCCCCCCCAATTATGTTTTGGGGTATATAGAAGTGAGCTTGTAAGTCTGTCCCTCCGTAGCTTTTTTTGTCTGCTCAATTTCTCAGCAACTAAGGGGCTGATTTCATTCAAACTGTACAGGTGTGATCAGTATCAGGCAGAGATAAGCAAGTGATATTTTGGTTACGATTATTGACTTTTGACAGAGTTATGGTCCTTTGATGGAAAATGGCTTTTTATTATTGACAAGCACTTGTAGGGGGGTATTTGTCCTCTTTGTGTGTGACATTTCCAACTATTTCACATGTGGGCAAAGCAAAGCCTCTGGCCAGCCTGTGCATCAGCGCAGTCCAACCATAGTCTTCACTATAGGCTTCTGTAGATAGATATCATTGTACAGGCTTAACAATTCTTAAGATGGCTAGGGATTATTTTTATTGCATTGCATAGATAGGGAACTCAGTGTTTGTATTTTGCGCACACGAAACTGTTGGAAATGTGAAGCACTGGCTCAAATGTAATGAATAATTTCTTCATTTTCCCAATGATTTTCAAAGCCTTTTGTGTCATGAGTGTCAAAAGGTGGGATTATTCAGGAATGGATTAAGGATTTGTTTCATGTTTTTAGAATTTTCTCAATGTAGTGATGTAAAGTAAGATGAAATAGTTTGGTAAAGGGCTGATCATCCATCATCAGTAAAGTTCCTAGATATTACAATGGCCTGGTTTCTCTTTCTCCATATTTCTAAAAGTATTCTGTATGAATAATTCCCCTTGTTCTACACAGATTTTTATCCACTATCCAACAAACGTAAGTTTTTGAACATTATGCAGTGCCAATATCAGTTATTTGACTTCATTTTAACTTGAGTGGTGTCCATGGTCTAGAGGTTCTGAGTTCGATTCTCGGAAGCAACAATTGATCTTGGTTCTTTCACAGGCCCACTCATTCGACAAGGGTACTGGTAAATTTACCAGGAAGCAGAGGGATTAATCTAAGTTGTAAGAACTTGTTTCCCAATCAATGTAAAATAGATAGGTTTAAACCAATTTTAACTAGTAGATACAATAAACATTTATACTTTTTATACATTTGTACATTTTGTACTTAGAATTGATGATATTTCTTGTCTTTTAGATGCCCTAGATGCAAAAGCTACCTGGTTTAAGGACAATAAAGAACTAAATAGAAGGCAAGCCACTTCATCATTTGATGGTCATACCGCAACACTTGTGATTCATGAAGTGTCCAAACGTATATCTGGTGTGTATGAATGTATCATCAACAATGCTGGTGGCCAGGCAAAAACCAGTTGCTTAGTGAAATTGCTAGGTAAGAAAATTCTTTTTGTAAAGGCTTTAATTCTATGTATGTTTGAAATAATTTAAAAGAAGTGGACTCATAGTAGTTTGGCAACATTTTGGAACTCATGGTCTTTAACAATGAAATCATTAGGAAACCTTGATTAGCATTGTTAAAGTTCATTGGAAGAGTTGCGGAACTATTATTGGGCCACTACCGTAGGAATGAAAAATTTTGCTTTGGCTATTATTAATATTTATGCTGCATGTTTTTTGGTAGCATCATATGAGGTATTCTAATTCTGTCCGAGTATAATGCACCAGTGGAGAGGTGGAAATGAAATACAGGGTATCTGATTAAGAGATACACCATGTTATCTGACTATGACAGAATTTATGACAGGTTCTTCCTGAAAAATTAAGTTAAAAGCAATTTTAATACATGCAGTAAGCAAATAAAGCTATGATACGTTTTTTTAGCTCACCTGAGCACAGAGTGCTCATGTGAGCTATTGTGATCACCTTTCGTCCGGCGTCCGTCCGTCGGTCGTCGGTCGTCGTCCGTCGTCCGGCGTCCGTCAACAATTTCTTTAAACGACATCTCCTCCTAAACTACTAGGCCGATTAACACCAAATTTTACAGAAATGTTGCTTAGGTTGTCCCCTTCAAAAATAGCTAAAAGAATTGAAATCCATGAAAAACTCTGGTTGCTATGGCAACAAATGTGAAATTTTTAGAAAATCTTTAAAATTCTTCTTCTTCTCAACCAGTAGTCCTACAGACTTAAAACTTGGCATGGATGATCAGATCATTAACCTTTATGAAAATAGCTAAAATCATATCTGTTGGGCCACCAGGTGCGGAGCACCAGGGGGGAGGGGGTAGTACTTTGGGTAAATTTTGTAATCTGTAAGCTTCTTCTTCTTCAGAACCAGGAGTTCTACAGACTTGAAAATTGGCATGGATGATCAGCACATAGACCTTAATAAAAATAGCTAAAATCATATCTGTTGGACTGCCAGGTGCGGAGCACCAGGGGGGAGGGGGGAGTACTTTTGTGAAAATTTTGTAATCTTTAACCTTCTTCTTCTTCTGAACCAGGAGCCTGACAGATTTGAATATTGGCATGGATAATCAGCATATGGACCTTTATATAAATAGCTAAAATCATGACTGTAGATTCACCAGGTGCGGAGCACCAGGGGGGAGAGGGTAGTACTTTTGTGAAAATTTTGTAATCTTTAACCTTCTTCTTCTTCTGAACCATAAGCCCTACAGATTTGAAAATTGGCATGGAGGATCAGCTCATAGACCTTAATAAAAATAGCTAAAATTATGACTGTAATGCCACCAGGTGCGGAGCACCAGGGGGGAGGGGGTAGTACTTTTGTGAAAATTTTGCTACTTTAACCTTCATCGTCTAAAGAACCAGGAGCACTACAGACTTGAAAATTGGCATGGATAATCAGCTCATAGACCTTAATAGAATTTGCTAAAATCATATCTGTTGGGCTGCCAGGTACGGAGCACCAGGGGGGAGGGGGTAGTACTTTTGTGAAAATTTTGTAATCTTTAACCTTCTTCTTCTTCTGAACCAGGAGCCTGACAGATTTGAATATTGGCATGGATGATCAGCATATGGACCTTTATATAAATAGCTAAAATCATGACTGTAGATTCATCAGGTGCGGAGCACCAGGGGGGAGGGGGTAGTACTTTTGTGAAAATTTTGTAATCTTCAACCTTCTTCTTCTCCTGAACCACAAGCCCTACAGACTTGAAAATTGGCATGGAGGATCAGCTCATAGACCTAAATAAAAATAGCTAAAATCATGACTGTAATGCCACCAGGTGCAGAGCACCAGGGGGGAGGGGGTAGTACTTTTGTGAAAATTTTGCTACTTTAACCTTCATCTTCTAAAGAACCAGGAGCACTACAGACTTGAAAATAGGCATGGATGATCAGCTCATAGACCTTAATAAAATTTGCTAAAATCATATCTGTTGGGCTGCCAGGTACGGAGCACCAGGGGGGAGGGGGTAGTACTTTTGTGAAAATTTTGTAATCTTTATCCTTCTTCTTCTGATGAACCAGGAGCCCTACAAACTTCAATATTGGCATGGATGATAAGCATATGGATCTAAAATAAAGAAGCTAAAATCATGAATGTAGGGCCACCAGATGCGGAGCATTAGGGGGGAGGGGGTAGTACTTTGGATCAATTTTGAAATCTTTAACCTTATTCTTTTCCTGGATCAGGAACCCTACAGACTTGAAAATTGTCATGGGTGATCAATATATTGACATTAATAAAAATAGCTTAAATCATGACTGTAATGCCACCAGGTGCTGAGTGTCTTGGGGAGGGGGTAGTACTTTGGATCATTTTTGAAATCTTTAAACTTCTTCTAATGAACCAGGAGTCCTACAGACTTGAAAATTGATATGGATGATCAGCATATGGACATTAATTGAATCAGCTAAAATCGTGACTGTAGATTCACCAGGTGCAGAGCATCTTGGGGGAGGGGGGAGTGCTTTGTTGAGAATTTTGAATCCCTACAGCCTATATATTTGACATGGATTGATCAACTCATTAAAGAAAACTTTAAAAGTCTCAGACTCAGCCTGTATATCTGGCATAGATTAGCTGATCACAGACCTTTTATGAAAAAAGCTTAAATAAATAATGACCAGGGGAGGAGCAGAGGGGGGGGGGGGGGAAGGATTATTTCAAATGTTATCTAATTGAATAATAGAAAATCTCTTTTTCTGTGGTTGCATGGACATACCTAGGTAATGAAGCTTTTTTCTCAGGTGAGCGACCCAGGGCCAACGGCCCTCTTGTTTTCATTAATGAATAGTATAATCTCATGGCATAATCAGAATGATTGTACAAAAGTGGTTTGATCCAAAAGTCTAAATTTTATCATAAGGTATAATCCACATTTTTTCTTCTGGCAGGGTGGAGCCTAAGTTACGTGTCAATGCACTTAAGATTTGGGGTTAATCAGCCTTTATTCTTTATTATTTACTTCTAAAGATAGTTGACATGATTAACTTGAGACCATAAAGCGTAGGAAGGTAACCAAACCCTTGTAACTTCAGCTTGTCCAAGCTGAAGTTATGAGGTTTTGGTAATCCAACGATGAAATGTGTTCACTTTCTCTAAGCATGTGAATCATTTTGGTTTTAGGATATAGAATAAATGTACTGTGCAAGCGTTCACGATTTTTGCTGACTTGCTTTTCAATGAACCCAAAATATATAAAAGTTGACTCACCAAATTATGTCAAGACTAAGCCCCGCCCTGCCAGTTCATTGATAATGCAGAATACCTGTTTAACCATCTTTCAGACACGCATGTGCAGGCCATTCCACCAACATTTCTAAAACCCTTGGGTGACCAGACTATTGTGCAAGGAGACAAACTTGTTCTACAGGTAGCAGTTACAGGTGAGATAATAATCAAACTTGATTATAACATGATGGTGTAAAACACATATGTGACCTGTCATACAAAAAGGGACCATCTGAGAAGTACGTAAAGTGTTTACCCTTTTTTAAACTGTGCTGATTGCGCAGACAGACTAAGGTCAAAACTTTTTGCATTTGACTAGTTTTCTGAATGTAGAATAATCAATCTAACTTCCTGTGAAATGATTTTTTAGCTCCACTGGCTGAAAGCCACTGGGGCTATTGTCATGACGTTGTGTCCATCGTGCGTCCGTCCGTACGTGCGTACGTGCGTCCGGTCGTAAACTTTTTCTTTAAAAATCTTCTCCTCAGAAACTACTGGATGAATTTCAACCAAACTTCACAGAAATGATCCTTGGGTGACCCTCTTTCAAAGTTGTTCAAGAAATTTTGATCCAATGAAAAACATGGATTTAATGGGCGTGGCTAATTTCCAAATATGGTAAAAAGTGACTTTTCTCAGGTTCTAATTGATGGATACCAATTTATTTTTACATGAATGATCCTTGGGTGACTCTTATCAGTCTACCAAAAATTATTGTGATCGAATGAAAAATATGGATTTTATGGGCAGAGATCATTTCTCTATATGTTATATAGTGGAAACTTTGAAAATCATTTTCTCAGAATCTAATTGATAGATATCAACCAAATTTTACATGAATGATCCTTTGGTGACCCTTAATCAGTCTACAAAAAATTATGTTATGTAGTGGAAACTTTGAAAATGGATGGATATCAATCAAACTTCAATAGTATGATCCTTGGGTGACCCATTATCATGCAGCCAAAAATTATTGTCATTGGATAAAAAAAATGTTTTTTATTTGCATAGGTGATTTCTCTATATGTTAAATTGTGGAAACTTTGAAAATCATTTCAACATCCGTAGAACCCAAAATATCTAAAAATCTAGTCAAAACTTAGATTTTCTATTACAAGAATTTCAAGCCTGTGGAGCGACTCAAGCCATTCATAGCTTTCTAGTGTAATGTAACCTCTGGTTGGCCTGTTCTGAAACCAACCTCTTTTTCAAATATTGATTCCCTTTACACATGACATATCAAATAAGAAGAAATTATATAGAACTTTATTGTATGTCATAGCTTTGTCCATTTATTACACTCAGTGTCTTCTTTAGCGGTAACTGTGATGCTTTTAACCCACTTGCTAAATGATGCACTTTGTTCTCTTATTGGTTCCAATTCTTTGTCAATCATTTTTTCCACAACTAAATGATGGTATTGGCGTTATTGAAACCCTGATAATAACAATTTACTGCTAAATTGTAGCTGACATTATGTGCTCAACAAATAGATAGAAAATAGATAAAATGATCAAAGTAACCAACTTTAAGTATTTTTTCACCATATTAAAGACAATCTGAATCCTTGATTTTTGAATGGCTGCCAGTATAATGTTGGAAAGCACAGTTTCTCATGCAATCAAAACTGTTATTGACAACAATAAAACAGCTTCAGGTATCAATATGAACACTTTTCAATTTACATTATTCCCTGGCTCGTTGGCCGATTGGTTAACACGCTCGACTCGTAACCTGGTGGTGCGGGTTCCAGCCCCACCGGAGGCGGGTAGTGTATTTGGGCAGGACACTTTACAGACAGGGCCCCAGTCCACCCAGCTGTAAAAGTGGGTAGCAGTGGTTAGAAACCATTGCCTCTCTCTCTATGTGTAGGATAAAATTTGGAATGAGTTAGGACCATGGATGGAAATAAGAGTCAAACGACCCTTTATCGTGTTATCCTCGAGTAAAAAAAAAAAAATCGCCGATTAATTTGAACAGCTTTTTTTTCAAATTCACTCAATATTACTTGAATTACCAATTAGTGTATATGTATGTCCCTTTATCAAATTTTTTTCTAAGCTAAAATCTTCATGAAAGGGTTTTATTTAAGGCAAGCCTTTTTCTTAAGAAGCAAGGGCTGTAAAGCTTGACTATTCTTAGCGCTAGATAGTAAGGGCAAATTTCAATATTGATATTGGAAAATTTCATTAAATTAAATTCAGACTAAGGCTGTCTTTGTCTAGAGGATGATATGACGGTCATAGCAGCATGTGCACATAAAAACTTAAGTCTTAACCAAGATTTCTAAGTCGGAACAGGGCGAAAATTTATCTAAATTTCATATCAGAGTAATTAATATTGTCTAGAGACTAATACCCAAAGTTTCAAAGCCAAATTTATAGTAGAAATGGAGATTTGACAGATACAAAACCTTAATCAACACTTATGCTGATGCCATGCAATGATCTATCAATTGTCATCAAGGACAAGGCTGCTGTCGAAGGTCAAAAGGAAATGAAAACTGTTTTGTGGGATGACTGATTCATTTATAGATAAGTTTTTAAGATGTTTTCATGCTTTTTTGTCAAGTCCCCCTTTGTATTGATTGGCTTAGTTTCCTTAATTAACTTGTGGGTAACTTTTTGGCATAACATGGATGAGTTTCATAATAATTTCATTTCACATAATTTTTTCCTCACAATAAGTCTAATCATAAGATTGTAACAATCATTGATTTTCCCATTTTCCAAAAATATTTTCTATGATATGGAAGAATTTCTCCAAAATTTCACCCATCTTTTCATTGCTGTATATAACCTCTTTTAATTACAACCAGTCTAAAATTAAGGGAAAAAATGGAAAGGATAAAGCCAACAACAACAGATTTCAATATTATCCCAGTATGTGAAAGTTTCTGGCTTTAATCTTCAATCAACAGTTTCAGAATACAGCATTAAACAAATCAGCAGGTATCTTTATTGATTTCACACTTTTACATTGTATGAAATAAAGCTGGTTTTCTTTTTGCATGACAAAACTTAGTTACACATATGTGTGGGAAGAAGCACATATTTTGTGATGCTTGTTTTAGTGTGGAATTGAAAGTCTTTTGACTTTGTAATAATTTTTTGCAGTAAGTATAGAAGAATTGCCCAGTATTTTTCTATTAAGTCAAAAATTTTATATCTTGGTATAGTTATTAAACTATATTGGTTGCTTTTATGATAGATATTCAACCCTTGGCATGCTGAATCCGGAATATTCCTGCTTTGACAGGAGGTAATTACAAAGATCAGCCTGCACATATGTGCAGTCTGATCTTAGTTTATACCACCTGAATTTCATTTCTAAACCAGAAAGGTGTAAAACAATGCATTTCCGAAATTGATACTCACTCACCCTTGGTAGCTTCCAGCGCTTTTAGTACTTTGATTATAAATTTATTTTGCAAAGATTTTTATTCAGCGTGACAAGGGTTAAACTATATTGGTTGCTTTTGTGATGGATATTAAAGGATATAGTATTGTTTAGAAATAAAGATAAAATCAACATATGGAAGTGATAAAGTTTGTCATAATACATAGTTTTGGAATAAATATGGAAATTGAAAATACTCTTAGCAGATAATCACATTTTAAAATATTGACTACCTTATTTCCCCTAATAAGAGCATCATCCCAAATAGTAGCACCCCCCTTTTTTTTACAAAAAAAACAAAAAAAAAAAAAAACACTTCAAATGCCTAAATTTCAAGATTCTTTGAAGAATTCTTCTCTAATTTGATGTGAATTTCTTCTAAATTTATATCATTTATATGATTGTTTAGAGAAAATTCACCTCAAATTAAAGGGAAAAGGACATAAAAGACATCAATTTATTTTTTTTTAATAAAAATATGCATACTAAATAAAAGCTTCCAAACCAGGATATGTATAGGTCCGGTCCTATGAGTGTTTGTTAGAAGAAATACAGTAGTTTTAAAAAATTAATAGTAACAATAGACACACTGTAGTGCTTTAATGTCTTAAAAGGAACATGCAGCTACTGTAAACTGTATGGGTAAACATATTATAAATCCTTGTCATGCTTTAGCAGGAGATAAAGACAAAGATCAGCCTGTTTATTATGGGCTGTTTGATCTTAGTCAGAATAATTTATAAATTGTTTATTCAAAAGGATGACTCACAATTGATATCCAGTGCATGCAGCACTTTTATGCCTATGCAATTTTAATTTTCGAGATTTTTAAATCGTACTGCGAAGCAGTAGATTTATATCTACCGTTTTCCAGAAATCCAGTCTGTTTGACCCACTACATTTTTACCATTATCTTCTGAGCAATGTGTTCAAACCAAATTATGTGTTTTCAAACACCGAAGAAACGGCCTTTTCAGTCACAATCTACAAACTTTGTTTATACCTTATTTACTTTTCGACAAATAGAGAAGAGGCTAATACAAAATTTGATGAAATTTTCGCTTTTAGTAATTACCAGTTAGTATTTTCAGTGTTTATAACAAGATTTTCGGTTGAGTAAAGGAGTTGAAACGTACAATAGGTTAACTGTATAATTAATTTGTAGCACTTACAATATTACTGCTCTGAACTTTCTCGAACGGTCATTTACCAAGAGAGATTTTCAAGATTCAAGATTCTTTTATTGGCATATAAAAAACTTTACAGTTTATCGCCATAAGCATATGGCAGCCACAGTTTAACAATACATAGAAGAGTATGAAGTGATTTTATGGAAGATCTTATTCCATATACTCCTAAAATTTATTCTACAATCTATCATTTGTTTCCTGGTCTCCTTTAGACCGTATTATTATAGGATTTATACATTGAAATAGCAGTAATAGGTCTCACATACCGATAGAACCCTACCAAGCATGTACAACCGATTTCTGTTTTCATTTTACCTTTCTTATTACATGAATAACTGCAGAGACTCAACAGTATATTATTTTCCCTGCCAAATGACCCCTCCCAGCTTTGTCACACCAACATGGTCGTGTTTCTTGAGGGAAAATGCATTTACAGTATTTGGGAAACCCAATGCTTGAAATACAAACATATTGGTAATCAAAATTGTAAAAAGTTTAATGAAAAATGTTTGTTGCTAAACAGGCTTTTAAACTCTATAGAGAGAGGAATAATATTAACAGACAAGCTTTTAGCTTGGCGCGTGCTCATTATAACAACGTAAAAATCTGCTAAGAAATAATTTAGACTAGCAGAGGGCTATCGAATCAGCAAACTTTCAAAATCGGACCCACGAGGTTGGATGAGCTGGCGATGTCCTCGAAACGATGGAGTGTTAAGACAAAAAACTCACAAATTTAAAGATTTTACCAACTTTTATTGTCCAAATTTGAGCCCTTTTGATTGGCGAACTATTGCACTATCCCAGCCTCTCAATGATGTACGATTTACAGTGCTGACAGCACTTTGATTAATTGGTGTGAGGAAGCATAATGAGTTACTGAAAGGTCTCGTCTACATCTGTATTCAGTCTGCATATGCGAGATTTAAATTGATTTTAGTCACCAATTAATGATGTATTCAATATTTTTATGTGCTTTGAAGTTTCATATCTGAAATATTGTTAGGTAAGATGATATTTTTATTAAGATATAAAACTAGCAAACATCAAACTTGCTTGTATGATGTTTTGATGATAAAATTTTACCCTGATTTCCCACACCCTCAACTATATTATTACATGTACCTACTACATATTATTGATTTTAGAAAAAAAAGTTCAAAGCAAACATTGAAAAGCCTTTGATATGTTTACACAGTTGCAGTCATAGCGCAGTTGATAGCATGTCAGACTCTCATTCTAGAGGTCCTGGGTTCAATCCCCAATGCCTGCACTCATTTGCATAGTCATATAGTG
Organism: Fragum whitleyi; assembly: GCA_948146395.1. Classification (NCBI taxonomy): domain Eukaryota; kingdom Metazoa; phylum Mollusca; class Bivalvia; order Cardiida; family Cardiidae; genus Fragum; species Fragum whitleyi. The sequence continues at coordinate 25,057,544 of OX411558.1, forward strand.
TTATTAGGTTTTTAGTTTCATACCTCAATGAAATCAACAAATACTCTCTTCATCTCTTTACTGTGACTTTATTGTGGAATGGCATCTATGACTTTATAATTACATTTCTGTAGACTGCTCCAACATGGTTTTGTCCTGTTTAATTGATTACATGAGAAGATGATGCTGGCATTAATTACACTATATATGGTATAAATTAACCCTTGTCATGCTGAACCTGGAATATTCCTGCTTTGGCAGGAGCTATGGACAAACACCAGCCTGCACTTATGTGCAGTCTGATGTAAGTCTACACCACCTGTTCCTCACTTTTAAACCGGAATTGTCAATAGATTAAGTTTTTCTAATAAAAATTGACCTACAGTTGGTATTTTCAGTGCTTTTTGCCCTTTGATATTGATGAAAATGTTTAGCCAAAATTTATCCAGCGTGACAAGGGTTAAGTTGGTGCTTCTGTAGCTTGAATATAGACAAATTGTCCAATATCTGTCAATGTCAGTATAGTCTGACATTGTCAGTAAGTTCTCAATAGTTATTATTACATTCTGTCAATCTGTCTGCGAGCAATTGGGAAAAAGGAGCATTGTAGCCGTACATTATTGAGAAATGATATTACAACTGGACACAAAAACCGTTTGCCTATATATTGAATATGCTTAGTTTGAATATGTATTAGGTTGTATGTTTTTCAAGAAAACCTGAGGTATATTGTCATCACCTTGGCGGCGTTCGTGGTTGTGTCGGGGTGACAAAATTTAACCTTATATCTCTGTTGATATTCAAGAGAGAGAGATGGAGAGAGAGGCAGTGGCTTAAACCCACTACCACCCAATTCTACAGTCCATGAACACACTCAGGCAATAGTCTTGGACTTGAATCACAGAGTTTTTCCAATGCAGCTGCAGTCACAAATCATTGAATACCACATACTGATATAATTGTAACTACCAGATTTTGGCTTCCTTAATTGACAGGTTGCATAAACCTTGCATACAGACTTGGATTGAAATTTCTATTTTACATATTGCTTAATTGAAAAGAATTATTTTACCTAACTGCACATTTAAAATAAAAAAAACTTACTCGGTTTGATCTGTTTGTAGAGCTAATTATAGGGTTCAAAGTAAAACCATAACAAGTGTCTATTCAATGTATATACACTTGCTAAAGTATCACTTTGACCCCTTTATGTTCAACTGAATTCTTTGATTGTCCCTTTTTGTTTGGCAGATCACAAATACAGATAATTGATTACAAAGAAGCATGTCTTTGGTGTCATGCAAGGGAAGGATTTATCAGATTTGTCATGCTGATAATTGAAACCTTTCCCTATCTTGAGGTGAAAAAAATGTTTTGATTAATCTTGCAATGGAGATGTCAGACTTATTTTTAAGAACAAGAATTTGATTTTACATGCTGAAAAATTATTAAAAAACAAAAAAAAACTCTAATATTTAACAACCCTCATTTTGTGGATTCGATGCGGGACTGAGGTAAGTGTATATACAATGTATATACACTTACTACAGTCTTGCACCAAACCCTTGAATTTTATTGTTTAAATAATCAAAATGCAGGATTTTTTTATCCAATTTTGAAAATCATAAAGCCTCAATTATATTGGTAAAATTGAGAACTGTTTAAGATGAGCTGGGTTAATGGAGGGGTAACTCAAGTGAGTATCAGAAAAGTTTGTTTCTTTTAGGAAATGAAATAAATTTCCTTACAAGCCAAGAACAGATACTTTTGATACTTATTGTATTGATACCTTATAAAAGAATTTCAATATCATAAATAATTCATCCCAAACAATTATGTCTTTTAATCATGGTATCATAGATTTTCTGAATCATTCATACACTAAAGATCTAATTTTCCAATCATACTAAACAATTTTCTAAGGTTTGCTAGATAATATGTTTTTGCCACAAGGGGAAGAAGATTAAGTCACACAAATATCCTTCTCAAACTAAACATGTCATTGGTGAGTGGTGTCCGTGGTCTAGACAGAGCGTCGGCCTCTTGACCCAAAGGTCCTGAGATCGATCTTAGTTCTTTCATTGGCCCACACATTCAGCACAAGTACTGGGGAATTATCAAGGAAGCAGAATCAAGAGGGATTAATCTAAGTTGTAAGAACTTGTGTCCCAATCGATGTAAAATAAATAGGTTTAAACCATTGATGAGTGACCAAAAAAGCAGAAACTACAATTTATCCAAATAGTTGTAATCAGACATTTAGGTGTTTCATTGATAATATTTCATTACAGGCCAACCACAGCCATCCCTGACATGGTACCAAGACAAAATGGAGCTTCAACCAAGTAAGAATATCAGAATAGACTACAATCAAGGTCAAGGTCATTTGATTGTTGAAGATCTCCCTCACTCTAAAATGATGGAATTTTCATGTGTTGCTAAAAATATAGCTGGAGAAAAATCATCAGTGGCCAAAGTTTCTGTTACAGGTGAGTTTATATTTTAACAAAATCCTTTCCAGGTTTTTAGGGGACGCAGGTTTTGAGATCTTAGACTCTTGAAGAGGTGGCAAGGACTCTCAATACTTTCTGTTGCAAGTCCTTAGGACCCTCTCGGGATCAACTTCAGAGATGAAATGAAGACTGTTTCGCGACAGTCTTCATTTCTTTTCTGAAGTTGATACTAAAAAGGACATATCTATACAATTACTTGTGTAGCTTAATCCAGAGAAAATTTAACATTTACATAAAACCATGAGGATAGCCCAAAAGAAAATGTAGTCCTCATTTAAATCAGGGACTCCCAAAACTTTAGCAAGGACCCCTATGAGCCTAACTATTGAGTCTTTGGGATGCCATTTTGTTGATGAACACTAAAACACTACCTTTACCTACAAAGTAGAGGGGGAAACATTGGTTTCACCATGTCTGTCAGTCCATCCATCATTTTGTTTGTCTGTCTGAAGACTTTTATATTGTCAAGGCTCTAACTCAAGAACAAAGTTACTAAGAATCCCGAAACTTCATGTTTTTGAGTCAAGAATTTTGAACTGTCAAGGTCACGTTTGAACTTTGTCAAAAAAATCGTTACAGAACTTGGACAAAGAGCTTTGTGAAACAGATCTAGTTTGAATTGCCTGTACTTGTACATGTATTTTACTTCAGAATGTCATATGCAACATTCTGGAATTTCCATTGTAGGTAAACTAAATGCTTCTGGTCTAGAAATGAATTAATTTTATGCTGATAATGAGTTTATTTCATAAAAGTGGCATTTAAGTAGCAAATTTAAATTGTCCTTAAAATGGGATATAAAGTTATATTTATTCTTATTGGTTAAGTTGAAGTCTTATGTAAATCAGTATAAGTATCCATTTACATCTGGCCACTAACAGGTTCTTCACGATTTATTTACAAAAACATTTAGCACCTAGTTGTTACCCTTAATAGGTTGCAGGTCAAGATATTCACCGTATAATACAGGTTTACCCTAATTTTCTTGTCTGTGTTATTTTTGTTTGGGTTGGTTAAATTATTGATTGTTGAAATCTTGAAATGAAAATTTTGCTATTACGGCTACATGAAAATAAAGAACAAAGTAAAATACAAGTGATCAATAAAATTAAGTTAATCTTTTCCTTCTTCTTCAGAGTTCCTCATTCAATGAGACTGCAGAAGAAAATGGAAAAAAAAGTGCAACCTGAATAGCACTTTGAATCATGTTATTTGGTCAGAAATATTGTTACAAGGAATTTCTTCTTTTTTCTCACAACATATTCACAATTACATGATTATAGGACAGTACAATTCTGGGATTGTTAGGGAAAGGGTTAAATATTTCAGAATGTCAGTAATAGATATTACCTTAAACATTTAATAGGCATTCAAGTCTAGTGCTATCTTTTAATCTTAAATCATTACCATTCTATTAAACTTTTATTGGGGTTTTAATTAAATTGTCAAAATTTCTGAATTGCTTTGCATACATTTAGTAGAGATTGAGAGCCAATTTTCAAATCTTTATTTAAATCCATCTACTGACAACATCAAATTGTTCAAATGGATATAATGAGAGAACTGATATTTATTTGTCGGACTGAAAATTAAGTTTTCTAATAATTAAAATAGAATTTCATTGAATTTCTACCAAAACCTCGTAACTACAGCTTTAAACAAGCTGTAGTTGCGAGATTTTAGCAGAACACTGACGATTTCAAGAAAATGAGGAACTGATTCTTATACCTGTAAGGTCCATGGCCAAGGTCATTTATTTGACATTTTAAAAGTGTTAGCAAAATGTAGTGAGGATATAGGATAGGGCAGGACCAAGAATTTCTTCTTTTCCAAACAATGTTTTTTTTATTGTTAAATTACTTCAATTAGCCAAAATGCAATGTTTAAGTAAGGGTAGTGAAAAAATGTGCACTGAGCTGACATGAAAAACTTTAAAGAAAAGCCTTCTGAATTTCAAATTTACAACAAATATTGATTGCAGTGATATTAACCCTTCTCGTGCAGTTCACAACATGTACATGTTCCTTCTTTACCAGACATTTTAGACAAAGATCAGCCTGCACTTACATGCAGTCTGATCTTAGCCTACACTGCCTGATTTCTATTTGATTATTGCAAAGATGAACCAGACTGGTTGAAATCTCTGAAAAAATTGTTTAAGGTAGTGGACCTGTAATAGTTTAACAACATTTTGGAAGCATTGAACTTTCACAGTGTTAACAAAGGTTTCCCTAATGATTTCATTAGGAAACCTTGGTTAACATTGTGAAAGATCATGTGTTCCGAAATGTTGTATAACTATTACTGGTCCACTACCTTAAAACAAAATGATTTCATAAGAATACCTCGGTTAGCATTGTGAAAGATCATATGTTCTGAAATGTTGTGGAACTATTACGAGTCAACTACCTTAATACAGCATTTTAAATAAGCAGGATAAGGGTTAAAATACACTTTAAGCCCTTATTACAACATTGAAACATTTTGAATAAATATTATAGTAAGATTAGTTATGCGTAAAATCTGGATTTAACCCCCAACAAGTAAGGCGGAACAATTTTCTTCAAACTACATTTTAATGACATGTTTTTATTTTGTCTGGCATTTTTGAAATTTATATCTCTTTCTATTGAACTTTCTTTTGGATAATTATTTTTTAGTTTTATCAACTTGTTTTATATAGAATATTTGTATTATAGTTTTTTAGCTCCACTGGCTGAAGGCCACTGGAGCTTATATGATTGTCATGGCGTTGTGTCCGCCATGCGTCAGTCCATACGTCCGGTCGTAAACTTTTTCTTTAAAAATCTTCTCCTCAGAAACTACTGGATGAATTTGAACCAACCTTCACAGGAATGATCTTTGGGTGACCCTCTTTCAAAGTTTTTCAAGAAATTTTGATCCAATGCAAAACATTGATTTAATGGGCGTGGCTAATTTCCAAATATGGTAAAAAGTGAGTTTTCTTAGATTCTAAACGATGGATACCAATTAATTTTTACATGAATGATCTTTGGGTGACTCTTTATCAGTCTACCAAAAATTATTGTGATTGGATGATAAATATATAATTTATGGGCTGAAGTCATTTTCTATATGTTATGTAGTGGAAACTTTGAAAACCATTTTCTCAGAATGTAACTGATTGGTATCGACCAAATTTCACTGGAATGATCCTTGAGTGACTCTTTATCAGTCCTTGGATGACCCATTATCATGCAGCCAAAATTTGTATGACTGGATAAAAAATATGTCTTTTATGGGCGGAGGTCATTTCTCTATATGTTATTAAGTTGAAAGTTTGAAAATCATCTTCAACATCAGTAAAACCAAAATATCTAAAAATCTAGTCAATACTTTGATTTGCTATTACAATAATTTCAAGCCTGTGGATCGACTCAAGCCATTCATGGCTTTCTAGTCTGTGAGTAAATGTGTTTGGTGCTTGCACTGAAAATGACCTCAGCTGTTGACTGGCCATTAAGCACTATTGCAAAAAAAATCTCTTACTTTGACTAGGAATTAATTTTGAGTTTACATAATTATGTGACCTGTCATGCAAAATTATGTGCAGGCTGATGTTTGTCTATAGCTCCTGCCAACGCAGGAATATTCAGGGTTCAGCATGACGAGGATTAAATCATTACAGTATAAAATAATGCTTCTGTCTTATTTGTCATTAAAATGAAAGTCATAATCTTGAATCAATTGTGAATAATAATCATTAAAACTTAATTGAAACCTATCAATTTATAAAAATAGAAAGATCTTTTTGCTCCATATAATATTATGTAATTTGCACTTAAAAATCATTTTTGAAAAATCAGAATTAAACCTCCTTCCCCCCCCCCCCCCCCCCCCAAAAAAAAAAAAAAAAAAAGAAAAAGAAAAGAAAAGAAAAAAAATAGAAAAGAAAACAGAAAGGGTAATAATAGAAACGATGATTAAAAATTAATAGAATCTTAATGCTAGATTTTTCAATTTTCAATGGGCTATAGCACAAACTAAGAGCATCAAAATCTTAATGATAACCACAATTTCCTGTAAAAAATTCAGTCCAATGTAGTATAACTTAAATTTTAAATATAAGGGTAGCAAAAATGCAGTAAATCTAAAATTTTGTATTGATAGAAAAAAATGACTAAGGTATTTATAATTTCATCTCAGTAAGGATACGCCCACTGTGTGGTTTTTCAAAATGTGTGAAAGTTTTTGTATAAAGGATTTAACCCTTTGCTGTTAAATCCCTGCTTTTTACGTGTCTGTGATTTTATGATTGAGAAAACATTGTGAAAAAAGAAGAAATTGCTTCTGACAAGCAATTTCTTCTTCTTCCACACTATTTTCTTCCCTACTGAATGGTTATTTTTCAAATTAAATCCACTTTAATTTTTCGTCTGCAAAACCTTTGAATTTGGACAGGTCCAAAATTTTGTAAAACAGGAAAGATTTAATATGTGAGAACATTATGGAAAGAAAGGATTTATGATATAATTTTTGTATAAAAGGTACATAATAGGTTATGGGAACTTTAATACTTTCTACCAATAGATGTTATATAACCCAAAGGACAGGCAAAAAAAAAATCTCTTATGATTATAATATTTAATATCGAGGGGCAGTGCATCACTATTGTAAGTGCCTATAAATATATAGGCACTTACAACAGTTTTGCACAAACACCTTGATATGCTCCATGATATAAGATTAAAACCTTATACTTTCAAGTCTGTCTCTCTAAAACGTATACTTCCCATCTCAATCACTATGTAAATTAAAGGTATTAGATCCAGAATACTTATGCAATACATTGGAACTAATTTTCTTTCACAATGTTGACTGAGGTTTCCTAATGAAATCATTAGGCAACCTCTGTTAACACTGTTAAAGTTCATCACTTCCAAAACTTTCAAGGGTCTACTACCCTAATGAAGGGGATATTTGGTTGACAACATATTGATGATAATATTTAATAAATATAATTATATTAATCAGTAGTATATATTATAGCCCATTATTGCATAACATGTTCGTACTTGGGTTGTTATAGGCATATGTTAAATTCACTTGCCGTTAACCTCTGGCTTTTTTAGCTCACCTGAGCACGAAGTGCTCATGTGAGCTATTGTGATCACCTTTCGTCCGGCGTCCGACCGTCGGTCGTTGTCCAGCGTCTGTCAACAATTTCTTTAAACAACATCTCCTCCTAAACTACTAGGCCAATTAACACCAAATTTTACAGAAATGTTGCTTAGGTGGTCCCCTTCAAAAATAGCTAATAGAATTGAAATCCATGAAAAACTCTGGTTGCTTTGGCAACAAAAGGTGAAATTTTAAGAAAATCTTTAAAATTCTTCTTCTTCTCAACCAGTAGTCCTACAGACTTAAACTTTGGCATGGATGATCAGTTCATAGACCTGAATTAAAATAGCTAAAATCATATCTTTTGGGCCACCAGGTGGGGAGCACCAGGGGGGAGGGGGTAGCACTTTGGGTAAATTTTGAAATCTTTAAGTTTTTTCTTTTTTGGAACCAGGAGCCCTACAGACTTGAAAATTGGCATGGATGATCAGCTCATAGACCTTAATGAAAATAGCTAAAATCATATCTGTTGGGCTGCCAGGTGCGGAGCACCAGGGGGGAGGGGGTAGTACTAATGTGAAAATTTTGTAATCTTTAACCTTCTTCTTCTGAACCAGGAGCCTGACAGATTTGAATATTGGCATGGATGATCAGCATATTGACCTTTATATAAATAGCTAAAATCATGACTGTAGATTCACCAGGTGCGGAGCACCAGGGGTGGGGGGGAGAGGGAAGTACTTTTGTGAAAATTTTGTAATCTATAACTTTCTTCTTCTTCTGAACCACAAGCCCTACAGACTTGAAAATTGGCATGGAGGATCAGCTCATAGACCTCAATAAAAATAGCTAAAATCATGACTGTAATGAAACCAGGTGCGGAGCACCAGGGGGGAGGGGGTAGTACTTTTGTGAAAATTTTGTAACTTTAACCTTCATCTTCTAATGAACCAGGAGCCCTACAGATTTCAATATTGGCATGGATGATAAGCATATGGATCTAAAATAAAATAGCTAAAATCATGAATGTAGGGCCACCAGATGTGGAGCATTAGGGGGGAGGGGTAGTACTTCGGATCAATTTTGAAATCTTTAACCTTATTCTTCTCCTGGATCTGGAACCCTACAGACTTGAAAATTGTCATGGGTGATCAATATATTGACATTAATAAAAATAGCTAAAATCATGACTGTAGGGTCACCAGGTTCTGAGTGTCTTTGGGGGGGGGGGGAGTACTTTGGATCATTTTTGAAATCTTTAAATTTCTTCTAATGAACAAGGAGTCCTACAGACTTGAAAATTGGTATGGATGATCAGCATATGGACATTAATTGAATTAGCTAAAATCATGACTGTAGATTCACCAGGTGCAGAGCATCTTGGGGGAGGGGGAGTGCTTTGTTGCGAATTTTGAATCCCTACAGCCTTTATATTTGACATGGATTGATCAACTCATTAAAGAAAACTTTAACCCTTTCCTGTTTTACAAAATTTTGGACCTGTCCAAATTCAAAGGTTTTGCAGACGAAAATTTAAAGTGGATTTAATATGAAAAATAACCATTCAGTAGGGTAGAAAATAGTGTGGAAAAAGAAGAAATTGCTTGTCAGAAGCAATTTCTTCTTTTTTTCACAATGTTTTCTCAATCATAAAATCACAGGCACGTAAAAAAGCAGGGATTGAACAGCAAAGGGTTAAAAGTCTCAGACTCAGCCTGTATATCTGGCATAGATTAGCTGATCACAGACCTTTTATGAAAAAAGCTTAAATAAATAATGACCAGGGGAGGAGCAGAGGGGGGGGGGGGAATGATTATTTCAAATGGTATCTGATTGAATAAGTGAAAATCTCTTTTTCTGTGGTTGCATGGACATACCTAGGTAATGAAGCTTTTTTCTCAGGTGAGCGACCCAGGGCCAATGGCTCTCTTGTTTACTTAAATATCCTTGGCTTGATCTGAGCCTATATACTTCATCATTTTCTATGTCTAACATTGATATAGAGCATAGATATAGATGTTGATCTTAGTCACCCTTAAATTTTGTGACGTCATGAATTTACCAAGCAACATCAGTAGAAACAAAAGAAATGGTGCAATGCATAACACCATTTCCTGGACACATTCGGGTTTTTATCTAGTTTCAAAGCAATACTATAAATTTTTTAGCAATGTCTGTTTAGATAGATACTATAGTCTTTTATTTCATGCAATAATAGCATCAGTTCACATTTTTCGAGCATTAACATTTGCAGAGATCCTCAAAATGCTTTAATGCCCCCGTGTTAAACAGCCTTCAATTCTTTTCTGAAGTTCATATCTAAATGGTTTGACAGACTTTCATCAAATAGTTTTGAGAATCCTGGCTACTAATTTGCAAGTCACTAACTGGCTGCGGCATATTTAACCCAATTTACAGAAATTCTGGACCCACCTTTGTACTTGGTTGAAAAAAAAACAATATAAGGTCAGTAATCGTTGGGTAATGGAGTACCTGAGGGAAACAAGACCTTTGGTACCGGGTACAAGATTTCAACATGTCTCAGCCCTAGTTTGATGACATTGCAAGTCATGGTGGTGAAGATTTAACTATTGCTGTGGTCAATGGTGGGAGAAAGGATACCAGAAAGGATTTTTGCCTCAGTCAGGGATCGAACCCAGGACTTCATAGTAGAAGTTGAGAGTCCTAAAACAAGGTCAACTGCTCTTTTGCTGCTACTTATTACAATTTATCTAGAGTGCTGTGTGAATATTTCGGAGCTCTTCTCATGCACATGAAGGTATTTGAATTATCTTGCTGATATAATTTTGTAAATTTCAGCCAATGAGGAACTAAGAGAGCCTCCAATATTTACCAAAGAATTACATGATATGGAGGTCACTGATGGAGATAGAGTGGAACTGAGTGTGGAGGTCAAAGGTGAGTCTGCAAACACTCTTTTTTAGTTTCAAAAAGGGGCCCTTCAAACAAAAAGGGACCATTTAGGAAGTGTGAAAAAATTGACTCTCTTTAGACTGCACTAGCCCCTAGTTTGACTTGAGTCAATACTATACCTTTGAGAAAATTTTCTAAATAAATAGAGGATATTGAATGAGTGGTCATGGGTTACAGAATTTATTAAACGAGTCATCTATAAACAGATAAAAAGGAGGCTGTGCGAAGTTTAATCTGTTTATAGATGAGGAGTTTAATACATTTTGTATTTATGAGCACAAATTTTATATTCTATTTATAATATGACCCGGTTTTGCAAAAAATCGTCAAAATTCTTGAAATTCAATATTTCAATTTTCCCTGAAACTTATAAATCTGCTTGAACTGAAGTCAAATTTAAACAAAATGACATCATTTTCACGGTTTAAAAAGCGTTGCTATTCACTCTTAGCTCATTTGCATAGTTATTCCATTAGTGTTATAACACCAAAGTAATATCAAAAATATTTAGCAGGGTTATTTAACTCCCGCTACGTAGGTCATATTATAACGAGTGATCATGCTACATGTAAGGTCAATTTATCTTTCATAGAGTTAACAATTGAAGCTAAATTTTCACAAGTTGTTAAGCAGCAAGTTTTTGTCAGTCATGAAATTAAAGATGTATCAATTATAATACAAAAAAAACAAGAGCACCGCCTAAGGGTGTAACGCTCGGCTGTCGAGTGCTGGATAGTGGGAAAAAATCTAAGTCGAAAAAGGGGCATAATTTGCACAAAATGCATCTAGAGTTATCCCCCATGATAGTATAGGTTGCTCTTTTGATGGTGAACATGTGTGCCAAGTTTCAGGTGAACGACAACGACGACGACACGGAGGCTATAGCAATACCTCGGGGTTTCTCCGAAAACAGCCGAGCTAAAAAATGTTTATTCTATTTTCCTATTGCAAAAGTAAGATGAAAGATTTAAAATTTAGGGTAAAAAGCAGTTTGGAAATACCAAAAAGTCAGACATGAAGAAATTAGGTATCATTGTATAGTAATTTCATAGTGAATTAACAAGCATTAATCTACAGGTACTGACTTCTATATGGAAATATTTCAGATTTTAATTCAATGAAATGAAAGTTTAATTTTATTCATACACTGTAACTCCATTATAACGAAATCTGTTAGAGCGCTAAATCCATTATAACGCGGGGTCCGCTTGGCTCCCGAAATTTGGGGGGGGGGTCGACCATTTTGGGATGCTGCGGCGATGTTACTCGATCCGCCGTTAACGCTGTTTTCATCGCGATTTTAGATCGAAGGGTGAAACCATCGAGATAAAAATCGATACTGAGCGAAGCCAGGTAAATCAATACAATTGTTTTTCACACCTCCCGCGGAGCAGTGGTGGCGATAGATGCCTCAGGTCAGAGAGAAATGGCTAGTTTGATTGCTGAAAGACGTAGCCTATAGGCGTTATATCACTTCCGCTGGAGTACCGAATTCGATCACGAGTAAAACCCTCCCATCCTTTCCTAACCAAAAACTGCTATCTCACATAGGTCTACGATTAGTAACCCATGGATGCGTGACTTAAAGTCAGAAAGCCGTCGGAGAAACACAGAATCCCAATATTGACAGACCGGCGGGTAGGCTAACTGCGCTTTGTCGGCGGCAGGGACGCAATTAGACACCGAAAAGTCTAGCTCGCATGCGATTAAATCAAAGTTAATAAATTTCACCAGAAGCCGTGCTTTCGCAAAATAAGCTAATCTCGTTTTATATTCTCAAATCTTGAACATTTACCGCTGTTGACAAACATTTCAAAAAGCGACTCGCCCCTTACCCAACTTATTGGTTTATTACCTCCCTTTGCCACTCCCATTGAATCTTCTTATAAATATTACGTTTTTTTTCAATATATGATAAAATTTTATTTCTTTTTTATTAAACTTATGCATATTATAGTCAGGGTTTGAAAATTCAAAGCCAAAACGTATAATTATCGTTGATTCCTATCTCTAACTAAATAGACAACTTCATTCAGATTTAAACACGAAGCTATATATAAACCTACATTTCCCACTGGAGAACTTTAAACAAAGAAACTAAAAATGGCGCGAAACTGATGGTGACCGCGTCGCTTCGCTTTCGTCTGGACTCTCTCTCCGGACGATTTACTATCTGATAATCAAAGCCGTGCATTAACAACTTGTAAAACCAAGGGTTACGAACATTTTACTTATACGGTTTTCGAGAAGAAGCTTTCGACATCCCTTGACTTGTGAAGATGATGTATTCAATGGATTAGCTTATCTTCGCAAACCGGCAATCCAAATGTCGTAACTACAGATTCATTTAATTGAATTTACGGCATTTTTTCTCGCTCATCGAAGAATGCGGTCCTGCACTCCGAGAGATTCGATTACTTTGGTATATTTTCGATCGGACGTAGGATATTGTTTATTTTCATTGCGTAGATAATTATTTTCTCCTATTTTCCAGAAGACAATATTCAAAATATGAAATTCGTTGATCTTATGAAACTTTATGGTTTTTACTAACTTTACCCTTTTGAGATCGTCGTTATCGGTGTTTCTCAGCTGCCGGGCGGGTAGGCCCGAGAAATCGGGATTTAGAGAACTAAGAGGAGTCTGCGATCGTTTAACCCTACAAACTAGATTACTTTATCAAAGATAGTTTTGTTTACTTTAGGGACAACAAAACGATCTTAAAATAAAAAATACCAAAGTAATAAACCGCATTTGTTCTTCAATTCATTGCCGAGTTTGGAAATATAAAATACGATCGCCTAAATATGTACATGTAGACATCCGATATCGTTATCAATATTGACCCTGTGTCTGTTACGTTTCCGCGGTACGTTATTGTTCACCGCGGGAGGGGGGGGGGGGCGGGGACGGCCGGGGGGTACAGCGTTATAACAGATACATCCACTTCTTCCGCTGTTTCATTTCTTGGACCCCGACCACAGCGTTTTAATGGAGTTGCAGTGTATTGTGATGCATGCTCTGATTTTGATATTTGTTGGATTCAGTATGCATATATTTTAATTTTTCTTTAATACTTGTTTTGTATATTACTTGCATGTATTCATTTTTGCTTGCAACATAACATTAGGTACCCCACCCATTGATGTAGTATGGGTTCACAATAACCGAGAGATACCTGCGTCAGATCCAGTGTGTCGCATGGTGAACGAGGGAAATGTTCGAAAGCTTGTGATTCCGGAAGTTTTTCCAGAGGATTGTGGGGAATATGTGTGTGAGGCGTACAATGAATATGGAGACACGGACACATTCTGTAGACTAACAGTAAATCCAGGTATGGTTATAACCATTTTGTGAAACTATGCTGTGACAAGGAATAGGGGGCCTTCATGTTAAATTCTAAGTCCTGTCTCAAGGAAAAGTGGGCCTTCATGTTTAATTCTTAGTCCTTTGGTAGGGTACATTTTTCAGATTGACAGATATTTTCATTTTAAACCTTTCCTTTTTTTACTTCTAATAGCTTGCAAACAACACAATTGTATGTACTGTTTCTTAGGTATCTAGATTTGATGAACTTAGCTTATATACCGTATTTCCTCTTAAGATTGGGCCCTCATTAGTAGTAGAACCCCTACACTTTTTGCTAAGAAAACCCACTTCAAATGCATAAATTTTAGAAATTTTTTGAGCTTTCTTCTTTAATTTGAGATGAATTTCCCCTAAACAATCATTTATATGATTGTTTAGAGGAAATTCATCTTAAATTGAAGAGAAAAGGGCATAAAAGACTTTAATGATTTTTTTTAAATCAGAAAGTGCATACTAAATAAAAGCTCTCTGACCATGTTATGTATGCCTCCTTATGAGGAGAAATATGGTAATATGATTTGTAAAATGCATGTATTAAGCATGTGCTATCTCACATACCTATCTCATGACATTAAATATCAGACCATGTCAAAGGTTTTGCAATGAAAAAAAAGCAATAGTAATGAAATCTACATTATATCCATTCAACTGAAACATCTGTTATATTATTAATGGACATTGAATAATGTAACAAACCTACATGGAAAAAAGGTTGTTCAGTAGAATTTGTATATGGACTATTGCTTAGTTGAATTTTTTCTGGTTCTATGGTTCTTGGATAGAAATTATATTGTTATATAGTTGTATCAAACCCAAAATATTCCTGCTTTAGCAGGAGGTATAGACAAAGATCATCCTGCACATATCGAGGGATCAGTGCAACACTATTGTAAGTGCCTATAAATATACAGGCACTTACAATAGTGTTGCACTGACCCCTCGATATGTGAAGTCTGATATTTGTCTATACCACCTGTCTCTCCTTGCTGAAACCAGAAAAGCGTAGAATTTAATCTTCAAGACGAAATCAGACTCGCATATAGTGCATCCAGTGCTTTTAGCACTTTGATTTTGTAATAATTTTGCCAAGAATTTTTTATTCAGCATGACAAGGGTTAATGGACATTGAATAATGTAACAAACCTGTAGAAAAAAAGGTTGTTCAGTATGATTTGTATGTGGACTACTGCTTAGTTGAATTTCTGGTTCTATGATTCTTGGATAAATATTAACTTAGATTTCTACTTAGTAAGGATCTATATTCACTATTATTAGAATTTTAGTTTCATACCTTAATGAAAACGAAAAAGTATAATGCAGTACAATTGAGTTGCTGTGACATGAAGCAAATATTTCATTAGTTTTCATTAGTGACAATCTTTAATAGAGAAACATTGATAGTAAGCCGACAAATAAGTGTGTACTCAAAAATTCTGGTTTGAACACACTATTTCAGACAACCAGAAAGTGGGAATCTAAAAGCAGCTAAAAGCGGTGTCTGTATTCACTGATCCCCCCCCCCCTTCCCCTCCAAAAAAATAAAGATTTAAGAGAACTTTTTACCAATGAAATTTGAATTTATTATTATAAATTTTTAATTTCTGTGTCATTAAGTTAATAATTTAATTTTGTTGGCTTATGAAAGGAAAAATCAATTGTACTTGTATGGTGGTTGGTTTAAGATTTTTTATCATTAAATAGTAAGCAATATTCATGATTTTGCATTTTCAATTAGTCACTTACACTTGTGAAAATATGGACTATTGTTGATAAATAGAAAATAATGTTAGTGTTCTAAAATATCAATTTACCTGGTCGAGGTTGGGAGAATTGATTATGACAAAGCCAGATTCAATTGATATTTTTAGACAATGACATATTTTTACATCAGCTTATACAAAAAGTGTGATATTTTATAAAAAGCACTTGTATAAGTAGACATTCACATGAAACTTGGAATCATGGTTACTGTCAAGAACATCTAATAATATCAGGGGGATTAAATTTAATGAATCATGCCACCTAAATTTCATATGCTACCAAAGTTGGTTGTATATTTGTATAATCTTCTCAGACTGTCTGTCCAACTCATTTGTCAGTCTATATGTATGTCTATTTCTTGTTAAGGTAGTGGTACCGTAATAGTTTGGCAACATTTTGGAATACATATTTTTTAACAACCTAAACCAAGGTTTCCTAATGAAAATCATTAGGAATCCTTCAGGTTAACACTGTTAAAGTTCATTGCTTTTGTAGCATTGAGAAACTATTATGGGTCTACTACCTTAATGCTACTTCTCCTACAATCATCAACAGATTTGCATGAAACTTTCACAGAATGTTCCTGATCATATGACTATGTGCATTTAATCATGTGACCATTTTGTAATTTCATGCTACAATTTGGAAGAAGGGCCCTTCATGTAGAATTATTGTGGCAGGATATCTTATGACTATGGCACCGATGTTTACTTTCGAGCCTGTGTGTGACATTTCCAACAATTTGAAATGTTGGTGAGGTTCAAACACTAAAAGGCATAGATAGCCACAAACTCTGAAAATAAAGTTACCTGTTGGTAAACAGATACTTTGAGACCTTGCCTATCTACTAAGTGCATAGTGAAGACTCTGGTCAGACTGTGCAGATGCACAGCCTGGTCAGAGCCTTTGCTGTGTGCTTATTTGGAATTATTGGAAAATCCACACACAGGTTCTTATCTTTTCATTCTCTACAACAGTCAAGCATTGGCACTGGCATGTGGTGCTTTGTTTAAGGGATATTACGGTAGATGTGTTCCCTTTTCCAGATTGTTTAAAACCACTCTTTAGCTTTAAGATATAAAATATCTGAATCTGCATTAAAAGGATAATTAACTGATGAAATAGAAGTGCCAAGGGATATGGGTTTTAGAAACAGTGCCTTGGAGTTCTTGAAATTAAATTACTTGTAAGACATGTTTTTAGACGCACATTTGATGCTGATAAGCTTTTTTTTCTTCAAAATAAATACAACTGATAGCAGCCTCAGATTTGACAAGGCAAACTTGTGATACGAAGGAAGTTTGAAATTCTGTATGATTAAAAAGCATGATAAAAAAAAAGCCAATTAGTACGGTATTACGGTATTTAAATACAAAAAAGTACTAATCAATGGTCAGTGCAAAGCTATTATAAGTTTCTATAAATATATAGGCATCTTGAAAAGTTTTGCACTGAACTATTTCATATACAAACAAACCAAATTTGATGTTATTTGGCACATAGTCATGATCAATAAATAAAGCAATAAAATTAGCAATAATGTTGATTTCAAAAAAACATCCACTCATGGTTAATAGCATTATCATTATCAATCAATGGAATTAATAATATAATCAATGATAGGATGACAATGTTTAAGATGGCTTAAACCATATTATTTTTTGGCAATATCATTGGTAAAAAAAATATTGCCCATTATATGAGCTACCTTTGAATGCATCAAATCTCTGAAAGTTTGAGTACAAGTCAAATTAACCCTTATGTAGCCACTTAGTCTAGTAATAAACAAAATTTAATCTCAGAATAGTGTGTATGTCTTTATTTTCACTGATCAAAATGATTCAGATATCGGCGCTATGCAGACACCCAAAGTTCGTAATCACAGATGATCCAAGCTATTGTAACGACGCAAAGGCACCGAATCGTAAATTGTTTGGCCAACTACTTTCTTTTTCATGATTTTATATCAAAGTGAACTTAGCTTATTATTTCATGAATAAACTTTGCATTTCCATTGTTTATTGGTAGATAACCGGGTAATAAAGAGGCAATCTGACGAGAAATAAATAAAGCTACCCAAGCTTTCTGTCAGAAATTATAATCACCGTATCGGCAAATCTACCTCGGTCCCGCTCAATAACAAAATGTGTAAATTTATAATTGTTCTATATCGTCTCTTTATTTTGAAATAATGTCCTACCTGCTGTAAAAAAATGGTAAAGTATTCCTGTTTAATAAAATTTAATCCGTGAAGAGAGTCATCTAAATCCAATGTATTCACCCTGACGATGGAAAGGGTTTAACATCACTCAGGTTTTTCAAGCGTGCGTCGCGTGCCGAGTCAAGAAACTGTCCCCAAAATAGTCGAACATCTGGTGTCGGCGTCTTTGGTTACCCGTTCACCCTCCCTGAAAAATAAACTATTCTGGATCAAAGGTTTAAAACGTGAGAGAAAATTACAGTTTGACGTCATATTGAAATTGTTTTAGTCGAGATTTTTTTTTAAAATTTTCTCGAGTCTTTATTTCTCGAATATTTGGAACCGGATTTAATTTTCAAATAAAAAGTAAGTAATTTTGAGAGTAAAAAATCACGAATGACGACGAGGATGGATTTTTGTCACACCTAAGTTGTAGAAATGCAGTAAAATGATGTTTGATAGGTTTGAAATTACACGAAACAAAGCTTACTATTTTAGATAGAACTGATAAGAAATTCGAAAACGGAAATGCTTTCAATGGTCTCGGGTAATTAGAAATAGTCCAGACGAGTAAGAATGTGGAAAATCGGCAAAACCATAGAGCAAATCATTAGTTACAGCATTTATTTTTAACTACGATACAAAAACAAGTTGTCGTGTAACTGTGCGACCTTATTCTCAACATCTTGTAGACGCATCAATCTGTAATATAAGCATACTTCTTATCAAGCGAAATCACCTGAAAAATAGAGAAAAAGATTTGTTGCTTTCGACTTCAAGATATTTTCCCGGCTATGACGGCTTCTTTTTTCTAATTTCAAGTGATAAAACTTGTTGCAATACAAGGGATGCAGTCGGCCATTTTCCTTGAATCAACACCACAATACGTTTAACGAACGTCGGGTTTTTGATTTTTTTTTTGGTCACAAATAAAAAAGTTCGGGGCGGGCGTTATTTTTAGGGGCGGGCGGGGATGAGAATCTAAAAATTTATTTGGTGTCGCCTAAATGTTTATAATTATGTATAGACATGAGTTTAGAGATCTGGCTTTGAGCTGATAAGCCACCTTTTGACTCTGTACCGCCTTCAACTTCTAGATTTAGAAACCTAGTGCAGGTCTTTTAATTGCACATACCCACATGATGAAATGTTTTTGGCTTGACCCTTGATTTTGAACATGTTTGAGTTACAAACTCCACTAATGTTATGTGCTATGATTCAGATTTTATTTTTTATTTATTTATTTATTTATTTTGGGTTGGACACTGGGTAATAGCTTTATAGCAAAAAAATCCACTTCTCACGCTGTTTTATTTCTTGGACCCCACGCACAGCGTTATAATGGATTTTCAGTGTATTATGCTCAGTTCTAATTAACCCTTTAACTATGTATCACTGTCATAGTACAGTTGGACATGCATCAGCCTCTCAATCTTAAATCACAGGGTTCCATCCCTAGCAGCAGCACAAAGCTAGGGTACAGTCCAAGACTGTTCTATGTGTCTATGCAGTGTATAGACACATAGTACAATCTTGCTTTGACCCCTAAGATATTCCACATGATGAAATATTTTGGGATTCACCCTTGTTTTTGAACATGTTTGAGTTTCAAACTCCACAAATGCTATATATGTGATATTTAATACTCAGTTCCAATTACCCCTTTATTTTGTGCAGATGTTTTAGTCCAGTTGGAAATGCATCAAAATTCAAATCTTCAATCACAGGGTTCCATCCCTATCGGCTGCACAAATCTAGGGTTAAGGGCAAGACAGTACTATGTATCTATACAGTGTATAGACACATAGTACAATCTTGCTTTGACCCCTAAGATATTCCACATGATGAAATATTTTGGGATTCACCCTTGTTTTTGAACATGTTTGAGTTTCAAACTCCACAAATGCTATATATGTGATATTTAATACTCAGTTCCAATTACCCCTTTATTTTGTGCAGATGTTTTAGTCCAGTTGGAAATGCATCAAAATTCAAATCTTCAATCACAGGGTTCCATCCCTATCGGCTGCACAAATCTAGGGTTAAGGGCAAGACAGTACTATGTATCTATACAGTGTATAGACAAATAGTACAATCTTGAACTGATCCCTCAAACGCTTTCTGACATTTGTCTCCCTATAACGGGTGGATAATTGTAAACCTAGGTGGGATAGCAGCTGGAGAGTGGGAAAGGATGTAACAGTAGTACTGGCTGGAGAAATACAAGGAATCTATTGTTAGGTGCTCCAGGCTGACTGAAAAATTGTTAAAATGCTGTGATAAATCCCATCCAAACAAACTAACAAACCTCTTTAACTTTTCGTTCTGAAAGTTGTAACATTTATATGGGAAAAAATCTCTGAAAAAAATTGTGGTATAAGGAGAAACTGTTTGACAGTAGAAAAGATTGTCTCCTTTTCTTGCAATTGCTTTACCCCATATGTTTTGGCAACTGATTTCAATTTTGACCTATCTAAAATTCCTTTATTTGGTATTAAATGAAATACTAATGGATTTGCAGTGTATTATGCAGAATCGAGAGGGACTAATCTAAGTTGTAAGAACTTGTTTCCCAATAGATGTAAAATAAATAGGTTTAAACCATACTAATGATGATAAGGGAGAAATCTTACATTTAAAAAAACAAAAACAAACTTTACTTTGAAAGGGTTAGCTTCAATAAAAAGACATTCACTGCTTCTCAATTCATTTGGACATAATTGAATTTCTATTCAATCGTTCATTTAATCTTCCTGTTAAATAAGGAAAAAATAAATACCTTGAGGATTTTAGGATTCAGAGAGGATAATTGTAATAGGTAAAATACTTTTGTATTTGAGACCTATTGAAAAATAATTGTCATGTAATTTTCAGTTATCAAATTTCTGTGAATTTTGATATACAAGATTCTTTTATGTTCTTTGGTTTGCTATCCAAAAGCTTTTCAACAAAAATGGTCCTAAATATTTTAAATATTTCTAAAGAGTTTAGAATAACCTTAACCTCTATTTATTAGCCTTTGTCATGCTGAACCTGGAATATTCCTGCTTTGATAGGAAAGGACAAAGACAGATTAGCCTACACATATTTGCAGTCTGATCTTTGGATATACCACCTTTTAAATTTAAGGAATTTAAGGTGGTATATCCAAAAATCAGACTGCAAATATGTGCAGGCTAATCTGTCTCTGTCATCTGTCAATATTTATCACCTTAAATTCTAGACAAGATTTATTTTTCCTTCTTGAATTCATGGAAGTGTTAAACAAAATCTTTATCACACTGTATGAATATTATAAGGGGGATATTGGTAGTTTCAGAGAATTCAGTGCATACCATTGCCTTAAAAAGACAGATATTTAGTCAAAAACTTTGGAGTATAATAAATTTGTAATATGGTTTCTTGCTGCAGTATATGGCAATTGTTTCCTGGCTGGAAAAAAATAATGTCATCCCTGGCCTGTGGCTCGGGTGACATTATTTTTCCAGCTGGGAATTAATCTTCATATACTCCATCAAGAAACTGTATAGCTAATATAGCAAGTATATACTGTTTATTATATACTTTGATATTGTCTCTATGTATTTGAACGGGAGGAAAGTGTACAATATTTTTTGATATTGCATACTTTGATATTGCACTAAGATTATTTTCACGTGCACAAATGGACTGGACTACTTTCTGGTTGCTACCTCGCCCCAAGTCAACATAAAATCACATTATCAACGCTTTCTGTTTGCGTTCAATAATCCAAAAATAGTCTTGTCAGAGTAAAGAAATACGTTCTAGTTCTTTGAGTGCCTAAAGAGTAATACACCAGTGTTTGTTTTCATCTATTTGAAACATTTTCCGAGAAATAAACCACTTCATCCCCTCCCCCTCTCCGTCGACTCAGATGCCCCCCCCCCCCTTCCGTCTTAAATTTCTTCCAAATCACTGTATTTGTTTCTCCTTTATTCCTTTTTCTATGTTATTTTATAACTCTTTCAAAACTAATTCATGCCCATCCCTTAATGTCTATCATAATATCAAAATTCTAGTATTTATCTCTCTTCCTCCCTATCTTTCTCTTTATCTCGTCTTTCACTCCGTCCCGTCCTTTATGAATATCGCTAGTCTGCTCCGGTATCAAGCACACCGATTTAGTCAGTTCTCGAACATGTAACTGGTAAGAATAACAAATGAACAAGTTTTTATAAATATATTTATTTCATTTTATTCAAAGTAACTCGAAATCAAGGCGTATTTAAAGATCTAAAATGCGATTCGACACAAAAATGTCCGCCGTCTTTTTTGTTTACACTGTCACTTCGTAGCAACGAATGTATTCATCCGAACGTAAAAATATAACGGAAAGGATTTTGCGGGAAAAGGTCTATTGCGTAACTGTCATTAAAAAGCGGTTTAAATTTAAACAAAAACTCGTTCTTGAAGTATTAGGGATGTAAAAAATCAATAAATAAGAAGTGAATATCGTCCAACAATATCAAAGTATACAATAAAAAGGTTATTGAATTTAAATGGGAATATATTGTGTCGGACTCGTTCTTTTGGCGTAGTTGCCCTCGCAAGCTCGGGCACTCTGCCAAAAGAACTCGTCCGACACAATATATTCCCATATAAATTCAATAACCTTAAATACAGCATGAGAAATGTTAATTGAGGTACTTATCATATTTCCCCTAATGATAGCGCCCTCCCTAATAGTAGCACCCCTACATGTTTTACTAAGAAACCCTACTTCAAATGCCTAAATTTTAGGAACTTTTTAGACTTCTTTTCTGATTTGAGATGAATTTCATCATATGAATGATTGTTTAGAGGAAATTCACCTTAAATTAATAGGAAAAGGGCCTAAAAGACATCAGTTTTAATGATTGTTTAAATCCGAAAATGCATACTAAATAAAAGCTTCCTGGCCATGTTGTGTATTGCTCCCATGAGTATTTATTAGGAGAAATATGCTAAGTGATAGAAGGTTGCTGGGATCAGAATTTTGCAGTTATACTGGTGTGAGAAAAGACAGGAAACCATGAATAGGTGCACCAGCCATTTACCAGATATTTGCAATAATGCTAAAAGTGGCATTTAACCCCACTCAAGTAATCAATCTTGACCCTTGTCATGCTGAACCCAGAATATTCCTGCTTTGGCAGGAGCTATAGACAAACATCAGCCTGCACATATGTGCTGTCAGATGTTAGTCTACACAACCTGTTTTTAGCTCACCTGAGCACAAAGTGCTCAAGGAGAGCTATTGTGATCACTCACCGTCCATCGTCCGTCCGTCCGTCCATCTGTCTGTCCGTCCGTCAACAATTTGTTTAAACATCTTCTCCTCCTAAACCACGGCCAATCAAGCTGAAACTTGGCAGAGATGTTCCTTGGGTGAAGCTCTTCAAAAGTTGTTTAAAGATTTTAATTCTATAAATAACTCTGGTTTCCATGGTAACGGAAAGGTTGAAAAGGCAAAAATCTTAGAAAAAATTCTCCTCCTCCTAAACCACTGGGCCAATCAAGCTGAAACTTGGCAGAGATGTTTCTTTGGTGAAGCTCTTCTAAAGTTGTTAAAAGAATTTAATTTTATCAAAAACTCTGGTTTCCATGGTAACGGAAAGGTTGAAAAATGGTTGAAAATGGCCCCTAATCTTTAAAAAAAATTCTTCTCCTCCTAAACCACTGGGCCAATCAAGCTGAAACTTGGCAGAGCTGTTCCTTCGGTGAAGCTCTTCAAAAGATGTTAAAAGAATTCAATTTCATAAAAAACTCTGGTTTCCATGGTAACGGAAAGGTTGAAAAATGGTTGAAAATGGCCCCTAATCTTTAAAAAAAATTCTTCTCCTCCTAAACCACTAGGCCAATCAAGCTGAAACTTAGCAGAGATGTTCCTTGGATGAAGCTCTTCAAAAGTTGTTAAAAGAATTTAATTTCATCAAAAACTCTGGTTTCTGTGGTAACAGAAAGGTTGGTTGAAAAATGGCCGAAAATGGCCGAAAATCTTAGAAAAACTTCTTCTCTTCCTAAACCACTGGGCTAATAAAGCTGAAACTTAGTAGGAATGTTCTTTGCGTGAAGCTCTACCAAAATTGTATAAATAATTTTATTCAATCAAAATCTCTGGTTTCCATGGTATTGGAAATGTCAAAATATTGCCAAAAATATCAGAGAAGGTTAATCTTCGCCTTAACTATTCGGCATATCTTAAACTTGGCAGGGATATTCTTAAGGTTTAGGTCTACTAAACTTATTAAAAGAATTCAATTCCATCAATAACTTTGTTTGCAATTGAAAAGAAAATCAAATTGCAGTAGGAGGAAATTAAAGTCTGTTTCTTTTGAATACACCCTAAAGGTACATCAGACAATCTCTGGTATTTATAACATTGTTGACAAATTATGAGTTGACGTACTCAGGTGAGCGATGTAGGACCATCATGGTCCTCTTGTTCACTTTTTCAACCAGATAGTCAATAGATTTAGTTTTTCAAATAAAAATTGATATACAGTTGGTATTTTCAGTGCTTTTTGCCCTTTGATTTTGATAACAAGTTTAGCCAAAATTTATTCAGCATGACAAGGGTTAAGTGCTGAAAATACCACCTACACTTGCCATTTAAGATTAAATTGCAATTAATTATGTATTATCAGCATCAGTTGCAGCATAACTTAGTTGCTAACAAAAGGTCATTATTTCTTTCCTAGTTTGAAAGAGCCTATGTTTCATGCTGAAGCCTTTATTTTGATTGATAAATTGGGATGGACAGTGCAAAATTATTGTAATTGAGTATACATGGTTAAAACCCATTTATTTTACATCGATAGTTCTTACAACTTAGATTAATCCCTCTCGATTCTGCTTCCTGGAAAATTCACCAGTACTCGCGCTGAATTTGAGGTCCAATGAAAGAACCAAGATTGATAGTTACTTCTGGAAATCGAAGTCAGGACCTTTGGGTCAAGAGGCCAATGGTCTACCTCTAAACCACAGACACCTCTGTCTGAGTTTAACTATAGGCACTTAAAAAAGTTTGTGCTAAAAGCTTTGATTGTGTAATATTGAGACTGATTCTACCTGCATTAAAGTTGTTACTCGGCTTTTCAAGCTATGTACTATAAAGTAATAATTTAGTGAAGAAAGTATTCATTTCAAATTGTGGAAAATATTTTCTTACTTAGTTTGAAAGGCACAATTTGGTTGAAATACTATACAGGGTGAAATTATCTTTTCACAGTGTAATGTGATGTTTGAATACGAAAATGGTCATTTTGAAAAGGCCAAAAAGTGTTTACATTAGACGATATTAAGAATAGAATAGTTTAGAGAGGGATTTATATTAAACTTGTTCAAAAAGGTGACAAAAAAAATCAGGTGAGGCTAATCAAGGGGTCAGCACAACACTATTGTAAGTGCCTATAAATATTTAGGCACAACACTATTGTAAGTGCCTATAAATATATAGGCACTTACAATAGTGTTGCGCTGACCTCTTGAAATATACACAAATAAAATCGGTTTTACGTTAAATGATGGGGTACCAAATGGATAAATAGACTGCCTTAGATGGACAGACTGTAGGACAGGCAGGCTTGAGCCTCTGTGTCATCTGTGTTGTAGCTGCTATTTTTGTTCTTTGAATACTAATTTTTTGCGATATTTTCCTTGCTGTGAAATCCTATTATTGCAACTCCAATTAGGCAACACTATTGCTATTAACCAAAAATTGCTATCAAAAGTAGTATTTGAGACATTTCAATGGCTCGGCACGAAACAGGTGTAATTGTCTGTATTTTTATGGGCAGTTACTACTGTTTCACGCTCAGCCATTGTTTTGTTCTTTGATTCTATTGTTTGTGCACAAGGTCAATTGCAATTATGCAGTGAGATCAAGTTAATTGCCATTATTGGGTTGCAATAAAGAGGTTTCCACTGTATTAAAACGTCATTCACTTGAAACTTTGAATATATTTTTGCTATCAAAGGGCAGACTCTTGTATTCCAAAGGGATAATTCTAAATGCATTTTGTACACAAAGCCAGATCGTTTTTCTACTGTCCAGCACAGAAGCATGAGGCTTTTGACAACATAGTGTACTGTATTTCTCCTAATGACGATCCAGGGAGCTATACATAATATGGTCAGGGAGCTTTTATTTAGTATGCATTTTTCTGATTTAAATAATCAATAAAATTTATGTCTTTCAGGCCCTTTTCACTTTAATTTGAGGTGAGTTTCCTCTAAGCAATCATTTAAATGATTGTTTAGAGAAAATTCACATCAAATTAGAGAAGAAGTCTTAAAAAGTTCTTAAAATTGAGGCATTTGAATTGGGCTTTTCTTAGTAAAAAATTTAGGGGTGTTACTATCAGGGAGAGTGCTATTATTAGAGGAAATATGGTACATATTAAAAGGTGCATTTTAATTTTGTGCAAAGTACAAATAGATTTGGAGAAAGATAATATGAAACTTGTTTTGTGAAGAACAAAAGTAACTTGTATAGGATATACGTGAGAAACAGACATTAAAACTCACAAAGGGATTACAAGTGGGATACCGGTATCATGATTTCTTTGAGAGGAGAACTTTAATTGCCTTGATGGTATTAAACGAAAATGAACAGGAATCTTAGGATTAGCAGATATGTTTATATTTGGGAGTAGGAAATAAAGACTTGGGTAATTTAGTGTGTTGTGGTAGAACTGGAATATATTGGTGAGGAAAAACATCAATTTTTCTAACAAATTTTA
Organism: Fragum whitleyi; assembly: GCA_948146395.1. Taxonomy (NCBI): domain Eukaryota; kingdom Metazoa; phylum Mollusca; class Bivalvia; order Cardiida; family Cardiidae; genus Fragum; species Fragum whitleyi. The sequence continues at coordinate 25,084,126 of OX411558.1, forward strand.
GGTTATTGGTATGTATTTATTATAACAGAATTTGATGGCACAGTGCAAAACAGTTGTAACTGCCTATATATAAATAGGCAGTTAAAGCTGTTTCACGCAGAGCCATCAAGATGCCAACAATCTGCAAAGCAAAGAGAAATATGTATTAATGTTATTTAGTTGGAGTTAATGAGTTAAACTTATCAGTGGATATTTCAATTTAGAGGCAACTTGCATGTGCGTGGATGTATAGAAGGTGTTTTAATACTGGATTTATTCAATTTAGCTAATTTAGATATTTACTTGTTGTAAAAAATTATTGTAACAGGAAAAGATGGTTATTATCCAGTATAATTTTTGTTTATTTTTAATAAGTTTTTTTTTGTGGTCAATATGATCAGCCTTAGAATTGTGTGGAAAAAATATAGAAAATTATTGAAAAAATATTTGGAAAAAATCATTTAAGACATTTATTATAGTATTCATGGTTAAAAGCAAACAAAATAAGTGTACTGTTTAAGACAATTTTAGTAAGTTAAATGAAGCAGATAAAATTGTTCAAATTTTATGGTTGTAAATAAAATAACCCATGGCAAGGTACTTTATCATATTGTGACATGATATAGGAAAAATTAGAAAATGTAGAAATTTCTCGTGTGGCTTCCAGCTTGTGGTTAAGACCATGCAAGATATGCTTAACTTGTGTTAAGCAACTACCAAAGAGATTATTACACCATAGTTAGTTATTTTAAATGAAATCTAAAAAAACTTAATGTCTTGAACATAATTTAGTCAATGAAATATTGAATTTTCTCTAAATATTTCCACTCTTCTGTCTTTTCAGAGGGCACATCTCACACTTAACTAACTGAATGATAGTGTTCTGCTGTAAAATCTTTTTGCATTCTGCTATCTTTGTTTGACTACTGATTTTACTGTACTTAAGCCATCTACAGATTGATAGTATGTTTGAGTCTGTTATGATTTTGATTTGCACTGTTGAATTACTTTAATGAAGTGAAAACCCCTTTTAGATCTATTCTGGATGCCATTAAAAGCTTAGATATATCAGTGAATTGCATGATTTCGGATGAAATTCAGAAAGCAAGGACGGACACACATACAGTTGTTTTGAAAATGGCATAACATTTGGAAATTAAAAAAAAGAAAGACTCAGAAAATTAATGTAAAAGATAATTTTTATTGTAAAGTTTGATTGTTGTGTGTGGGATCTTCTAAAGCAGACAAATTGGAAATTACCAGGCTGTATTATGTCCTTGCATTGATGTTAACCCTTGTCATGCTGAACCTTAAATATTCCTGTTTTGGCAGATGGTATAGACAAAGATAAGCCTGCAAATATGTGCTGTCTGATCTTAGTCTACAACACCTGATTGTCTTGTTTGACAAAGAATTATGTTAAGACTTTATTTACAAGAGAAAATCAGTTAACAATTTCTTCAGCCTTTTGATAATAGTGTAAGTTTGCAAAGAATTTTATTCAGTATGAGATGGGTTAAAGATTGTTTTAGTTTAAAAGCCTTGCATGATATTTTTCTTTTGTCTTTACTAACAACCAATCAGAGAAGGAATCCCAACAAGAACTGAACAATCGTCCACCTAAGTTCATCACCCATCCAGACAAAGTGCATGTTACCACGGGAACAAGTGCCATACTGAAATGTCGAGTTAGCGGTGAACCTCCACCTTCTGTCACATGGTCAAAAGGAACTGGTGCTGTCAGACACGGAGACCATTATAAGGTAATAAATTATACACAGTTTTTATTCGATTGAGTATCTTCTCGAACAATTAGTTCTACGGCATTTTGCGGTTCGCATCAAATGAAAATTTGCAAAGCATGCCTTTATCCCAAATTCTGACACCAAAAGAATTTTCATAATTGTCATAAACAATTGTCAAAAAACGACAATCCTTACAGGTGGACATCTGGTTTTACTCTGTTGGGATTTGAATCTACACTGATTTTGTGTTGTTGCAATGTCTGACATCCTTACCAAATCTGTCTTAAGGTAGTGGACCCGTAATAGTTCTGCAACATTTTGGACCACATATTCTTTTAAAATGTTAACAGAGGTTTCCTAATGAAAATCATTAGGGAACCTCGGTTAACACTGTTCAAGTTAATTACTTCTGAGATGTTGCAAAACTATTACTGGTCCACTACCTTAAGGACTTTAAACATATAGGAGCTAAAAAGTTGTCTCTGACTCAAATTTGCTAGTTTGACCATTGAAATCAATGCTCATGAAAGTGAATTCAGGTAATGGGGACTATGTCATTGTTGTCAAATGGGAGGATAATGATAACAGGTGATTTGGGCTAAAATTGAGCCGTAAGGCAACTTTTACTATAATGGTCAACCAATAATTAGTGATCAATCTAAAATTATAGGCTTCATTCCTAGGGGGCAGCACAAAACTATCGAAAGTGTGTATAAATGTATAGGCACTTACAATAGTCTTTCGCTAACCCCTTGATTTGTGTTTCAGCTATCCAGTATTGGTGACGAACATTATCTAGAGATATTTAACTGTGTATCCGAGGATAGTGGTCAGTATACGTGTAACCTCAGTAACGTTGTCGGAACTGTCAGTGCGTCGGCCAGAGTTGTTGTTGGGGACGCTACTCATTCTACACATCATTCATCAGCCCCTAGTGACTTTAGAAATGTGTTGAAAAGGTAAGCTTTTACACTAAATTAGCCTGTGCCTGAGGTCTCAAATAATTCAACTATGTGCAAAGCAAAGACTCTGACCAGCCTGTGCATCCGCACAGTCTGACCAGAGTATTTACCTTGCGCTTAGTGGATGGATAAGGTCTTAAAGTATCTGAAGACAATAATATAAGATGAGACAAGATAAGATAAGATTTATTAAAAGTCGGCAAGACGAAGTAACAATACAACATAAGCTGAAGAAGCTTTTGAACCGACTACCAATCAGATACTTATCAGGTAACTTTATATTTACAGTATGTGGCTGTCTACGCTACTCAGTGTTTGCACCCTCACAAATATTCAAAATTGTTGGAAATGTCACGCACAGACTCATAATTTTTGTCGATTGATGTCCCAAGTATTGTATATACAGCTTGATCAGAGTCAATCACTGAATATTGTAGGTAAAAGGCCTATAGGGTACGGCCATCAGCCTCTTGTAGGATGACATAAGGATACATTGTCTTGACAATCATTTGCTTGTGTTTCAGAATTTTTTACATAAAAAAATTATTTCTTTTTTGTAAGAACTAAGAACTAAATGAAAATTTGTTTTATTTTGAAGATTTTATTTCTAGTATCTTTTTGTGAATAAGTTTATTTTAAATGCCTGAGCTATACGCTATAAATTCTATCTAAGTAGGCGTAATGTTTAGCTGAGTTAAAGTGTGCTTCTCCTTAACACTTTTTCACAAAATTCCATATCCCCCAGTGATTAATCTTAAATTAAGGCATATTCAGGTTTAATCCACCTTTATTCTGTATTCTGTAAATTTTTTATGACAGGAACCAATACAAACCAGAAATGTCAGAATTGTATGATCTTATTTTGAATAAGCTATATCAAGTTATGATAATTATGTAAACTTTTAAAAAAATATTAATAGTTTATGATTAACTTTCTCTTGTACTAAAGTGTTGATTTTATTGTGTTGAGTTGGGGAAAAAAAGAAGGCAGACATAAGATTATCTTTTGTATTATAGATTTCAGAAGCCAGGGGATGACTCAGCTAAACTAGAAGACAGAAAACATCATTCAGATCCTAGACCTGCAAAATCTGATGCCTTACAACTGCTAAATGGCAATCTAAAACCAGTCAGCTCATCTCAACAAAATGTTGAAAAGAAAGGGGGCGTGCAACAAATAGACTTCCGTGATGTGTTAAAAAATAAACCATTAAATTCAACAAAACAACTGACTACTCCAATAAGTTTTAATTCAAATTCTTTAAAATCCAAGTTACAAAATGGTGATTTGGATAAAAAATTACAAAGTTCAGTATTAGATAAAGGTGAACCTAGGACCAGGGGCCAGTTCAAAACCAGTAGGTCTTTTCCAAGCAATCTTTCAAAACTGGGCAATCAATTAACATCAGTAGAATCATCAAGACAACATTTTACAACCTATAGTGATTCAAAACTTAGTGATGGAACACATTCTACTGAATACCCCCAAAAGACTTCAAAATATCTGCATAATACAGGTGAATCTTCTTCAAAGGAGATAAGAAGTGACCAGTGTAATCAAACAGCAAAGTTAGATAAGCAATTACTGGATAAAGATTCGGACAAATTTGTGAAGCATAAGGGTACTACAAGTATTACTAAGGCAGGGAACCTGTCCCAGAAAAGAGATTTCTTTGAAAATTGTGATTCCAAAGTTGTTGACTTGCCCCCAAAAGGTGTTCAACCAGGAAAAGCAAGAACAACTGTGAAAAGTGGCAATAAAGTGAATCAAGTATTACAAAAGTTTGAAAGTTCTAGTAAGGAGACCAGTCCAAAACCTGATAATAGACTTCCATTAAAGGATCGGAGAGAAAGTAAAACACAGCTGTCACTTACAATAGCTGATAGGTCAACTTCGTGGAAACCCCCAGAGAGAATGGATTTTAGTAAATCGGAAAGAAAATTCACTAAGACTCACAGTCTAGAAAATCCAAAGCCAGATCATCCAATTAAGCACATTCCAAGAGGAAAAAGTGTAGAGCTTCCCAAACCATCTACCTTGTCATTACATTTAAAAGAAGTCAGTGGTGTTGCTTCTACTAAAGGAAATGAAAAATATTCAAGTGCTGCAAAAGACTCTTCTAGAAAAACTGAAAACCAGTCTAAGGCGATTAATGACTGGAACAAAAGTATTAAAACTGACTCAAAAGTGACAGAAACTGGTAACCAGTCAAGAAAGGCTCCAGAGTGGTCTAGAAGAATAGATAATCAGTCTATTGATTCAAAGGTGACTGATAACCAGTCTAGATTAACAGAAGACTGGTCTAGAGTAACTGATACACAGTCTAAAGACATGGTTAAAAGTCATTCAAAACCAGAATTTCAAACTGAACTAGTGGATAAATCAGTGAATTATGGAAGTGAAGTGATTCTAGAATGTGGAATTACGGGTACACCTACACCTGATGTATCTTGGTCAGTCAATAATAAACAAGTAAAGGTAATTGTAGAAATAAGTACTTATCAACTTTTAAAAAGAAGGGATATTCAGTTTATATTATATCTGGTTTAATTAAGCTTTTCTTATTTGGAAAATAAATCTATCTGATTTGGCAAGGATAAGGGCATAACACTGTATCTTTTCAAAGTCTTAAATCTTCACACAATTTATTTCATATAAATTACATTGTATGCCGCCAGGATTTGAAAACAAGGTGATATAATGTAAAAGCAGATCAGGTTGCCCATCATTTTCTAAAATTCAATTATCTTCGTAAATGCAACCATTGATATCAATAGAGATGATCTTATAGAACAAACTCAAATGAAGATTGGTGTTAAATGGAAGACTTCTGATTCACTTACTTGTATTTCCTTTCAGCACTCCAAATATTTCTTTTCCTTTCAGCAATCCAATTTTTTCTTTCCTTTCAGCAATCCAAATTTTTCTTTTCCTTCAGAGATCCAATTTTTTCTTTTCCTTTCAGCAATCCAAACTCTTCTTTTCCTTTCAGCAATCCAAATTTTTCTTTTCCTTTCAGCAATCCAAATTTTTCTTTCCCTTTCAGCAATCCAAATTTTTCTTTTCCCTTTCAGCAATCCAAATTTTTCTTTCCCTTTCAGCAATCCAAATTCTTCAAAATGTCCTACCATGACAGGATAGCTAGACTAGTAATTGCAGAGACATTCTCGGAGGATGAGGGAGAATATACTTGTACAGCCAGAAATTCAGCTGGGGCATCCAAATCTACTTGCAAACTTTCTGTTCAAAGTAAGATACAATTTTGCTATGCCAAAAAGATGTAATTAACTACAGATTGTGTTGAAACTTCCGAGTATATGACTCTTTCGCTCTTGGATGTCAGAACATTGACCCGGTATGACATTTCTTATACATGATGTGTACAATGCAAATGAAGTTTACACTCTGGCTTTGCACAGTCTATTGACCCACCATCATAGCCAAGAGGTAGCATGTCAGACTATCATTTAAAAGGTACCAGGTGCGATTTCTGACTGTGTCACTCATCTTTTCAGACTATAAGTATTTCATCAATGGGTCGATAGTTCTGGTGTGAGAAATACCGGGGATCCATTGCTAGTAGCTCCAGCTACCACAATATAGTCGAAAAATTGTTGAAATTGGAGTAAAACCCCATTCAAAGCAAAACAATAACAAAAAAAGCCACACAGTCTATTACCAAGAGTGTCTGAGGTGACTAGAGGTGATATACAGAAATTCATCTGTACAGACAGTGCTACTGAGCATTTAGACAATTCTCTTAAATTTTACAAAAAATTGAGGAACTAGATATTTGGGATAGTAGCAATATTGATTAGACAATGCTCAATCCTTTATGTTGTGGGTACTCATTTGTACCCATAAGGTTTACAGGTTTGCAGCCAGTACTCACAAAACAGCAATTTAGGTTAGAATTGCTGATACTTTAACCCATGATACCCGTTAATTTGCTATACTGCAAAAAGGACAATATTAACCCTTGTCATGCTGAACCCTGAATATTCCTGCTTTAGGAGTTTAAGTAAAAGATCAGCCTTTGCTTATGTGCAGGCTGATCTTGGTCTAAATGGCCTGCTTGTCTTGTTTGACCAAAGTTTTAATCTAAAGACATAATTTTTAAGAGAAATAATTGCATACAGTTTCTTCTTTTAGAGCCTTTCCACACTTTGACCTTAGTTTAATAACGCAAAGAATTTTATTCAGCATGATAAGGGTTAATTCCATTTCAGAAGACAATCACAAAACTCCTGAAAATTCTGACACAGAAGATCTAGAAGAGCCATTCTCCCCTACAGCAACACCGCCCAAAGTGTACAACATATCCCCGGCACATTTCTGTATATTGAGGGGCGGAGCTATTGAGTTCAAGGCTTCATACACATCTGTCCCTGCTGGAAAAGTCACCTGGTGTAAAAACAAGCAAGACATTAAATCTGGTAAGAGTTTTTAATAGAAAGTTAACTTTGGTGTGGTAAGAAATAGAGATTGGATCAAATGCAGAAGTAAGCAGTGCTTACTCTACAAACTGATACATAACTCATTCAATTGCTGATCAATCTGAGGATTTTCAAATATATATATATATATATATATTATATTCCAAAAATTAAAAAAAAATATGCCGGGTTAATAAAACAACAAACAAAATACAAAATCATAGAATTTACATTGAAAATAAAGTTTGCTTTACTATGTTTGATCATATTTTGTTAATATTTTTCAATGATTTATTGAGGACCATTAGGTAGATTATCATTCTAATAAACTACCACCTTACCAGTGAAATTATCGAAATTTTGTACCCCGCTTTTGTTCAATTCACCCTATCTGACATCATCTAAGCAAACCAAAAAAAACAGGTGTCATCATGAACAGTGCATAGCAATCACATACAAAATGACATACTTTAAGAAAATTTGTTACAAAATTCTCAAATTTTATCTCATTTATGCATTAGAGAAATAGAATAATCGTTCATTTTTTGTGTGATATGGATTGATATTTCACATGGTGAACAACAAAAGCTATATTTCATTCATGGCTCTGCCCCTTGCTCTAGTTGTTCACTCGATTACCTATAAATCGATCTTTCACTGAAACAAACGATTATCCTCTATATTATTCTATAGTTGACAGAATGTGTATTGAGACCAGTGAGCACTTTAGTACACTAACAATTACCAACATACAGCCAGAAGATAAGGGGAGATATGAGATTTGTGTGGAAAACAAACTGGGAGTGGATGTGGCTGATGCTTGGTTAACTGTAGAAGGTAAAGATCACAAGATACTTGTATTTTCAGCTATTGACACTAACGTCTGTGAGTCAGGAGTCAATCTGACTCCCAACTTTTGAAATGAAGATATCCAAGCTCAAAATAAGGAGTCCAAATGTTCATATAGGGAGAACATTGTGGAAAAAAGAAATTGCTTCTAACAAGCAATTTCTTCTTTGCCACAAGTTTCTCCCCCAAAGAAGATGACCAGTTTTCTTTCAAATACCACAAGTTCAAAGCAAATGTAATCTTCAACAACTTTTGTATCTCAAAATATTTTCGTATTATCCTGGGAGTCATTTCACTCCTAACTTTCAAAATGAAGGAGTCCCAACTGGAAAACAAGGAGTCTAGGACTCCCGGACTCCCCTTAGTGTTGAACCCTGATTTTAGTCTACTAATGTTAAAGCTGTAATATAAAGTATTCTTAAATGCTTTTTGGTGGATTATCGATGATAATGGTAGATAATCATTTGATAAACTCACTGCCTAGCCAGTGAAATATAAAAACTTAAACCTTGCTTTCGTTCATTTCACTCTATCTGATGTTATTGATGTTATTTAAGTTGAGTCAAATAAGTGATGGGATCATAAATGTTGCATAGCAATCACATGCCAAGAGACAGGCTTTATGAAAATTTATGATAAATTTTCACATTTTGTCAAAGGATAATATATCTTTATTTCTCTATAATCCACTGAAAAGCATTAAAGAAAAGGAGTTTCTCCAAGTTATATGTTAACTTATTGTTGAAAATCTTTCATCACTATAGCTCCACTGATCATCTGATATATAGAGAATAACGTGTAAGTGTCTTAAAATAACAATGATGTCTGGTTGAGGTTGGGAGAATTTATCAGGACGAGGCTCTGCCGAGTCATGATAATTTCTCGCAGCCGAGAGCAGATAGCATTGATATTTTAAGACACTAACATGTTATTCTATTTATCATGCAATCATTTTCAGCGCTTAATTATAATAAATAATAAACCCTTAAAAATTAAAGAAAATCCATGAGAAAGTGTATGCAAATTGTTTCTAAAAATAGACTGACTGATATCATGTTATGTTATCAGGCAGGTGTTATCAGCGTAATACAGGCTTTGTTGCATGATAAATATTGATACAATAGAAAGAAATTAAGAGTATCAAATAAAATATTTGTAATCCGAAAAAATGAAAGCTCTGAATCTACTTCAAATGATTTTAGCAGATATTCACACCTGCAGTCTTTCCTACATAGATTTAAGAAATTGAATTTGTGAATGAATGTGCCTTTTATTGACATTCACAAACAAAACATGTACTAAGTAACCGTTCACTGTAACAACCACTTTGTGGTTGTCCTGTAGGTGGTTGATTAATTCATCGTTGCTGTAATTCCCAAACCTCATAACTACAGCTTAGATCAAGCTGTAGTTACAAGATTTTGGAATTACAGCAATATGTTCTACTGTCTATCCACGCCACTGTCATAGTGCGGTGGTAGCACATCAGACAATCAACCAAAAAGTCCTTGGTTTAATTCCTAATAGCGGCACTCATCCTTACCCACTGTTTGTCTCCCACCAATGGGTTGATAATCATAGCTGGAAGATAGGAAAAGATGAAATGGTAGTATGGATGGAAGAAAAAACAGGAATCTATTGTAAGGTGCTCCAGCTTCCGTTATATAACTGATAGATTGTTGAAAGTGGTGTTAAACCTGATACAAACAAACAAATAATACTGTATATCATTCTTGATATTTCAGATGTCCCAGAGCCACCAGTTGGTGAACCCTGTGTTAGTGAAGTGACCTTGACCTCTGTCATATTGTCATGGTACGGTCCTGCATATGATGGAGGTTGTCCTATCACAAACTATAGGATAGAAATTTGTGATGCTGAGGAACAAGAATGGATGAGTGTTACAAATAGCTGTAAGGTTAGTGTAATCTTATCACAAACTATAGATGATTTCTTAGGACTAGACTTTTCTGCTTGTATCATGATTAAGGTCAAATTTGTGTTAAATTAAAACTTACATTGTCCACAAATTTGGATTGGAAAGTTATATAGCCTTGATATTTCACATGTCCATCACTTGTAACAAGATCTTTCCATGAATGATATAGTCAAGGGCATCAGTCAAGTTCATTTTTTAAAGTAACTGATTTTCAACATATAAGCTAAAACATTGGCCATAATTTTTGTTTTGTGATAGAGCCTTCATATTCTACATGATGATTGCTTGGGACAAGACATTTCTGATGTTTTTGTGTTCAAGGTCATATGTCGAGGTCATTTTTAATGTCAAATTTGTAAATTGGCCATAACTTTTGATTAGTAAGTCAAGCTTTCATATTTCACATGTGCATTGCTTGTGACAAGACCTTTTCATGCAAGGTTTTTATTCAAGGTCAAGATTATTTTTTGACGGGTTCTCATTTTTGACAAAAACACTTTAGCATTAGCTATAACTATTGACTTGTAAAGACACTGACTGATGAAAAGTTGTGTAAAGCAGCAGTTTTGGACAATCAAATGACTCAATTTAAGTAAGATTAAATTTTTTAACAATACTGATTTCCTTATTAAACCGGTGATAAAAAAGGAAGTTGTGGGGGTCATTGGTATTTAGCTAACATTTCTTATTGCCCTTTAAATTTAGCAGTTCAAGATCTGAATTATGTTTTTTCATTCACATATATTTATTTTCAGAACACATCCTTCAAGATTGAAAACCTTACACCACATACGCCTTACTTCTTCCGTATTTTTGCGGAGAACAAACATGGACTCAGTCAACCATGTCAGACACCAGAGGTCACCGTTACCAAGGAGAAACGACCTTCACTGAGTTCAAGGTTAAACAGTATTGAGTCTGATGGTAGGTTAGCCACATATATCTAGTTGACTTGTCTCAATTTTTTTTTTTCAAATTTGTGTGAGTTTTTCCCTTTTATCTCTTCTTAGCATTCATAGTCCATTCTCTTAACTGAATGATGTGAATACTAATATAACATAACAATTTGTTTTCATTCATCTGAACACTTTTTCTATTATAATTTAGCGAAATTCAAATAATATGACTTCTGAGTTGCAAGACAGATAATACTTCTGTAAACCCTTAATCATACTTTTTCATGGTAATAAAAGAAAATGAACTAGAAAAGGATAAATTTCTAATAATAATTTGAAGAATTATTATACTTAAACACAAACAAAAAAATATGAATCATCATTCAGGTCTTTGGCATCAGTTTACTAGTGTTACTTTATGAATTATTGTGCTTTAGTCAGCTTTTGCAGCCATGGATTGTTGCTTGTAGATTTCCATTGTAATAGCATTATATGGCTTTTAACCCTTGTCATGCTTAATAAAGCACCTCTGAAGAATTACGTTACAATCAAAGTTCCAAGAGCTCTTGATGTACTAATTGTGAATCTGTGTTTTTTTTAAAATATATGAGCCTGTGCATGACATTTCCAACAAATTGAAATATTATTGAGCCTCAAACATTGAGAGGGAAAGGCAGCCTCAAACTCTAAAAATGTAGTTATCTGATGGTCTACAGATACTTTTGGACCTTATGTAACTACAAAGCGGAAAGTGAAGACACTGGTCCGACTGTGCGGGTGCACAGGCTGGCCAGAGTCTTTGTTTTGGGCTTATTTGAAATTGTTGTAAATCTCACGCACTGACTCATATTTTAACTCTTTTGGTTTAAAAGGAAAATCAGGTGGTATAGACTAAGATCAGACTGCATATTTGTGCAGCCTGATCTTTGTCTATACCTCCTGCCAAAGAAGGAATATTCCAGGATCAGCATTACAAGGGTTAACTACAAGAATGATTTTCATAACATAACTGAATCATGACTATTTGAATAGAGATTATCTGTATTAAGCAATTTTCTTATGAAAATATTAAAACTTGCACAATTCCATATTAAGGTAGCGGACCCATAATAGTTCTGCAACATTTCGGACCACATGTTCTTTTACAATTTTAACCAAGGTTTCCTAATGAAAATCTTTAGGAAACCCGGTTTAACACTGTTTATGTTCCTGACTTCCAAAATCTTGCAGAATTATTATGGGTCCACTACCTTAAATATGAAATATAATTAGTGATATACATATTTATTGTAACAACTCATAACAATTTATAGAATATAAACTAATTTCAATTTTAGTCCATTCTCATGGTGGTAAATATTTAAATAGCACCTTATTATTCTATGTATATGGAGAATGCAGCCAAGATTTAATTTTGTGTATTATTCTCTTTCACTACAAAATTTTATATTTGTATGGGGAAGAATGATTGAATTCCTAAATTTTGAGTCAAATAAAGTCTAGCTAACCTCCAAGGACGTAACTACCATTATGCACATTACGCAAGTGGGTAATAGAAATAAATCCTCTTTCAAAAAATATTGTTGATGAATGATCATGATGACATCAAAACTACAGCTTATTCAAGCTGTAGTTACAATGTTTTGATTATTGACCAATGCTCAAATCCTAGAAAAGGGGAGGGGACGGGGGACATTCATCTTTTGTTACAGTCCACATATCGCCTTTATCCTAAATACATTCTTTGTTGGTCTCCTCTGAGTGTGTATTTATTTCAAGAACCAAGTTACACCTATGCTAATATTTTCAAGCTTCAATTAAGACTAAAAGAAATTATGTCAGTTTTTTAACGTTCATTTCACTCTCCCTGATTGAATGTTATTGATTGAAAGTTTCTTGCATATTTTCAGCTGAAATTTGAAATATTTTGAAATATTTTTTAGGTCCATTTAACATGCACAAGCTCTGATTGGCAGGAAATATTGAATTATTTCCTTTCTAAATGGATAATTTTTTCAGATTCATTTGCATGAAACTCTGTATTATATTCTTCTAGCTACATTTTTCTTTTTCTCACATAGCTACTCTTGTCTTGTGAATGGCCATTAGACATTTCCTTGTCTTACACAGATCAATTATAATATGAAGTCAGCATTTCTTTCATCTGGGAATTTCAAAAAGTGGTTTTACTTTCAAAACTGCTGTTAATGTGAGAAAAAGAATCTTGTTACTTGTTTTTCTTTAGAACGGTTGAAGAGGCTCGATTGATAAGTTTTTAATTCTAGACTCTGTAAAGATAAGCTTGTCTCAAAGGAAATCTCATGATTGATCCTTTATGAGCCTGTGCATGACATTCCCAACAATTTCAAATGTTGGTGAGGTGCAAACACTGAGTAGCGTTGACAACCACATACTGTAAATATAAAGATACCTGATGGTCTACAGATACTTTGAGACCTTATCTATCTACTAAACGCATAGCGAAGACTGTTGCGGATGCACAGGCTGGTAAGAGTCTTTGCTCTATGCATATTTGAAATTGTTGGAAATCTCACGCACAGGCTCATTTATACTTTCTTTGGCTCTAAGGTTCTATAGGTAAACAGAGAAAACTGTTACTAATTGCCCAAAGTTATGCATGTGAAATGTATCCCCATACAAACTCACTATTAGTGGTGTTGCCCTTTTGTTCTTTGAACTAATTTTGAATTTTAGAGTCTAGAATTAGGGTTATCTATACAGTAGCACCAAATATATCCTTACACCTTTGTACTTAAGATATATTTATATACTTTGTGCCCCTAACCATGGTTTCCAGGTATTTACCACATTGGTACAAACTTACATCCAATTAGATAAACTTTTGAAATTGGAAAGAATCTTTCTTGCAAGCAAGATATCAAAGTCGGGACCCAAGATTATTTATTCAATGTAGTATATAACTGGCTGAGCTAACAGAGATATAATTATGTCACTTTGTAAGCACACCTGTATTTTTATGATTACTGTATTATTTATAATATTCTGATGTATTGGTACCATATATATTACATTATGTAAATCTTTAAAAGAAAAGAAAAAAATATTTATGAATATTGATAATGCTTTCAGTGTTTTCTTCTACATTTTTATGCCCCCGTGTCGAAAGATCGGGGGCATATTGTTTTACCGTTGTCTGTCCATCTGTTTGTCTGTCTGTCTGTCTGCAAAACTTAACCAAAAACTTAACATTGCCAAATTTTTTTCAAGATGCAATGCCCATATTTAGTTTGATGATAGATATCAATGATATGCATCTGCTGGTATCAAGGTCAAGGTCATGTCACAAGGTCATCTGTCAAGGTCAAATTTCTTTTAAAAAAAAGCTGCTTCGGGGGCATTCGTGTTTCACAAACACATCTTGGTCTTTAAAAGTCTACTACCACAGAAAGGATTAATCAAAGATTAACACAGAAAACAATCCTAAACAAGTTATTTTTTGTTAGACATGTATATCTATAATATGGAGTTTATTTTCTCAATGAAATCTTGAATCTTTACACATGTTCAGTTACTTGATTATTCCTCTTTAGTTTTAGTGATAATGTACATGAATATTGTTGTGATGCTATATATCTATGATCTAATTTACCAAAAAACAATATTGACCCTTATCAAGCTGTGTAAAAAAATTGTAAAAAGTGCATTAAAATCAAAGTGCTGAAAGCACATGGATTCACTTTTTAGCTCACCTGAGCACGAAGTGCTCAAGGTGAGCTATTGTGGTTAGGTGGATGTCCGTCGTCAACATTTGCCTTGTATGCACTCTAGAGGCCACATTTTTGGCCCGATAAACCTGAAATTTGGTCAGAGTGATTGTCTTGATTAAATCTCGGACGAGTTCGAAATTGGGTCAACTGGGAACAAAAACTAGGTCACGGGGTCAAATCTTAGAAAAACCTTGTATGCACTCTAGAGGCCACATTTTTTGCCAATCAAACTGGAATTTGGTCAGAATGATTGACTTGATAAAATCTCGGACGGGTTCGAAATTAGGTCAACTGGGGTCAAAAACTAGGTCACTGGTCAAATCTTAGAAAAACCTTGTATGCACTCTAGAGGCCATATTTTTGGCCCGATCAACCTGAAATTTGGTCAGAATGATTGTCTTGATAAAATCTTGGACGACTTCGAAATTAGGTCAACTGGGGTCAAAAACTAGGTCATGGGGTCAAATCTTAGTAAAACCTTGTATGCACTCTAGAGGCCACATTTTTTGGCCCGATCAACCTTGAAATTTGATCAGAATGATTGTCTTGATAAAATCTTGAAAGAGTTCAAAATTGGGTCAACTGGGGTCAAAAACTAGGTCACGGGGTCAAATCTTAGAATAACCTTGTATGCACTCTAGAGGCCACATTTTTGGCCCAATCAACCTGAATTTGGTCAGAATAATTGTCTTGATAAAATCTTGGACGACTTCAAAATTGGGTCAACTGGGGTCAAAAACTAGGTCAAGGGGTCAAATCTTAGTAAAACCTTGTATGCACTCTAGAGGCCACATTTTTTGGCCCGATCAACCTGAAATTTGGTCAGAATGATTGTCTTGATAAAATCTTGAAAGAGTTCGAAATTGGGTCAACTGGGGTCAAAAACTAGGTTAAGGGGTCAAATCTTAGAAAAACCTTGTATGCACTCTAGAGGCCACATATTTTGGCCCGATCAACCTGAAATTTGGTCAGAATGATTGTCTTGATAAAATCTTGAAAGAGTTCGAAATTGGGTCAACTGGGGTCAAAAACTAGGTCACGGGGTCAAATCTTAGAAAAACCTTGTATGCTCTCTAGAGGCCACATTTTTGGCCCGATCAACCTGAAATTTGGTCAGAATGATTGTCTTGATAAAATCTTGAACGGGTTCGAAATTAGGTCAACTGGGGTCAAAAACTAGGTCACTGGTCAAATCTTAGAAAAACCTTGTATGCACTCTAGAGGCCATATTTTTGCCCGATCAACCTGAAATTTGGTCAGAATGATTGTCTTGATAAAATCTTGGACGACTTCAAAATTGGGTCAACTGGGGTCAAAAACTAGGTCAAGGGGTCAAATCTTAGTAAAACCTTGTATGCACTGTAGAGGCCACATTTTTTGGCCCGATCAACCTGAAATTTGGTCAGAATGATTGTCTTGATTAAAACTCGGATGAATTCGAAATTGGGTCAACTGGGGTCAAAAACTAGGTCACGGGGTCAAATCTTAGAAAAACCTTGTATGCACTCTAGAGGCCACATTTTTTGCCCAATCAAACTGGAATTTGGTCAGAATGATTGTTTTGATAAAATCTCGGACGGGTTCGAAATTCGGTCAACTGGGGTTAAAAACTAGGTCACTGGTCAAATCTTAGAAAAACCTAATATGCACTCTAGAGGCCACATTTTTGGCCCAATCAACCTGAAATTTGGTCAGAATAATTGTCTAAATAAAATCTTGGTCGACTTCAAAATTGGGTCAACTGGGGTCAAAAACTAGGTCACTGGTCAAATCTTAGAAAAACCTAATATGCACTCTAGAGGCCACATTTTTGGCCCAATCAACCTGAAATTTGGTCAGAATAATTGTCTAAATAAAATCTTGGACGACTTCAAAATTGGGTCAACTGGGGTCAAAAACTAGGTCACGGGGTCAAATCTTAGAAAAACCTTGTATGCACTCTAGAGGCCACATTTTAGGCCAGATCAACCTTAAATTGGGTCAGAATGATTGTCTTGATAAAATCTTAGACAAGATATAAATTGGGTCAACTTGGATCAAAAACTAGGTCAAGGGGTCAAATCTAAATAAAACCTTGTATGCACTCTAGAGGCCACATTTTTTGCCCGTTCAACCTGAAATTTGGTCAGAATGATTGTCTTGATAAAATCTTGGACGAGTTCGAAATTGGGTCAACTGGGGTTAAAAACTAGGTCATGGGGTCAAATCTTAGAAAAACCTTGTATGCACTCTAGAGGCCACATTTTTGGCCTGATCAACCTGAAATTTGGTCAGAATGATTGTCTTGATTAAATCTTGGACGACTTCGAAATTGGATCAACCTGAAAATTGGTCAGAATGATTGTCATGATGAAATCTCGGACATGTTCGAAATTGGGTCAACTGGGGTCAAAAACTAGGTCACGGGGTCAAATCTTAGAAAAACCTTGTATGCACGCTAGAGGCTACATTTTTTGCCCGATCAACCTGAAATTTGGTCAGAATGATGGTCTTGATAAAATCTTGGATGAGTTCAAAATTGGGTCAACTGGGGTCAAAAACTAGGTCACGGGATCAAATCTTAGAAAAACCTTGATGCACTCTAGAGGCCACATTTTTGGCCCAATCAACCTGAAATTTGGTCAGAATAATTGTCTAAATAAAATCTTGGACAAGTCTAAAATTGGGTCAATTGGGGCCACAAACTAGGTCATGGGGTCAAATATAAGAAAAACCTTATAGAGGCCACATTTTCTGCCAGATCACCTGAAATTTGGTCAGAATGATTGTCATGATGAAATCTCGGACATGTTCGAAATTTGGTCAACTGGGGTCAAAAACTAGGTCACGGGGTCAAATATTAGAACAACCTTGTATGCACGCTAGAGGCCACATTTTTTGCCTGATCAACCTGAAACTTGGTCAGAATGGTTGTCTTGTTGAAATCTTGGATGAGGTCAAAATTGAGTCAACTGGGGTCAAATATAAGAAAAACCTTGCAGAGGCCACATTTTCGGCCAGATCAACCTGAAATTTGGTCAGAATGATTGTCATGATGAAATCTCGGACATGTTCGAAATTGGGTCAACTGAGGTCAAAAATTAGGTCACTGGGTTAAATCATAGAAAAAACTTGTAAGTTGACCTGAAAATTGTAAAAAAGGATTCTCAATGTTTATAGAAGCAGCAGCATTATTTAGCTAAGTGACATTTAATCATCATTCTCTTTCTAAACCTGCTTTTGAAAATTTAAGAAAGTTTATTCAGGTGAGCGATTTAGGGCCACTATGGCCCTCTTGTTGTGAGTCAGTATCTATTTTGATAATACAAGCTGTAAACTTTTCTGGTTTAAATCAGGTGAAATCAGGTGGTGTAGACAAAGATCAGACTTCACATATATGCAGTCTGATCTTTGTCTTTACCTCCTGCCAAAGCAGGAATATCCAGGGTTCAGCATGACAAGGGTTAATGTAGACACTTATTTCAATATTTTATTTGCTATAATTAATGAAAGCCTACAGCAACAGTGCACACTCATTTCAGATTAAGAAATTAATTTGTAAGCAATTAGGAAATCAAAAAAAAAAATAGGTTGCTTTGCTTTGTCTGAGTTAGTAAGTACAGTGCACACTCATTTCAGATTAAGAAATTATTTTGTAAGCTATTAGGAAATTTAAAAAAAAATAGGTTGCTTTGCTTTGTCTGAGTTAGTAAGTTAGTTGCTTTTGAGATTTTACAGAGTTTTGATAGGAAATTTATAGACAATAAGCAATAAACAAAAAAAAAGAATACAAAAGATACTGCATTATAATTGTGGCTTTACTTGAGCCACTTGTCTGTAAAGTTTGCGCACAAGGAAGGCTCCAATTAGACAGATGCTGATCAAGACGCTGACCTGAAATTGTTGAAAATGTCACATACAGGCCCATAATTGTAATCTTTTTAAGAGCTTCGAAGATAAGATGAATAATTAGAGGATATTGAATGAGTGGTCATTGAATATAGAATTTATTTAACAACTGTGTAATATAAAAAATATTCAATAGGGTTATTTCACTCCTGCGATGCAGGTCGTATTATAAATGCTTATTCAAAGTAATGGTCTTCAATTCCCAGCTTATGGTGAATATTTTTTCTGAAATTTATCTTATATAAAGGGAGGATAATCATAGACCTAAAGTGGATGAGCAGCTCTAGGCTTTGAAATTTTGCTGTGGTAGAACTGGTGTGAGAAATACCAGGAACCCATAATAAGGTGCACCATCTACCGTGATATGCCTAAAACATTGTTCAAAGTGGTGATAGTACACCCTAATTCAAAACAAAAACCAAAGTTTCAATAAAAAGCATTCAACTATCAAGATATACTTAACAGAATGTTGAATAATTAGTTAGCTTACAAAAAAAGGGGATTGCGTTAAAAAACAACCTAATTAGCAAAGAGCAGGTGAACCAGTTGCTGTAGAGCTAAACCATAGATTGTAGACCTTATATATGTAGTTTTTGCTTGTTTGACGCTTGATGTGCCGTTATTTCCAGATGTTTTCACGCACGAGACTAACGATGTATGCACACCTTTGTCTGAATATGGCATAGTATCACCTCTTTCACCAGGTACGTCTCATTTATCACACCTTTTTCTGTCTTCATTCTTAACCCTTATCCTGCTGAATGTAATTTGTTTTTCGGTGTTTTTTTTTTCAAATAAATTGCCAATTTTAGGGATAATTTATCGATTCTGATTCTAGTTTTTAGCTCCACTGGCTTTTTGTTGTGTCTGTCGTGCGTCCGTCCGTCCGTCCGTGCGTGCGTGCGGTCGTAAACTTTTCTTTAAAAATCTTCTCCTCAGAAACTACTGGATGAATTTCAACCAAACTTCACAGGAATGATCCTTGGATGACCCTCTTTCAAAGTTGTTCAAGAAATTTTGATCCAATGAAAAACATGGATTTAATGGGCGTGGCTAATTTCCAAATATGGTAAAAAGTGAGTTTTCTCAGATTCTAATCAATGGATACCAATTAAATTTTACATGAATGTTACTTGGGTGACCCTTTACCAGTCTACAAAAAATCATTGTGATCGGATGGAAAATATGCATTTTATGGGCGGAGGTCAATTCTCTATATGTTATATAGTGGAAACTTTAAAAATCATTTTCTCTGAATGTAACTGATGGATATCAACCAAATTTCACTGGAATGATCCTTGAGTGACCCTTTGTCAGTCTACAAAAAATCATTGTGATCGGATGGAAAATATGTATTTTATGGGCGGAGGTCAATTCTCTATATGTTATATAGTGGAAAATATGAAAATCATTTTCTCAGAATCTAATATTTGGATATCAACCAAATTTCACTGGAATGATCCTTGAGTGACCCTTTATCAGTGTACCAAAAATCATTTTGATTGGATGAAAAATATGTATATTATGGGCGGAGGTCTTTTCTCAATATGTTAAATAGTGGAAACTATGAAAATCATTTTCTCAGAATGTAACTGATGGATATCAATCAAATATTTTTGGTTTGATCTTTGGGTGACCCATTTTCATGCAGCCAAAAATTATTTTGATTTGATGAAAAATATGTCTTTTAAGAGTGGAGGTCATTTCTCTATCTTTGAAAATCATTTTCAACATCATTAAACACCAAATATCTAAAAATGTAGTAAAACATTTATTTGTTTTTACAAGAATTTCAAGCCTGTGGAGCGACACAAGTCATTCTTGGCTTTCTAGTTCCTTTTTTATGTGGAAAATGGGCAGTGTAGGCTATGATCATCAGACTGCACATCTGTGCGGGCTAATCTTAGTCTATATTGTCTGCCAAGAGCATGATTAGGGTTAAGTGATTACATTCATCATATTTCATTCATGAATCCTTTATCTTGGTTTACCAAACTTACATTTGATATATTTCTATATATACATGTGACATACTTCTTAAAACGAATTTATTATGTTTTTCTTATAATTCCCATAACAGGCTAATCAATTATTTTTTCAAGAACATGATCTATTGATAAATTCTTTCAGCAATTAAGATTCACGCTCCTGTTTCTAATTATCTAATGCAACGAATAACCATATTGACTCTCAGTCTTTCGACAGATAAGTCCGAACAAACATAATTATAGACCCAGATTTCACTGCAACAATAAATGCAACTTCATCATAGTCTACAACATTATTTTGCCTGTAACTAAGCCTTGTTTAGGCACATTAGCGCATTTAGATTCAACATTATGTCTTTGTCTTCTGACCTCTCTTTCTCAACTGATAATTTCTCAAATTCAAAATTCATGTAACTGTAAGAGCATAAAAGGGAATATTAATAAGTTGTAATCAATAACTACAGTTAATCTTGCCCGAGCAACCACGTCTATTAAGCAAGCATTTTCATTAAGCGCCCGTTTTCAAAATCCCCTTCTTTAAATCAAAATATCTACAAAAACTGATGTAGTTGGTCCAAAATGTTTTGAAAATGTATCCTTTGTTGTTGAAACTCACCAGAATCATCTCAGTGAGTTGATTCTATTGAGTTTTAACAACATAAGATTATTTTGAATTTCCCAATTATATGTATACTCAATCAATAAGTATGTATCTTATTTGCAGACAAATCGTGTATTGAGCGGCCATTTCATTTAATGACCGCTTTTAGGTGGTCCCGTTAGTGGTCGTTTAAAACAAGTTTTACCGTAGTTGTTAATATTATCTTTTATATCAATACATTCAGTACAGAAAAAACATCTTTAACTTCAATTTGAAATTTGAGTAAATCCTGATTTGAGAATAAGTAAATAACCTCTGGCCCTGAAATCTTGGGATATTTACAGAATATTTACTAAGAATTTCATATTCTTTATGAGAAGACTCTATGTAAATGCACAATTTCATATTTCTAACAGCTAAGGAACCTATTGAGGAAATTGGTATGTGCATGGCATGCACAGTTTTAGTTAATACTTTATTTCTCCTTATGCATTGCCCTGATTAAAAACTTCTCTTAACTCTTTACTGTTTAATCCCTGCTTTTTACATGCCTGTGATTTTATGATTGAGAAAACATTGTGAAAAAAGAAGAAATTGCTTCTGACAAGCAATTTCTTCTTTTTTCCACACTATTTTCTACCCTACTGAATGGTTGTTTTTCAAATTAAATCCACTTATAATTTTCCTCTGCAAAACCTTTGAATTTGGACAGGTCCAAAATTTTGTAAAACAGGAAAGGGTTAATATCATTTAGACTAGTCCTACAAAATAACTTCAGATATCATTGTATTTAAATATCTTTACTCTAGAAATTTTGTTAAAATTCTTTGGTTTTAGAATATAATCTTGTACTTTTTATGGTTCTATGTATGAGAAACCATTTCAATTGCAGGGAAATCAATGGATTTTTTTTTTTTTTTTTTTTAGAAAAGTCACTTTGGGGGTTTTAGGAGAAATATGAAATGAATGTTGATGGCTGTCTTTGGAGAAAACCCAAGATATTGTCATCGCCTTGGCTTCATTGGACACAGTAGTTATTGAAGTTGGCATGGCAAACTTTAACCGTCTCTAATTGTAATTGAAGATAACGTCATGAAACTTATATGTTCATCATCACAAGAACTTTTCCATACTATCAAGAGGGGGGTTAACCCTGAAAGCAATATTTGTAGGAGATTATGTCCCCCTTTTTAGCTCACCTGAGCACGAAGTGCTCAAGGTGAGCTTTTGTGGTCCCATGATGTCCGGCGTCCGTCGTCCGTCGTGTGTCGTTCGTCGTGCGTCGTGCGTCGTCAACATTTACCTTGTAGACACTCTAGAAGCCATAATTTTTGCCCAATCAACCTGAAAATCGGTCAGAATGATTGTCTTGATGAAATCTCGGTCAAGTTCGAAATTGGGTCAAGTGGGGTTAAAAATGAGGTCACAGGGTCAAATATTAGAAAAAACTTGTAGACACTCTAGAAGCCATATTTTTTGCTCATTCAACCTGAAAATTGGTCAGAATGATTGTCTTGATGAAATCTGGGACAAGTTCAAAATTGGGTCTAGTGGGGTCAAAAATGAGGTCACAGGGTCAAATATTAGAAAAACCTTGTAGACACTCTAGAAGCCATATTTTTTGCTCAATCAACCTGAAAATTGGTCAGAATGATTGTCTTGATGAAATCTCGGACAAGTTCAAAATTGGGTCAAGTGGGGTCAAAAATGAGGTCACGAGGTCAAATATTAGAAAAACCTTGTAGACACTCTAGAAGCCATATTTTTTGCTCAATCAACCTGAAAATTGGTCAGAATGATTGTCTTGATGAAATTTTGGACAAGTTCCAAATTTGGTCAAGTGGGGTCAAAAATGAGGTCATGAGGTCAAATATTAGAAAAACCTTGTAGACACTCTAGAAGCCATATTTTTTGCTCAATCAACCTAAAAATTGGTCAGAATGATTGTCTTGATAAAATCTTGGACCAGTTCAAAATTGGGTCAGGTGGGGTCAAAAATGAGGTCACAGGGTCAAATATTAGAAAAACTTTGTAGACACTCTATAAGCCATATTTTTTGCTCAATCAATCTGAAAATTGGTCAGAATGATTGTTTTGATGAAGTCTAGGTAAAGTTTGAATTATGGTCAAATGGGAATAAAAATAAGGACACAGGTTCAAGTTTTAGAAAAACCTCGTAGACACTCACTCTTTAAGCTATAATTTTGCTCAATCAACTTGAAAATTGGTCAGAATGACTTTCTTGATGAACTTGGGTCAAGTGGGGTCACAAACGAGGTCACAGGGTCAAATCTTAGAAAATCCTTGTAGACACTCTAGAGGCCATAAGTTTTGCCCTATCATCCAGAGAATTAGCCAGATTGAAATTGTCTTCAAACATCTGTCTGGTTTGAATTTGGGTCAAGTGTGGTTAAAAACTAGGTTAAGAGGTCAGATCTTAAGACTCTTAACTCAGGTGAGCGCTTTAGGGCCACTATGGCCCTCTTGTTGACTTGACTTTTTGAACTACCCCGCCCCAGCAGCATAGCACTGGCACCTACTGGTGGTGCTCTTGGTTCACAAAGTAAATCTGTGTGTTCATCTGTTCATCCTATCCAGTAAAAAAGATTTTTTTGTCTTTCAAAAACTGAATTGGGATAGGAATTAGTTGAAGACCTATGGCAAGTGAAATATATCATTGACAATTATTTAGTCCGATAGAAAACTTGTCCTATTCCTTGAGTCTTAATGTTCAGAATCCTTCATAGTATTTAAATTACAAAAAATGTTCATCTCTAGTACATGTATCAAGATGCATTTCATAGAAACTCATCTTAAGGACATATGGTCATAGCCGTCTGAGGTCAAGGTCAAAGATCAAAGTTGTAATAAAGGTGCTATTTCAGGGCCATTTTATGTTTCACAAACATATCATGCTTCTTTTGATTTTAACTCCCTTATATACATCACCTCTTATCTATTTGATTTGAGCTTTATAACTAAAGTTGTTCTAATTAATACATTTGGTATTTGGCGCATCATTTATTATTATTTTGTATGTTCAATGACTAACTTTAAGCATGGTGCATATATTCTTTATTTGACACTTTGCATGCAAAGTTAGAATTATTTTCTACTCAGAAACATTTGGTATTTTACAATAGATCATCCTAAACTTACTTTATGTTTATTATAGGGATGAGTGTCTTTTTCACTGCGTTTATTGGGGTATAAAGTGCAATTGCCTTAGCACATGGCAAATAACGCCCGTAGGGCGTTATGTTTAAGCCATGTGCTAAGGCAATTGCACTTTATACCCCTATAAACGCTGTGAAAAAGACACTCTGTCCTTATAATTGCAATCCCATTGGTCTAAAAAACTATTAAAATACTCGGCTAAACATTGAAGTTTCGAGTCTACTTTCTGCGTGTATTACACAATCTATTTTTAGATCGTGTATTTTTTCTCGCTATCGAAGTTAAACGGCATAAAGTTAAACAAATGGTACACAAACAAAAGACAATTTGACATTCGTAGAGGTACTTATGATCTAAACATAATTTTGACAAGTTATTCTGCATTTTAAACCGAAACTATCGTGCTCGGGCTTAGCTAAGAGGGTTGCTTGGTGGTCTTCGTCGACTTGCTGTAAACATCGACTCAGAATCTGAACTGCATGCTTTTAATCATAAATTCTTTTGAAAATATTCTATTATATTAAATAGCAATACTACGATATGGAAGGGGAACCAGGGGTTTTCGAGTTCCTAAAACACAGGACATGCAGATCAAAGGTCGGGGGTTTCCCGATAGACCTATTGCATTTTATACAGAAATAAAGTGCAATGGATTTTCCCACGTGATGCGATTTAAACCAATCAAAATTCTTTATTTCATTAGATTGCAATTATTATATTCATGACAAACTTGAGTCGAGCTGGTAACTTGGAGTAATTTCTTGAAACTGGAAAAATATGTTCACTGTCAGAAGAGAAATGACTGACTTGTTTGTTTGAATGGCTGTCTATTCAGCTTGCAACATTTTTTTCACTTATATCATGGTGGCCTGAATACCTACCAATAGTAGTGAGGTAAAAACGGACAAAAATTAGAATCGAAAACCGAACTGAATTGGAAACTGCTTTCGACTCAATTATCGATTAATAATCAAACCTGATTTGTACACATAAAAAATGTTTTTTTCTAAACTTTAAAAGAGTCAAGAATTTTATTTACTTGGAATAAGAATATACTCAAAAAACTAAGTTAATTTCAAATTTCTTATTGAAATAGACTCAAGTCCCTATATCCATCAATCTTGGTTCTTTCAAGTTACAGTTTTACCAAGCATCAAATAAAAGATGCTCTTATTAAGAGCATCTTATTTTATGCTTGGTGAACTGTCAAAGTGAAAACAATAACAACAACAACAACAACCAATTAATCGATTTTCCAAGATCAAAAATGATAATCGAAACTTTGGAGAGAATCGATCGATTAATCGATGTTTTCCGATTATGGTTACAACACTAACCAATAGATTCCTGGTATTTCTCACACCTGTACTACCATTACATCATTTACTAGAAATATAACTGAATACTTTTTGCTGAGCCTGTGGCTCAGTCAGTATCACAATTGGATTGTCAGTCCTGGGATCATAGGTTTGACCTCAAGCTTTGTCAACTTTCATCTGGGCGGTTGTAGAAATTTTCTTATTCTCCACTTAAAATTTTCTCTCCAATTACGACTTGAGATTAAAGCTGTAGTTCTAATTTAATTCTAATATAAATGTATGAAAATAATGAAAAATAAAAGATTATACATGTATTAATAAGTTGTTATAAACAACAATTTATTAATACATGTAGTATGTTTGATGTTCCTAAATTTGAGAAAATTCTCAGTTGAGCATGAAAAGAAGCTCTGATATTTTACAAGATAGCAGCTGAAGGCTAGGAAAGGATGTAATGGTAGTACTGGTGTGAGAAATACCAGGAATAGATTGTTAGGTGCTCGAGCCGCTGCGATATAGCTGAAAGATTGTTGAAAACAGCATCAAACCCCATTCAAAATAACAAACAAATGGAATAATAATACCATTACAAATTGCTTTGTAAACAACAGTGAGGCTACAAATCTGTCATGGTCATCATCTATTTTTCTTTGATAATTAACCCTAGTCATGCTGAATTATGAACTGGTACCCCGATGTCTGTGAGACGTAAGAATTTTCCCATCATGCATGTCGATATCCGTTGAAATTTGGCGGCATTGTGTTAATGGAAGAACTGAAATTTTGTTGTTTATATAAATATGCTCTTTACTAGATAAAAATTCGAAAGAAAAACAAAAAATCAACTCATTATTTGCTGTTTTTCGTTGCATTCATCGTGATTTTCGATCAACTGCATGTCACAAATCCGCTACCAAACGCTTAATGATTTTCTAGCTTCTGTTTAACGTTGATCAAATGAAGTCACTATCGGGTCACATGACCTTACGAAAATTTGTAAAATACCTGTCTCTAGTATCGATAGATCTAGGGGCAGTAACCCAGTCAAGCTGAATTAAAATCTTCCTTGAGAATTGCACTCAAATCAAAGTACTGAAAGCCCTAGAATCCAAGGGTGTAGGGCACTATTTCTATTTGAAAATTAATTTCATGAACAACTCTGCCTTGAAAAGGGACAAACAGGTGGTGTAGACTAAGATCAGACTGCACTTAGGTGCAGGCTGATCTTTGACTATACCCCTGCCAAAGCAGGAATATTCCGGGTTCAGCTTGACAAGGGTTAAACATTTAAAGGGTAAAATAGTAGTGAAAATGAAATAGAGTTACTAATCACTTAAAGTTAAGTTGTATCACTTATATATGGAATGTTCAAATTGCTCTAAACAATGGACTTCAGATAAATGTTTCACAATTTTAATTTTGTCAGTCATTATGAATACAGAGTCTTTAAGCAAAGAACATTTATTTTGCACTGCTTGTTTTTTGGTTCTTAGGAAGAAAAAAAACCAACACATCTGTAAAGCTCTGCTGCTTTTTGGTGTGTTTTTTGTTGTTGTTCTGTAAGTAAAGAGCATGTATTTAGCTCTGCTGTTTTGGGTTCTATAAGTACATCTTCTGGTATCACAGAAATCCTGTTTCTTCATTTTTGGAGTCATCTTAGTCACTCTCGTGCAAAAACTTTGACATTTTGTGATATCTTTGGTATGAATCAAGATATTTACTCTAAACTAGGCATATTATGTTCACAATCAAAGGGCAATATTTACTATCAAGATGGATAACTATGAAAACATTTTGTTTGAATTATGGCCCTGTCTAAAAATTTCACCCACTAGGTAGCTTTTGAAAGCTGAGCGTAGGCACCTATAGGCAGTACTTGTTTAATTCTAATGTACTGAATCAAGTGGAAAGGTTTTAGCTGTAAAGTTTATTTGTCTTTCTTCCAATTTATTTGTATTTTATGAATTGAAAAATGAGGGCTCACTTTTGCAAGTGCCTATAAAAGAGAAGGTATGAATAAGTTTTGGCTGATGCTTTGAAATATTTCTATAATAAGGAGAAAATTAATATTATCAATTTAAATAATCTTTTATGGAATATATGATTATCTGAACTTAGATTTATTTTCATTCCAGGACTTTAAATTCTACAGAACTTAACCATTACTCACCCAATAGATGTTCTTATTTTCAAAAAAAAAGGTCAATGCCATTGATGGGCGAGCCAGTCTGTAGATTGACTTAGTAAAATTTCAAATAAATTAGTTGTATTAATTTTTTTCTGACAACACATCAGAGTTCTCAGTGCTTTGATATCTAAGGGTGAATTAGTGCAAATTACAAGGCTTGTCAAATATGTATCTGTTTACTTTATTAGTTCAACTACTTATATTTTGATTCATATACCTATTTATAATTTCCATGGTTTAGAGCAAAACAGCTGTAATTGCCTTATAAGGTCAAAAGACTTTTCATTGTAACTATATGATGTTTTTACTACATTTTTGGTGATGATAAGTGGGAGGCTAATGATAGAACTATTTTAGGTATCTAAAATGACTTTTAGGGAGTTTGCCGCTGTCAAAGCGCAGTGGTAGTGCTTCAGACTATCATTCTAAAAGGTCCCGAGTTCGATTCCGGATGGCGACACTCATCCTTTCCAACTAATGTCATCCACTGTTGGGTTGATTATTATAAACCTATGTGGGATAGCAGATAACATAGTGAGAGAAATACAAGAAATCAATTGTAATAAAGTGCTCCTGCTGCCACAATATAACTGAAAGATTGTTGAAAGCAAATCTAAACTGTATTCAAATAAAAAAACATATTAATGACTCTAATTTTTCTGTAGGTGACTATAGATACACTATTCTTCCGCTAATAAGAATTCTTTCCATAAAAATACTTCCCTTAAAACCCATTTATTTAACATCAATTGGGAAAAAGTTCTTACAAATTAGATTATCCCTCTTGATTTTGCTTCCTGGAAATTTTACTGGAATGTGTTGGCCAATGAAAGATCCAAGACTGATAGCTACTCCTTGGAATTGAACTCAGGACCTTTTGGTCAAAAGGCTGATGCTCTGACCCTGGACACCATGCAAAAGTACTTCCCTCCACACTATCCCAATTCAGTTGATTGAAATTAGCTTTTTTTAAAAATATTCATTTTTGAGAGTGTTTTGTGAATCTTTTTCTCTAATTTTATCTTGAAATGAATTTTTATTGTAAATAAACATCAAAAGGACCCCCCCCCAAAAAAAAAAAAAAAAAAAAATAGATAAATAAATAAATAAAAATTAAGAAAAACAACACTACAGGAGAAATACTGCATAAGATTTGTTGACAATAATGTTTCATTTACCACATTTTTGTAAGGGTATGCCTCTTTTTATACAGAATACACTTTTTATGCGCCTAAGCCCTTGATTGACAGTAGACGCATTATATCAAACTGACTGACATTAACTATTGTCATTGTTATTTATGTGTGGTTTATCATGCATGTGCTTTGTGTTTATTGTTTATTCAATATCAATATAACAAAAGTTTTTAACAAGTGTGCACACTTACTTTTGGATAAAACTATTTCATAATAAAAGATTCGTGTCATGATAAAAAAATAAACCAACAACACTTTGTAAATAGGGGGAAAAATTGAAGACTTCAAGCACTGAAAAAACTAATTGTGGATTGATGATTCTTTTGAAAATCGAATTCATAAACATTCTGGTTTTATGGGACTAATAAGTTGTATACACTAAGATCAGACTGCATATTTGTGCAGCCTGATCTTTGTCTATACATCCCGCAAAAGGAAAAAAAAGAATATTCTAGTTAAGTAGGACAAATTCTGCGCGAGAACTGGTGGATTTTCCAGAAAGCAGAATAGAGAGGAATAAATCTTAAAGTGTAAGAACTTGTTTCTGAATCGATGTAAAATGAATAGGTTTACACCAAAAGGGTAGAAAACCTTGGTTAAAATGTTTTGAATACAAACAGACAAGGCTGTAAAATAAGCTATGTTATGATTTATTTGATAACTTAATGGTTACCATGGAATGTCAAAAAATCTTCTTGTTTAGTGACAGTTTTATTCTCACATTTATTGAGTGTTTTGAGCCCTTCTAATTCTGTTTGCGACATACTCCTTCTATGTACAAAGCTATTTCAGACAGTTTAGACATAAGATCATCCTGCACAGACTTGCAGTCAGGTCTTAGCTTACACTTTCTGTCCTCTACTTTATTATAGTGGGGAAAATCTTGAGCTATACTGGTTGAATTGACTCTAAATTAACAAGTTGTTTGAAAATTAACATAAACTCAGCATGACAAAAGAAAAGGCAGTTTTTGATAATTCCTTTTTAACAAGGTGTTAAATTTGTGGATTTAACAGGAGAATATTGGATTTTATTCATCAAAAAATGGAAGAATATGAGTTTGAAGGTTTGTTATAATTACAAAATATAGTCTTTGGATAATTTTTCTTCCTTTTTTCTTGAAAACCCAATTTAATGTGCATGAATATTTTTTTTTACCAATTTATTATTGAACTTCAACCTACAATACATTAATTATTTTACTAGAGTTATTTCTTTATCTTCAGACATCCCTTGAAATTTTGACAAAAATATAGTTATGATGTTGGCAAATATGAAAAACCAAAGCATGTCAATTAGGCAGTGGACAAGCTTAATGTTTTCACTACTTTCACTACAGCATTGTCCAAGCTAAAGTTCTGTCATTTTGATCACCAATATCTATAGCTCAAGTGCGAAACATTTGTAACTGCCTATAAACATATAGGCAGTATCAACTGTTTCATGCTGAGCCATCGATATGAGAGTAATATAGGAAAAATATGTTTCACTTGAACCTAACCCATGAAATGAAATTCTGGAGCTGAGCAGGTATTTCTAATTCTAGTAATAAGTAAAGTTAACCATTTTTCCCTCTAAATTGGCATTCAATGGCAAAATTGTCATTGTTCCAAGGATGAACTATGTAACTGTTGAAATAAAATGTCAACATGGCCTTTATGTATTTCTCTTTTCCCTCTATTATAGAAAGTGAAATTTTGAAAATTAATACATGTACATGCTATATTTTCAGATGAAATACCTTTTGAGCACAGAGAAGTCACAGTCCAAAAGGGGAGAAATTTTGACCAATTTTATGAGTGTAAAGAGGAAATTGGGAAGTAAGTGAAAGATTTCTGTATGAAGTATATTTTTGTATCAAGCTTTTGTTACATATTGAGTGCAAACGATTTCTTATTGTCCCCAAATTGATAGCATCAGGGATGCATTGTTCTACCATTTGTGTATGTTGTCTGTTCATATTTTTGTCTGTTGACTTTTTTCTGTCTGATAATACTTAATCATTGTGGCTTTGCAATTTCTTTAAGAATAGCCAAGGTACACTTTTAATACACAATAATTTTATATAAAAGTAGATCTCGTTAATCCACATCAGCAGATATGAAAGATGCCAGATGAAGGTCATCTCAATGGCTTAGCTCAAAAACAGTTGTAACTGCCTATGAACATATAGGCAGTTACAACTGTTTCACACTGAGCCATAGAATTCTGTCAAGGTTAAACTTAGAAGAAAAAAATCAAGTACTTCAAGCCTTTTCAAGATACTATTTGTTTTACATGATGATAGATTTCATTGATACTCATAGACTAAAACCCTGTCCAATTTTAGAGGCAAGTTTGGCTATGTATACAAGTGTATAGAAAAGTCCTCTGGTCACCAATGGGCAGCCAAGATCCTGAAGTGTCGAGAGTCGGAGAAGAAAAAAATCCAGCAGGAGGTTGAAATTATGAACCAATTAAAACATCCCAAGATATTGATGTTGTGGGACGTTTTTGAGGCTCCTAGGAAAATGGTGCTTGTCATGGAACTGTAAGTACTGGTTCTGTATATGATTTATACAAGGCATGGGTAGATCCAGAGGGGGGAACTGGGGGTGTGGATCCTTCTTGTTATCTCGGCAAAAATGTGGTTTTTAGGTTAAAAGGATTTGAAAAATCAAAGTTTGATTAGTGGGGCAAGCAGAATGTAGTATCAAAAGATTAGTTTTTACTATCTTTACTCTCAACGCTTTTTGTACAAATTATGCCCCTTTTTTAGCTCGACTGTTTCCAAGAAAACTTATTGTATTTCTATAGCCTTGGTGTCATTGTGGTTGTTGTTGAACTTAAAATAATATTGTATATACACTTAGTACTGTCTTGCACTGAACCCTTGGTATGTAAGATAAGCCTATAGGAAAATATCAGATTGAGATAATAAATTCAGAGCTTGATCTTATCTTTGTATTATCTTTTAATGCATTTGTATCACAGGTGTCAAGGCAATTTTCTTTGCAAAATTTTGGTCATTTTCATGCTTCAATATAAAAGATTCAAAAACAATTGCTAAAATTTTTGCATTCCAGGGACTGACATATTTAACAAATATGAGTCCTTTGTGAGGTATTTTAATCTTTGATGCAGGATGCACAGCAAAATGAATGGCTGAGCATAACAAGGGTTAAAGTTTAATTTGCTTGAAAGTCAACTTCATGATTTTATATCTTACAGCATCCATGGTGGGGAATTATTTGAGCGAGTATTGGATGATGATTTTGAGTTGACGGAGCGAGACTGTATACAGTTTATGAGACAGATCCTCGATGCTGTTAACTACATGCACAACAAGAATATCCTTCACCTTGACCTTAAACCAGAGAACATTCTATGTGTGAAAAATGAGAGTAATAAGATCAAAATTATTGACTTTGGGCTAGCAAGGTAAAGTATATAGAGGCAAATTGTTTGAGCCTGTGTGTGACATTTCTAATGATTTGAAATGTGTGTAAGGTTCAAGAATTGATCAGCATAAAAAGCCACATAGTGTAATATAAAACAACCTGGTGTTCTACAGATACTTTAAGACCTTATCTAGCCACTAAATGCATGGTGAAGACTCTGGTCAGACTGTGTGGATACACAGGCTGGTTAGAGTCTTTGCTTTGCTCCTATTAGGAATTGTTGGAAATCTCATACACAAGCTCATTTGTTTCAGTATAAGATCGAGTTATATTTCATTGAGTGAACAACAAAAGTGAAATGAAATATCATTCGATCTTTTTCCAAAAACAAACAAATTGTCTATTTCTTTAATTTTCTTAAAGCGTCTCATTTTGCATGTGATTGCTATGCATTGGTCATACTGAAATCATTGTTTTTGGTCCCGCTTATATAACATCAGATAGGGTGAAATGAACGAAAGCAGGGTATTAGTTTTTTATTTCATTTCACTGGTTTCTACTGTTATTTCTCAATAATCTACTGAAAACATTAAAGAAACAATTAATACATTGAGCATCTATTGTGGATTCAGTATTTTTCAAAAGTTTGGACTCAAACTTGTAAGACAATGGTACTTAACCACATTTCATTGAGTGCGTATTTTTCAGATTCTATCAGCCTGGAGAGAATGTTAGAGTATTATTTGGTACACCAGAATTTGTGGCCCCAGAGGTAGTCAACTATGATGAGATTGGTTTTACGACTGATATGTGGAGTATTGGTGTCATATGTTATGTGTTGTAAGTATCATATGTTATGTGATATACCAATATGTGGACATATGTTATGTGATATACCAATATGTGGAGTATTTGTGTCATATGTTAGGTGTTGTAAGTATCATGTTATGTTATATACCAATGTGTGGTTTATTGATGTCATATGTTATGTTTTGTAAGTACCACATGTCATGTGAATTACTAATATGTGGAGTATTGGTGTCATATGTTAGGTGTTCTAAGTATCATATATTATATACCAATATGTAAAGTATTGATTTCATATGTTATGTGTTGTAAGTACCATATGTCATGTGATATACCAATGTGTGGAGTATTGGTATCATATGTTATGTGTTGTAGGTATCATATTAGCCTGTGCATGACATTTCCAACAATTTGAAATATTTTGTAAGGTACAACATTGAGTGTAGAAAGCCACATACTGTTAATATGAAGTAACCTGATGGTCTACATAAGCTTTTAGACCTTGTCTATCTACTAAATGCAAAGTGAAGCCTCTGGTCAAACTGTGCAGATGCACGGGTTGGCCAGAAGTTTTGCTTTGTGAACATGTGAAATTTGTTGGAAATGTCAGGCACATGCTCATATGTCATGTTAACTGCTCAGTTAAACAGTTGTATCCAACTATTAACATATAGCCAGTTACAGCTGATTTAGGCTGAGCCATCAATGTGCTGTTCAGATTTAGAGGTTGGTTTTACAACAGATACATGTATGTGGAGTATTGGTTAATATGTTGAGTGTTGTAAATACCCGATTTGATGTCATGTGACAAATAGATTTGTCCCAGAAGTAATAAATGATGAGATTTACTTCAAAAGGTGAGTTAATGTTTTTGATGGTATGTTGAAGGATTATATAATGCAGTTTCTTGACCTGACATACATAGTTTCTTTGATATCTTGGTACTATTAACATCTGAGTTGGGGTTGAATGGGGCATATTATTTTACTGCTGTCTGTCTATCTGCAAAACTTTACCATAAAAGGCCAAACTTGCAATCTTGAAAAAAGACTTGATATAATATTTTGCTTTTTCCTCTATTCATTTTTATTTTTTAGACATTCAGAAATATCTCATTTATAAGCTTCTGCAAATATCAAGATAAAGGTCATATAAAATGGTCATGGGCATTATATTAAGATAAAAATGAGCCTGTGTGTGACATTTCCAACAATTTGAAATGAGGTACAAACATTGAGTAACATCGATAACCATTAACAGTAAATATAAAGTTACCTAATGGCCTACAGATACTTTGAAACCTTATCTATCTACTAAACGCATACATGTAGTAAAGACTCTGGTCAGACTGTGCGGATGCACAGACTGGTCAGAGTTTTTGCTTTGTGCATATTTGAAATTGTTGGAAATCTCATGCAGAGGCTCAAATATCAATTAAATTGTGTTATTTACATACTTTAATATTTTAGATTGACAGGTTTATCTCCCTTTATGGGTGACAATGATGCAGAGACGCTGTCCAATGTTACACAAGGTGACTACGACTTTGATGATGAGGGTTTTGATAACGTCTCGGATGACGGGAAAGATTTCATAGATAAACTTCTAGTCAAGAATAAAAGGTGATTTACTTCATTTAGGCTTATTTTGATCAACATTGCCCTTTAACTTATTTTCCATTTCCCTTAAATGAGCTTTTTTCGAATCATATCTTGTTTAAGTGCTGTTGTAATGAAACATAATAAATAGAGGATAATCGTTTATTTCAGTGTAAGATCGATTTATATTCCATTGAGTGAACAACAAAAGCTATATTTTCTGAGTGACAGCAACAAATGAAAATAAAGATTTTGTTGTTTATGAAATGAAATATCAAACGATATTACTCGAAACACAAACAAATATTCTATTTCTTAATTGCAAAAACAGGACAAATGTGAAAAGTTTGAACAAATTTTCTTAAAGCGATTTATTTTGTATGTGATTTCTGTGCATTGTTCATTATGATGTCACCTATAGTGCTCTTCTTAGATAAAGTCAGATAGGGTGAAATGACCGAATGCTGGGTATAAGTTTTTAGCTTGGTTGTTTTTGGAGAAAACCTGAGGTATTATGATCACCTTGGCATCATTCTTGATGGCACTAGTGATAAATGATTGCGCATGCGTGAAGTATGGACGTACTTTTAGCGCTCTGTAAAATAAATTTTAAAAAATGGAAATAAAACACTTTCTTAACGATAAATAAATGTCGAGAGTGTATTATAAGTGTGTTATAAGTGTATAATATTGCACGGAATCAGTGAAAAATAAAAATATGGACTTGATATGGGAAGGAAACGAAATCGAAGTAAAGTAACGCCCGAGAACAAAGGACAGGAAAAAAGGCGGGCTACTGTAAGTAACTCTGAAAATCCTAAAAATTCTGAAAATTCGACTAAAAAACAACAAAATAACGAAATCATGAATAACCAGAGCTCGTTCCAGACGCCTAATGGTGGAAATTATGTGAATTATGGACAAAATTACGGATCTCCACAACTACCCACAGCACAGGGTCAAGGTTCCCCGTGTTTAACCCCAATGTATAATACACCGCCCACATACCTTAATCTAACGGGAGGTGATCAGTTTTCAACCATTTTGAATAGACTAGAGTTGATTGATAAAAAACTATCACAGCTAGACTCCATCGAAACGTCTGTGAACTCATTAAAAAGTCG
This sequence comes from Fragum whitleyi, assembly GCA_948146395.1. Lineage (NCBI taxonomy): Eukaryota > Metazoa > Mollusca > Bivalvia > Cardiida > Cardiidae > Fragum > Fragum whitleyi. Next base: position 25,119,948 of record OX411558.1, read on the forward strand.
TCTAAATACTGTGGATGATAAAGTGACAAATTTAAACAAGAAAGTTACTGAAATCGAAAAAAGTAGAGAATTCGATTCTAAAGAAATAGAAATCAAGACAAAACAAAATGAGATTGATGAGATGCTTAAAAGTCTAAAAAACATTGAGAGAAAACAAACAGAACAATGTGACACGGTGAAAAGAGAAATAGTAGATCTAAAGGCTAGAAGTATGCGAGACAATTTATTATTTTTTGGTATACCAGAGGAAAAGGGGGAGCGCGATAATGACTGTGTACGAAAAGTCCTTACGATGATCGAGGAAAAATGTAAAATTGAAAACGCAACTACAGACATAAAGTTACATCGTGCACACAGAATTGGACGTTTCAATTCTAATAAAACGCGACCAATAGTTGCCAAGTTTGTGTACTTCCCCGATAGAGAAAAGGTGCGATACAGCGCAGACCAGCTCACACGTCCCGAAGGCATAGCACAGCAATTTCCCTACGAAATAGTCACTGAAAGAAAAAGACTTTATCCTGTGATGAAAAAAGCCCGTGACGATGGAAAAGAGGCCTTTCTAGTAATTGACAAACTCTACATCGATGGTGTATTATACAAAGAACCTACAGCACAGGGACAAAATCACTAGGACAATAGCGGGAATAGTGTTAAGGTTTTACAATGGAACATCGAGGGTCTTACACGCGAAAAACTGAACAACAGTGATTTCTCTTCATTTATCAGTGATTATGACCTAATATTCCTTTCAGAAACTTGGACTAAAAAGAATTCCAAAATCGCATTAAATGGTTTCACATTATTTCATTCTTACAGAAAATTGCAGAATAAACGAGCAAAACGATGCAGCGGAGGAATTTTACTCTATGTTCGAAATCAGTTTTCGCATGGGGTGAAATTAGTCCGCAATACATTCGATTATATCCAGTGGTTTAAATTGGAAAAAACATTTTTCAATCTACCTGAAAATATTTATATTTGTTCAACATATTTAGCACCTGATGGTTCACCTATTTATGAACATTTTGATTATGACATATTTGAGAATATTGAATCTGATATCAGATATTTCCAAAATTTAAGTAGTAAAGTATTTATTTTGGGAGACTTTAACTCAAGAACAGCCGGTAAATTTGATTTTATCGATCATGATCAGCAGTTGATAGACTGTGAAGAGATCGACGCTCCCGAGATCTGTTCTATCCCGCGCGCTAACTGCGACAAGGGATCGAATCGATTTGGGGATTGTCTGCTTGAGCTATGCAAATCACTGAACGTGCAAATTTTGAACGGTAGAGTGGGTAAAGATCGTAATATTGGAAAATATACTTGTTATACACATAATGGAGAAAGTACAGTGGATTATTTGTCAACGAACTACCAGAATTTTGATTGTATATTTGATTTTGCCGTACATGATTTTAACATCTATTCAAATCACGCACCATTATCCTTTAGTTTAAAAATTAATTGTGCCAAAAGGAAAATAATTACATGTAAAGAGAAAATTACTCATAGATGGAATAATGACTATAAAGAAGATTTTTTAAATGATATTTCCACATCAATCAACAATTTCAATCTCAATTTAGAGAAAAAAATCTCTGATGAAAGCGATCCAGACATTTTAGTTGAATTGTTTACTAATTATTTAAATGATATCGGCAATAAATATTTTGAAAAACGTTGTAAACTCAATAAAAATGTTAATTTTATTGACAATAGTGAGTACCCAATGAAAGAATGGTTTGATGATATTTGTAAGCAGAAGAGAGTTACCTATGAAAAAGCATTGCAACAATATAATGCCTTAAAAAATGATATCACTGGGCAAAATTTTCTATTTGCAAAAAAAGACTATTAAAATCAATGTAAGATCGCAAAATGTAAATATACTCGAACATTTGCAAAAAATTTAGAAAAACTTAGAAATACAAAACCGAGAGAATTTTGGAAAAATTTTAGACAGAAAAGAAACAATACCAGTATTTCTGCTATAGGCATTTCAGAGTTTTACGAACATTTTGAAAATTTATCGTCCAACTTTGACATAACAGAAGATGAAGAATGCGAGGAATTTTTGAAAAACTTTGATTGTGAAAATCACGAATCGATTTATGAAGAATTAGACTTACCATTTTCAGTAAATGAATTAAGGCAATGCATTAAAAATCTTGGGAATAATAAAGCATGTTCCACAGACAATATCATCTATGAATATTTTAAGGAAAGTATTGACCATCTTGAAAAACCCCTTTTAAAATTGTTTAATTATATTCTTATTAAAAAATCATTTCCAAAATCCTGGTCGAAAGGCGTTATTACACCAATTTATAAAAAGGGTGACCAGTCCGACCCAGCCAATTATCGAGGCATAACACTGACTAGTTGTTTTTCTAAGCTTTTTACATCATTGGTAAATGAACGTCTCAAGGCGTGGTCAATTAAGTACGATATTTTAAGTGACGCCCAATTTGGTTTCAAAACGAGTTATAGTACAATAGATGCGATTTTTATTTTAAATTCATTCATCCAGAAACAATTTATTGAAAAGAAAAAACTGTATTGTTGTTTTATCGATTTAGAAAAATGTTTTGATTCAATCTACAGAAACGGCTTATGGTTTAAACTAATCAAAAATAATATTTGTAGCAATCTTTTAAGTGTAATTCGTTCATTATACAACGAAGTTAAACTATGTGTTAAACACATGAATTCTGTTTCAGAGCTATACAACTGTGATGTTGGATTGTTACAAGGCGAGTCTCTGTCACCGATATTATTTTCTTTTTTCATCAATGACATTGAATTATTTCTACAGCAGCATACAAATGACTGTTTTACAATTGGTCAACTATCTATCTATTTATTATTGTTCGCCGACGATTCAATTTTAATCTCGGATAACCCGACAGGGTTACAAAATTTATTAAATGCATTCGAAAAGTATTGTGGCAAATGGAAATTGAAAGTAAATGTTCAGAAAACCAAAATTATCATTTTTCAACAAGGCCGAAACGTAGATAATATAACATTTTCGTATTCTGGAAACAACATAGAAATTGTTTCTAATTTCAACTATTTGGGTGTAGTTTTTAGCAGTAATGGGAAATTTAATAACGGTATAAAAACTCTAACAGGAAAGGCATCCCGGTCAATGAGTGAATTATTATATATTACAAAAAGCAAAGATATTCCATTAAAATTAATGCTTGATTTATTTGACTCTTATGTGGCATCAATCTTGTGCTATTCTTGTGAGGTCTGGGGCTTTACAACCAGCGAAACGATCGAAAGAATACATAGAAAATTCCTTAAGAGAATATTAAATGTTAAGTCATCGACAAGTAATTCAGCAATTTATGGAGAATTAGGACGATTTCCTCTTCACATAAATATGAAAGTAAGAATAATCAAATATTTTATCAAACTATTTACAGATAAAAGCTCAAACTGTATTCTCCAAACTGTTTTAACAGAAATGAATCTACTAAACAATTCTAATTCATGGACGTTTAAAGTGAAGAATTTATTACAAAGTATTGGTTTTTATGATGTTTGGTTATTTCCTGCATCTGTCAATATCAAATTTTTCCTACCTATATTCCACAATAGACTGAGGGATTTATACATAAATGATTGGTTTCGAGATATCAATATCCGCCCATCTTTAAGTATTTTTAGGAATCTAAAAGATTCTTTTACTATTTCGACCCATTTAGAAAAAATGAGAATTAGTAAGTATAGAAATGCCGTGACAAATATTATGATTATCTGCTCACCAACTATTGATTGAAACAGGACGTCATAGAAATATCCCTAGAAACCAAAGAATTTGTGAACTTTGTGACAAAAACGAACTAGAGGATGAATTCCATTTTTTACTTGTTTGTCCGGCATATACAGAATTAAGAAATACATATTTGAAGAAATATTATTTTACTCGGCCAAATATGATTAAAATGGTAGAATTATTAAAATCTGAAAATATCAAAAACATGAACGGTATTGGAATATTTTATACAAAGGCGATGGAAAAAAGAAAGTTTGAATTAAATAACGTTTCAAACTGATTTTCAAACTAGCAATAAAACTAAACATTTTATACAAATTCATTTTTGTTAAGACCTTTCATTGTTCAGTATTTCCGCATTTCAGAATAAGTATCATTTGTAAATATTATGTCCATACTCATGTATGTTATGTATTATGTATGTATGTCGACGATGAACCTATGTGTTCAAGTCGTATTCTGAATAAAATTCTGTTCTGTTCTGTTCTGATGTTGTTGGCATGACTAACTTAAACCTTGGTTATATCTCTATTGTTATTGAAGATATCTTCATGAAACTTGGCATGTGTCTTCACCATCACAAGAGCTTCCAACACTATCAAGGAGATAACTCTTTAAGTACTTTCTTTTAAGAGTTATGCCCCTTGATTTTAGTTAGAATGTTTTCATTATCCAGCACCTGCAGCTGGACGTTGCTTCTGTAGGTGGTGTTCTTATTGATAATTTCAGTGAAAAGGTGGGGAGTTTATCAAATTATAATCTACGGTTATTACTTGATAATCCATGAAAAAGAATTAAAGAAATTTTGAAATTTAATGTAAAACTTATCTTTCTTATCTCTTACTTCTAAATATTTTTCATGTGAATTTCATACTGGTCTTAAATAAATAACCTATGAGATAATAAAATTATAGTCTTGTCTAGATTGGAAGCATGGTTGTTTTTTTTTGTATTTGGGTTAAAAAAGTAAGAATTAATTTACTAAACACTTATAACAACCAATGATTTGCTGATTTAGTTAGAGGATATGAATGAGTGGTCACTGAATACCAAATTTATTAAACGAGTCTTCTTTAATGCTTTATGGTGGTTTATCGAGAGATAACGGTGATTATCACTTGATAATCTCACTGCAAAAGCAAGGAAATTATCAAAAACTTATACTTTGCTTTTGTCCATTTCATCCTATCTGATGTCATCTATGCAGGGCAAAATAAGTGACATCACAATAAACGTTGCATAGCAATCACATGCAAAATGACGCTCCTTACAAAAATATATCCTAAATATTTCACATTTTGTCTTATTTTTGCATTATAGGAATAGAATAATTGTTTGTTTTCGAGTAAAATTGATTAATATTTTATTTTGTGAACAACAATAGCTATATTTTCACTTGTGGCTCTGCTTCTTGTGAAAATATAGCTTTTGTTGTTCACTCAATGAAATATAAATCGATCTAACTCTGAAACAGACGATTATCCTCTATATCTATAAAAAGATAAAGACGAGCCTATGCAGAGTTTTTATCTGTTTAAAATGATGACTTAAATTAATTCGGTATTTTATAAGAACAAATTTGATATTCTATCTATAGTATCACCTAAATTTTTGCTACAAATGATGAGATTCCAGAAATGTATGGATTCAAGTTATTCCAAAAAAAAAAAAATGCCGTTTGCTAATCTATGTCATCAAATGCATTATGGCATCAATTCCACAACGAAAATATAATGTTGCTTACTGTTTTTAGCTTATTTGCATAGTTATTCCACTAGGGTAATAACACCTGCGTAATTTCCAAATATTCAATGGGGTTATTTCAATCCTGCAATGTAGGTCATGTTATATCAAAGTATGTTTGCATTTAAAATGTAATTTTTCTGTCCATTATTCAGGAAAAGATTTACAAGTAAACAGGCTTTGGACCATAGGTGGCTGGCTGAAGATGCAGCCCGACTCAAAACACGTAAAATAAATACGAAGAATCTTAAACGATTTATGGCTCGTAGAAAATGGCAGGTAGGTAGCATGACATGAAGTAACTTCTTGTGAAACTTCCTAACTACAGCTTTATGCAAGGAGGACATGTAGACAGCACATAAAAATATGTTTTATTTGAAATTCAAGCTTCCTCAGGGGTTGACACTAACACCAGAACTTGGGCCTGAGACCTATGGTTTCTAGAGAGGACTGGTATAAGTTGTAATTCCACATGTCCTTCAGGCCTGTAGATGATGGGCATATCATTTTTTAATCAATCCCTGTTTTGAAAAAACTCCATTCCAATACACAATTTTTCCCATACAATTTGAAAACTAATATGAAAAGAAGAAAATGCTTGCCACAAGCAATTTCATCTTTTCCCACACTGTTTTCCATAAATTCTAACCCTTAATTTGTTCAAAAATAATAAATTTTCATGGAGGACCTGTTGTTATTTTTGAGGACCTGTAAGAAATAGAGCTAACAGGTCCTTGAGACTTGTGGCAAAAAGCAGTTAGTGTCAAACCCTGTTCCTTGAGGGAAAAAAAGAAGGAGAAATATTTTTGACAAGTATGTCCTCCTTTCCCTGGTGTTTTTTGTGCAATAAATTGTGTCATTGTCTGGTAAATGTTTCAGAATCAAGCTGTGAAGGATTAAAACTGAAACAAGGCTACAGCTAGAGGCGGTATTTTGGATTTAACATAAAAGTATTTTAAAGATAATAGAACAAAATCTCATGTTGTTGGTACTTATTGGAATCGTCTCGTTGAGACGCTTCAAATGAGTACCCACAACATAGGGTTTCATTTAGAAATAAAGAATTTATATTGGCTTTACCCCCTCTTTTCTGTACCACTGTGAAATAGAAAGATTTTTAGATAAACTCGAAGTAATTCTTTCTGATTTTCAAACACATTTAACCGTAATAGTAATTTGTATGCTTCCATTTTATAACTATAGAACTATTAGCAAACGAAAATTCATGAAATTTTTAATGCATTAGATTTCTTAGGTAAAACACTGTGCATACTTTATTTTCTGTTTGTTCATCGCATATGATAAGTTAATGTTATTCTAATATTTTTCAAAAATGTTCTCACTTGAAAATAAATATAATATTTTTTGGTTGGCCGTAATTAGCAAAGTTTTTACAAATAGTTGAAGTCAAACATTGAGACTTTACCAAATAAAACTTGGAAACATATATTTACTTTTTTGAGCTTATAAAACGCACAGGTAAGAATGGTTAAGGGCACATAATGGTTTATTTCCTCTAATAGCTCTTATCAGAGACTGTGATTTAGAGATAGTACAAATTTTACAGGAAATTTGAAATTAACCAAGTTCGAATTTCTTTGATTAATAATTATTGCCCCATGATTTTGGTGAGCAGAAGAAAAAAGTGTCATTATAATGGCATCCAGGTGCCTACTGGTTGTGTCATTACATTGTTTAGGCGTTTATATTTAAGCACTTGAAATTGACAACTCTGTTAAAATGTTGGAATATTTGATTAAACAGATTTTGAAAGAACATCCTAAGAAACTGCAAATTTGGCCAGTTTCAAAAGAGTGTTTACTTGGATGGTTGAGTGCAAATCAGTTGTAACTTCCTATAAACCTATAGGCAGTTACAACTGTTTCTCACTGAGCCTTTGATTAGGACTTTGGAGATTCATTTGTTAGTATTATGTTTTTAGCTCACCTGAGCACGAAGTGCTCAAGGTGAGCTTTTATGGTAAGGTGGAAGTCCGTCGTGTGTCGTCCGTCGTCCGTCTTGTGTCGTCAACATTTACCTTGTATGCACTCTAGAGGCCAAATTTTTTGCCTGATCAACCTGAAATTTGGTCAGAATGATTGGCTTGATAAAATCTCAGACGAGTTCGAAATTGGGTCAAGTAGGGTCAAGAACTAGGTCACAGGGTCAAATCTTAGAAAAACCTTGTATGCACTCTAGAGGCCACATTTTTTGCCTGATCAACCTGAAATTTGGTCAGAATGATTGGCTTGATAAAATCTCGGACGAGTTCGAAATTGGGTCAAGTGGGGTCAAAAACTAGGTCACAGGGTCAAATCTTAGAAAAACCTTGTATGCACTCTAGAGGCCACATTTTGTGCCCAATCAACCTGAAATTTGGTCAGAATGAATGTCTTGATAAAATCTCGAATGAGTTCAAAATTTGGTCAAGTGGGGTCAAGAACTAGGTCACAGGGTCAAATCTTAGAAAAACCTTGTATGCACTCTAGAGGCCAAATTTTTTGCCCAATCAACCGGAAATTTGGTCCGAATGATTGTCTTGATAAAATCTCAAATGAGTTCGAAATTTGGTCAAGTGGGGTCAAAAACTAGGTCACAGGGTCAAATCTTAGAAAAACCTTGTATGCACTCTAGAGGCCATATTTTTAGCCCAATCAACCTGAAAATTGGTCAAAATGATTATCTTGATAAAATCTCGGACAAGTTCGAAAAAAGGGTCAAGTGGGGTCAAAAACTAGGTCACGAGATCAAATCTTAGAAAAACCTTGTGGACACTCTAGAGGCCATATTTATAGCCCAATCAACCTGAAAATTGGTCAGAATGATTATCTTGATAAAATCTCGGACAAGTTCGAAATTTGGTCAAGTGGGGTCCAAAACTAGGTCACGGGGTCAAATCTTAGAAAAACCTTGTGGACACTCTAGAGGCCATATTTTTTGCCCTATCAACCTGAAAATTGGTCAGAATGATTATCTTGATAAAATCTCGAACAAGTTTGAAATTGGGTCAAGTGGGGTCAAAAACTAGGTCATGGGGTCAAATCTTAGAAAAAACTTGTAGACACTCTAGAGGCCATATTTATAGCCCAATCAACCTGAAAATTGGTTAGAATGATTATCTTGATGAAATCTCGGACAAGTTCGAAATTGGGTCAAGTGGGGTCAAAAACTAGGTCACAGAGTCAAATCTTAGAAAAACCTTGTGGACACTCTAGAGGCCATATTTATAGCCCAATCAACCTGAAAATTGGTCAGAATGATTAACTTGATGAAATCTCGGACAAGTTTGAAATTGGGTCAAGTGGGGTCAAAAACTAGGTCATGGAGTCAAATCTTAGAAAAACCTTTTAAGATTGTTAATTCAGGTGAGCGATTAAGGGCCACTATGGCCCTCTTGTCTAAACTTGTCCAAAAAAATCTCATGAATATCCATACTGATAAGTATTTGAGTTGAACACTACATCATATTATCTCTAGCTTCTCCAGAGCTTGTCCAAAATGCTAGAATCCTTAGAATCAAGGCTAGATTAGAGCATTCTTAAAGTTCTGACCTACAAACATTTGGCTACATTTAGTAATAGTACCCCACTTTGCAAATGTGCTCAACTTCTCAAGCGTATTCAATGGGGGCCTGTTTTACTAAACATCATATGATCATTTTTTGCGTAAATCAAAAATCAAAGTTGATTCTACAGTAGTAACTGAATATGGAATTCTGCTATGCATCATCTCATTGTAATTGTCTTCTAAAGGTGATTCCAATGAGATGTGGCAAGGCAGAATCTAACAATGAATGAAAACATCAGGAGTGATTTTGACTTACGAGTATTTTTTCGTAAGAAGTTTAATAAAACAGCTCCCAGGAATGCAGGAGTGTATCCAGTATGAAAAATATTTCCCAGCTACTTTTTCATAATTCAGTTATTAAAGATTTGACCTATTGCTTTTGGAGAAACTTTATTTATGATATCATTTTAAGGAATTGCAATTTGAACATGGTTATTAGAAAATGGAAAGTCAACAAAAATGACAACTAAGGTAAAAGAGCATTTTAGATGTGAATAGTTACAATTTGAATTAAGTTTTTTGTAAAAAACAAAATATGTAAGCTCATTTTGAAAGAATTCTATTTTTTCTAAAATATAAAATGTAGAATATTTGAAATTATTTCACTACTAAATGAAGTTTAAGAACCTTATAAGCACCCTGGGCAAAAATCATCCAACCATAAGTAACATAAATCTACTAATTGACCACATCTCATTTTGAATCGTACATTCATCATAATTCCTTTGTCAAATAGCATGCCTTTTGGGATATCACTCATATATGCACCTTTCTAAGATAGATACTGATAATGAATAGGGGAAATTGCAGTCAATATTTTTTTTCACGTCATGGCCAAAAATCACTTCTTCCAGTAATTTGTAGACTGCAGATAAATACAATTTTAAGGATTATTTTTACCCTTTTAGAACTTTTAGTCTGTTTTGTCTTCCAATAGAATAGATTATCCCTTATTATAGTTAACTTTTACTCTATTACCATATCTCCAGTAATGGATGAAGTTCGATAAGAAAGATGAAAAATGATTTAGACAAGAAAATAAGAACAATCCACAAACTCAGAAAAAAAAAATGGAAATGAGATTTGCATAAGAAGAGGTCAAACAGTGGTCATTATGATTTGGAAATATATAGAGGATATTGAATGAGTGATCACTGAATACCGAATTTATTAGACAAGTCATCTATAAACAGATAAAAACAAGGCTGCACCGAGTATTTATGTGTTTTAGATGACGAGTTAAATAAATTTAATATTTTATGAGCACAATTTGATATTCTATTTATAACGTGACCTTATTTTTTGCTAAAAATTGTCAAAATCCTTGAAATCCATCATTTAAACTTTTCTGCCAAACTTATAACGCCATTTTAAACTGATGTCACAATATATACATTATCATGTCATTTTCGCGGTAACAAGATGGCGTTGCTATCAGCTTTGAGCTTGTTTGCATAGTTGTTCCACTGGTGAAATAACACCCGTGTAATATCAAAAATATTCAACGGGGTTATTTCTCTCCCTTGACGTTTGTCATATTATATAATAAATTATTAAGTAGAGTGAATTAAAAACGTTTACCTGTCAACAGCTAAACATTTTTAAATACTACCTGTCAGCCTGCTCAGTCTAATCTTGATTGATGCGCATTACTTTTTAAGCTATCAGAACGGTGCCATTTGAAGTGATGGGCCTCACTAAATTTTGATTAATCATCTTAATCATTAATTGAATTTTTTTAAGACTAAGAATAAAATATCAGTCTATTATCTGATATTTGAAGAATGTACATAGGTTTTACTAGGTGAACTTATATCAGGCATAAAATCCCTGTTCATGTAGAAGCATGTTCTTTTGAAATACAATGTACATATTATTTAAGAGCTCAGGGTTTAACATGACAAAGTAAACTAGAGATTTAACAGTAGACACTGGAGACCTGAGAAAATTCTTCATTATATCCAAAATCTTTTTTTTTTTTCAAAAACAGATGGTGGGCCGTGTAACCAACTTTGTTATAAATGATCAATCCCCCTAATTGAAAAAGGAAATATTCCAAATTTGACATAAAACAGTTAAGATTTTAAAATTTGTTTTAGCGTGTTGTCAGCCTGAAAGGATTTGGTCATCTGATTTCAATTTTCATATTGTTAAAACCTCTGACATAGATAAACGGAGCAAATAGAGCTATCAGTGGGATCCTGTTTATTACAAAAAGTGAAAAATAGTAAATATAAAGAAAGATAATTGATCACGCCGATTTGGTTCTAAAATGGAGAAATAATTGTTAGAAATAATTTTCTGATTGTAAACACCTCTAGAAATGTCAAAATATGCATTAATTTGTGTCCCATTTGTAAAACTTAATGCCAAAAACTTCAATAGAGAAATTACGATACACATCTAAATAGAGATAGAGTACTGATCTGTATACACACAGAAAGTAAACTTCAAGCTTTATCATTTTGCAGAGTGTTTTATTTGTTTCTTAGATCTAAAGGATAGCAATTACAAGAGCAGAGAGTCTTTTTCACTGTGTTTTTGGGGTATAAAGTGCAGTTGCCTTAGCACAAAGCTTAAACATAATGCTCTGGATGTTATTTGCTATGTGCTACGGCAATTGCACTTTTATACACCAATAAAGGCAGTGAGAATTACACTCATCCCTATACAAAAGCTTTGACAAAATATAATTGCTTTTAACAGGATTCCACTGTATAACACCTTGAACCTGTGGTTGAATGTGGTTTGCTATGCTATATGCTACTCGGTGATGGCTAGTATTATTTATGCTTATATCTTTTTCCACCCATAGAAAACCGGAAACGCTATCAGAGCTTTGGGTAGAATGACCTCCCTACAGAAATTTACTCGTCCTATTAACACATCATCCGCTAATAACAGCGTGGCAGCTGGTTCCTCTGTCTCTAGTAGTACTAGTACCTTGACAATGGGATCGCAGGGAACCATTGTGGAAGAAAAACCTTTGTCTTTCAAGGTCAGTGACACAGAAGATGTTTCAACAAATATTGATGGAAATGAAGGTGAAGTTTCCAACAGCATTCAAGATGATAAACACTCTAGAGATATCAATTCTAATGTTTCTACCAAAAATCGAGTGAATCAAAACACTAAGTTTGGTGAATCAAATGTATGTTCAAATGAAATTGTCAAGTCATCATCAAATCGTTCAAATGACAGTGGCGTTTCATCAGAAAATTCTCGAGATTTAAATGATGTAATATCAAGAAAAAATCTTGATTATGAAAGTAAAAATTACAAATGTCCAGAATTTACAAAAGAAATGATTGACTCAAAAGCATTTCCTGGTGATATTGTAAGATTTGATGTAGCTTACCGTGATAAAAACGGCAATATTGACGTAACATGGTACTACGAAGATGAGATTATTCGTGAAGGGCCGAGACATTACATCCAGGAAACTGTCGAAGGAAGTTGTTCACTGATTATTAAAGATATTTGTGAAGATGATGATGGTGACTATTCGTGTAAAATCCAAAATGAGTTCGGGGAAGATATGTGCTCAGCAGAACTTATTGTTTATGGTGCAATATAACTTATTATTTTTCAGTCAAAATTTGAAGATGAAATTAGACCTGATTTAAGTATTTGGCTCCAAAAATTTTGTTAAGTACAGCTATAATTAAAGTATTGTGGTCACCAAACATAAATGTTTGTCATAAAATATCTTTCAAATTCGAATGAATAGAAAAGCAAAAAAGTATTTAAAAAAACATATTTGTCTTTCACATATTTATGCCCCTACGCCCATTAGATAAGTATATTGTTTTACTATTTATTATCTGTCTATCTGTCTGTTGTTCTGTAAGACTGTTCGTCTGAAAACTGAACAAAAAAAATTAACATGACATTTACTTTGAACCTAATCTTGATACAGTGCTCCTATTTTGCATTTGATAGATTTTGTCTATACCCATTTGCAGATACAAAGGTCATGTGACAAGGTCAAGGTCAGTTATCGAGGTCAAACTTATTTAAAATTACTGATTCGGGGCATTTGTGTTTTATGAACACATCTTGTTTATTTCCTGCAATGTTTTCTGTCATTTGTCATAAAACTTTCTTATTTGTTTCTTGTTGCCTCTTTTAAATGAATTAATTCTGAATATGTTCTTTGGCAGTTGTATATTGTGAAATATAATCCTGCACAGTATCCCTTCATTTGAAAATCGGGGGATCACATCTTAACTTTTGTAAATGCCTATAAATATATAGACACAATAGTTTCTTGCCGACTCTTCTAAATACATGTTTGTTAATACAAGAGTATTTAAATGGATTTTCAATTTAATGTGTACATGTACTTGGATATTTAAAAAATAACCAAGCTTTTATTCCTTTTACAAGCAGAATTGAAGTTATGTAGGATTTATGATGAGCTTTTATTTGGGATAAGCTGATCATGGACGAAGCTAGAATAGAATTGTTAGTATGTGAGCCTTTGCAAGCATGGTGACATTTCTCTTCTAGACAAGATTAAGATTAGTTTATCTCAAACAATATCGAATATAAGATATACGAGCTATACATGGTCCTGGAGCATTTATTTAGAATGCTATTACTGATTTATAAAATTATTGAAATTGATGTATTTTAGGCCAATCTCCTTTCAATTTGAGGTGAGTTTCCTCTAAATAATCATATAAATGATTATTCAGAGGAAATTCATCTCAAATTAGAGAACAATTCCCAAAATGTTGTTAAAATAAAGGCACTTTAAGTTGGTTTTCTTAGTAAAAAATGTAGGGGTGCTACTATTAGGGCAGGAGCTATTATTTGAGGAATTACGGTACTTTTGTATGGTAAAACCCATTTTTTGGAAAGCTGAGATGCTAAAAATACAGTGATTACTTGTGTTGATGACATTGTGATGATGTCATTTAGAATATTATCTCGAACAAGTCATGTGTAAGAGAAGAATTTCTATGATGGCTATTTGCTATGGAAGACAAGAATATCTGTGTTAGAAATTGCATATTATAAAGATAATGATGTGATCAAAATGTACTTGGAGATCCATTTTCATCTTAAAAGGCAAAAATATGGTGCCTTCAGTGAGTTTGTTAAATTTGTATAATTTTGATAATTTATAATCGGTTATGTCCAATATTTAATGTGTTTCTTTGTCCTTTGTGCATGAATTGATAACTTTACTTTATTCAATATATTTGTACATGTATTTAATGAATGATACATACTCTTTTCTAATGAAATAATTGTTACAAATATGAATGGATATTTCTTTATTGTGATTGCGTAATTAAGGTAGTGGACCCACAATAGTTCTGTATCATTTCAGATCTATCACAATGTTAATTGAGCTTACCTAATGAAATAATTAGGACACCTAGGTCAACTGCCTTTAAGTTCATGACATCCAAAACGTTACACAACTATGACGGTTTCACTACCTTAAAATGCTTAAGGCCAACTTATCCTTTGGACATGTATAATCAGTCTCCTACTGAACACAGCAATTTCCCTCTTTATAAAGCTTTGGCAGATAGTATACACTAAGATCAGACTGCACCGATACTCTTAGTTACACAGTCTGATTTATACTTTAACGTTTAAAACCTTTTCTTTAAAGCTTTTCAGTAAATTATCGAGAAATAATAATGGAAGATTATCATTCGAAAAACTCACTACCTAGCCAGTGAAAATATCACAAACTGATATCCTGCTTTAGTTCATCTCTTCCTATCTCACTTTATTTAAGCAGAGTCCAATAAGTGACATCATCATGAATGTTACATAGCATTGCATATGATGTATGTTCTGGGGTCATTATAGGCATATGTTAACTCTTGTCATGCTGAACCCAGAATATTACTGCTTTGGCAGGAGCTATAGACCAACATAAGCCTGCACATAAGTGCAGTCTGATGTTAGTCTACACCACCTGTTTCTCACTTTCAAACCTGAATTGTCGATAGATTTAGTTTTTCAAATAAAAAATTGACCTACAGTTGATACTTTCAGTGCTTTTTGCCCTTTGATTTGATGAAAATTTTCAGCCAAAATTTATTCAGCATGACAAGGGTTAAGAAACAAAACACAGGCGTTTACAGGAGAAACCGTGGATAATCAGTGAATACACATACTCTTAACACCCTACTTTTTCTACTTAGCTAATCCTCCGTCAGGGCCTATATTCTTTTAAGCTCACTAAGCACATTTATCTCCTCTTCAACAATTAGGCAAATGTGAATGAAATTTTTCCAGAAAGTAACTTAGATGAGATCCACTGGGCCAATAAAATTCAGGTGAGTGGTATAGAACCATTTTTGCCCTCTTGTTCAGTATCTGCGTCTAACATTAATATAGAGCAAAAATAAAAAGGTTGATCATTGAGGAATAAAACCAAATTTTCATCAGAATATACAGATATTTACGGAATCATCTAAAATAAAATCACTATACAGAAAAGCAATGGGTTGTAACTTTGATAGATCCGTGGATGGATCTTTCAGTTTCCTTTGTTTTTAGCTCCACTGGCTGAAAGCCACTGGGGCTTTTGTCATGGTGTTGTGTCCGTCCTGCGTGCGTCCGTCTGTGCGTCCAGTCGTAAACTTTTTCTTTAAAAATCTTTTCAGAAACTACTGGATGAATTTCAACCAAACTTCACAGGAATGATCCTTGGGTGACCCTCTTTCAAAGTTGTCACAGAAATTTTGATCCAATGAAAAACATGGATTTGATTTGTGTGGCTAATTTCCAAATATGGTAAAAAGTGTCTTTTTTCAGGTTCTAATAGATGGATACAAATTAAATTTTACTTGAATAATCCTTGGGTGACCCTTTATCAGTCTACCAAAAATTATTTTGATCGGATGAAAAATATGTATTTTATGGGCGGAGGTCATTTCTCTATATGTTATATAGTGGAAACTTTGAAACACATTTTCTTAGAATGTAAGTGATGGATATCAATCAAATTTCATTGATATGATCCCTTGGTGACTCATTATCATGCAGACAAAAATTATTGTCAGTGGATGAAAAATTGTATTTTATGGGTGGAGGTCATTTCTCTTTATGTTATATAATGGAAACTTTGAAAATCATTTCAACATCAGTAGAATCCAATATATCTAAAAATCTAGTCAAAACTTAGATTTGCTATTTCAAGAATTTCAAGCCTGTGGAGCGACTTAAGCCATTCATGGCTTTCTTGTTTAGCTCACCTGAGCACAAGTGCTCAAGGTAAGCTATTGTGATCGTCCAATGTCCGTCTTGGGATGTACATTGTCTGTCGTCCATTTCTTTTAACATCTTCTCCTCATAAACCAGTGGACTAATCTTGATGAAACTTGGCAGGGATGTTCTTTGGGTCAAGCTCTACCAAAGTTGTTCAAATAAATGAAATCCATCCTTAACTTTCCATTTACCCTTAACAAAAAGGGTGAAAATATGAAAATCTTAAAAAAGCTTCTTCTCTAAAACCAGAAGGCAGACAGCTTTCATATTTTGTATGTAGCATCACCTAGTGGGCCTTTACCAACTTTGTTCATATTAAGACCCTAGGGTCATATTTGGGCGTTGCCCGGGGGCATCCCTTTCAGCACTTCTGAGCATTAAGGGTAAAAAAATGAAAATCTTCAAAAATCTTTTTCTCTGAAATCAGAAAATGGCAGCTTTCATATTCGGTATGTAGTATCATCTAGTGAACCTTTACCAAGTTGTTCATATCAAGACCCTATTTGACATATTTGGGCTCCATCCGGGCGCAACCCTTTTTACATAGAATCAAAGAGCGAAAATCTTAAAAAATCTTCTTTTCCGAAAGCATAGGGCACATAGCTTTCATATTTGGTATGTAGCATCATCTAGTGGGCCCCTTCCAAGTTTGTTCATATCAAGACCCTGCGCTCCACCAGGGCGCATCCTTTTTAGCTCATCTGAGCGCTATTGGTGAAAATATGAAAATCTTCAAAAATCTTCTTCTCTGAAACCAGAAGGCAGACAGCTTTCATATTTAGTTTGTAGCATCATCTAATGGACCTCTACCAAGTTTGTTCATATCAACCCCCTGGGGTCATATTTGGGCTCCACCTGGGTGCATCCCGTTTTACATAGACAGGCCTCCTAGTGAAACCTTTAAAACCTTTAAAAACCTTTAATTTCAAAGCAAACCTTTAAAACCTTTACATTTCCCCAGAAAACCTTTAAAACGCCAAAATAGCCTGTAATTTTCACTCAAAACCTTTATATTTGCTCTGACTGGTTGCCGTGCTAGCTGAAAGCAAGTAACGGCATTTGTTCTGCATTTTTCCTTCTTTTATGTGTAGTTAAAAAATGCTGCTTTTGTTTCTTCCATCTTGAGTTTTTCAGAATGCAGTATATAACATAAAAAAATGACTTTGGTATGACTATGGGTTCAATAAAGAAATAAGAACCTTGACAAAAATAGCCTTTATTTGC
Source organism: Fragum whitleyi (assembly GCA_948146395.1). Classification (NCBI taxonomy): domain Eukaryota; kingdom Metazoa; phylum Mollusca; class Bivalvia; order Cardiida; family Cardiidae; genus Fragum; species Fragum whitleyi. The sequence continues at coordinate 25,137,520 of OX411558.1, forward strand.
TCTTTATTTTTTTCATATTTTACACTAAAAGGCCTTTATTTTCATACATTGGAGCCTTTATAAAAACCTTTATTTTCGTTTAGGCCTGCTAGGAGGTCTGCATAGAATCAAAGAGCGGAAAGGCATATCTGTCTTGCTCTTGGCTGCTAACATTCCATGGTATTGATCTTTTGTAGAAATTATCTCCTTTTAATTAATGTGATGTCCCAGGGGTCAAAGGGACGCAGGTGAGAGATCTAGGACCATCATGGTCCTCTTGTTGAATCGAACCTTCCACTTGACCCTGCGCGTCGGACTGTCAATCTAGAGGTCCCAGGTTCGATCCCCGACGGCGGCACTCATTCTTTCCGATTATTTGTCTCTCGCCAATTGGATGATAATCGTAGACCTACGTGAGACATGATTTGATGGTATTATCGGTGGGAGAAATGCCAGGAAACAATTGTTGGGTGCTCCAGCCGTCGCGATATAACTGACAACTTGTTGAGAGCGGCGTAAAACTCCATTCAAACTATCAAATCCTCTTGACCCTACAATCTTCATTTGAAAATTTCAATGTAATCTATAATATTTTGCGTAACGAGAATGTCATAGATGTTAACCATTTTAGGCCCATTTTGATAAGTTTTTCGGTGGATCAGTGAAAGGAACCTTCCATATGACACTACAATCAGCCTGTGAAAGTCTTAAGGAAATCCAATCATATTTTAGACTCTATTCTATCGTGTTAACTAGAGTATCTTGAGTGAAAATCCACATGGCTTCGTTTTCCGACGGATCAGCCCCCTTTCCGACGGATAAGCCCCTTTTTCGATATGAAGCTTCCTTATGACTTTTAAAGAAAATACGTGCACGTAACGGTTTGGTTACAGCAGCCCTGTGTACAGGATGTAAAAACGTTTCGCGACCGCTTTGAGATGATAGCCCGCTTTGCACGTGCACATACGTGCAAAGCGAGGTATCATTTCGAAAGCGCTTCGCTAACGTTTTCATCCTGAACGCAGGGCAGATGCGTTAAACCCTCAATACCTAGTACACGCACCCATTGAATATGGACAATTTTTCAAGGGCTTTCGTTTGCACTAGGTAGGTTGCAAAATTAAAAAAAAATCAGATAGCCATGCCGAATGATGTTCTTTATCAAACATGCATTTCCCGAGGCAGCAAGATATAATTCAAATTAGCAAGATTACATGTACACGGATTACTGTTATTATGCTCCCCGAAGGGAGAGCATATAGCCGCCGCTTTGTCTGTCCGTACGTCCGTAATTCCGTCCGTCCGTCCGTCCGTCCGTCCGTCCCCACCTATTTCTCCATAACACCTAGGCCAAATTGAATGAAACTTACCATGTGAACTCCCTATGATATAGTGATGATGCACCTGTGACGATTTTGGGATTTGAGGCCTCGTCACGGGAAAAGGGGACTTGGGGTAAAAAACAGTTTTCCCCAAATTTCTCCTAGTCAAACAGTCAGAATTTAGTGAAATTTCATATTTGTGTAGCAAATCAGATGCCCTTTACTATAAACAATTTGAAATTAACGTAAAAAAAATATATCATGGAAAAAGGGGGCTTAATGTTTGTTACCTTTGCGTAAGCGTGTAAATTACAGTTATTCTTTCATTTCTCCTAGTCTTATGCTCAGAATTTGATGAAATTTCACATTTGAGTAGCAAATCAGATGCTCTTTACCCTAAACTATTTGAAATTTGTGTCTTAAAATATGTCATGCAAAAAGGGGGTTTAATGTTTGTTACCTTTATGTTAGCTGTATAAGATAACAGCTTATTTGAGTCTTTGAAATCTGACCACAGAGCATATCTCCTAAAGTATAATAGCTATCAACTTGAAACTTTATGGGTGGATAGATCTCATGGAGGAGAAGTGCTATGCACAAGGTTTACAACTCTTGCTTTCATAATTTTGGAGTTACTGCCCTTTGTTATTTTTGATACTTAGATTATATCTGGAGCATATCTCCTAAAGTATAATAGCTATCAACTTGAACATTTATGGGTGGATAGATCTCATGGAGGAGAAGTGCAGTACACAAGAACTACAACTCTTACTTGCATAATTTTGCAGTTATTGCCCTTTGTTATTTTTGATACTTAGATTTTGTCTGGAGCATATCTCCTAAAGTATGATAGCTATCAACTTGAAACTTTATAGGTGGATAGATCTCATGGAGGAGAAGTGCAATACACCAGACCTTTAACTCTTGCTTTCATAATTTTGGAGTTACTGCCCTTTGTTATTTTTAATACATTTAATAGGAGGTAAATCTCTGACAGTACAAAAGAATCTTTAATCTATTAGGCTTCAGTTTACTATCAAGCTTTTGTGGCGGGGGATGTCCAACATGGCTCTTTTTTTGTGACAATGCCTTATTCGGGGAGCATAATCCGTCTCCGACGGCTCTTGTTTTGATGGTAATTGTGCCTGTTCATCATTTAAGAATCCTATACTGTCCTGATTCATTAAAAGTCTGTAATTTAACAGACATCAAATATCGAGCATTTCATTTAAATGACGGATTTCTACGATGTGGTCTCGTCCTTGATGTTTCTTTTATAGACACAAATACACCTGTTTAGAAATTATAACATGTCATAACGAGTTGAAATAATAAAGTTGTTGTAAATGACATGACTTTTTGGTAACTGATTTCTAAGAAAAAATAAACAAATTAGATAAAATATAATATTACTATACTGAGTTCCATAAGAAAGTGTGCACTTTCACTTTTTGTATTTTTCTTGATTTTTACAAAGTTGGAGGACATTTGTGGGGTAAATTTGATGTCATACTTTAGATAAGACCTATTTGAAATAAAAAGTCAAATCAGAGTTTGACAAAGCATCGCATACTGAATACGCGCATACAGAACTCATATCGTTAAGATTCGACCTCCTTATTGTTTGTTCTCTTGTAACAGCTATGTGCTTATGTTGCATTGTAGAGTTTAAGGAGACATCCCAAGCCATTTTCAAACAAAAGTTTTATTTTTCATGCAGACGTTACGTGGGCGTCAACGTTTGTAATTGCTACGTTCTTAGGCCAGTGACTTGTCGTAGAACAGTGCTATGGCGTTCTATGACATTTCAATTTGCTCATAATACGCCTGACTAAATGATGACCCCAATTTCTATTGGAACATGAATGCTTTATCAATTTTTCTGACGTCCTTAATTTGACAAGGTTCGATTTCGTTTACCCACGTAAATTATAAGTCAAATCACGTAGTTGCAAAATGCACAATTGCATTGAAGATGTGATTTTATTATTAGCTAAGCCACAGTGATTCAACTGAAAGCAATTTCGAACCAAATAGTCATTTAACGCGTGATGCATATGCAAAACATGTATAATCAAATGTTTCAAAATAGCAAAAAATGTTTTCAAATCACGTGATTTGTTTTATCAAATATCGTTTGCAAATAGTCTTTGGAAACGTGATGCGATATTACATGTCGGTAGGTTGAGTTATTTCCGAAATACTCGAAATTCAAAAGTGCACACTTTCTTTTGGAACTGAGTATATATATGTTACAAGAATTTGTTTGTAATAAGCGTTGCGAACCATATGCATGCGTCTAAGTATCACCCCTTTTACTTGATTTTTAGGAAGATTCACTATTTGTTTTGAAAATGCAGCAAATTTTATCAGAACAGATGAGATATATACTAATACTCATTTCCATAAGAGTGTCTGTGAGTAGGGACATGTAGTTAACTGATGCAGGCATTTTGCCTGTGTATGCTTGAGAATGTTTATAAGAATGGCAATCCGTAAGGACTCTATAATCTGTAAGTGTAAACCTTGTATCGACAATTGTTATCCGCCGTATATTTACAGAATGCCGAAAAATGCTCTTAATGGGCTTCATAATGCGCCAATGAAATAGGTATGGGCTACGAAAATTTGATCAACGTATGTTTTACCGAGACCCGCACCCATTTACTTATAAGGCTTCAGAAATACCTTTCTTCAGAAATATTTTCTTGAACCATAGTGTTGGCAAAGTAACCATGTTGACTCATATGGCTTTATTCAGGGTCAATATAATTGATTAAAAGTGAGGTAATTGGCTAGGACATTTAAACGGAATATTTCCGTTCTAAAGAGATCATTAATACCATTTGTGGCACAAGTAAGCAACATTGAAAACAAACATATTTTAAGAAATATATCATTTATTATTCTAATCTGTCGTATATTTGCATTATACAAACACCGCCCCCCAACACACACACAAACCCCACCCCAACACACATCCTTCTCTTACGGGCTTCATTTAGCACCAAAGCACCGGGTACAATTAAGAACATCGTAAAATTGAAAGATATTCCTAACAAAATCATTCACTCGGCGCTCAATTCATTCAATTTCAAAACATTTAACGGGAGGTAATGGATATTTTGAACGCAATTGGCGATTTCATGTTACCTCCCTTACAAGTCATTCAAAACACGCTCCTATCACTCATTCAATTTTATTTTGATATAATTCCACAATCATTCACTATGTCAATTTCACTATGTTTTTACTGTATGGGTTTTGAAAACTTGATTCATAAACTTTTGTACCATTTGTCATACAAGTCGACATCATAAAGAAGGCTTTTTTTTCAAAAATCGCGAGTTTGGATAACTCCTAAATCTGTCCATATGGGCTCATTTTAAAGCCAATCAAAAAGGATATCAGAAGTTAAAATTTGAAAAATAAAAATACATCAACACTAACCAATGCTAGGTATTGAACGTAATTTGAAAAGAAAAGTCAAAGGAATGTCATTTAAGGAAACACCGCAATCGGCTCATATGGGCTATTATGAGAGCCAAAAAAAATATAAAATGACCCTAGAGAACATGGACATGTAAGTATTTCAACGCCAACCTACACTGAATACCAAACAGGGCTTAAGAAATTATCTAGAAACAAACAAGGTTTTCTCCCTTAATTCTAACATAAAAAAACAAAATTGCTATTTAGGGCTCTGAGAGCCCATAAAATGGTGAAACAAGCTTTAAAAACATGGATTTTTGTAATTTTTTTTAAACCCCAATCCACGCTGTGGCTTAAGAAATCATCATGAAATAAACAAGTTTTTTTCCCTCAACCTTCTAATATAAATTCTTACACCAAAACTGCTATTTTGGGCTCTGTAAGAGCCCATAAACGGGTAAAATAAGCGTTTAAAACATGGTCTTATGTAATTTTTTTTAACTCCAATCCACGCTAAATACACAGCCAAACCAAAGAAATCATTTGAGGAGAAAAATACACATCTCATGAGCCCCCTTTTAGGAAAATACCTTATTTGCTCATATGGGCTCCTTTGAGAGCCCATAAAATAGGAGAATGGGCTCGGAAAATTTGGACCCGCATAATTTGCGATTACATGGCCCCTAAACAATCAATTAAACCCAAAAAATCAATTTCAGCACGAAAATCCTACGGAAGCCCTTTTCCGTACATAAGGAACCGCACTATTATATTTTCGTGCTATAAATCGATCTTACACTGAAACATATATCTTACTCGAAAAACAAACGGTTATATTCTTTATCTATAAACAAAATATGAATGACTTAGACACATTTCTTAGGTATCAGAAAGTTTGAGATGAGCGAAAGCGCGGTAAAAATTTTTGATAATTTCACTGGTTAGACAGCAAGTTTATCAAATAATAATCTGCCGTTATTTCTTGGTTATCCACCGAAAAGTATTTAAAAGTTTAAATAGCAATAAGCGATACACTTCATTAGATAGACCAAGTCCAGCGGAGCTGTTGTGGTGGTCTGGTGTCCGCCATGTATCCATGTGTCCGCCCGTTCTTACATTTTTTTTAAAAAAAAAAGATATCATCTCTGAAACTGCCGGACAGAATTCAACCAATTTCTCAAGAATGACATATGGGACATGCTCTTTCAGAATTCTGATTTAAATTCTGTTCAGGCTGATGAGATCATAGGCATTTGGATTCAGGATTTGATTAGAGCTTACATATATCAAAGGCACTTGGATGCGGGATCAATAACAACTTACCAATATCACTAGTCTATAATAAATGATACTCAAGGTAGTGAAGTCGCCATGTCAAAGAGAACGGATGTTTTCACAAGCATCTTTGGCTTCCGTCACAGGACGTGTTTACTCTTGTGAATCGAGTACCAAATTGCTTGTAAAAATATCCGTTTCCTTAGAAAATGGTGACTGTATATTCATTAAAGTAAGTTGAAAAATCCTGAATCCAAATGCCTATGACATATACAATGTATCACTACAATAAATATACACAAGGTAGTGCAGTCACCATTTTCGAAAGGAACGGGTGTGTTTACAAGCCATTTTGTACGCCATTCTCACGAGCCCTGTGATGGAAACCAAAAAGTCTTGTAAAAACATCCATTCTCCAAACATGGCGGCTGCACTACCTTGTGTATTATTTGTTATAGACTAGTGATTTTGGTTAGTTATCAAATTCCGCATGCAAGTGCCTATGGATGAGATTGGCCTGTTGAGTCGCCCCAAAACTGGCCCATATTGTGAAGTAAAACAAGAGTTTCTTCTCTAATGCTACCCATCAGAATTCATCCTACTTTACAAATACGATGGTTAGATATCTAAATTATATGTTGATCGGGCTGATGAAATAGTATTTAAAGATTGATGCGTCACGATAAAAGGTCTAATTATTACAGTGAAATATGGAAAATTCTACTTCTCTGAATCCACTGATCAGAGTTAAACTCAAGTTTACAGGAACCAAGCTTCAGATTTCTTCCTTAAATTCTAATTGGCCAAGTGAAATGGGGACCTGTTTCACTAAACATCTTCCGATCATTTTTTGCGTAAGTCAAAAATTTAAGCTGCTTCTTCAGAAGCAACTAAAAATGGATATCCGCCATGCATCATCTCATTTAAATCGTCTTCCAATGAGAGATCACAAATGATTGCTTTATGCCAGCAATATTTGAAAATTTGTAAGGTAGGGCCGTATCAATTATGATTTTCAGAAGACTTTGTGTGTCCATTTTACGTTAGCGTCGTGCCGTAATCGCACTTTAAATTCCAGTTCAGTCCTTAACGGCATGTCTGCTTAGGGTTAAAAACGCGAAAAGACCTTTCGTGCATAATCCACATTCACATTGACATCCTTATCTTTGTGGTTTTACGAAAGGAATGGAAAAGGATGTCAGTGACGTCATTTTTGGCAAATAAGGCCACTTTTTTGTGCCGACTTTGTATCAAATGTACTTTAACGCTTAATTGGTGAGTTGTAAGACCCATTGATTCATTTAAATTAACTTTCAAACTTTTCTGTCTTCTGTTTCATTTCAAAATAAAATATCGTGCTTACAGTTGGGCAATAGAGAAATTTCGATTTCGAAGGTTATGTCTAAAATTGTCGCCGTAACTTGAATACAAGATAATGTTTCAAAATGACTAAATGTTGAATTTAAGGTACTTTGTTTTGGTTACGTAATAACTACTTTTAGTCAGTGTCTGTGTACTTATTTTCCCATCTAAATTTTGTTATTTAGGTATTGCGTTTCTAAAGTCGCTCAGTGTATAATGAAATATAAGAAAAATCATCTTCTCTGACACTTCTGATTAGAAAACAACAAAACTTCACAGGAATGATGCTTTCGACATGCTCTATCATCCTCTTCATAAGAATATGGTTTGGCTTATAACATGGGATCTACGGGTTGTCACATCGACGTAAATTGGTCCCATATTTAAATCTGATATGGGCTCATAACATAGGCTCTCGACTCCCTGAAAAATGGACCCATGTGATAACATTTTAAACTAATCTTCATTTCATTTTGTAAATGATTCAAATTTTGAACACATACTTATATCAGGAAGAGCTTTTAAATAAATTGGAAACGTGCACTTCACTCATTCAAAACTTATGATTAATGATTTTATTTTTTTTAGTTCTGGGTTTCACTTGATAATCTTTCTTTTCGAGCAGCTTTTCTAACTTTATCCTCTTACTAATCCATTTAATTTTTCCAAATTCACGAATTATAGTATATTATTGCCACCCAGAAATCAAAATACTTCTCCATAGGTCAGGCACGCTCAATAGAGTTAATCATAAGTTAATCAAATGCAAAAAATAAAAAAAGACAAAAATAGGTATGATGAATTTGAGCATTAGAATACCATTTTAATTATGTGCAAAAATAAACTTGATATCGCTTATAACGAAGAGTTTTCTTGTGGTTTGAAATACACTATTTAACTATAAAATTTTACTGGACTGAAATGAGATGCCCCCTCTTTTGTATAAGGGGCGGAGTCTAGGGATTTCGCGCATGCGTAGACCTTTCGTGAAATAGGTCTTTTTGTAACCGAATTCATATTACCAGTCTTCTAGCTAATAGATCAAGTTATACAGTATCAATTAACAAAATTGTACAACAGAAGCAAAACACCGGGATTAAGGTGGTGGTCCCGTGCTAGTTTTGCAGAGTTTCATGAGATTTAACAATGTTAGCACAATTGTTTGCGTTGTAAAAGACCATGAGTTCAGATATATGGTGCAACTATTACGGGTCGACTACCTTAACAGTTACTTTTTACCTCTCCAATCTCTTTCTAACACTTCTTTTTCATCCATGCAATTGTCTTCCTCCCCTCTTACCCTCTTTCACACTCCACTCTCCCTCTCTTTCACACTCCACTCTCCCACTCCACTCTCCCCCTTTCTTTCACACTCCACTCCTCACACTCCTTTTCTTTCACACTCCACTCTCCCTCCCCTTTCTTTCACACTCCACTCCTCACACTCCCATTTCTTCTACTCTGCACTTTCCACCCCCCTTTCTTTCACACTCTACTCTCCCTCCTCACACTCCACTCTCCCCCTTTCTTTCACACTCCACTCACTGTCCATTTTTTCATTCCATCCTCTCAAGCCTACCCTCTCCCTCTTTCACACCCCTCCTCTCTCACACACTATATTCCCCCGCCTTTCACCCTCCACTTATTCTCATCTCACTCCAATTTCCCATCCCCTTCCGTCTACCCTCACACTTACTCTCTTCCTCTTTCACACCCCATTATCTCACTCTGTTTGAAACTACCCTTTTTTTCCTCACATTCTCTCTCTTTCACAATTCACTATCTCCCTCTCTTTCACACTTCATTCTGTCCCTTTACACTTCCTTACACTCCATTGTCACATTCTCTTCAACACGCCCTTCACCAACACTCTATCTACCCACACTGCACTCTATCACCCAACACACTCCTCTCTCAATATTCGCGGATGCCTTTTCTTTAATTCATCACATATCTCTGACTTTCCATCCTTTCCTCCCCTCTCACTGACATGCTTTCACCTCTTTCTTTCTTCACCATGCCACACTAAAAGGGACGCACGTGCAATTCATTTGATTAAACATGTTTACAAAATTTACTTTTGAAGCAGGAATGTCATTATTGACGATTCAATGCTCAAAAAGTTCTACGTTCTAAGGAATCGCTTATTTTGATACTGGTAAAACTGTACAGTCCGTGAAGTCCTTGCGGTACTTTGGTGACCTACAGTCTTCAGTTGGTCCCTTCTAGTGTGACAGGAATTGTTAAGATGTTGAAGAGAGATAGAGAGAGAGAAAGAATAGAGGAATGCCCACCATGCACTCACTCAAAATTATGTACATTCATGTATTTATGAACGTACTTTGAATGGCTTATCAGCACTGACGTTTCGGAAAAAGCTTGGCTTTTATTTAAGAATTATATATGTTTTTACCGTCAACAGGCGATGAATATTTAATAAGTTGTATATAAAAAGAAGAAAAAATCTTCCAAGCTTACATAAATATTAATTGATTATTATGAATATAACTATAAATCAAATTTAATTAATAATACCCAATCGTTATATAATGCAGAAGAGAAATAATATTGATTTTTAGAATTGTTATTCTCGAAAAAAATATTTTTTTCATTATTAAATGGAGAATATATATATAGACTCTGTTCACAATCGTTCACAATAGAGTTCCATTTTGTCAGATCTTGTATTTATCCGTAAATTAGCTATGAGGGCTAAACAGCTGGTCCATTCACTAATCATCTATTCACTTTTTTTCTATCAGCTGGGAGATCGAACCCTGGAAACGCTGGTTTAAAGTTATCTACTCAGATTTTGTCCGAAGATATTTTTGATTAGTTAATATTAAATAATATTAAATTAAATTAGATTAAATTAAAATTAAATTATTATTTGATTAAAATGAATATCATTTCCATATCCGATTTATATTAACTGGCGTATAAATAAGGAAAAAATGTAATGAAAGAAAGAAGACATTCATGAAATGTGACCCTTAAGACGAAATAGAAAATAAATGGACCGATTTATTGGCATAGGCGTAACAAGGATTTTAAGATTTATACGCACGCAAAAGGCGACCAACAAAAATACATAGGATGAGGCGATATGTGGACTGCGACAAAGGGTGAATGTCATCCGCCCGCTCCCCTTTATATGGTTTAAGCGTTGGTGAATAATCAGAACGTCGTAACTACAGCTTAAATAAGCTGTAGTTTCGATGTTATGATCATTCATTGATGACATTTTTCGAAAGATGATTCATTTTTATTACGCACCTGCGTAATGTGCGTAATGGGAGCTACGCCCTTGAAATTTGGTGCGAAAATTGTCGATCCTTGTCAGTCTGTGTGTATTGTGAATGTTGACCAGGATTCGGTCCCAGAAATCTACACTAACACCAGTCCTAAGGCCCGAGGTTTGTGGATTTCTAGAAGGACTGGTAGAAGCTTCCGTGCTACAGGTCCTACAGGCCTGTAGTTCATGACCATATTATTTGCTGTCCTTTTTTGGAAAACAATGCTTTTCCAATGCTTAAGTTTTTCACTACCCTATGGTCTACATTGAGGAAAGAGGTGAAATTCCTTGCAACAAACTTCTTAAAAAACTAATGATCACCTCGAATTCATTTCATTTCAAAACTCGCTCCTCTCGGTCATTCTTTTTCATTTGTAAATCATTCCATAATCATTCAAAGGGACAATGATAGTCCGCTTAGAAAATTTGTTGAAAGCGGCTTAAAACCCATTCAATCAAATCATTGGGGAAAATCCCCTTCCGTCGAAATGAAAAAAAAAAGAGAATACTACATGCCTTGTATGTTGTTACCCACTGGACCCACCACCTCTGTCTATGATCTTTTCAAATTCGTCACGCCGGATAATTCAAATTTGAAGTCTGCAAATGTATTGAGCGCGTGAATGTTATTTCAATTGTCCACGGACCCTAAATATATATGCAGAACTGTATTGTAAGTCCACGAATAATCTTAAAAAATGTTTGAATTGTCTAGTAGTGAGTCAGAAATCTTTCATATGTTTGTAACAGAATTGAAAAAGAAGATTCTTTTCGAAGACCATTTTACACTCATTAATTCACCATGTTTACTCTTGGTGTAAGTAGGAGCTATATCTAGTAGGCTTTTTTAATACAGTAAAACTTGTGTTAAGCGACCACTTAAGTGACAACTAAAAAGCGGTCACTTATGGGAATTGTCGCTTATACAAAAGTTCATGATGAATAATAAAGGTCAGTATATTAGTACATAAAAATTGTCGCATGAGTTTTATTGAATTCTATGATGTTCGAACCCATTTGAAACGTCTTATTAAGACGATTCTAATTGGTTCCAACAATATAAGATTCCATACCAAAACATTGTTTTTTTTAATACATGTAATAACTATTTTTCTGGGATTTCGCTTGTGGTGAAGGGCTTTTTTTAATGGTCGCTTATTAAAATTGGTCGCTAAATAGAGGTTGTCGCTCGAGTAATATGGACTGTACTGCCTTATATAACTTCTAGACCGCCCCCACTGTCGATTGACAGTGTGAAAAGGATAATATAACCGTTCGTGTTAATTCGAAATAATTTAATTCTAGACAATTCCATGAATTTCCGTGCATTCTAATTGGCTAAAAATTTGGTTTTATTTTCCAATGAAAGCAATTTTGAGAACGCAGCTGTTTTGTAAGCTTCCGCAAAGAATCCCACAAGAAATCTATTTCATTATAATTATCGACAAATTGTTACTTTATTTTTCGCTTCACGATATTAGGGGAGGCCGGGGCTAGTTGATATATCTTTTTTATTTCTCCATTTTTAATCTCTCATAAGGAAAAAAAGTATTGAATTTTAAATTTCTTGTTCTCCGTTCTGGGGTAAATTTTTTGCTCTTCTTATGTAAAAGCAAATTTAGACCTTAGAAATAGAATTTACAAATTAAAAAAAACACCACCTTTTTTGCAAGTACCAACAGTGTATCAACTAACCCCGTTAACGGTGATACACCATGCGGGTCTAGTTGTTACACTTCAAAACAAAAGCTTGTAAAGCTGATAATCATTTCCAAAGCAGGTAAATCCTTTTTGTTTCAATGCACAGGAATATTCGGCATAGTTCTTCGTTCTAAATACATTTGTTGATTCAACCCTTGCATCGAGTTACATTCTGTGGCAAACTACCAATTACCACTCTCCTGCACGTCGATTCTGTCCGTATAAACCTCTTTTTACGGTTAAAGTAATACCCTGTATTTTGTTTATTTTCCTTTTCTAACAATGTATTGCTTGTCTTAAATTTCTATTTTTACCGTTATTTCTTACCATGGCTATTCAGTCACAAAGTCTCAACCACAGAACAATATAGACCAATGGGCACAACCCGATGAACCTTGGTGAAAGACGCATTCGAAGAATATCGCAATTTCGATATGGTTATATGTTTTCATATTGTTTAATTTCATATTTACCCCGAACATGTCAGTTTAATATGATTTTCAGCATATTGTTATCATACTCTGTCGTTGCCATGTAGCCTACGTAAACGATAGTTTGGAAATACCGAAAAAGTAGCCTAGGGCCTTGTTACGTGCCAATGTAACACGAACAAAGAAGCCAGCAACAAACTTTACAATTAACAATATTTATTGACAATAATACCAGAATTATTGACAATATGAAATAAATACAAAAACAATTTACAATACCTTGAATGTTTAATCCTAAAGTTTTAATTTTAGATCCAATTTAATTAAGTTCCTGGTCCACAAATAATAAGTCCAATAATATCCGAATTTAAAATTAAACACGCTTTTAAACACACTTTTAAGATAACAAGAAATCCCCTTTTAGTTTAACACAGTACTACTAAATGAAACCATAAGTCTAAATCAAGTGAACCAAGAATGCTGTAGGAACCCCTTTATATAATACTATAGAACAATCTGGAATAGTATAGAACATAAGAATACTCTAGAGTCTGAATCACCTTCCAAAAGGCCTTTCTAGAAAGATCTACATAATTCTACATACATTTACGTAACAGAATCAAGAGATAAGAAAATTCCCAGTCTAAAAATAGACACGGTAAATACCATTAGGTTTATTTATAGCTTATACATAACACTTTCCCCCTTGAAAGAAAAAAGAAAGGTTTATGAAATAAATCTTTCTTTTTGTATTATCTTTAGCATATACAATGATAATATACTTTACATAATTAATAATATCATGATTTGTTGAAACATTTCAGCACATCTAGCATGAAAATACAAACAATTTTCATCAAAAGAATTGAAAAAGAGATATATATATACAAACATATATACATATAAACAAAAAATATAGTGAAATGGTACTGTTAAATTCAATTTTATATTAAAGATAAGACAATTCAAAATTTTAGACTCTTGACAGAGCATCTGGTATAATATTGTCTTTTCCTTTAATGTGTCTTACATCAAGATCAAATTCTTGAAGTGACAAACTCCACCTCAATAATCTTTGGTTCTTACTCTTAAGTTTGTGAAGAAAACTTAAGGGATTGTGATCACTGAAAACAACTATAGGAGAAGTTGCAGATGTTAAATAAACTTCAAAATGTTGGATTGCCAAAATCAGAGCAAGACATTCTTTTTCAATGGTTGAGTAGTTTTTCTGATGTTTGTTTAATTTTTTAGAAAAATAACAAACGGGATGATCAATACCATCATCGTCTTCTTGCAAGAGAACAGCACCAATACCCACATCACTTGCATCAACAGCTAATTTAAAACATTTTTCAAAATCAGGTGCTAAAAGAACTGGTGTGCTCTTTAGTATGGCTTTCAAGCGATCAAAGGCAACTTGACAGTTATCATTCCATTTGAACTTAACATTTTTCTTTAATAAATTTGTTAAAGGTTCAGCTATTATAGAAAAATTCTTACAAAACTTTCTATAGTAGCCAGCCATACCAAGAAATCGCATCAGTTGCTTTTTAGTAGCAGGCACTGGAAACTCAGAGATAGCATTGACCTTAGATTCTAAAGGTTTAACTTGACCCTGTCCCACAAGATGTCCTAAAAAAGTAACAGTAGCATGACAAAATTCTGTTTTTCCCAGATTAACAGTCAATTTTGCTTCACTGAGACGGTCGAAGAATTGTTTGATTCTTTGAAGGTGGTCACTCCATGTATCTGTATAGATGATGACATCATCGATGTATGCGTCACAGCCATCCAAGCCAGCTATAACCATATTTACAAGCCGCTGAAACGTCGCAGGAGAATTTTTCATCCCAAACGGCATAACTTTGTACTGGTACAGACCAGTTGGAGTAGCAAATGCTGATACTTCTTTAGCCCTATCAGTGAGCGGAACTTGCCAGAATCCTTTGAGAAGGTCAAATTTGGTGACATATTTAGAATTACCGACTTTGTCAATACAGTCATCAATTCTTGGAATTGGAAAAGAGTCAGTTTTTGTCACAGAGTTCACTTTTCGATAGTCAGTACACATTCTGTATGTTCCATTTGGCTTTGGAACTAATATACATGGTGAACTGTAATTACTTTGGCTGGGTTCAATAAAGTCATTCTCCAATAAGTAATTCACTTCATCTTGAAGGGCTTTTTGTTTCACTGGATTCATTCTATAAGGATGTTGTTTTATTGGTTGAGAATCTTCCACAATGACATCATGATATATTTTATCAGTTCTTGTGGGGATGTCAGGAAATAAGTGTTTATATTCATTAATCAACTGTTTCAGCTCTTCTCGTTGAGATGGCTCCAAATGTGAAAGTTTGTCGTCAAGATTCTTAAGTATTTCAGAGTTCTCAAGTTTAGGTGGACCAGGAACAGATTTTTCACTAAAGTCTGAACTAACTTCTGATTCAATCATATTTGATTGTTGTGGGACAGTGTTTACAACTGTAACTGGTTTTGAAATAGAGCTATCTCTGTCAAAATACTTTTTTAACATGTTTACATGACACATTTGTTTATTTTTACGCCTTCCGGGAGTATTGATGATATAATTCAAATCACTTGTTTTCTTATCAATAGTATACGGGCCATAATATCTTGCCTGTAAGGGTCGGCCAGGTATTGGCAAAAGAGCAAGGACTTTATCACCTGGTTCGAATTTCCTATCAACACTATGCTTGTCATATCTTGCCTTCATTTTGCTCTGAGATGATTTAAGATTTGACCTAGCAACCTCACATGCCCTAGACAGTTTATTTCTGAAGTCAGAAACATACTGTAACAAGTTCAAGGGTGTTTCATCATCAGCAAGAAATTTCTCTTTTAAGAGTGTTAATGGCCCACGAACAGAATGACCAAAAACTAACTCAAAGGGGCTAAAGCCAAGAGATTCTTGAACAGATTCTCTGACTGCAAATAATAGCAAATGAATACCTTCATCCCAATTTTTATCAGTATCAAAACAATATGACCTTATCATATTCTTTAGGGTCTGATGAAATCTTTCTAAAGCACCTTGACTTTCAGGGTGATAAGCAGATGACCGATATTGCTTGATACCTAATTCATGCATAACCTGTTGGAATATGCCTGACATGAAGTTTGATCCTTGATCAGACTGAACTGATTTTGGAAGGCCAACAAAAGTAAAGAACTTGACAAGAGCCTTAATAATTGACTTTGCCTTAATGTTCCTTAAAGGAATTGCTTCTGGGAAGCGGGTAGAAGCACACATAATTGTCAACAAATATTCAGAACCTGACTTGGTTTTTGGTAAAGGACCAACGCAGTCTATTATTATTCGACTGAAAGGTTCATCAAAAGCTGGAATGGGTTGTAACCTTGCTTTTGGAATAACTTGGTTAGGTTTCCCTACCATTTGACAAGTGTGGCAACTTTTACAATATTTGGAAACATCCGATTTAAGTCCAGGCCAAAAGAAATGAGTCATAATCTTGTGATAAGTCTTGTTTACACCTAAATGACCAGACATTGGACTTTCATGGGCTATACTAAGTATTTCATGGCGATATGACTTTGGAACAACAATTTGGTGATGAACAGCCCAATCGTCATCAGCTGGGACATCAAATGGTCGCCATTTTCTCATCAGAATACCATTCTTTTTATAGTAACAAACAGGATTCTGAGACATTTCTTTTTCGGGTAATGCCCTATCAATTAACTTTGAAATCTCAGGATCATTTTGCTGTTCCTGGATTAACTTTGACTTTGAATGCGTTTCATGACCTTGGTCATTTGACCTTGGAGATGACTGACAAAATTTTGACGAGTCTGTCTGAGTATCAGGCAGACTAAGATTAAAAGACTTTTTAATCTCGTCATTGAAATATTGACCAACAAAAGTATCAGTTAAGTCAATATCATTTGAATTTTTCAAGGAAGCTTTTTTAGCCATACCCCGAGTTACTGCACATGAAGGGTACAAATCAGGTATTTCCTGCAAAATAGGATCATCTGTTTGACCTACATTAGGTGTGTCAGTTACAAGAGGATTAACAACAACCTTATCTCCAGCTAAGTCATTGCCTAGCAATAAATGTACACCTTTAAATGGTAAAGAATGTTTAACACCAACAACCACAGAACCAGTAACCAAATCCGAGGACAAATTAACCTTATGAAGAGGAACATTAATAACACCACACTCTACACCCTGAATAAGGACACTAGTACCAGACGAAGTCTTCTCAGAAAAAGGCAGAACATCTGCTAAAATAAGAGATTGAGAAGCTCCTGTGTCTCTTAAAATTTTAATAGGGGTAGGTGGGCACATATCACCTGAAAGTGATACAAAACCATCCAACATGAACGGTTCAAAAATCTCCATACAGGAATCAGAATTTGGTTCTGCCTTAACAATTGAATTTAACTCAAAAGAAGGCTGTGATTTAGGCTGAAGGCTGGTGAGCCCTGTAGGTTTGGCTGCACTCAGTTCCTTCTTCCTTTTTAATCTAATACATTCTGAAATAAGGTGACCTGGTTTTTTACAAAAAGTACAATGTACTCGAGATAAGGGATTTTGAACATTGGTTTCACCAGTAGACTTTGGTTTAGGTGAATTCGATTGACTAGACATGCTAGATGAATCACCAGACATAGATTTATTTTGGGGATGTGAGGAAGCAGGTTTTGCTTTATTAACGAAAGAATTTTTGTGTGTAAGGTAGTAATCATCAGCTAAACGAGCTGCTTCATGTATAGTTTCAACAGTTTTTTCATCTAAATGTGACTTAATGTCAGATTGAATGCAATTTTTGAATTGTTCAATTAATATAAGTTGTCTAAGATTATCATAATTTTGGTCTATTTTCTTAGAATAGCACCACCTGTCAAATAATTTTTCTTCGTTTCTTGCAAATTCAACGTGAGTCTGGCCAGATTCTTTTCTAATACTTCTAAATTGTTGTCTGTATGCTTCTGGAACCAGCTCATAACCTTTGAGAATGAGTTCTTTTACAGTATCATAATCATTGCTTTGTTCTGTTCTAAGTTGCGAATAAATATTGCGAGCTTTTCCTACTAAGACACTTTGGAGAAGTAAGGTCCATTGCTCCTTTGGCCATTTCAAGTTATTTGCAACTTTTTCAAAATGTTCGAAATATGTATCAACTTCATTTTCTTGAAATTGAGGAACAAGCCTAAAATGTTTTGTTACATCAAAATGGTCATTATACATATCTCTGGGCTGATTTGCTCTATCTTGTATTTCTAATTCTTTTAATCGTAATTGAAATGCTCTTTCTTCTCTTTCCCTCTCTCTTTCTATTTCTCTCTCTTCTCTTTCTCGCTCTTCCTTTTCCCTTTCTCTCTCTCTTTCCCTTTCTTCCTTTTCCCTTTGAAATTGCCTTTCTCTTTCTTTTTCTTCAATTTCTCTTTGTGCTCTTTCTCTTTCAATTTCAATTTCTAATTGCTTTTCTTGAAATTTCCGCTCTTCTCTCTCTCTTTCTATTTCCAATTCCTTCTCCCTTTGTTGAAGTTTTAACAGTTCAAGATCTCTTGAGCTTGAAACTGATGGAACATCAACAATGAGAGACAGAGCCTTTTCATCAAAAATGTCCTCATCAACAAAATATTGAACCAAAATATTCTTAATTTCATGCTTTCGCAATGAGGACTTGACTTCTTTTAATTCATAATGCTTGGCAAGATTGAGCAAATCAGGCTTTTTACCCAAATTCAATAACTCCACGGAAGGTTCGTGCGTAAATTTTTCTAAGTCAAAAGACATGGTAGCTTATTGCTGTATTCGAATAAGAATGTAAGATTTCGATAAATAATAGTGTAAGTGCACTCTAGATTTATCAAAATTGAAATATGAAATTAATTTCTTAAATAATTTTGAACAGTAGATTTAAATAAAGTATTTGTTTGATTTGTTTTGTTTTGTTTGTTTGTCTGATATTCGTATCCCGGACGAGCCCCCAAATTGTTACGTGCCAATGTAACACGAACAAAGAAGCCAGCAACAAACTTTACAATTAACAATATTTATTGACAATAATACCAGAATTATTGACAATATGAAATAAATACAAAAACAATTTACAATACCTTGAATGTTTAATCCTAAAGTTTTAATTTTAGATCCAATTTAATTAAGTTCCTGGTCCACAAATAATAAGTCCAATAATATCCGAATTTAAAATTAAACACGCTTTTAAACACACTTTTAAGATAACAAGAAATCCCCTTTTAGTTTAACACAGTACTACTAAATGAAACCATAAGTCTAAATCAAGTGAACCAAGAATGCTGTAGGAACCCCTTTATATAATACTATAGAACAATCTGGAATAGTATAGAACATAAGAATACTCTAGAGTCTGAATCACCTTCCAAAAGGCCTTTCTAGAAAGATCTACATAATTCTACATACATTTACGTAACAGAATCAAGAGATAAGAAAATTCCCAGTCTAAAAATAGACACGGTAAATACCATTAGGTTTATTTATAGCTTATACATAACAGCCTATATGTCATGTATTTATGAATAAGGTTTAGTGACCCTGTAAAATCATCGAAATGCATGGTTATTTGCATTCCGTCGATGGATGACCAAAATTTCATAACTGCAGCTGGATATTCAGAAAAGATTTGGTGACTAATACAATGACTCGGATATATGACTGTAATTCATTCTATTTTAGTATCTTGTGTTGAAAGCCAACTTAAGGGAAAATCCGAAATTTAACTCATTATTGTAGGCCTTAGAGTAGTCATGAAATACACAATTGAACGTTAAGATCTTTATAGCAAAATGTTCGAAATGACTTATTTAATAGGGGAGACCGGGACAAAGTGTTACATTTTTCAAACAATTCACTTATTTTCCGTCACCATAGCTCTTTTGAATTATTTTGATGTA
The DNA here is from genome assembly GCA_948146395.1 of Fragum whitleyi. Taxonomy (NCBI): domain Eukaryota; kingdom Metazoa; phylum Mollusca; class Bivalvia; order Cardiida; family Cardiidae; genus Fragum; species Fragum whitleyi. The sequence continues at coordinate 25,157,247 of OX411558.1, forward strand.
TGTATCGAAAATTTAACGAATTTCGAACTAAAAAATACTTTAATTAAACTATTTCATCATCCTAAATAAATTTTATAGGCAGACAAAAATATCGGTAAATGTAACACATTGCCCCGGGCTTTGGGGGCAAAGTATTACACCTACCGGGGCAAAGTGTTACATTGTATGGCAGTCGCCACAAAAAGGGCTTCTATTTGCGTTTTCGATACCGGGATAAACATGACAGGCCTTTGAATGAAATATTATTCAAAATCAGATTGCAAGTTTCGCACACACTGACTTAGTCACCCATGACAAAAAAGTGCCATTCTTGCACCTTACCACATGTTTCAAGATGTTTGCTTCATGATAAAATACTCATACCATATCCTTAAATATTTCTTTTTTCTTTTTTTATCAAAGACATAAACCATTATAAAGCATAAGGATACTTGTGACAACTGGGACCTACTGTAGCTTCGAACAGGTCTTCAACGACAGAACTTGATAATGGCTAGATTGCATTAATTACTCCTATTAAGTCTCTTAAACTCTACATTTATGAAATTACATAAAAAACATCTGTAATTTACAACAGACATTTAGTTATTAGCCCATTGGACTGCCTAATCCTCTCTTCAATATGCCCGAATGTATAGCGCACATAGCATTGTGAGAAAAGGTGGTTACTCTAGCAATAGGAAATTTATCTTTTTCGTACACAGGTGTCTTTTGCATATAATTACATGTTAAATAATTTACAGAAACATCTAAACTTCGTCTGAAGCTAACTTGTAATTCGTTTCAGTCTAGATATTGTAATCTGGAAATTGAATAATGGTGTTAAACATAACGTGGACAAAATGTTACACTGTAACACTTTGCCCGATGTCCTGTGTAACACTTTGCCCCAGGGCTCAAATTTGGACAATAAAAGTTGGTAAAATATTTGCCCAATTTGTGAGTTGTTTGTCTTAACACTCCATCTTTTCGAGGACATCGCTAGCTCATCCAACCTCGTGGGTCCGAGTTTGAAAGTTTGCTGATTCGATAGCCCTCTGCTAGTCTAAATTATTTCTTATCAGATTTCTATTTTATAATCAGCACGCGCCAAGCAAAAAGCTTGTCTGTTAATATTATTCCTCTCTCTATAATGTTTAAAAGCCTGTTTAGCAACAAAACATTTTTCATTAAACTATTTACAATTTTGATTACCAACATGGTTGTATTTCAAGCATTGGGTTTTCCCAAATACTATAAATGCATTTTCCCTCAAGAAACACGTGTAATCGCCAACTATGCTATTTATATCTTTGGTTTCTGACCAATCGATTAAATCTAGTAGCACTCTATGATTATTCATGAGTTGTTCTAAAAATAGGTCGCCCTTACTGCTATCCTATATCAGTTTATCGTATGTTTTTGTCGGTTTATTTGTTGTTGAATAATTTTTCTTCATACTCAAATTTGAATTAATTGAAAATAGGATTGGAGCGTGATCAGAGTGCTCATTGAAATCAAATATTTCAAAATTACAAAATTATTTCTATTTGTTAACACATAGTCAACAGTACTCATTCATCCATGCGAACAAAAAGTAAACTTCCCACGCTCCATGTTCGAGTGCAGACGACCATTGACCAATGACAAACAACTTAAGTGACACATTTCGAGCAGACGATGTCCATTTGCATCTACCACGTGGTCTGAATTTACGCGTGGGGTTTTGACCGAGTGATAATCATAACAGAATTTGACTGGTTGTCAGCCCTACAACTGGTAAATGACCGTTCGAGAAAAAAATCAGAGCAGTAATATTGTAAGTGCTACAAATTTATTATACAGTTAACCTATTGTACGTTTCAAATCCTTTACTCAACCGAAAATCTTATTATAAACACTGAAAATACTAACTGGTAATTACTAAAAGCGAAAATTACATCAAATTTTGTATTAGCCTCTTCTCTATTCGTCGAAAAGTAAATAAGATAAAAACAAAGTTTGTAGATTGTGACTGAAAAGGCCGTTTCTTCGGTGTTTGTAAACACATAATTTGGTTTGAACACATTGCTCAGAAGATAATGGTTAAAATGTAGTGGCCGGGTCAAACAGACTGGATTTCTGGAAAACGGTATTAATAAATGCGGACTGCTTCGCAGCCCGATTTAAAAACCCTTTTCTAAGAAATAACACCTGGGTCATTAATGATGTCAAAAAGAAAATATTTCATGCGTAACACTTTGCCCCGTCACGGTAACACTTTGCCCCGGTCTCCCCTATCAGTAGGCCTACAAATTGACAAGCGCAACATAGGCCTACTTCTAAGGTCCTCAAAAGACGGGATGCATCAACTAGCCCCGTAACTCCCATTACACAATTTACGCAGGTGCGTAAAAGAAATAATAATCTATTGAAAAAAAAAATCGTTGAATAATCACAATATCGAAACTACAGCTGTTACGATGTTTTGATTATTCACCAACGCTCAAATCATATAGAGGAGCGGAAGGAGGGCATTCATCTTTTGTCACAGTCCATATTTTGCCTTTAACCCATACATTTTTTGGTTGTCGCCTTCTGGAGTGCGTATAAATCATTTCAAAGCCTAGATACGCCTATGCCTACTATAGGCCGCTAGAAGATGAAGAGTTTATTTATTGATTTCTTGGAAGTATCACACTCATGAATGAATCCGCTTCGCGTTTTCTTTAGGTATCTTTTATAATAGGGCTTAAATTATTCATTCTTATATTCCAGGTAAAGTATTAAAAGCCAAATCAAGAGTAGTTGATATTTAGTATGGGAAAAGGAGCAAACTTCATTATCGCTAAACGAACACACACCAGAACAAAATGCTACCTAGAAGAATCTTCTCAGGGAGCATGAACACTAAGTCAACACCATAATATAAATTATGATAATTTAATTGTCGCACCGTTCTACACAATAATAAAGAAGTCAATTACAAAATAAACCAATTAAATTGCACGAATAATAGTAGTCAGGAAGCATCATTTCGTAAACTTCCAAATCCATCAGTAGGGATAAATAAGAAGCATCAGTTTGCCTAGGTACCCAGCGGGTCCTCTGCAAACTGATCTTCCATATGAATTACTGCTAACATCAATTGATTCATCAACCAAGAAACAATTATCCCTACAAATATAAAGATACAATAATCAAAAGATTCTGGACAAATATTCATTTCATTCTTGAAGAATAAATTATTACACAAACCATATTGTTCACTGTACTAGAATAATTCCTTAAGAAATTGAAATACTTATCAACTGATTAACCAAAACAATGTAAATGAAAATAATGAACTCAATGCAAAGAAAATATCAACATGAAATAAACATGAAATAAACATGAGATAACTTAATGTAAAAAACATTTCTAATCATGTTAATAAAGAAAATATGGGCGGGAGGGTTGGGTTAATCAAAAGACGACTTCTCTACTCTGCAGAACGATTCAAACTGTGAGGTACGCAGGAAAGGAATAATTTAAATATGAAAAAGGATCGACCAATCAAATCAAAGCAATAGATGATGTGTATAGCGCTACCTAGCAACGCCCTATAACTCAAAGAACAGTATCGAGGTGAATATTTAATCGCTTCATAATTAATCATTTTTACTGATATCAGTAAAAATTAGCCAATTATTCATTCTTATATTCCAGGTAAAGTATTAAAAGCCAAATCAAGAGTAGTTGATATTTAGTATGGGAAAAGGAGCAAACTTCATTATCGCTAAACGAACACACACCAGAACAAAATGCTACCTAGAAGAATCTTCTCAGGGAGCATGAACACTAAGTCAACACCATAATATAAATTATGATAATTTAATTGTCGCACCGTTCTACACAATAATAAAGAAGTCAATTACAAAATAAACCAATTATATTGCACGAATAATAGTAGTCAGGAAGCATCATTTCGTAAACTTCCAAATCCATCAGTAGGGATAAATAAGAAGCATCAGTTTGCCTAGGTACCCAGCGGGTCCTCTGCAAACTGATCTTCCATATGAATTACTGCCAACCCACCGGCCAACAACAAAAGGAAAATTAAAGTAGAAAAATATTGCACATATAAATAGAAAAATAAAAAACAAACTATTGTAACAGAATCTAGCATTAACATGTTATACAAAATCCTATGATAAAAAAGTATCAAATTTTATAAATTTGTTTTGACTTAGAAGTTGGTTGAAGACCAACTATATGTAACACTCTTTAATTCCTAAGGAATAATTACAATCAATAATCATCTCTTCATTTCAATGTCTAAGTCTGAATAAAAATTCGCCTAATCATTATGAAAACTGTATATGTAACCAGAAAATCTGAGCATTTCATAAAAAGATTTGTATTACAAGTTAACACTAAGATTTTAACAATATTAAATTATGATATTTCAAAACAAGCTAGCATGCACTGAAACAAAATAAGGGAAATAACTTTTATAAGATCTGCAACAGAAGTACAAAATTTACCTCCCCTATCTATCATCTTTCAAAGATCGCAGGTTTACCAAGTACTGTATCAGACACCTGTTTATAATCTGCAGAGAAATAAAATTTAACAATACCAAAATATGCTTATGTAGTACCATATTCAAATAAATGGATCCATATAGAAATATCACTCAAATAATGATTTCTTCTTAAATGAATAATTAAATTTGAATTATATAATTTCTCGATTGAGCTGCTCGGTCTTACAAAATTTTAAATAAGTATATGTAGCCTGAAATTCATAAATGAGTAATAACATTTAGGAAGAATTGCTTAAGTCTATCTGTGCCAGCCCAATTGAGGTGTAAACCACCATCTCTTTTAGCAAAAAGTTCCTTCTTAACTTCTCCTCCTCGTATAAAAGGTTTAAAAGAACAGACAAATTTAAACTTCATTTCTTTACTCATTTTCTTGTGTAAATACGAATTAATTTTCCTAATTTGCATATCGGTTCTATGATGATCAACTGGTCTCGGAAGAATTGATGAAATAATGATATTAATTGAATTTTTAACTTGTCGACAAGTTCCAATTAAGTTGCCGTAATCCGACAGAATTCCTTGTACTGTGTGTTTGTACCCAATGTCATTGGTGCCCACATGAAAAATTATAAAGTTAAATTGATCCAATTGAATTTCCTGTGTTACAAGACGTCTAGTTAATCTAGCGATAGTGTCTCCCCTAAAAGACTGAACCACACAGCCATCAATGCCAGCGACATACTTGGCGATAGAGTCACTCACAATAATGACCTTCCTTAATTCTGTAATTACAAAAATTATAAAAAATACACTCTCAAAACAAAAATTGATATCACAACTATACTCTACCTTTATTTTACAACATGACACAACACGCTAGAGGTTCACATACAACTCAGTGAATCACATCTAGCAACTACACCACTCTAATGGCAAGCAGACATCATCTGTAAAATAAAGACAGAGATTAGACACGAAATAACACCAGATTTATCATTTACCGAGTAAGATTAGCCCGCATTTTTTCTGCAACTTTTACTTTGTCCTGAAGAGAGAATGATAAATATTTTTTATATGCATCAGACCTCCAGTCACCATGATGCTGAATTAAATCAGCAGGCACGCCTGATCTGAATGCAAAGGACGCTCCCCCTCTTCTAAAACTATGAGATGAGAATTCGTTTGGATCTAATTGCATTTTCGTGACAAGTTCTTTGATTTTCCTTTGAAATTTATTGTAGGTAATAAATGTTTTGCAAGATAAACTGAATAATGGAGAATCAAGACTAACCATAATTTTTTCACACATTAACGTATAGGCGGATACCGGACACAATATTGATCCATTAATTGGTATCAATGGTGTAATCAATTTTCGTTCTCCATATTGTATGGTTTTGGTCCAAAACATTTCTATAATAAGCATGTCATCTTTAACTGTAACATTTTTACGACGTAAAAATTGCTCTTCTGCTGCATTTTTCACTGAATTTGGCACTAAATTTGATTTCCTTGCAAACAGAAAAAATGCAAATAAAAATAAGCACCAATAAACAATATCAGCTGACTTGCTAAAATCCAATAATTTATGAATTTCCATTAACATGTCTGGTGTAATAGCCCTTGCTTGATTAATGCAATGGGGATTTAATCTGGCTATGCCTTTAATGCATAAATTTAGTTGGAAATCGTTTATATAATCTGTTGAATAACCTAACACATAATGCAAGGTTTTAACCCCACTAATATAGTTTTTAATAGACTCACTAGACGAAAAACTCCTACTTAAAAACTGTGCATACAAACTTAATGTATTAGTACTCACTGGAAGGAAACATAAATGAAAATATTTACAAAATAATAAAAATGTCTCCCATTGAACCCTCAAATTCTTAATTGTACCCTTGGCAAAGGCGGATCTTCTTGATCTAGTCAAATCCCTGTTTAAAACTGCCAGTTGACTTTCTGAAACGTAAATTCATTTAATCCCTTTAATTACCAATCATTGGAAATTAAAAACATATCCTCAGTAACCGAACATTCTTTTAACTCCATACCCTGAGTTAAATTATAAAACATCAATTCATTACTGTGATCTAAATGCCATCTGGACAAACTGTCTGAAATTCTGTTAAAAACGCCATTTATGTGAGTGACCTTTGACTGGTATTCAAATTTTGCAGCCAGAAACGTTATTTCCCTTAAACAACTTTGTAAAGTTTCGTTATAAGTTCTGCCTGAATTAATTACCTGGCAAACAGCTTCATTATCACAAAACATGTTTATTTTACTCCCTTTAAGTTCTTTCCCCCACAATCTTAAACAGATCAAAATTGCAAACATTTCTAATACATTGATGCTGTATTTTTTATAATAAAATTCTGTAGGGAACTTGACATGAAAAAATTGTCCTTTCCAAAAGCCACCACATCCAGTCAAGCATGCATCTGAAGATATAATTGCATCTGGCTCAGACCAGTCCTCATATATCATCATTGAAATTCCATTGTACTGAGGTAAGAATTTATACCACCAGAATATGTCTTTCTTAACATACTCTGGTATAGCATTATTACCCTTATCCTCCTTGTACAATGCTTTAAGCCATTTCAACATCCTAGACACAAAAATTCTACCAGGTCTAACACATGAAGATACAAAATTTAATTTTCCTAACAAGGATTGAATTTGTTTCAAAGTTGCTGTTTCTTTGCCTAACCAGGACTGAAGCAACTCATGCAATTCTTGTAGACGTTCTGATGTTATTTCAATTGTCATAGTAACTGAATTGAATAAAACCCCTAAAAAGGACATACATGTAGAAGGGGGGCAAGCTTTACTCTTCGCCTCTTCCACTCCACATTTTTCTAAAACTGACTGTATTAATCTATAAGCAAACCAAGCATTATTAGACTTTTCAGCGGATGCTAAATCATCTAAATAGTTGAGCACTGAAATTCCAAACTTAAACATTATAAAAACCAATGCGTTTGTGAATCTTTGGCAGCAAAAAGCACTTGAACGACTGCCCATACTGAGGACGGCGTCCGTAAAAATATGTTTTTTCCAAACAAAAGCTACTAAATTGTAAGCTGAAGGACATATGTATAATTGTCGATAAGCTCTACGAAGATCTGTTTTAAACATAAGGCATCCTTTTCCTTTTTGTTTTATTATTTGAATAAAATCATCCACCTTTGGGTATATTAATTCAACTTTTTCACCCAAATAAAAATCTTTACTCAAAAAATCATTTACTGATTTACCTTTAGGAAAGCTTAGATCAAGAATGACTCTTCTCTCACAAGTGTCTTTTTTGGGAATTGAATTTACTGGAGAAATTTTAATTCCAGACTGAAAAGGATTTTCCTTAAAAGGTCCTAAAATGGCTCTATTAGAACTTTCTTTTTGTAAATACGATGTCATATCACTAGTAAATTCCTCTGCTCCTTTATGATTTCTAAATTTCCATAAGGAATTACTGTCAAATTTATCAAATAAACTACAATCTCCCATAAATTCAATAGGAAAGCCAAATTCCAACAAATCACAAATCAAATCATCTTTATAGTCTTTGAGTAAAGAACGCAAATATCCCATGTTAAAGCGGTCATTAATAGGAATTCTACACCCTTGAAAATTATACTTTCCTGAATCTTTAACTTTATGGTGTGTATCCAAGAGAAATGTAATATCATGTAATTTCAAGTTTGGTTTTGTCACGTTACAAATATCACAATTTTTTGAGTGCTTACAAATCGTCTTACTGTAATAATTGCCTGAATCCTTATTGTTAAATGTTTCCAAGTTATTGATTGAATTCTGTTTCTTTAAATATTCCGGAATAAAAAGGTCAATCAAAGACTCATTATTACTCTTGAAACCATCTTTTTTGGTAAAGGGTAAATTAAATCCATTCTTAAGTCAGGCTGCCATATGTGGGCAAGAAGTAGAGCATTCAGGATGTTCAAGCTTTTTCTTATCCTTCAGCCAACAACTAGCACAAATATGGCAGGCCAATCTTTGTTTACCCTTTACTACCATTAAATGATTGGATTTATGAATGCATTTATTTTTCTGATAGTCCGAACAGAACCAAATTCGTTCTTCATTTGTATTTTTATTCTGGTTATCTTTCTTTTGGTATGCAGAAAATTTTGGCTTTAACAAATACTTGGAAAGGATAGCCGTTTCTATGTTCTGTGAATCGTCTGACCAAGTTTTCTTCCCTAGCTCGATTTCCCTTAGCCAAGCTGCATAAAAAGCTTTAAGGCCAGAAAATTCATAAGTGTTGCTGTAGTACACAATTTTCTTTAAAAATTCTAATCGGCCTTGTTTTTCTTTTTTAGAAATTTCTTCCCCAGATATGATCTCAAGCTCTCCAGCAATGAACATTTTGAAATCTAAATCTTCATAATTTAAGTGCCTGTTCACATATTCAAATTGAAGGTGAGCATGAGGCCAGCTCTGGGGAAACCTTACTCTATCTGAGGCCTTTGCTTGAATTCCTGACTTTTTCTTTTTCTTTTTCTTATCATTCCTTCCTTCATGACTGTCTGACTCCTCGTCCGAGTCTTTGTAACAAATTAATCAAATTAATCAAAAGACGACTTCTCTACTCTGCAGAACGATTCAAACTGTGAGGTACGCAGGAAAGGAATAATTTAAATATGAAAAAGGATCGACCAATCAAATCAAAGCAATAGATGATGTGTATATCGCTACCTAGCAACGCCCTATAACTCAAAGAACAGTATCGAGGTGAATATTTAATCGCTTCATAATTAATCATTTTTACTGATATCAGTAAAAATTAGCCAATTTCATGCCTCTGTTAAACCAACAAATACTCTCTTCATCTCTTAAATATATTAATTAGTTGTACGAAAGTTGTCCCCCTTTTTTCCAGTTTCTTGCAGAAAATCAAAAGCAATGTAAAACTCTTGTCGTGGTGCTAAGTTGAAAATAGACAAAATGTTGAAGATTTTTTAATAGAAAAGGTAAGATATCCGTAACTACTCTCCTGGTATACGTATAGCTCTAGAAACCAAAGATTGAATTTAATTGACATTTGTGCTTGAGCAAGTGACTGGAACAAATTTAATGGCGGGAAAATTTTAAAAATCAAAGTATTGAGGATACTGCTACAGTGCAAGTTGTCTTTAGAAGGATTCCCATCACTCATGTAGTTATTACAGTTTATTTGCTACACATTAAAGAGAGAACTTAAGTTGCACTCTCACTCTGGAGACTTCATCCCATGATCCAATTTTCTGTGAAAAAATCAGGGTCTGTTGGAAAAATTTTATTTAAGAGATGAAGAGAATTAGATCTATTTGTTGATTTCATAGAAGTAAGAAACCAAAATCCTGATTACACTTGATAAAGCAAAGGGTATTCATTCATAATTGCAATTAGGTCTTTAGTTTCATACCATCAATACTTTTCATATTTTGACAAGAATTAATTTGTTCAACCATATAAAGACAATATTCTCAATTTTTAGCTCTACTGACCAAAGGTCTTAACCCTTGTCATGCTGAAACCAGAATATTCCTGCTTTGGCAGGAGCTATAGACAAACATCAACCTGCACATATGTGCAATCTGATATTAGTCTTCACCACCTGTTGTTCACTTCCAAACCAGAATCGTCAATAGATTTAGTTTTTCAAATAAAAATTGACCTACTGTTGGTGCTTTCAGTGCTTATTGCCCTTTGATTTTGATGAAAATTTTTAGCCAAAATTTATTCAGCATGACAAGGGTTAAGACCTATAGTAATAGTCTGTTTCCTGTCCATCCATATGTCTGTCTGTGTGAGTTATTTTTCCTTTATTTTTGCAATAGAGTCTTTGGGCCAACCTATTTGTGGCCCGAACGGGTCCCGTTTTTCATCCGGGCCACAATAAGAAACCAGCTCTATGTTCCAGCTGACAAGATGTTGCAAAACGTTTTTGAATTATACCCTCTTTGTGTGCATGCGCAAAGCAGGGTATAATTTAAAAACAGTAGGCAACATCTTGTCAGTAGGAACATAAGAGCTGGTTTCGAATTGTGACCCCGGCTGAAAAACAACAAAATCAGGACCCGTTCAGGTGACAAATAAGTTGAGGATCCCAGGTTCTCATAGGCCTCTTGTTTTAATTCAACTTTCGGCCTCGGGTGCCAAAATCTTAGGGTAGTTATGACAGTTTACTTTTCCAGATATAGCAACAAAAATGGATGTCACAGAAATAAGAAGAATATGTCTGGAATATGCTGTTAGACACAAGTGCCTCAAAGCTTTTGAGGGTTTGTATCGTTCTGGGTTTTAGTCTGACATCAACCAAATGTCATTTCTTAAGGTAGTCACAGGAACCGTTATAGTTCTGCAACATTTCGGACCATATGTTCTTTCACAATATTTACCAAGGTTTCCTAATGAAACTCATTAGGAAACCTCGGTTAACACTGTTAAAGTTCATAACTCTGGAAACGTTGCAGAACTAATACGGGTCTAATCCCTTAAATTTTGCGAGTCCCTATTTTAGGTATAGGTTATTTCTTTTAAGCTATAATCTTTTACTTTTTGCATGTAGAGCTATTCCCTTGTTAGCTCCACTCGCTGGCTGATGTTGTCATGGCGGAGTTGTCCATCTTGCGACTGTCCATCTATGCGTCTATCCGTCCTTGCATGTGTAAACTTTTTCTTTATAAACTTCCTCTTCTTCAAAACCAATGGGCCAATTTTAATGAAACTTGGTAGAAATGATTCTTGGGTGACCCTCTTCTTAAATAGTTAAAGAAATTTTGATTGACCCCCAAATATGGGCGTAGCAGGGCGTTGCATTTTTTCATGTTAAAATCTTTAAAAATCTCTTCCTCCCAAACCATTGGACCCATTTCAATGAAACTTGTCATAAATGTTCCTTGGGTGACCCTTTACTTAAATTGTTAAAGAAATTTTGATCGACCCCCAAATTAGGGTGTAACAAAAGGTCGAACTATCGCTGTATCATGATAGTTTACCTTGCAATAGCAATAGATCGATAGCATTTTTTCAAGTCAATAGATATCGCAATAGTATTTCTGACTATCGATAGTTTACAATAGTTTTTTTTTTTTTTTTTTTTAAATGAAAGTAGAACTACGTGTAGTAGCAATGCTGCCTTTCTGCACATTTTTATCAGAGAATGAGGTCATATCCAATTCTTTTTAAGGGAATATATGTAATTAACTTAATTGATCATTTACTGGCTATTAACAAGGTAAACAGGATCTTTCAAGACCAATATAAAGTTACTGTCTAATAAAAGGTGGACGCTTTAACATTGAATATTATCTATTTTTTCTGTAAAAATAACTATTGTCATAGTATTGCAATAGTTTTCTGACTATTGTAATACTATTCCAATAGTAACTTTACTATCGCAATACTATCGTGATACTTATTTTGAACTCAATAGTCACCCCTACCCCAAATATTGGCGGAGGAGGGGGGGGGGGGGGGGCAATTTTTCACGTTAAAATCTTTAAAAATCTTCTCCTCCCAAACCATTAGAACAATTTCAATGAATCTTGGTATGATTGTTCCTAAGGTTACCCTTTACTTTAATTGTTCAAGAAATTTTGATTGACTCCCAAATATGGGCGTGGCAGGGTGGGGCATTTTTTCATGTAAAAATCTTTAAAAATCTTCTCCTCCCAAACTATTGGGCTGATTTTAATGAAACTTGTCATGGATGTTTTTTGAGTGACCCTTTACTTAAATTGTTAAAGAAATATTGATTGACCCCCAAATATGGGCGTGGCAGGTCAGGCATTTTTTTTCACATTGAAATCCCTAAAAATCATTTCCTCCCAAACCATTGGGCCGATTTCAATGAAACTTGGCATAGAATACCCTTGGGTGACCCTTAACTTAAATTGTTCAAAAAATTTTGATTAATCCCCAAATATGGGTGTGGCGGAGGGGGGGGGGGCATTTTTCACGTTAAAATCTTTAAAATCTTCTCCTCCCAAAGCATTGGGCTGATTTTAATGAGACTTGTCATGGGTGTTCCTTGGATGACCCTTTACTTAAATTGTTGAAGAAGTTGTGATTGATCCCCAAATATAGTCGTGGCAGGGCAATAATCTTGGGTTATTAAAGCCAGTGGAGCGATACAGGCCCCTTTGGGTCTCTTGTTTCTTAGGGGTTGTTCAAAAACCTCATAAATAAACTTTATTCAAGCTGTACTTACAAGGTTCTAGAGGTATATTCACTATATTGACAAGATACATTCATTGTTTTCAGCTTTATATTCAAGAGATGTGATATCAGAGGATAACAATTTGGACTTTGCCCTATTTGCAATAAGGCGTGTGATATACAACAATGAGGTAGAGAAATTTCCAACAGCCATTGATATTCTCCACAGAATTTATATGTCAAGGGAAAAGGGGCTAAGAAATCAGCTGAAGGTGTATCTGAGACTCATTTGCCACATGAAAATGAGGGTATGGCTTTTAAGAATGAAAAAAAAAAGTTTGTGAAACACAAATGCCCCAGTCACAGTATTTTTTTTTTTTCAAACTGTTGATCTTTACAGATGAGGTGAGACCTTGTAACATGACCTCGAACCTGGTACCTACGGGTGTACATCAGTGACATCTTTCAACATGCAAATTATGTGAATGTATATCTAAAATAGGCTTGAATGAATTGAACATGTTAAGTTTCAGCATAAAATGTTTAAGAAGATAGATAAACTTGATATTGTCATATGACCTTGACCTTGATATCTAAAGATGCACATTATCATGATCTATCATCATGCCAAATACGAGGCTTGTACCTTAAAGGGGCATAAAGATACTGGCAATTTTAATTTTCTTGTTAACTTTTTGAGTTATTTGACTTTGACATATGACCTTGAAACTGTCACATGACATTGATTTTAAAATTAGCAGATTCACATCCGTAAGATCTATCATAATGCCAAATATGAAGATTGTTTCATGGAATAAGCTTGAGGATATTGGTAATGTTAAGTTTTTTGGTTAAATATTTGGGTTATTTGACCTTGGCCGATGACCTTGACCTTGTCACTTTACCTTGTCACATGACCTTGACTTTTGTATCAGCAAATGCATGTCATTAAGATCTATCATCATGCCAAATATGAGGCTTGTATCTTGTATAGACCTGAAAATATTGGCAGTGTTAAGTTTTTTGGTTAAGATTTTGAGTTCTTTGACCTTGACAGGTGACCTTGACCTAGTCACATGACCTTAATTTCGGTATCCGTGGATATGAATCACTGAGTTATATCATCATACCAAATTAGAGGCTTTAATCTTGAATAGGTTTTAAGATATTGGCAAAATGGACAAAATACATGTAATTGACATGAATTCCCCATGTATTTTGAGTGGGTGGGGTAAGAAATTTATTAATTCTCATATAGAAGTTTCTTTCCAGACAATATGTATTTAACATCATAATCATTTTCTGTGGCTTGAAATATGCAAGTTTGGTGATATTAGAATTAAGAAATATGAAATTAGGATAATATAACTTGCATAATTAATATCACAATAAAATTTTACAAGATGGTTCAGTACTCATATTTGATAGCATGTCAAAATTTCTTTTTTTGAGTGCCCAGCGATATTTTTGTTCTGTTTTTTCCTACTGATAATGTGGTCACCTAAGATATATACAGCTAAGCTTGGATTGCCTACCTTTTGGAAATAATTGATTCTTAAAAGGGCTAAAAATGACGATTTTCCAAAAATCTTAAAGATGAGGTACCCTTCTGTCATTTCACAAGTTATAATTTCATATAGGATAAACTCTTCATATCGAAAAATACCAGCATTTCTTCATACAAAGATGCCAATCCAACATCTAAAATGAAAAAAGATAGATGTCTTAAATTTCCAAAGAATTTAGCAGTCGAAGATTGCCATTTTTTCATCTAAATTAGTCACTTTTTTAACCAAAATCTTATTTTGTCGTTGCCATGGCAACGGAAGACTTTTCAAAGGAATGTCATATCATTTGTTTGTTTTTGGGTGATAGTCAACAAATTCTGAAAGAATGAGGCAAATCTGAGACGGTGCGTGCCGGGCCCTTCTTTACATTTTCTGGTCTTTACATGGAATCTCTCTTAATAATTATTCTGGACCATAATTTAACCCTTATCTGCTGAAAAGACTGGCTCCTGTCCCACTGATCGTAATAATAGTAATAATTCATCAACATTTGGAAGAAATGAACTTTAACAATGTTAACCGAGGTTTCCTAATGATTTTCATTAGGAAACCTCAATCAACATTGTGAAAGTTCATGAGTTTCGAAATGTTGCAGAACTATTAAAGTTCTACTCCCCTAAGTACCCTATTGTGAGACCTTGACCTACTTTTTTTAATAATGAATTTTCAGGGCTACAACAGTATCAAATTAATAATAGAGGTTCATAGATGATTGGCTTTGATTCTGGCATCATATTGAACCCTTGATCCTAACCTTGATCTTTCACCTGCGTTTTGAATTGAACCCCAAATATGGGCGTAGCAGGGCAGGGCTTATTTTCACTATGAAAGCTTTGATTGGCCTGATTTCAATGAAACCTTGCATTAATGATCCTTGGGTGACCTTCTTCTAAAGTTGTTCAAGAAGTTAGGATTGACCCCAAAATATTGGTGTGGAAGAACAGGGCTTATTTTTGCTATATAAATCTATAAAAATCTTCTCCTCCCAAACCATTGACCTGGTTTCAATTAAACTTGGCATGAATGATCCTTGGTCGACCCTATTCTAAAGTTGTTCAAGAGATTTGGATTGAACTCCAAATATCAGCTTTGCAGTGCAAAGCTTTTTTTCACTTAAAAGATCTTTAAAAATTTTCTCCTCCCAAAACATTGGCCTGATATCAATGAAACTTGGCATAAATTATCCATTAGTGACCCTCTTTTATAGATGATAAAGAAAGTTGGATTGACCCCAAATATTGGCATTGCAGGGCAGTGCATATAAGCTCAACTGGATTAAGTTCAAATCCAGACTAAACCAACTTTCATCCAATATTTGAGGTAGTGGACTCGTAAAAGTTCTGAACAATTTTGGAACTCATGATCTTTCACAGTATTAACGGAGGTTTCTTAATGAAATCACTAGGAGACCTCGGTTAAAACTGTTCAAGTTCATGACTTCCAAAACACTGCATGATTATTATACACCCACTACCTTAACAAGTCAGAGTGAAAAGCATCAATTGTCCCCCAACAATGGGTGAATGATAAGTAATTTGCCCTAGTGGGATTGGCAGTTGTTGTCTCAGATGAAGTTTTGTGGATGCAGGAAGCTATGGGTAGGTGCATCAGCCCCTCTGATAAAGCTAAAGCAGCATTGAATCCCTAACAATCAGTTTGTTTCTCAGAAATTAATTGTTGATTTTTAAACCTAGTGCCTTTTTTCAGCTCTTTTCTTGGGCAATTAAGCTGGATAATCAAGAAGAAATGTATAGTAATCTACAGGTGGTGATATCAGGGAAATCTACAATACTGGAGGATGAGGTAATTGGTTTAAAACCTATTTATTTTCAATCCGTTGGGAAACAAGTTCTTATTAATCCCCCTCGTTTTTATGTTCTGGAAAAATTCATGAGTACTTGTCCTGAATGTGTAAGTCAATTATAGAACCCAGATCGATAGACGCTCCCAGGAATGGACCTCAGGACCTTTGAGTCAAGACGTTGATGCTCTACCTTTAGACCATGGACACCAGTAATAATTATGGTGTACCTTGGTTAATTTGATCCAAATTTGACCTCTATGGAAAAAGTGCTTAAATATCAATTTTCGACATATTTGATCACTTAACAATATATACATTACATCCAATACCGTTTGTGATTCATTCATATGAAAGCACATGCAAAGCCGAGTAGGAATTAGTAGATTTTTCTTCATCTAAATAGCAGGGTCAGATTCTGGTCAATAAAATAACACTATAATGAGGTTATTATACTGTTAACACTTTCCTAAATTTTGGACCTGTCCAAATTCAAAGGTTTTGCAGACGAAAATTTAAAGTGGATTTAATTTGAAAAATAACCACTCAGTAGGGTAGAAAAAAGTGTGGAAAAAGAAGAAATTGCTTGTCAAAAGCAATTTCTTCTTTTTTCACAATGTTTCTCAATCATAAAATCACAGACACGTAAAAAGCTGGGATTAAACAGCAAAGGGTTAAAGGCAGACAATAGTTAAAGGGGGAATTTTTTAATGTAGGTATTTGAACAATTGTTACACATATCCCGTATTGTGAGTAGAGGCAAATCAAATGAGAAATTACATCTTAGGGTTTTGCTGAGAAATAATGATTTTAGATTGGCATTAACCCCTATCTTAGACTTGTGGGTGAGTCATTCGGAACACCACTCTGCCAATCTTACATCAACCTCAGATGTACATAGACAGACTATTTTTAAAAATTACAGGAAAACCTTGTAAAAACTCGATGACATCAGTTAAAATGGCGTTAGTCCTCGAACCTGTCAGTGAAATCATTCGACGTCGCCAATGCTACTCGTTTAAGTATTTGACGTGAAACCATCATATCCTAAAATGAATAACTTTAGATTCTTAAAATAACAGCTAATAAAATCTTAATTTTTGAGAATGATTCGTCATTCTCAAAAGTTAAAATTTTATTAGCTGTTATTTACTGTAAATCTACAGTGCTAGTTTTTCTTACACTGTTTCCGCCTAACTAAATGCATGATTTTGTCACATACCCATCCGCCTTACATACATCCGAGGTCTGTTGCATTTTACAGAAATGGCTGAGTAATGTTCTGAATGGTGAGTGAGTGTCTAGTTGATTGGCTGAGCTGCAGATAAAGAGGAAAAATTGGATTATTGATCTAAATATTTCTACAAAACCTGTGTTGTTGGTACTCATTCGAAGCATCTCATTTAGTTGTCCTGTTGAGACGTTATAGTTTGAGTTTTCACAACATTTGATCTTGTCCAGAAAAAGCAATCGTAAGATGGGGCCAAGCATTTTCAGTAATAAATGGTGAAAGAAATAATTTAATTAACAAGACCTGTAATTCTGATAAAAGAATTTGTTGAGTTGGTATTATTCCCCCCAAAACTATGTTTGGGGGTATATAGGAGTCAGCAAACTCTTAAAAAGCCACAAAGATTAATTAGTGGATTGCCTGACTGTCTACTATATGTAATACTTTGATATCTTATGTATCTAAACAGGGCAAAGTGAAGATTCTGGACAGACTATGCAGATGCACAGGCTGGCCAGATTCTTTGCTTGGCACACATTAAAAATTGATGGAAATATCACACACAGGCTCATATATTTTCAAACTGTTGAGCCCTGACTAATTCTTTATCACAGGACGAGTCCACCCAAAATAAGGCCCAGCAGATGATGTGGGGCTTCTACAGACTTGTAATGCCGATCCTTAATTGTCCTGCGTCCAGGATGGATTATTTGTCCGATGTATCAGATTGTGTATCTAGTGTATCTACTCAACAGTTAACGAAATTGATGGACAAGTTTTCATCGCAAATATTTGAAACTTTGCCACCTTGTGAGCTTGACATGGTAAGTGATTAGATCTTTGCTGTTTTTCATCCTTTCTAACAATTTGTCTCCCACCAAGGGATTGATAATTGGAGATCTATGTGGGATGGTAGCTGAAGGTAAGGAAAGAATGTATTGGCTTAAAGGTTGTTAAAAGTGGTGTAAAACACAATTTAAACACACACATGGTTATATCTCTATGGGATTTATTTCAGATCTGGAGATCATTTTGGGGTGATTCTCTCATTTTTCAGTCAGAAATCTCATTAAAACTGGCTTATGGAGAGACAACTTTCAAAGCAAAATGAAATTTATAGAAGAAATGGGTTAAATATCTTGCACAAAAATCTTAATTTCTCAATAGTTTTGGCTGAATGAGATGTTTTTACTCATGATATTCTGGGCCAGCATTATCTCTGTCAGACAGAGTGAGAGCGCTGCATGGTACAGTTGATACTCAGGGAGCATATGAATAAGTTGACTTTCCCAAAAAGCTGCCATCATAGCCTCGTCGGTTATACTTTAGCTCCCTTATTACAAGGACAAGGGTTCGACCCCCGATGACAGCTCTCATCCTTTCCGAAAATATGTCTCCCACCAATGGTTTGATAATCGTTGACCTATGAGGGATAGCAGCTGGAGGTCAGGAAAGAATGTATTGGTAGTACTGGTGTGAGAAATACCAGGGATCCATTATTAGGTGCTCCAGCTGTTGTGATATAAATGATTGTTGAAAATGGCATAAAACCCCATTCAAACAAACATATTAACTTTGCTGAAATGAGATGGAAAGATTATTTAAAGTCCACTAAAACACAATTTTAATCAATGAATTCTCACAATTAATTAAATGCTTTTTGATGGATATAGAGAAAGAGCTATAGATTATCATTGCTAACCCAATCACTAAGCCAATAAAATAACTGAAAGATTATACCATTATTTTGATTGTTTCACTCTGTATAACATTATTTAAAAACATTATCCATTGAATTTATGAAGTCATGACGTTGCTTGGTAATCATTTGCAAAATGACCCACTTTTAGAGACTTTGTGATAAAATTTTCACATTTTATCACATTTTTTGCATGAAAAGAAAGAATGATAATAAGTGTTTGTTTTTCATGTTTCTATAATCTTTCATTGGTTGAACAACAAAAGCTATATTTTCAAGAGTGGCTGTGGCAGCCGCTCTTGAAAATATAACTTTTGTTGTTCAACCACTGAAAGATGAATTGATCCACACAGAAAATAATTTTTATATTCTCTGAATCACATTCCAGATGATAATGAAGCTACGAGATCAGGATGCAAGTCATCCAGTTACCGAGTTTGAAGAATTACTTCAGGATGTCCTCAAAGATAAACACTCCCTCACAGACGAAGAGTTACTAGGATTAATTGAGCGGACTTATCAGCAAGATGAAAATAACAATGAAATTCAGTAAGTTTTCTAAACTTTTATCACATACTTTAAGCCCACTCCTTGTGAAAATTATAGCAGCAATAGGGAGATTTTTGAAGAGTACTCCGATTGAAATTCAATAAGGAAAATTTCTTTTTTGAATTGAAAAAGATTTTGTATATTTTTTTAAACACTTGTAAAATAATATAATACATCATAGAATCTGTACTTTGGTAGCAAATTTGTTAAGAAAACCTACTCAAGAAGCCATTTTAATGTAAAAGTTAATAAAAGCAACCCACCCCCCACCTCCCTTTCCCCCAATGGGTGCCAACACTCAGCTATTGGGTGCTGGATAGTGGGAAAAAAAATAAGTTAGAAAAATACATACTTTGCAGCTAGAGTTATCCCCCTTGATAGTATGGTTTGCACTTTGATATTGAACATATGAGCCAAGATTCAAGTGCATGACTTTAAAAACAACAGAGACTTCACAAAAAGTCAAAGTTTTTTCAATACTGTTGAATCTACTGCTTCGACATCATTAAATGCTGTTGAAATGCCATGCAAACAAACTAAATCTTTACACTGACAGTACTTGAAGTTTGTTCAAGATCAAATCTTCATACTTTGCATGATGATAAATCCTGATGATACACATCTGTATATACAAAGGTCACGATCATCTGCCAAGGTCAGAGTTCTGATAAATTTGCAGTTCCTGGGGTATTTATGCTTCATAAAAATATCTTATTTTGCCCCAACATCAAAAGATAGGGGTCATATTGTTTTTATCCTGTCTGTTGGTCAATTTGTCCATCAAAAAACCTTTTAAATTGGCCATAACATTTAATTGGTTAGACTGGTAGAGTTTTTATATTTCACATGTGCATAGCTTGTACCAAGACCTTTCTATTGGAAATCAGTCAAGGTCATTTTTCAAGGTCATGTTTGTATCAAAGTAGAACTTTGTCATTGGTGACAATTTTAGTGCATTTTATCTGAAATAAATGGCAATGATGGGGGCATTATTGTTAAACAAACACATCTTGTTTTCATTTCGCAGTTGTAAAGATACAGACTCAGTAGAATGCCAGTCAGACTCGGGAATAGAAATGGCAGCGATAAGAAAGGTATTTATATTTAATCCTTGTCATGCTGAATAAAGCCTTTGCAAAAAAGCATTGAATTCAAACTGCTTAAAGCGCTGGATGCACTAATTTTTGGTCAGGAGGTATATCACAAATATCAAATTTAAGCTTTTCTGGCTTAAAAAGACCTCATGGTGTTGGCAAAGACCAGACTGCACATGTGTAGAGGCTTATCTTTGTCTCTACCACCTACCAAAGAAGGATGGTTTGTGGTTCAGCATGACAAGGGTTAAGATACAATTATGAGAGATTCCAAATCTTATTTTCATTATCTAGCAGTGAAACTTCAATCAATTTAATTTTGAACTTGTTCATTATAACACCTTCAGTGTGTTGAAACTTATTTGTTAAATGAAATATTGTTTGATACCATTAGTGTATTTTGACTCAATATAGAATGAAAATAATTGCCTTCAAAAAGTCAAGTGCACAACCATGAATAATTTGCAAAATCTGTTGACAATAAGTGTTTTCTTCTCTTTTATTGAAGTCACTTTTTAGTTATTCTGCTTTTGTTGTTCTAGGTGCTCTGTATATCAGTATACTATTTTTTATTTAAAAGTCCATGCACACCTGTAATTTGTACAGTATAACGGAATAACCTTGCTTGATCGTCACCTGCCGAAGTATTTTCTAAGTTTTATTAATGAGCCTAACTATTTATTCTGCATAAAGGTTAGGTTCAAGTTAAAAGCACTCGCTATACAACAATAGGGTTTGAATAGCTAATAAGTCTGTTGAAAGTCTTTTTGAGGAAATTTCAAAATATCTCTTCCCTGCATACCAAGCTTAAAGCATCATAATTTTGAAGCTTAAATCACCAGGAATTAATAACTTTGACTGCAGACAAATATTTCAAATTTCATTGAATGTTCTTTTATTCCTCAAATAAGTTCACTATTCCGCATGGTGAGAAGAACGGAAGGCAACTCTACTGTAAGTTCAATGATGCCTTGTCTACCAGAGTTTAGTAATTTTAAATTTCTATTCAATCAAGCATGTGTAATGACTATTTTCTTTTGAAAAGTGAAAGAAACCGAGTGGGTAAGAACTTTTTTTTATTATCCATAAATTGTACAAGTTAAACAACCTAAAACGTGAAGGAATAGTTAGCAGATATAACCAATATTGGGATATTCAATTTTGGATGGAATTTAACCAAATATTCAAAATGTATATTCAAGTATGGATTTATTTACGCCCATTGAAAACAGGATGTATCATGGGATCACCTGTGGCTTCTGGTGACAGGCAGCGTGCACTTCTTTGTCCGGAGCATAAGTTCTGTAACCTTATGTCTGATTTTCTTGAAACTTGGCAGTTATATCCTTCTCCTCAATATGGAGTGCAGTGAACAAGAATCATAATTCTACCTGACCTATTTTTTGAGTTATTGCCATTTGCTTATTTTTCAAAGTTGGATCTTGTCTTGGGCATATATCTAAATCTATAGGACTATGGTCATGAAATTTGATGGGTAGATAGATCTCATCATGGGGAAGTATAGTGCAAAAGAACCACAAATTCCACTGGCTTATTTTTAGCTCACCTGAGCACATTGTGCTCAAGGTGAGCTTTTGTGATCATTGAATGTCCGTCGTGCGGTGTGCGTCGTGCGTCGTTCGTCGTGCGTCGTCATGCGTCAACAATTTTAGTGTTTACACTCTAGAGGCCACAAATATGATCCAATCTTAATGAAACTTGGTCAGAATGTTGGTCTGGTTGCAAGGATGAACCCTATGTAAAATGGGAAGGATCAATGCCAATCACGGGAAAAGGGGCCTTATGACCAATTTTCTTGTTTACACTCTTAGAGACCACAAATATGGCCCAATCTTCATGAAACTTGGTCAGAATGTTGGCCAGGTCACAAGGATGAACCCTATGTAAAATGGGAAGGATTCGTGCCATATCACGGGAAAAGGAGCCTTATTGACAATTTTCTTGTTTACACTCTAGAGACCACAAATATGGCCCAATCTTCATGAAACTTGGTCAGAATGTTGGCCAGGTCACAAGGATGAACCCTATCGAAAATGGGAAGGATCAGTGCCATATCACGGGAAAAGGGGCCTTATGACCAATTTTCTTGTTTACACTCTAGAGACCACAAATATGGCCCAATCTTCATGAAACTTGGTCAGAATGTTGGCCAGGTCACAAGGATGAACCCTATGTAAAATGGGAAGGATTCGTGCCATATCACGGGGAAAGGAGCCTTATTGACAATTTTCTTGTTTACACTCTAGAGGCCACAAATATGGCCCAATCTTCATGAAACTTGGTCAGAATGTTGGCCAGGTCACAAGGATGAACCCTATCGAAAATGGGAAGGATCAGTGCCATATCACGGGAAAAGGGGCCTTATGACCAATTTTCTTGTTTACACTCTAGAGACCACAAATATGGCCCAATCTTCATGAAACTTGGTCAGAATGTTGGCCAGGTCACAAGGATGAACCCTATGTAAAATGGGAAGGATTCGTGCCATATCACGGGAAAAGGAGCCTTATTGACAATTTTCTTGTTTACACTCTAGAGACCACAAATATGGCCCAATCTTCATGAAACTTGGTCAGAATGTTGGCCAGGTCACAAGGATGAACCCTATCGAAAATGGGAAGGATCAGTGCCATATCACGGGAAAAGGGGCCTTATGACCAATTTTCTTGTTTACACTCTTAGAGACCACAAATATGGCCCAATCTTCATGAAACTTGGTCAGAATGTTGGCCAGGTCACAAGGATGAACCCTATGTAAAATGGGAAGGATTCGTGCCATATCACAGGAAAAGGGGCCTTAATGACAATTTTCTTGTTTACATTGTAGAGGCCACAAATAAGGCCCAATCTTCATGAAATTTGGTCAGAATGTTCTGCAAGTCAGGAGGATGAACCCTATCGAAAATGGAAAGGATCCATACTATATCAAGGGAAAAGGGGCCTTATTGACAATTTTCTTTTAAATTGTCTAGAAGCCACGAATATGGCCCAATTATCATGAAACTTGGTCATAATTTTGGCCAGGTCACAAGGATAAAACCTATAGAAAATGGGAAGGATCCATGCAATATCACGGGAAAAGGGGCCTTAAAGACAATTTTATTGTTTACTTGCTAGAGGCCACAAATATGGCCCAATCTTTATGAAACTTGGTCAGAATATTGGTCAGATTATAAGGATGAACCCTATTGAAAATTGGAAAGATCCATGTTATATCACAGGAAAAGGAGTCTTTATGATAATTTTCTTGATGTAACTCTAGAGGCTACACTTCATGAAACTTGGTTTTTTGTAGAAATTATCTCCTTTATGACATCTGCCTATTTGATTGATGAGATGTTGGTCAAAGAGACTCAGGGGAGCGATCTAGGACCATCTTGGTCCTCTTGTTTTAGTTATTGCCCTTTGTTGTTTATCATAGTTTGATCTTGTCCAGAGCATATCTTTATAAGTAGAAGAACTTTGATCATGAAACTTGATAGGTAGATAGATCTCATCAAGGAAAAGTGCAGTGCAAAAGAACCTCAACTCTACCTGCCTTATTTTTTGAATTATTGCTCTTTGATGTTCCTCATACTTAGATCTTGTCCAGAACTTATCTCTTAAAGTATAGAGGTTATGATCATAAAATTTGATGGGTAGATAGATCATATCAAGGGGGAGTGCAGTGCAAAGGAACCGTTACTCTACACTGCTAATTTTAAGCTCGACTATTGGAAGAACAGGGGGGCTATTCCAGTCACTTGGCGTAGGCTTCAGCGTTGGCGTAATGCTTTGGTTAAGTTTTTACGTGCAAGTGTTTAAAATCTCTGTTTCTATTAAAGCAATTGCTTTGAAACTTTGCACATGCTTCTGTGACCATAATATCAGCATCTAGACCAAGATTCATTTCTCTGATATTGAATTTAGTGGAATTTTAACCCTTTTCGGACTTAGAAATCTTAGTTAAGTTTTTACGTGCAAGTGTTAAAATCTCTGTTTCTATTAAAGCAATTGCTTTGAAACTTTGCACATGCTTCTGTGACCATAATATCAGCATCTAGACAAAGATTCATTACTCTGATATTGAATTTAGTGGAATTTTAACCCTTTTCAGACATAGAAAATCTTGGTTAAGTTTTTACGTGCAAATGTTGTATTTCTGTAATATCTCTATTTCTACTAAAGCTTTTGCTTTGAAACTTTGCACTTGCTTCTGTGACCATAATATCAGCCTCTTGACAAAGATTCAATACTCTGATTCTGATTTTAGTGGAATTTTAACCCTTTTCGGACTTAGAAATCTTGGTTAAGTTTTTACGTGCAAATGTTGTTTATCAGTTATAGCTCTATTTCTACCAAGGCTTTTGCTTGGAAACTCTACACGTGCTTCTGTTACCATAATATCAGCCTCTTGACAAAGATTTATTACTTTGATATTGAATTTAGTAGAATTTAACCTTTTTCAGACTCAGAAATTCTTGGTTAAGTTTTTACGTGCAAATGTTGTACATCAGTTATATCTCTAATTCTTTTAAAGCTTTTGCTTTCAAACTTTGCACTTGCTTCATTGATCATAACAACAGCCTTTTGATAAAGATTCAATTCTCTGATATAGAATTTAGTGGATTTTTAACCCTTTTTAGTCCCCTACCGGTGTTCACACCGGAGGGGACTATAGGTTTGCCCTCCGTCTGTCCGTCTGTCTGTCCGTCCGTCTGTCCGTCCGTCCGTCTGTCCGTCTGTCCGCTCAAATCTTGATCCCGCGATAACTTAATAACTAAGCAAGCGTTTTTGATGAAAGTTAGTATATGACTAGATGGCAATGTGTAGATTATGCACATCATTTTATTTTTGTTTTTCGACTTATATTGAGGTTGCTATGGTTACAGAAATAGTGAAAATATGGCCAAAAATGGGATCCTGCAATAAGATAATAACTAAGCAAGCTAGTTTGATGAGACTTGGTATATGACTATATGGCAATGTGTAGATTATGCACATCATTTTATTTTTGTTTTTAGACTAAAATTGTTGTTGCTATGGTTACGGAAATAGTGAAAATATGGCAAAAAATATTGGATCCTGCGATAAGTTAATAAGTAAGCAAGCTAATTTGATGAGACTTGGTATATGACTAGATGGCAATGTGTAGATTATGCACATCATTTTATCTTTGTTCTTTGACAAAAAGTGCGGTTGCTATGGTAACGGAAATAGTGAAAATATGGCAAAAAATGGATCCTGCAATAATTTAATAACTAAGCAAGCTAACTTGATGAAACCTGTTTTAAAATGTAAAAAAAATTATAAGCCATGTTAGTCAGGGTGGTGATGCAGCAGTATTAATCACCTCCAGTGAAAGTTCTCATTTCTTACCAACAAGACTGAAGAAAAACATCTCGGATCAGACAAGGTAACTGTTATTGATACTATTTCTTGCATCTGTCTATTGCTTCCATGAATTGTATAGTGGGCACAGCAGAGACAACAACTCATGTAAGTCTTGTTTAACCCTTTAACAAGACCTGGTTTTGACGTCCCTGATAGAATTTGCGTGGGAAAACATTGAGACAAACAAAGCCGGTAGGGGACTTATGCCCATGTCCAACATGGCTCTTGTTGGACTTAGAAATTCTTGGTTAAGTTTTTACGTGCAAATGTTGTATTTCTGTAATATCTCTATTTCTACTATAGCTGTTGCTTGGAAACTTTACACATGCTTCTTTGACCATAATATTAGCCCACAGAAAAAGATTCATTACTCTGATATTTAATTTAGTGGAATTTTAACCCTTTTCTGCCTTAAAAATCTTGGTTATGTTTTTATGTGCAACTGTTTTATGTTAGTTGTATCTCTGTTCCTACTAAAGCTATTGCTTTGAAACTCTTCACATGCTTCTGTGACCATAATATCAGCCTCTAGACAAGGATTCTTTTCTTTTGACTTTCATTTTATTGAATTTCCAATGTCGATATTGATTTGCTGTTACCATCCAGCACTAGGAATAGTTGAGCTTTGCTGTCCTCCGACAGCTCATGTTTTGTTTATTGCCCTTTGTTTTTTTCATACTTGGATCTTGTCCAGAGCATATCTTTAAATATGATTGAGCTATGATCATGAAACTAAATGGGTAGATAGATCTCATCAGGAGGAAGTGCAGTGCAGAAGTTCAACCATAACTCTACCTGGCTTATTTTTTGAGTTATTGCCCTTTGTCGTTCTTCATATTTGAATTTTGTCCAGAGCTTATCTCTAATAGTATATGAGCTTTGATCAAAATAATATTATACTCCTACTACAATTGTTCATCTGTCTGTTTACACAAAAACTTTCTAAAAGAGATTCATTCAAAATCACTTCAATTCTACTCTTAACCCAAAGTTATGTCAAGCTGTGTGACGGGTGTATCTTATGGCAATTTGGCACCTCATTCTATATGTTTGCATCCTTAATAAAAAGAAATTATATCTAATATTCACTAAAATTTTATATAACATGACATACTACATATTGCATTTTATGGCGTATTTTTTTAACCCTGTAAAAAATACATTTTAGACTCTATTTGAACAAGCTTCCTTGCGATGGGATAAAGAATCTTTACTGTCAATGGATGACTTGTATACAGTGGTTGTCCCATCTGTGAGTGAAGATATGTCAAGCATTGAGGTATGTAGCTGAGTTTATAAGGTGTGTGTAAACACAAACACCAGCCCTCCGTCCCAAGACAAATGAATTTACACAGGTGTCCAAGGGTAACCTGTCCCCTGGGTTTTTGCTGGAAACAAAGAAATTGCTTCTGATAAGCAATTTCGTATTTCCCAACATGGCATTACTTTAAATTTATTCCTTAAAATTAAACATTTGTTGGAAAAGAAGAAAATGTTTGTGATAAGCAATTACTACTTTTCCAATATTTCTTTCCTCCAATTATTAACTATTCCCCATGGTAACTATGAATTCATCAACCAAAAGAAAACATTGCTGGAAAAGAAGAAATTGCTTGTCATCAGCTATATATTACTTTTTTTCTAGGCATTACTAAGATTTTTTTTACCCCAAAGAAAACATTGCTGGAAAAGAAGAAATTGCTTGTGATGACCAATTTCTTCTTTTCCAACACTGCTTATCTGCTATGTCTTGGTGACATAGTATAACAGTGATTGTCCCGGTAGTGAGTGAAGATACATCAAGCGTTCAAGTATGTAGCTGAGTTTATAGGATATACAGTCTGATCTTAACTTACATTGCCAGCTTTCTACTTTAAAAATATTTTTTAAAAAAATGAGGCAGACTACTTGAAAAGCTTTGGTTATGTGTGTATTTCCATTTATTTATCGTCACTACCATAGCACATATCCATATGAGCGACAACCCATAATGACACTACTGCTGAGATCGGCCATGGTTCTTTAACGTGCTTGGTGTAAGCACTGTCTCATGGGGCCTCTGTTTAACATCTCATCCGAAAGACAATTAATTTGTTAGAGTGCCAGCCTGGGTTTGAATCCACGCCGTCGAACTTCAATGGTTTTGATGTCCGGTGCTCAACAATCTGCTCAGCTGCCTTGGTTATTAGCTTGAAACAAAATTTAAAATAGGATAAAGGTTTAGAATGTTGTTTATGCCAGAGGTACAGGTAAAATGGCATTCTAAAATCTGTATTTCTCATTGAAACCCTGTGTTGTGGGTACTCTTTGGAATTGTCTTGCCAAGACGATTCCAATGACAACCATCAACATAGGATTTAATCAAGTATATTTGAAATAAGCTTATTTGAAATCTTAAATACCCCCTTTTTCTGTAGCTCTGTATGCCCTTCTTTGATAGATCAGGGACATAAGGTTCTTGCTTTATCTATTTGTCCCCACAAAAACTTTAAAGTTTTCCATAACTTTTGATTGCTTAGTGATAGAGCCTTCATATTTTGCCTGTGTATTGCTTCTGACAAGAGCTTTCCTTTGGTACAAGCAAGGTCATTTTTGAAGGTCAAATATGTGAAAAATTTAAATTTCACATTGAATTTCATGGTGCTGTTGATAAGCAAATCAAATTAATAAGTCCTCACTTCATTTTCAGCTTTCAGACCTGGAAGAAACAGACCTCAATTTCAGAGACAACAAGATTGTAAGGACGCCAGATCTTGGATCATTTTTGAAAGGAAATTGAATTGAAGTGGACCACTGAACTAAAACTGTTTGATTTGCTGGCCATATCCCTTCAACTACAGTGTCATAACACACCCTTCAATTATTTAAAAAGTTATTTACCTGCAATATATAAATAACTTTTTGAATATGAACCTGTGTGTGACATTTTGGACAACTTTAAATGTGTGCCAAACAAAGACGCTGGCCAGTCTGTGCATCTGCACAGTCTTGCAAAGGTCTTCACTTTTGCGCTTTGTACAAAGGTAGGCTCCAAAGTGTCTTTAGAAAGTCAAGCAAACTTCTAATTATAATATGTGGAAATCAAGGTTGAAAATGTCACACACTGGCTCAAATTTTAGTGGTGTGTAGTGACAGAGGTCAAAGGGCAGGGCCAGCAGTCCATCAATGGTACAGTTAGTTATATCATAAAATTGACATTCTCAATCAAAACCGTTCTACATCACTCACTTATCGCTCCATTCATTCATTCAAAACTCTCCTCAAACCATTCAAAAATGCTCAAAAATATCACTAAAATAATAAGATTGACAACTGCACTCAGAATGAATATCAGTGGATAAAATCCATGATTTCTCTTACATAACTGTATGTTGTAAGCGTATGATGTGTTCATGAATGCATAGAAAGCTATTCATAGAACCTGTATGCATATTTTATTAAAGGAGGGTAATAAATATCGCTTATTTTGTTCATCCTGAACAAAATAAGCAGAATTGGATTACCTCCCTTGAAATTCACTCAAAACTCACTTCACACACTCAATCACTTTCATTCCAAGAACATTCTAAAATCATTCACCTTGTCAATTTCACGATGTTGTTAACTGTACCCTGCATATCGTGTATCAATTTCGTTTACAGCCCATGTCTATTAAGCAACTATTTTTATTTAGCATTCATTTTCAAAGTCCCCTTCTTTAAATCAAAATAACCTAAAAAAGTAGATCTTATTGGTCTTTGAGAGTATTGTAAATGAATTATATGTGGTCAAAACTCATTAGAAAATCTCAATGAGACAATTCTGTTGAGATTTTACAACATAGAATTATTGAGAAATTCACAATACCTAACACATTCAATCAAAACTGTGTTTCAGTCAACAAAATGTGTAATAAGTGACCATTCTCTTTAACAATAGCTTTTTTGCTCACCTGAGCACGAAGTGCTCAAGGGAGCTATTGTGATCGATCGTTGTCCAGCATCCGTCTGTCCGTCACAGCATCAACTTTTTCTTTAAACAACATCTCCTCCTACACTTATGGGTCAAAATCAACCAAACATGGCAGAAATATTCCTTGGGTGGTCCCTAATGAAAATTGTTCAAATGGAAAGGATCTGTGGCATATCACGGGAAAAGGGGCCTTAATGACAAATTTCTTGTTTACACTCTAGAAGCCACAAATATGGTCTTATTTTCATGAAACTTGGTCAGAATGTTTGTTAGGTCATGAGGATGAAGTCTATTGAAAATGGGAAGGATCGGTGCCATATCACGGAAAAAGGGGCCTTAATGACAATTTTGTCTACAATATCTTTAAATGACATCTCCTCCAAAATTATGGGTCAAAATCAATCAAATTTGGCAGAAATATCTCTTGGGTGGTCCCTTATGAAAATTGCTCAAATTGAAAGGATCTGTGTCATATCACGGGAAAAGGTGCCTTAATGACAAATTTCTTGTTTTCACTCTAGAAGCCACAAATATGGTCCAATCTTCATGAAACTTGGTCAGAATGTTTGTTAGGTCATGAGGATGAAGTCTATTGAAAATGGGAAGAATCGGTGCCATATCACGGAAAAAGGGGCCTTAATGACAATTTTGTCAACAATTTCTTTAAACGACATCTCCTCCTAAACTAATGAGTCAAAATCAATCAAACATGCCAGAAATATTCCTTGGGTGGTCCCTTAAGCAAATTGTTCAAATGGAAAGGATCTGTGCCATATCACGGGAAAAGGGGCCTTGATCAGAATGTTTGTTAGGTCATGAGGATGAAGTCTATTGAAAATGGGAAGGATCGGATCCATATCACGGGAAAAGGCGTCTTAATGACATTTTTTTTGTTAACTCTCTAGAAGCCACAAATATGGTCCAATCATCATGAAACTTTGTCAGAATGTTTGTTAGGTCATGAGGATGAACTCGTTTGAAAATGGGAAGTATCCGTGCCATATCACGGGAAAAGGGGCCTTAATGACAATTTTCTCGTAAGAGCTCCAAACGCCACAAATATAGTCCAATCTTCATGAAACTTTATCAAAATGTTTGCCAGGTCACAAGAATGAACTCTGTTGAAAATGGGAAGGTTCATGCCATATCATAGGAAATGGAGTCTTAATGATAATTTATCAGGTGAGCGATTTAGGGCCCTTAGGGTCCTCTTGTTGGTGGTCCCATAGGTAGTCTTTTAATGCATGTTTACTGTATTCAGATAGAGGCATTTGAGAGCACTTTCTTATTTTGAGCACAAGGCACTAGTCTTGTTATTTAAAACAATAATGGTTTGAAATTGAAGTTATGTATTTGTGTATTGTTTGTTTTTGAAAACCTAATTTGAAATTGAAGTTGTTTGTGTATTGTTTGTATTAACCCCAATTGAAATTGAATATGTTAACTAGTGTTGGTTTCAAATCACAATCAATAATCGTTTTTTGGTTGGGAGAGTAAGTCAACTTATGATCGATTGTATAATCTTTTTTTTCACAAATTCATGTACCACTCCCAATATCGTCCTTTAACAAACATGAAAGCTCAGTTAAAACTCATGACCTAAAGACTCATTCTGCAGATTTTTCTACCCTCTCCATGGCTAAGCATGAAGCAGTTGTAACTGCCTATAAACATTATAGGCAGTTACAACTGTTTCACACTGAGCCATCAAACAGAGGTCAGATTCCAAAACAATATATTATGGCTTTCATACTTCTGTTAGGAACTGATTAATTGATTGTAGAATTTCTTAATTGATTATCCCAATCAGAAGCCTGAGTCAAGTGATAATCAAATATAATCGATTGATCAGCCCATCACGAGTGTTAACCCTTGTCATGCTGAACCCGGAATATTCCTGCTTTGGCAGGAGCTATAGACAAACATCAGCCTGCACATATGTGTAGCCTGATGTTATTCTACACCACCTGTTTCTCACTTTCATACCAGAATTGTCAATAGATTTAGTTTTTCAGATAAAAATTGACCTACAGTTGGTACTTTCAGTTCTTTTTGCCCTTTGATTTTGATTAAATTTTTTAGCCAAAATATATTCAGCATGACAAGGGCTAATGTACATGTAGTGTTTGTTTCTGAAAAGAGAGTTCCAACACAATTCCTGAAGAAAAGGATAGGTTTTCTTTTATCTGTTGCTATTCACAAATCATACTAAATATTTTTTCTACCAAAAAGAATTTTCAATTTGGACCAAAATGTAGTGATATTGTAATGGGTCAAGATGTGACATTTGTTAGGGTTTGTGCTGTCATAAAAGAATGTCTAATTATAATTTTGTCTAATTTCAAAGTTCTTTTTTTCTGGGATATTTGAACCTCTATAATTTGGTCGCCTTTTTGTTGGGTAGGACCATTTTGTTAGCATTTTTTGTTCACAATAAAGAAATCATGGCTTTGTTCATTGTGTGATTAAAATTGAAAATTCTATAAACAACATTTTTGGTGTTTTTAATTTCTTAGCTCCACTGGTCAGTAAAGGCTTTATTAATTGCGAGGTAGCCACTGTTCATACATCCCTGCATCTGTTAACTATAAATATATGTGACCCGTCATGCAAAAAGGGACCATCTGGGATTTCCGTAAATGAATTATTGAAGATTTGATCCACCATTGGTCAACCATAAGTCACATTTCAAAAATTTTTCCAGTGGATTGATTGAAGGTAGATTGATCTTTCTAGATTCAGAAAATAAGCATGGTGCAAAAACTTTCAACCCTAGTCAGTCTGCACAGTCCGCGCAGTCTGACTTGGGTCGATACTTTAACGCACTACCCAGATGGCGTGAGGGGTCACATATATGTATTTACATTACTTTTGCACAAATTGACCGATAGGTGCAAAACTATTGTAAGTAAAGTATACACTTAACATAAAAATGCCCAATTAAAAGGGTCTGCATAAAACTGCAGAAAGTGCCTCTTTATTTTCCCGAATCAATGTGTCAGTACAACACTATCGTAAGTACCTATGAATATATGGGCACTTACAATAGTGTTGCACTGACTCCTGGAAATGCTCTTATTATGTAATGCCCTCGGTCATTTGTCGATCTGTCCGTCTGTCTGTCTGCTTGCAATTTTTAGCTCACCTGAGCACAACGTGCTCAAGTAAGCTATTGTGATCACCTTTTGCCCGGCGTCCGTGCGTCGTGCGTCGTGCGTCGTCCGTCAACAATTTCTTTAAACGACATCTCCTCCTAAACTACTTGGCCAATTTTGACCAAACTTGGAAGAAATGTTCCTTAGGTGGTCCCCTTTAAGAATTGCTAAAAGAATTGAAATCGGTGAAAAACTCTGGTTGCTATGGCAACCAAAGTTAAAAAACTAAGAAAATCTTTAACCTTCTTCTTCTTCTGAACCAGCAGCCCTACAGCCTTGAAATTTGGCATGGATGTTCAGCTCATAGACCTTAATAAAAATAGCTTAAATCATATCTGTTGGGCCACCAGGTGCAGAGAGCCAGGGGGGAGGGGGTAGTACTTTGGGTAAATTTTGTAATCTTTAACCTTCTTCTTCTTCTGATCATTAAGGCCTACAGCCTTAAAATTTTGCATGTATCATCACCTCATAGACCTTAATAAAAATAGCTAAAATCATATCTGTAGGGTCATCAGGTGCGGAGCACCAGGGGGGAGGGGGTAGTACTTTGATGAAAATTTTGTACTTTAACCTTTTTCTCCTTCTAAACCAGGAGACCTACAGATTTGAATATTGGCATGGATGATCAGCATATGGACCTTTATAAAAATACCAAAAATCATGACTGTAGAATCACCAGGAGCGTAGCACCAGGGGGGAGAGGGTAGTACTTTTGTGAAAATTTTGTAATCTTGAACCTTCTTCTTCTTCTGAACCACAAGCCCTACAGACTTGAAAATTGGCATGGAGGATCAGCTCATAGACGTTTATAAAAATAGCTAAAATCATGACTGTAAAGCCACCAGGTACGGAGCACCAAGGTGTGAGGGGGGAGTATTTTTGTGAAAATTTTGTAACTTTAATCTTCATCTTCTAATGAACCAGGAGCCCTACAGACTTCAATATTGGCATGGATGATAAGCATATGGATCTAAAATAAAATAGCTAAAATCATGATTGTAGGGCCACCAGATGCGGAGCATTAGGGGGCAGGGGGTAGAACTTTGGATCAATTTTGAAATCTTTAACCTTATTCTTCTCCTGGATCAGGAACCAGACTGTAGATTCACCAGGTGCAGAGCATCTTGGGGGAGGGGGGAGTGCTTTGTTGAGAATTTTGAATCCCTACAGCCTTTATATTTGACATGGATTGATCAACTCATTAAAGAAAACTTTAAAAGTCTCAGACTTAGCCTGTATATCTGGCATAGATTAGCTGATCACAGACCTTTTATGGAAAAAGCTTAAATAAATAATGTCCAGGGGAGGAGCAGAGGGGGTGGGGGAATGATTTTTTCAAATGTTATCTGATTGAATAAGTGAAAATCTCTTTTTCTGTGGTTGCATGGACATACCTAGGTAATGAAGCTTTTTTCTCAGGTGAGCGACCCAGGGCCAACGGCCCTCTTGTTTAGTGTGTCACTCGTTTTACACTATGTGTGGGAATGAGCTGAAACTTGCCACAATTACTGTCTATGATCTATTGTGCGTAAGACCTTTGAAATTCATATTGCTCCTGTCATTGTTTAATGAGGGATATCGGTTGGTTTTCTCCCTTGAAATACTCCCAAAGGAGGAAGGGTCCAAATCAGTGGTTACCTTGGGGTTTATCCTTATTTCCTTTGCACTATAAGATTTAAAGATTAGCTCTAAATCAAATATTGCAAAATTCATAAGAAATGTTTGAGGTAAAATAAATATTAATTTTCTACTTAACTATTCAAAACTTTAACATAAAAACAAATTGCATAAATAAGTATTTTGCATTAACAAAAATAAAATTTGCAATTTCCCCATAGAAACCATGGATAAAATCCAAGGAAAATTCCTTAAAGACCGCTAAAGATTTTGGAGCACCTTTGATTTTATCCACAGAAAAACAAGGGAGATAACACACAAAAGTCTCCCATTATCTTGAATATTTGCACTTGAATTGATAGAAAATGTCTTTATTTCTTGTGTGAACAAAATTTCCTACACTTTGTGTGAGAATGATCTGAGAACCTTCACAGTGACTCTGCATGATGTTTAGTTGTGCATTAGACTAAAATTATTTTGAAAGTTGTTCCTAAATTATCTGCCCTTGACTTAACAAAATTGCCTCAAACTACAGGTTGTTTTAATACCTCCTAAAAGTATGATGGTCAACTCACTACTTCGATAGCTAAGCGCAAAACAGTTGTAACTCCCTATAAACTTATAGGGAGTTACAATTGTTTTGGCTGACCCCTCGAGTTGTGTTTCAAGTAAATATATTCAATAACAACAGAGATATGGCCATAACTATTGATTGGTTACAGATGTAGTGTTCATATTTCGCATGTTCATCCTTTGGTTGGTGTTAGGTTCAAGGTCATGTGTCAAGGTCAGAATTTAGAAAAATAAAACTTCAAATTGGCCATAATTTTGCAATGGTAAGTGATATAGCCTTCATATTTCAAAAAGATGTCATGGTAAACTGTTTTAAGTAAATTTTGACAATCAAGCACTTATTAGGGAAGCACTGACGGCTCTTGTCTTGAACTAGAAAGGCCATTCTCCCTTTCTATATAACAATTTTTAAAATGTGACTTCTCAAGTTGATTTCTTCATGAATCAATCTCTTTCTCAATATGTAACAGAGTTTCCAGATGTACCATTTTTGCATGATGGTTGCATTAATTGTCAAGCCCCCTTGCAGTGAGTGAGACATGGTTGTTA
The DNA here is from genome assembly GCA_948146395.1 of Fragum whitleyi. Classification (NCBI taxonomy): domain Eukaryota; kingdom Metazoa; phylum Mollusca; class Bivalvia; order Cardiida; family Cardiidae; genus Fragum; species Fragum whitleyi. The sequence continues at coordinate 25,193,086 of OX411558.1, forward strand.
CTCTGACACCTTGTTTTTTGTGTGTTGGGGTGTTAGACAGTACTTAGATTGTCAGTCCATTCAAATTTGTCTGGAGCATATATCCTACATTAACCCTTTCCTGTTTTACAAAATTTTGGACCTGTCCAAATTCAAAAGTTTTGCAGACAAATATTAAAAGTGGATTTAATTTGAAAAATAACCATTAAGTAGGGGAGAAAATAGTGTGGAAAAAGAAGAAATAGCTTGTCAGAAGCAATTTCTTCTTTTTTCACAATGTTTTCTCAATCGCAAAATCACAGGCATGTAAAAATCAGGGATTAAACAGCAAAGGGTTAATAGATGGTTTTTCAAAATAACTTGGCACATTTATTCTCCATCATGATTAAATGTATCATTTGAGGGCAACTTTTTGGATAGCTCTAAAGTCAAGGTCTCAGCTTGAGGGCAAACATTAAAATTAAGCTTGTCTCGAGCATTATCTACATTTAAGGATGGATTTCTTTAAAAAAAAAAACAAAAAAAAACAAACAGCACAATCATTCTCCTTCATGAGGTTAATTGCTATTTGAAAGACATTTTCATATAACCCTAACGTCAAGGTCAGACCTCATGGTCATATGTACAAATTTGAGCTCATCTAGAGCAGAAGTACTACACAAATTTGAGGGGGGGGGGGGATTTTAAAATAATTTTGCCAACATAATCTCTTCAATAATTAGATTTGCTTTGTAAAATGAATTTTCAGATTCAACAGAGGTCAAGGTCAGAGGTCTAGGTTAAATGTTGAAATTGAGTCTTTATTCATGGACCAGGTCAAGAAACATGGCATGATTAAGCTCGTGAACTCTACCCTACGTAGTGAAGGGTCAAAAGTGATGCATAGTTGTGTACACTATTCCTATAGGAATCCACAAATTTATGCTATTTCTTCACATAGGTATGTATCGGAATAAATCATGCCAGTTAATAAACATTCAAATAAACATTGATAAATACATTCCAATTTTATTCGTCCATCCATTTAAAGTGCTAATTCTTTGGCAGGTTCAGCTAAGAACCACTTTTTATCACAACATCATGGAATATACTTGGGTGACGTCATACTACCTGTGACTTCACTACATGTTTACTTTCATTAAGGGTGCATTAGGGTTGTTTGGTGTATATACCACAGCATAAGATATAGGCAAAAGACAGATATTGAGTGGAAAACTTTGAAAAAAAGTATGATAAATTTGTTAAATGGTTTCTTGCCTGGGTATAATTGACCATAAACTCCCAGTAGTAAAAAAAATTATGTCAACCCTTAAACCAGTCCCTCTGTCAACTATCAAAAGGTCGGATAACAAGTCTATTCAACCCTTGCCTTGGCTTGGCTGATATCATTTATACCATCTGGAATAAATGGTCATATACTCTGACAAAAAAACATGTAAAGGCCCGGTCCCACTGCACTTATGGATGCATTGGGAATGTAAAACCTATGAAAACCTTTATATCCGTTGAAAAGCGCTTTGCATCTGTTTCTTACCCTGTACATACCCTTTGCATACACTCTGTCCATTGAGTGTCCGTCCATCGTGATTTCATCTGCGCTCTAAGTTTTGAGCTGCAAAAAACTTGTAGAACGGATAAACTTTCAGCTATGTATAATTTAAATGCAAAACAATACAAGGAACAAAAGCTACATTTCGGATAGCATCCATTATACTTCTGGTGTATCCCCAATCCATCTGTTAGGCATCCTTGGAACTCTTATCCGTTTTGATGAAAATGAACACAGGGCTGAATTATTTAGTTTACAAAAAATATATAAAAGGGACGTAACACAGATATTTAAGTATGTAAGGGTAAGCATCATGTAAAATTTAATGATCAATAATGTATCTGTTTTGTTTCTGCTCTGTATACGTTGTGTATACGTCCAATGCTTTATGCATCTGTTCTTTCTGCTATTAGTATACGTCACAATTACACTCAGTTACCTCCTCTGAGCTGTCATTCGCATTATTCCCAGGGTTTCTGATGAAGATCCATTCAACATCCAGGCTACATACTTTATGCGTCCAATATTTTTATGCTCCCCGAAGGGAGAGCATATACCTGCCGCTTCGTCTGTCCGTCTGTCTGTCCATAATTCCATCCGTCCGCCCCCACCGATTTCTCCATAACCCTTGGGCCAAATCAAAGGAAACTTACCATGTGAACTTCCTATGATATAGTGTTGATGTATCTGTGACGGTTTTTGGATTTGAGGCCTCCTCACGGAAAAAGGGGACTTAAGGTATAAAACAGTTTTTCTTAAATTTCTCCTTGTCTAATAGTCAGAATTTAATGAAATTTTATATTTGAGTAGCAAATCAGATGCCCTTTACTATAAACAATTTGAAATTTATGTAAAATATATCATGGTAAAAGGGGGCTTAATGTTTGTTACCTCTACCTCAGCGTGTAAAATACAGTTATTCTTTCATCTCTCCTAGTCTTATGTTCAGAATTTGATGAAATTTCACATTTGAGTAGAAAATCAGACGCCTTTTAGCATAAACTATTTGAAATTTGTTTCCAAAAATATGTCACGCAAAAAGGGGGTTAAATGTTTGTTACCTTTATGTTAGCTGTGTAAGATAACATCTTATATTTGAGTCCTTGCAATCTGACCATGGAGCATATCTCCTAAAGTATTATGCCTATCAACTTGAAGCTTTATGGATGGATAGATCTTATGGAGGACAAGTGCAGTGCACAAGAACTACAACTCTTGCTTGCATAATTTTTGAGTTATTGCCCTTTGTTATTTTTGATACTGAGATATTGTTTGGGAGTACATCTCCTAGAGTATAAAAGCTATCAACTTGAAACTTTATTTATGAGTAGATCTCATGGAGGAGAAGTGCATTGCACAAGAACTGCAACTCTTACTTGCATAGTTTTGGAGTTATTGTCCTTTGTTATTTTTGATACTTAGATTTTGTCTGGAGCATATCTCCTAAAGTATAATAGCTATCAACTTGAAACTTTATGGGTAGATAGATCTCATGGAGGAGAAGTGCAGTGCTTAAGAACTACATCTCTTGCTTGCATAATTTTGGAGTTATTGCCCTTTGTTATTTTCAACACTTAGATTTTATAGGAGGTAAATCTCTGACAGTACAAAAGAATCCTTAATCTATTAGGCTTCTGTTTACTATCAAGCTTTTGTGGCGGGGGATGGCCATGTCCAACATGGCTCTTGTTTTTGTGACAATGCATTATTAGCTCCACTGGCCGAAAGGCCAGCGGGCTATTGTCATGGCATGGTGTCCGTCCTCCGTCCGTCCGTCCCTCCGTAAACTTTTACTTAAAAATCTTCTCCTCCTAAAGTGCAGGATGGATTTCAATCAAATTTCACAGGAATGTTCCTTGGGTGATCCTCTATCAGATTCATTCAAAGAATTCTAATCGGTTGAAAATCATGGCTGTAGTGGGCGTGGCTAATTTCCATATATTATTATAGGTGAGTTTTCTCAGATTCTAATTGATGGATACCAATTAAATTTTACGTGAATGATCCTTGAGTGACCCTTTATCAGTCTATCAAAAATTATTGTGATTGGATTGAAAATATGTATTTTATGGGCGGAGGTCATTTCTCTATATGTTATATAGTGGAAACTTTGAAAATTAATTTCTCACAATGTAATTAATGGATATCAACCAAATTTCACTGGAATAATCCTTGAGTGACCCTTTATCAGTTAACCAAAAATTATTGTGATCAGATGAAAAATGTGTATTTTATGGGCAGAGGTCATTTCTCTATATGTCATATAGTGGAAACTTTGAAAATCATTTTCTCAGAACCTAATTAATGGATAACAACCAAATTTCATTTGAATGATTCTTTTGTGATCCTTTACAAGTCTGTAAATATATATTGTGATCAGATGAAAACAAAGTGTTTTATGGGCGGAGGTCATTTTTCTATATCGCGGGCTTAGTGCAAAACGGTTGTAACTCACTTTTTCAAAATTTTACAGGAGAGGGAAAAAACTTAATGTCACATAAGTTATTAGTTGTTTTGTACAATTATGGGTATGTTTGATATAGTTGATTTAAGCTCTTTAATATTCCATTTATTAACATTATGTAAGATTTATCTAAAATGAGTAATTTGCAAAAGTTTGAGTTACAACCATTTTGCAATTAAAAATCCAACAAACTGAATCAAAAGTTTTGGGCAAAACGGTTGTAACTCATTTCAAATTACCATTTACATCCACCTTAGAGCCGTTATTGCAGTTGAGGGCTTTGTTTCTTTCTCTTTGGTCAATTTAAATGCTTTCTTAACTTAAAAGTTCTCGTTTAAACCATGATTTTTGAACATCTGGTCAAGCATACAGAGTTTCACATCATTTGTTTTGTTTCCGACATGAATATTTATATAAAAAAATAATTCAAATTGACAAATATATCAGAAACAATAGGAAAAACTATAATTCTGAATTGTAACTATTAAAAGCTTGAGCAAAATAATAAATACTCTTGCTATCTCTCTAAAAAATCATCTGTTCTTTTCTTTTAAATGTCCAAAGATTGTAGATTGTAAGCATTGTGGGCTGATGAAAGCAACTTATTCTTCAATAAAATCAAATGTTACCTGAATTTCATTAATAAATGATTGAGTTTTAGCTCCACTTAATCAGGTTTAACTCCATTTTTACCAGTATTGGAGTCATAACTTGGTGACTTGAGCATCTAACTATGGATATGTAACATTTATCACCCCATGACCTTTTGAATAGTGAGTCAAACACAAATCCAACAGCAATTTGCCTGTGTCCTTCCTTCAAATATTTCATATAAGGGAAATATTACAAACATATCTGAAAATCTGTTGCTATCTTTTTGTGTTTATTTTCCCCCCTTCAAAGAAGATGGGGTATATTGTTTTGCACCTGTTGGTCAGTCAGAAGGTCTGTCGGTCTTTCTGTTGACCTATTTTGTCCAGAGCATTATCTCAAAAGAATACAACCTAGAACCATGAAGCTAATAAATCTGTTGAATAACATCCCTGGAGTTTATTTTGGGCAGTGACTAATACACTAAGGAATAGAAAGGACTGCTCTTGGCTACTACTTTTAATCTTATAACAAAGCTATTTTACATGAAGCATTGACCAACATGACTTCTACAGTTGTTGTGGATTAATGGAATCCTTGTTTGAGACTCAATTGTAAGGGCCTAGAATTCCTGTAACCAACTTGTCAAACATGGGCTTTTTTACTAGTGGACAAGTACATTTTTGCCAGCCACTTGTCCAAGGACAAGTAAATACCAGAGCAAATCTTTGAATGGTACTATGTTGTTGATCTAAGAGATAAATTATCCTTATGGTAATATTTAAAAGGGCGGGAAATATGTTATAATAAAGAATATGCTGGTTCCAACATTTTCTTCATTAATAGTAATTTTTTCTCAAAATTTATCAATTCATTTTTTCAATTGATTAGTTCATTTTTATCCAGGATAAGTAGAAAATCATCTTTACTTGTCCATTAACAATAGAAGAAAACCTGTATTTCCACATCTCTTTCAATTGCACATATTTAAAAAAAAACTCCTGACTAACTATTAGCCTTAAAGGTGTGGTATTTTGCATAAAGTTTAAACTGGAAGCCTATTTGGGCTGTGTCTGAGCTAAACCTTATTTCCCAAGAACATGCCACACAGTGTGTACAAGTTTTCCTGTTTGACCAATCTGAAGGCCTAGAGGACTAAATCTGGGATACAAAAAAGGCATTTTTTCCATAAATTAGGTTTAGTACCACTTGTAATGTGAAAAGTATTAAAGTCATATTGGGGTGCCTGGAGCACCAAACTATGACCTCCTTGTATCTCTCACACAAGCACTCTCACTGATATTTTTGTCACTGAAGCATGTGATAAGTTTCAAAGGAATAGAGGCCACTGTCACAGTGCAGTTGGTAGCATGTCAGACTGTTAATCTAGGGGTCCTGGGTTCGATCCCCGATGGCGGCACTCATCCTTGTCATCTATTTGTCTACCACCAATGGTTTGATATTCATAGACCTCTGTTGGGTAGCAGCGGGCCACTAGGAAAGGATGTTATGTTAGTACTGGTGTGAGAAATACCAGGAATTCATTGTTAGGTGCTCCAGCCACTGCGATGTGACTGAAATATTGTTTAAAGTGACGTAAAACCCCATTCAAACAGAAATATAGCAGTTGCATTTAAACCTTAACCATTAAGTCCAAGGTCCTAAATGGGTAAAAATTTCCTATTGATAAATATCAATGAGTAATGAATGTCAAGCAACTGATATAATGGTCACAGAATCATGTTCAAAGCTTCAGATTTATATGATTATAAGAGTAGGAAATAAAACTTGCATTTTCAAGTCTGATATGCATTAAATTTCCTATCAAATGAAAGTCAGACATGAATTTTTGCAAACAGGCTAATATCATGGACATGGAAGAATGTGCAAAATTTCCAAACAAAACTGAGGTAAAAACAGATATATTACAGAATAAACAAAAGTTGTACATAAAAACTTAAACAAGTATTTTCAAGTCTTAAATTTTATAGAAACAAGAAATGTTTGCAAAACATTTTTGTCCCCAATAACAAAGGGCAATAACTCACAAAATATGATGAGTATAGTTATGGTTCTTGTGCACTGCACACTTTCTCAATAAGATATATCCACCTGTGAAGTTTCATGGTTCTAGCTTGCATACTTTTTGAAATATGCTCAGGACAAAAAACGTCTATGGATGAACAGACGGACGGACCGACAAGTGCAAAGCAATATACCCCCTTTTCTTTGAAGGGGGGGCATAATAAAAAACCACCTGAATGAATCTCACAGTAATGGATCTAAGGTAAATGCTGATATTATGGTCACAGGAGCATCGGCAAAGTTTCAAAGCAAACTTTGTAGCACAGATGAGATATAACAAATTATATACAACAGAAGCATATAAAATCTAAATAAAACAATAATTTTTAAGTAAAAAAATCTGGTTAAATATCAAATGAATTATATGTTGGAGTGAAATGTTTGTCTAGAGGCTAATATTATTGTCAAAGAAGTATGTGTAAAGTTTCAGAGCAATAGCATCAATAGAAAAATACATGCGAACCTTAACTTATTTCAGCATTATTCGAAAGCCAACACAGACACCCAGACCCTGGTGACAGAAATAGCCCCCCCCCCCCCCCCCCCCCCCCCGCACACACACTAAGAATCAAGCTACAAATGAAACATAATCTAAAATTTCAATCATATCTATAAATAGACACTGTTCTTGTGAAAGTCAATGAGCAAAGAGTACTAAAAATGTCTTCAAGGTACAACCAAAAGCTTAAGTTACTCTAACCAGCATGCAATGCAATTTAATGGAAAAGCTGGGCCTCTTCAATTTGATAAAAAAAATTGAATAGTCATTCCTCATCTAAAAATTCCAATAAACTTCCAGAGAAACAAAGTCTTAAAGTGATTTCTTTTTTCTTCTTCAATTTACAGATAAGATGGTATAATGTCTACTTTTTCTGATTATCATACTGCACAGTATATTAATAATTTTGTTCATCTAATTATGAATCTAGGTTATTGGTTAAAACCTTCCAAAAGTGTTACTTAATAAGATAGATACCCTTCTGTACAACTAAAGATCCTTTTTGTGATATAATGGAAGTTATTTGCTTCAAGTCCTCATATCTTTTCAATATCTTTCATGCAAAACAGTTGTAACTCATGAGTTACAACCGTTTTGCATGAACATTTTTTCCAGTTTTCAGATACAACCTCTTTTAGAAAATTTATTTTCTCTGAAAATAAAAGGAATTTTCAGGTAATATTTTTATGGGATATGTATTAGTACAATTGGATAAAGAAATCGTGAAAAAACGATTTTTGGTCAAAAAGTGAGTTACAACCGTTTTGCACTAAGCCCACGATATGTTATATAGTGAAAACTTTGAAAATCATTTTCTCAGAATCTAACTGATGGATATCGACCGAATTTCACTGGAATGATTCTTTAGTGATACTTTATCAGTCTGCAAAAAATTATTGTAATCAGATGCAAAATATGTATTTTATTGTCAGAGGTCATTTCTTTTGATATGTTATATGGTGTAATATCCAATATGGGGTAAAACAATTTTTTTCAAAGTTCAAACAGATGGATTTCAACCAAATATCATAGGAATTTTATTTCTGTGAAGTTGTATCAGGCTGCAAAAAATATTTGATTAGATGACCAGCATGCTCTATATTGGCAGAGGACATTTCAACATACAAAGTGAATATTTGACCACCCTTTTGGTATCACCTAAATGATGAATTTTTTTTAGACTCATTAAATTTAATGGGTGTAAAGATTGTAGGTTAGATGGAACATAAGCTTTGTTAGAATCCAAATGTGTAGAAACATTAGGTGAAATAGGGAGCCTGAGATACCCCCTTAGAATTGGTCAGTTTAGTTGAACGAAGGGTGAATCTGCGAAAAAGAGGTCAAGTGGTGTAAAGTGGCCTACTGAGGTTCAGAGTGGGGAAGAAAAAGCTGAGTTGACTGCACTCTAAGGCATTGGGCAGAATAAAAATATTGGATTTAATATTTTAGTTCTTATTATCATTAGATAGAATTTTGTTTTGGTGACAAACAATATTTGTGAAGTAACACCCTTATAGTGGTGTTTAATGAAAAGCGGAAAGATCTACAATCAAAATTTCATGGACAAAATACCAGTATATTATGTAGTAACATTCTGTTAGTATTGAAATTTTTATTTTTGGATTTAAAACAAATTTCACTGGAATGATTCTTATTTTTAACAGCCTTATCATCCTCTAATATTCATTATCAGGATATTCAGGCCTGTGGAGCGAATCAGGCGCTCAAGCGCCTCTTGTTTGCGGAGCATAATCCGTCTCTGACGGCTCTTGTTTGTTCTGTTTTGGAAAATGTTTACCACTATCATCAGTTTTTATCAAGCTAATGAGCACGGCTGGTTATTTCACTCTTCTGTCTTGTCCTTTAATCATACATTTTTTGTCCGTTTGGCAGTGGGGCAGTGCCTTAAGCATAGAGTCAATATCTCAAATGGGCCATTAGAAGCTAATGCTTATGCATGTAGATATGCATTACGCCTCGAACACTATATGATCTATATGACTTTATAAAATCCTGAACTTGAGCAACAGGAGAATGTACCCATCAAAGTGAACACATTTCATTTGTGTATTACCTAAGCCTGAAGATACGACAATTCATTTATGGAACACTTCAAAAATCGACTGTATAGGAAAGTCAAAAGCGTTAAGATTGCAACTACAGCTCATCTAGCATCTTGTTTTAGCATTATGGTTGATCCTGCAGCGATATGTCTATTCATTGATAGTGGTGTGACACCTTCAATTTTAAGACAACAACAACTATTCTAGACAACAACATCAAACCCAGGAAGATCTCCGACATGAATCAGGACGAAAGCAGCGATTGTCCAGAGGATGAAAGTGGTAATTCAGAAATAGCAATCGCCCACAGTGACTTTACCTCTAATAATGCTAATCAGGTTCGTTTAGCTCGATGAAAATAAGTTCAACCCTGTGTTATAATGGAATCCTTTAAGTGGCTCTACATCCGGATACAGGATTTTCGGATACAATTGAGATATTTTAGCTTGGCTGTTTTCGGAGAAAACCCGAGGTATTGTCATCACCTTGATGCAAATAACACCGACTTTGGCATTTGCATGACAAACTTTCACTTTTGTTATATGTCGTTTGCTATTGAAGATATCTTTGTAAAACCTGGCAGGTGTGTAAACAATCATGAGTGGTATCCAGACTATCAAGGGGAATAACTAAAAAGAATTGTAAGAGTTATCCCCTTTTTTGACTGAATTTTTACATTATCCAGCAATGGTAGCCAAGGGTTTACACCATTGGGCAGTCGGAGTTCTGCCTTGGTTACGCCATTGTGGAAATGCCGCCAAAATAATTGCAGACGGGGCAGAAAATATCAAATTCATAGGCCAAATGGCATGCTGAATTTTTTTACATAAAGCATTAGTGAAAATATGTCTTCTTTGACATTCTTGTTGCAATTTAGCCTAAATAAAGGTCAATATGGTATCCAGTGCCATGCTACTGAATATAGAGTTCTGCCCTGGCTGTGCCATCACTGTGAGGAGAGTAGACTTTGCACAAATATATTTCTATGGATAGGAATGTTAGATGGTGTTGCTTCATATACATAATATTCAACTTGTATTAGTGTTTTTAGTGTGTCTATAGTAGGGGCATATTAACTTGAACCTGACCTTTATAATGCAGAATGCATAATAAGGCTCATGAATATGATTCTGGTGATACTTTGACACATTTCAATGAATTACCGACATTTGGTTATACTGTACTAATGCAGGGTTTGAGTCTGACTTTAAAAAATGGGGTCCAGAGGACTCAATAATTAGGATCTGAGGAGTCCTTCTTTAAAGTTTTGTAGTCCTGTTATTATATAGACTACTTCTTGTAATGTTTTAGCTTGACTTTATATGAATTTAGAGATATTCCCTAGTTAAAGGTAATGAAATTGTTGGATATATATTGACTATGTTGGGCTCAACTTCAGGAAAGATCCGAAAGATGCCCCAGATGGGCATGAAATAAGTTTGCTCTATATCTCATTTGTAAACATACAATACCATAGATTTTTCAGGTAAAATTCAATAACAGTGGCTTTATGTGACAAAAGGTTAAGATATATACAAAACATGTGAAATATTATTTTTTATTTTTGATAATTTGCTTGATTGTGAGATTGATTAGTATTTACTAATTTCAGGTTACTGGTTATATCATGCAAAACCGGAAGTTAATTTTCATTCTTCTCTTGTCTTGAAGGATGACTGCCTTAGAATTTCCACTTGTCCTCCGGGATATCTTACTTGTAATTACAATCAGAAGAGTTGATTTTTTGGACCCTGAAAAACTTAAGATAATGAAATGTTTATTACAACATTTGATATCAAATCTGCCTATCAATTTTATAAACAAGTGAACTTCTGAAAAAATTTCCTAATTGTCATCTAAATTTAGTCTGTTGCTCCACACAAAAATACATTAAAACTAATAGGGGTGAATTATAAATCTGTGAATAATCTTAAGAAAAGCCCTCTATAGAATCTACTATCAAAGAAAAAGTGGTAACTAGATTCAATGTTTCCACATTTGCAAAGTGGAGATTATGATATTTTTAATGGAAACAATGTTAAGCAGGCTTCATTTTTTTCCAAATGCTTGTATGTCTATTAATTTTCTTAACTTTTCCCAAAACTCCTATGCTAGATTGTAAAGCTCAAAATAAGGGGTAGTGATGCCATATTAAGTAATTCAAAGTCAATTTCTAATAATTATGTAATCTTATTTTACTATAATTCCTGCAGTATGTTCAGCTTGATTGCAACACAAATGAAATTGTTCCCTGTTTTGCTGAATAAAATCTTTTCTCTTATTTGCATTAAAATCATTGGGCTGAAAGCATTAGTAGGCAGTATCAAAGGGTCAGCGCAATACAATTGTAAGTGCCTATAAATATATATGCACTTACAATAGTATTGCACTGATCTCTTGATGCAATTGGTCAATGTTTCTCTAAAAAAGTTAAATTAAAATACAACTTTGATAAAATGAAAAAAAAGAAAGGTGTGCTAAAAGATTGAAATCATCAAACTGTACATTAATACAGGGAATTCTCAGCTGCCTGTTAGGAATGTTCTGGTTTAAGTAAAATAAGAGTACAGATTATTCAACAACTGTTTCATAATTTAGCCCTGTTAGTTTAAATGTATTGTTATGTGGAGCAACAGACAGGGGTAAATTATAAAACAGTTGTTGAATAATCTTGAGCAAATCTCTATGGAATCTACTATAAAAAAAGTGGTATCAAGATTCAATAATTCTACATTTGCTAAATGAAGAGGTTATGATATATTTTTATAGAAAAGATGTTGGTTAAGTAGGATATATTCATTCTGAAGCGGCTTGTATGTCTATGAATTATCTGAACTTTTCCTTCACCAAAAAAACTCCTATGCTAGATTGAAAAGCCCAAAATAAGGGGTACCATGTTGAGTAATTCAAAAGCAGTGGTTTCATTTCAAATCATTCTTAACCCTCGAAGCTGATTTATGAAAGAAATATCCTGCATATAATATGTACAGTTTGATGACTGATCTTTTTCATATATGTAAAGTTTGATGACTTCGATCTTTCAGCACACCTTTCCTTTTTCAATTTTTATCAAAGTTGTATATTGATTTAATTTCTTAAAAGATATATTGACCAATTATATCAAGAGGTAAGCACAGTACAATTGTAAGTGCCTAAATATTTATAGGCATTTACAATAGTATTTCTTTAACCCTTTGATATGGCCCACTTGTGCTTTCAACCCCTTGATTTTAGTCAAGTTCGAAAAAAAGATTTTATTCAGCAAAACGGAACAATTTGTGTTGCAATCGAGCTGAACATACTGCAGGAAATATGGTGTTAATTGTTGTGATCAAAGTTTTTTCATAAGAAGATAAGATAAAAATTTAACCCTTGTCATGCTGAATAAATTTTGGCTAAAAAATTTCATATAAGTCAAAGGGCAAAAAGCACTGAAAGTACCAACTGAAGGTCAATTTTTATTTGAAAAGCCAAATCTATTGATAATCCTGGCTTGAAAGTGAGAAACAGGTGGTGTAGACTCACATCAGTCTGCACATATGTGCAGGCTGATGTTGGTCTATAGCTCCTGCCAAAGCAGGAATATTCCGGATTCAGCATAACAAGGGTTAAGTCAGCGAGACAAAGTGACAAGAAAATAACACAAGCTTTTAAAAAGACTATGGTTAACTTTTCTCAAGCTTTTTGAAAATTCTGGCTTCACACCTGTCTTATTTTGAGCTCTACATTTTCAGACCCCAAGGACCAATCACAGGAGTTACACCTGGACAGACATGCAGAATGCCATTAAAAAGGCAAGAGAGACGAAGAATTCAGTACGAAGCATTGCCAAAGAGTTTGGAGTTCCCGAGTCATCTCTACGCCTTAAACTCAGTAGCAAAGGAAACCCTGAAGCCACACAGCCAGGGCCACCTCCTGTTTTCACAAAAGAAGAAGAAGCTAAATTCGTTGGATATTTGCACTTTTTGGAAGAATGTGGATATAGTTATGGCCGCTGTGAAGTGGTACAAATGGCCTCGGAATATGCTTTTGATCTGAATTTGAGAGTTCCTGAAGAACCATTGACTAAGGCCTGGTATGCAACATTTATCTCACGCTGGCCCTGTCTCTCAATTCGGAAGTTGAGTTTAAAGTTGCAGAGAGATAAAGCTACTGATGAAAATTATGTATCAAAATATTACAGTGAGTTACAATCCATTTTGTCAAAATACAATCTTGAGGACCATCCAGAGAGAGTGTTCACTATTGATGAGAAAAGGCCGAGTACAGCTAACAATCATCTATCCGATGAGATTGGTGTTGCTTTTCAACATGAAAATGAAGACACAGAATCAACAAATATTGAAACTGTTACATGTACACTAATTGGGGGTGGTAATGCTCTGGGACATGTGGTTCCACCCTTCTTCATATTTCCTGGGACCAGAATGCATCAGAAATTTTTAAAAGATGGTTGTGATGGAGTGAGTGGAGCTGTGTCCAGCTCAGGATTATGTAACAGTATTGTGTTTAGGAAGTATATAGAAAACCACTTGCTTAGATTTCTCCCTGAAAGATCTACAGACAATCCTGTGATGATATTGTTTGATGGTCATAGATCATACATAGATGCTCATTTAATCAACTGGGCCAAGTCACTTCACTTGATTTTCTTTATACTACCAGCACACACAAGTCACGCTTTACTGCCAGTACACAATGGCTGTTTTGGTTCATTTGATAGGATTTTTAAACAAACAGCTTATAACTTTATGAGCAAAAGCTTTGACAGCAAAGTAACTAAGGAAAACATTTGTGAGATTGGATGCTCTTCCTATATGAGAGCAATGACCATGGAAAGTGTAAGGAATTTTTTTCAATATTCTGGTATCTACCCCTTCAATCCAGATTGCTTTGGGCCATCAAACTTTTGGTCCCAAGATGAAAAAGATGCAATACCTTTTAATGTTGACTATGAAATTGCTGAAACAATTAAACAAGGCAATGTAGTGATGATTCAAGCTAGAGAGAATACCAACCTAATAAAGAAATCTACTGGCAACAAACTGTCAAAGAAAGTCATTGACAAAGCTGATAAGAAGAAACCTACTGGCAAGAAAAGTCCCTGTGTCATGAAACCAAGTGATGAGGGCAAGAAAATTGCTGGTAAGAAACGTCAAAGTACTACTGGAATTGATGATGATAATATTAAGAAACAGACTGGTATAAATCAACTCTATTCAGGTCATGACTCAGACCAGAAGGTCAGAAGAAAAGAATGTAAAAATAGTGCCGTTAATCATGTGGAGATTATTGATGACTTAAGCAAGATCCAGGATAACTTTACAGGAAAGGTGAGTAACTCATTCCAATCTGAACCATCCAAAATCTGCACTCAGCACTCCATTCATTTCAAACACTCATTCAAACTATTCAAAAACGCTCCCCTTGTCTCTCACCAATGTGTTGATTATGGCAGACCTATGTGAGATAGCAGCTGGAGGTTGGGAAAGGATGTGATGGTATTACTTGTGAGAGAAATACCAGGAATCCATTGTTAGGTGCTCCAGCTGCCAAGATATAACTGAAAAATGTTGAAAGCGTCGAAAACTCCATTCAATCAATCATTCCATCAAAAATGCTCCCAAATCACTAAATACATAAGATACACAACTACATTCAAAATAAAGATTGCTAGAAAAAATCCACTTTTTATCTGACTTTATTGAATTTTGTCAGCTTCAGATTGGTTCAGGAAAATGTTAAAAGCTATTTATAGAGCTTTTAAGCATATTTTATTAAAGGAAGGTAATAAATATCGATTATTTTGTTCATTTTGAACAAAATTAGCGATATTGGATTGCCTCCCTTTAATTTCATTCAAAACTCATTCCTCTCGCTCATTCAATTTCATTCCAAGATCATTCCAATATCATTCAGCTTAGCTATTCTTGATATTCTTAACGGTAACTGATAATTTTTAGCTCAGCTGTTTTCGGAGGAAACCTGAGGTATAGCTATAGCCTGAGCGTCGTCATTGTCGTCGTTGTCGTGCGAAAACTTTGTCATTTTGTGATATCTCTGGTTCTACTGAAAGCATTTACTTGAAACTTGACACACATGTTCACCATCAATAGAGCAACCTATACTATCAAGGGTAATAATGCTAGATGAATTTTGAACAAATTATGCCCCTTTTTCAACTTAGATTTTTTCCCACCATCCAGTACTCAACAGCTGAGTGTAGGCACCCCTAGGTGGTGCTCTTGTTTCAAATAGGTCCCACAGGAATGGCTACTTGTTGCTTTGAGAATCTATTCAAATAGTCAAGGATCCAGTCAATCCTAAATTTGTAAAGAAAGGGCAAGGGAAAGCACTGGTTAATGATATGTTCAGTAATCTTAACCCTTGTCATGCTGAATAAAAATCTTTGCAAAATAAATGTAAAATCAAAGTGATAAAAGCACTGAAAGTTACCAAATGTGAGTGAGTATTGATTTTGGAAATGCATTGTTTTGTTTTACACCTTTCTGGTTTAAAAATGAAATTCAGGTGATATGAACTAAGATCAGGCTGCACATATATGCAGGCTGATCTTTGTTTATACCTTCTGTCAAAGCAGGAATATTCCAGGTTCAGCATGACAAGGGTTAAGACATTGGTTGTTACTTCATTTTGTTCCTTGCAAATGAAAAACCTTTGGCTTGAAAGAATTCCTAAGTTTTATAAATATTGAAATTTCCTGATCCCTTGCTTTGAAGTAATGGAATCCCTCTGAATATTTTGGGGGCCTAAGGGATCCCAGGACACTGATTGAACCCTGAAGTTATCCTTGATTTTAGAGCAATGTTAGGTGAAACAAGTAAAAGGAGAAATAGCTTGTTTAGAAGCTGTTAGAAAATATGCGGTATTACATTATAAATCAAAGTGCTGTAAGCACTGTAATTGTGTGGAACTGAATGATTGAAGCACTTATTGTAGATTCAGGAGTTTAGATTTCTATTAGGAAATATGCAGTATAACATGCAAAAAAACTGATCATAATAATAGTCTTGCCTTTGATTCTTAGGGTCCGTAATTTGGCTAACGCTTAGTCTTTCTGGCTAAGTTATAAATATTGAAGTTCTTAATAAGTGTAAGCTTGGATAATTTAGAACAATAAGCTAAGGCATACCTTTCATTCCTATTGCAAGCATTGGCATTTGCATGAAAAACCCTACTTGAAACTTGGGTTGTTCCAAAGAACAGCGAATTGCATATCCCAAAATAGCTCTAACTTGCATAGGGGCTGATTCAAAAGTGTAAGTTTTTAGGTGAGTTGTTTTAGTATGAAATCTAGTATTTTTATAAAATTAAGTTTGTCAAAGATTTTTACTTCCTTTGGCTATCAAAGCTGAATATACCCCCTTTGTTCAAAAACCGTTTGACCATATGATTGATAATTGGTTTATCTAATTTGAGATGAACCCCACATTCTCATAATTAGACCAATCAAAAAGCATTATTTAACAAAGTTGTTGGGAATTTCAAAAGAAAAACTTGATGAGAAAGCCAGTAATAACAGAACAAACCACGTGATATTTAAGTTTAAGATGACATGACTGTAGATATGCTAATGACCATGTCAAAATAAGGAATAACGGACATTCTTCTCTTAAAATTCACTATCAAAAGTGCACTTGATAGCTGAGCAAAGGCATTGGTGATGCTCTTGTTGGAACAGTTCAATCAGTCTGACTCAAACTTTTCTTAAATTGATTAAGCAGAAACCAGGCCATGATGAGACTGCTCATTAAGGTAGTGGAACGGAAATAGTTTGGCAACATTTCGGCACTCATGAACTTTCTCAATGTTGACCAAGGTTTCCCAATGAAAAACATTAGGAAACCTCGGTTAACACTGTTAAGTTCATTACTTCCAAAATGTTGCGGAACTATTATGGGTCCACTACCTTAACATTTGTGAAGTCTGATCTTAGTCTATATCATACTTGTCAAAACTATGTGTTTAACAGGAAAATGTCATGAAGGCAAAGAAAAAGGTTGCACACATTCTGAACCCTCAAATTGTTAGATAAAAGTCTTGGTAAAATATCTTCAAGTGATTAAACCAGGGATGCACTTCCTGTGAGTTTGAAAATATAATTTCAAATTGTTCTTGATTAAAAAGGAAAATCAGGAAGTGCAGACTAAGATTAGACTGCACATGTGTGCAGGCTAATCTTTATCTCTACTTCATGCCAAAGAAGGATTATTCTGGTTTCTGTATAACAAGGGATGCAGGTAATGCGAGTGTGAGACCTAAAATATAAGTAGCCAAGACCACTTAACCCTTGTCATGCTGAATGAATTTGGGCTAAAAATTTGTATCAAAATCAAAGGGCAAAAAGCACTGAAAGTACCAACTGTAGGTCAATTTTTATTTGAAAGTCTAACTCTAATGGCAATTCTGGTTTGAAAGGGAAAAACAGGTAGTGTAGACTAACTTCAGACTGCACATATGTGCAGTCTGATGTTTGTCTTTTGAAATGTCATTATGCTTTAGCCAAAGAAATTTCAATAAGTTTCATTATTCCATATAGGCATTTTTACAAAAAAAGATGACAATATATTATACTGCAATCATTATATCATGGACTGATTCTTATAGAAATTTCTTCATTTTCAAAAAATTTTCTCGTGAGGTGCTGAGCCACTATCACTAAGTAGCCTGATAGACTGTCAAACATTAGGTCCCAGGTCCGATCCCCATCATTCTTTCTGACTATTTGTCTCCCACCAATGTGTTGATAATAGAAGACCTATATTTGATGGCAGCTGGAGCTAAGAAAGGATGTAATGGTAGTACTGGTTTGGGAATTACCAGGAGGCCAATATTAGATGCTCAAGCCCTCACAATATGACTAAAATTTTGTGAGCAGTGTAAAATACCTTTCAAACATACAAATCTTTTTAGGGGGTAAAAAATGATTCTGTGAGTATGTTTTAATGATAATTTTTGTTGCATAAATGAATCATTCAGATAAAATTGGACCTCTTGAAAATAGATTAGTATATCAATCTTACACAATAAAGACTTATGTACACAATTTTTATGTCTTTTCTTAAAGTTTTTGGGTAAAAACAGTTTTTGTTCTATTTGGAGGTAGACCAATTCCATGTATTGTCTACCCACAAAATTCATTTTACACCTAATCAACGATATATACAGTAGATTTGTCTAATGATAGTAAAATGTATTTCTAATTAGGGGAAAACCGGGTAAATTCGGACGTTTTTTACCAACCTTATTTCAGGCTTGATTCTGAAGCTATAGGTGGAAACCCGGACACTAGCCGTATTCTCATCACTCGAGCGGTCATTTAACTTGCATTTTATCCAAAAAATGTGAAATTAATGATGGCCAAAAGGTTGTGAAAACGAGAAGTTTGAGACTACTATGAAACAGGTTAATTCAGACGGGGTTGGAAAAATTTGGACATGCAAGCGGTAAAACTCGGACATGTTTATCGTCAAACAGTGAAATTCGGACAATTAAGGAATATTAATAATTAGAGGAATAAAGACACGGATTTTGTTAAATTGAATGAAGAATGGTAAAACGAAGCTTTAAAACTTCAATTCAGGAATGCTTGGACTTTTAACACTATATTTATTCATCAACTTTGATGTTGAAAATTGGCAAATATTTCGAATAAAATACAGACAAATGAGTATATTAACAGACGCCGTTTTACAATTATTTCTCTCCAATCCATACCTATTTCTTAACCGTTGACCGAGCCTATATTCGTCAGCAGTGTATGAATGTCAGTTCCTTTCGCAAGGTAGCCAGGGGTTTGTGACTTCAAATAGTTTTATTTCCACCAACATATCTATTATTATCACAAATTAAACTGACTTATGCGAGATATATCTCAGATTGTATAGAAATATTTGATAAAAACACTGTTGTCATTGCTTTTTCAAAAAATTACTTGAAAAAGTATGTCCGAATTTATACGTCTGTCCGAACTTCTACGGTTTTCCCCTGCCATGAACTACTTCTTATAATTTAAGGTCATTTGTATTTTAAATATATAGTCATGGACACAAAGTACAAATCTATGATGTACAGCTTTAATGTGGTAAATTCTGCTTTACCAAGTTTCCAGTTGCTTACCCTGGAAAGTTATTGAGACAGAAAATGACCTTATTCAACAGTCATTTATCATAAAATAGATACATTGTATTTCTTTTATAAATCAATATTTTACAACAGCTATTATTTACTAGCTTCATGCACTGCAGTTATTTAATTTTATCATTCAATGAAGCATGTAATGACCTGATATCACCTGTCTGATAACATTACATGATATCGGACAGTCTATTTTTAGAAACAATTTGCATACACTTTCACCTGAATTTCTTTGATTTTTATGTGGTCTCCTGATGTCCGTCATGTGTCTATCTTATCCTTCGTCAAAATTTACCTTGTAGACACTCTAAGGGCCATAGTTTTTGCCTGATCAACATGAAAATTTGTCAGGATGATTGTCTTAATAAATTCTTGGATGAGTTCCAAATTCGGTCAAGTAGGGTTAAAAAACTAGGTCACAATGTCAAATCTGAGAAAAAACCCTGTTAACAATCTAGAGGTCATATTTTTGGGTCAATTAACCCTAAAATTTGTCAAATTGATTGTCTTGATAAAATCTAAGTCAAGTTTGAAATTGGGTAAAGTTTGGTCAAAAACAAGGTCACAAGGTCAAATCTTAGAAAAAACTTGTAGACACTTGAAATGCCATATTTATGGGTCAATTAACCTGAAAAATTGGTCAGATTGATCTTCATGATTAAATCAAAGTCAAGTTTAATATTGGGTCAAGTAGGGCCAAGAACTAGGTCACAAGGTCAAATCTTATGAAACCTTGTTGCCTCTCAAGAGGCTTTTCTGGATCAATAAACCTGAAAATTTTGCCAGATTGGTTGTCAGAACCAATGACTGTATTGTCAACCGAGGAAGAGACTTAGTTTGTTGAATATCTGAAGTTTTTAATGTCATGTGGATATAGCTTTAGACAAGAAGACATCATCAATATGGCATCAGAAAGTGTGTTTAGTCTTGGCCTGAGGGCCGTTGATAATCCATTGACAACGAAGTGGTTTGAATTTTTTTTTAAAGAGATGGCCTGATATTGAGATCAAAAATACAAGGAACTTAAAGAAACAGAGAGCCAAAGCTATGGATCTTCACTATATATCCACACATTACAATGCTCTAAGTTCAAACCTTTCTAAGCACAATCTGATCAATAAACCAGAGAGGATATACAACATTGATGAGATTGGACTTGGTATCAGAGGTATGGATAAAGCTTTGGGGATGACGCCTGTCTGAAATCTTTATTTCTTGATAAAACCCTATGTTGTGGGTACTCACAAGTACCCACAACAAAGGGTTTGTACAAGTTTTATTGAATTATTTGAAATTTAAAAAAAGAAGAAAAACTACCCCCTTTATCTGTAGATCTATATTGTTTTAAAAAATTCTTCTCTTGGGGAATGTGAAGGCAGCGATGAGACAATGAATCTAGAGAATGGAGCCTCTCTTACATAAACTGTGACAATTATAGGATGTGGAAATGCTTCAGGAAACACTATCCCACCTTATTTCATGTTTCCTGGATCAAGAATGAGACAAAAACTGTTGGAAAATGGTTCTGCAGGAGTCGGTGGGGATGTTTCCGAATTTGGATTATGGAACAGCATCAAGTTTAGATCGTATATTAACACACATTTATTGAAATATCTTCCAGAGAGATCTGAAGAAAATCCTGTGTTGATTTTGTATGATGGACATAGAAATTATATAAATTATAGTTTAATTGGTTGGGCGCACACAAAGAACATGATATTCTTCATCATACCTGCTCCTACTAGTCATTTGCTACAACCTGTAAACATAAGCTGTTTTGGTTCATTGAAGGCCATTTTTGACGATGTGTGTCGTGAATATATAAAGGATAACAATAGAAAGGGTATAATGAGGAAGGATATATGTGAACTTGGATGCCTAGCTTATGAAATAGCTGTGTCGCGCCAGAATTTAAGCTCTTCTTTCAAGAAGCTAGGGATATATCCCTACAACCCAAATGTTTCACAGTCTATGGGTAGTAATCATACACAGAAGAAGGACGAGATGCTGTTGATAGAGCCATTCTAATTAAAAGGAAATATTCACAACTTGTGCCTAAAAATTCTGCTGAACTTATGTACAATGAAATAAGTGATGAAACTGAAATCTCATTCAGTGAGACACAACCTCTAACATATCAAGTTGATGAGGAAATAGATGAAAATCAAGTGGAAATTGCACATATCTGGACTGAGAACGACGAGCTACTTATATGTGGAAAAAGTGTCCTGTGAAAAAATTACCCTGGCAAGTGAGGCTCAGCGTGTGTTTCATTTTGTAAGGTGACCAAAACCTTGTAAATAGCTTTATTTAAGCTGTAGGTGTAAGGTTTTCCTGCAGAGGTCACCCAAAATTAGAAATTTGCAAGAAAATGTTCATTCAATCAGATTCCAATTGTTTCAAGCCAAAGATAACTTTGCTTTTTTATTTGATTGTAAGGAATATATGATATGTATAGGAAACTTTGAAAATCATTTTCTCATAATGTAATTGATTGATATCAACCAGATTTCACTGGAATGATCCGGAGTGACCCTTTATTAGTCTAGCAAAAATTATTGTGATCAAATGAAAAATATGCATATTATGAGAGGAGGTCATTTCTCAAATATGTTATATAGTGGAAACTTTGAAAATCATTTTCTCAGAATATAACTGATGGATATCAATCAAACTTCATTGGTATGATCCTACGGTGACCCATTATCATGCAGCCAAAAATGATTGTGATTGAATGAAAAATATGCATGACTTTTATAGGCGGAGGTCATTTCTCTATATGTTTTATAGTTGAAAATCATTTTCAGCATCAGTACATCCCAAAATATCTAAAAATCTAGTCAAAACTTTGATGTGCTATTACAAGAATTTCAAGCCTGTAGAGCGACTCAAGCCATTCATGGCTTTCTAGTTTACACTTGCCTGAGCATTTTGTCCCGTCAGTAAATGAAACAAGCCCTGACGGTCATTAAGAGTTTGCTTTTGAAAAATAAATCCATTATAAGGTTTAAAAACTATTCAGCAACTAAGGGAAAGGTATACTCCTGCCTTATCTTCAGGATACAACAATGATTTTCATTAGGAAACCTTGGTTAACACTGTTTAACTTCAGTTCTTCCGAAACATTGCAGAACTATTACAGGTCTGCTACCTTAGATATCAGGAATCCTTTCCTTAACCTTCATCATTGCATAAAATATAAGTTTCGGGTTGTAATAGGCATTCTTTAATGGAAAAAACCCGAGCGTTAACAAAAGAAAACCCGAGCGTTAACAAGAGAAAAAATGGATTTATAATAAGTAAAATTTACATGCCGTTTACACCCTTCTTTTTTTCACTTAAAATGTTACAGTTTATGTGTTCTGAAATATTTCGGAACTATTATGGGTCCATTACCTTAATTTAAAAAACCTGTTTCTCCTAACACTATCCATTGTCCGCAATGGTAAATGCAATAGGAACAGGTATGCAACCAATTAAACTGGATGCATTTTAAATTGACACAAATTCATTTTTTCATTTCCAAGACTAATTCTGGATTGATATTTGATTGAAGACAAATGGATGAGTAATAGGAAAGATTCAGAGGTTTAATCTTGATAAGGACTGGGATTGAAATTAACTGAAATAAATGTGAAATTTTTTCATAGATGGTGTACTTAATGTTGTAATAACAAGTGGTTGATTGATTGAATGGAATTTAATGCTTCTTTCAACATTTTTTCAGTTATACCGCGGCTGGAGCACCTTACAATGGATTCCTGGTATTTCTCTCACCAGTACAACCATCACATCCTTTCCTAGCCTCCAGCTACTAACTCACATAGGTCTACGATTATCAACCCATTGGTGAGAGACAAATAGTCGGAAAAATAACAAGTAGTAGTAATGATACTATTATTTTATTTCCCAGAGTAATTATGAATCAAAGATTTATAAGCGATGAGTTTTTGCCCATAATTTGCTAATGTTTGAAGAATGGAAAACATCACTCAATTTTAGTAAAAATAAAACTGAAAAATAAACATAACTCACTCACTTAAATGGAAGCATGTAATGGTGTTAAATACTTACCTATCAAAAAAAAAGGTCAGCGGGAATGGCCAGATATAAATTCAATGCTGGAAGTCATTGCAAAACTAATGGAGGTGTCTGTAGATAAGTTAGTCACTTAACCCTTGTCATGCTTAGCCAAGAATATTCCTGCTTTGACAGGAGCTATAGACAAACATCAGCCTGCACATATGTGCAGCCTGATGTTAGTCTACACCACCTGTTTCTCACTTTCAAACCAGAATTGTCTATTGAACTAGTTTTTCAAATAAAAATGACCTACAGTTGGTACTTTCAGTGCTTTTTGGCCTTTGATTTTTATGAAAAATTTTTAGCCATAATTTATGAAAATGCTGAGATTACTATTTCTATTCATACATCTGCTGGTTTCATCATTAAACTGTTACCAGCCAACAAGATTTTTAACTGGTCAAACATCCAAGAAGTTGCAGGCTACATTTTGAGGTTGGTTGAAATATAGAAATGGTTCAATTTAGGAGAGGAAAACATTATCAACAAAGAAAAAATTGCTGTAACAAGCAATTGGAGGGTTCACTATACACTTTGTACAGTCTTCCACTGAACCCTCGAATTTCTTCATTTTCAACAATTCTTTTAAAAGTTTTTCCTATAAAAGATTATTTTTGTGTGGGCATCGGTTAACAAAAGTATTTTTGTCTTCCTTTTTGGGCAGCTCTCCTTCAAGAAGGGCCAGAAGATTGACATTCTAAACAGAACCAATGCTGACTGGTGGTGGGCGTCAGTAGACGGGCAGGTTGGCTATGTCCCTGTCAATTATCTTGGTGATGGAGACGATACCAGGGCAACAGCTTGGCAGGATGAGGAATATTTTAGTAGCTATGGAAATCTTGTGAGTATTTTGATGTAAACTTGAGTCAAGGTTGAAATTAGGTCAATTGAGGTGAAAAAACAAGGTTCCAAGGTCAAATCTTAGATAAACTAGATTGACACTCTAGAGACCATATTTTTTTGCCCAAATATCTTGAAACTTAGTAAGAATGTTTGTCTTCATCAAATGGAGTCAAGTCAAGTTCGAAATTTGGTCAAGAGTGGTCAAAAATGGGGTAAAGGGGTCAAATATTAGAAAAAACTTAAAGGCACTCTAGAGGCCATATTTTTTGCCCAATCAACCTGAATATTGGTCAGAATGATTGTCTTGATGAAATCTAGGTCAAGTTCAAGTTTGGGTCAACTGGGGTAAAAAATTGAGATCAAGGGGTCAAATCCTAGAAAACCTTAGAGACTCTGTAGAGGCCATATTTTTTGCAAAATCAACCTGAAATAATCAGAAAAATGGTTTTGATGAAATCTAGGTCAGTTTTGAATTTTGGTCAAGTGTGGTTGAAAACTGGATTAAGAGGTCAGAATATAGATGAGCAAATTAGGTCTTTTATGGCCCTCTTGATACTATTTTTGAGGGATATCTGACACATTTTAATAAAAATCTTTGTGTATTCTAGCTAATTGGTGGTCTAAAAAGTACACAGATATTCATCCTATCTTGAGCTCTGATGATGTTTAAATGTGTAGGATGTGTCATGACAGAGGTCAAGGGATGGAGCCATCAGATAAATCACATTTTTGATATGACCCCCGTCATGGGAGTGAAATGACCCTGTTTGTTAAATAATTTTGATAATACATGTGTGTTATTACTCTAATGGAATAAGTATGCAAATAATCTATGAAAGAATAGTAACATTATATTTTCGTTTTAAAAATGACGCCATATTGCATTTGATGAAGTCAATTCCCAAACAGTGTTATATATATTAGCGGAATAACTTGAATACATGAATTTCTGGAATTTCCTTGATTTATTCTAAAATTTCAGGTCTTATTATAGAATACAAAATTTGTGCCCATAAAATATGAAATTTATTAAACTTATAGTTGGCAGAGCCTCGTTTTTTTTTCTATTCAAAGATAGCTCTTTTAATGTATTTGATATTCCATGTCTACTCATTCAATATTCTAAGAATTACCTCAGTATACATTTGGATGCCTTTGTTTCAGAAGTTACATCATGAAATGTTGAGTGATAAAGTCCGGACTCAAGCCTACATGGATGCCATTGTCAAGAACTCATCTCATATAAAGGGCAAGGTATGCTAGACTTGTGAATTATATCTTGTGTTGTTAAACCTTGTCCTGTAAAGATCCTAGATTTTATGTCCCTTTACACGAGAAAATAGAGTGGTAAAGGGACAAATTGCTTGGGACAAGCAATTTGTCCCTTTTTAGCTCACCTGAGCACGAAGTGCTCAAGGTGAGCTATTGGGATCTTAGAATGTCCGTCGTCCGTCGTCAGTCGTCCGTCGTCCGTCGTGCGTCGTCCACAATTTCTTTAAACATCTTCTCCTCCTAAACCAGTGGACCAATCTTAATGAAACTTGGCAGGGATGTTCTTTGGGTCAAGCTCTACCAAAGTTGTTCAAATAAATGAAATCCACCCTTAACTTTCCCTTTACCCTTAACAAAAAGGGTGAAAATATGAAAATCTTTAAAAATCTTCTTCTCTGAAACCAGAAGGCAGACAGCTTTCATATTTTGTATGTAGCATCATCTAGTGGACCTCTACCAAGTTTCTTCATATCAAGACCCTGGTGTCATATTTGGGCTTTGCCCGGGCCCAACCCTTTTTACATAGAATCAAAGAGCAAAAATCTTTAAAAATCTTCTTCTCTGTAACCAGATGGCAGACAGTTTAAATATTTGATGTGTAGCATCACCTAGTGGGCCTCTACAAAGTTTGTAAATAACAAGTCCCTTGGGTCATATTTGGGCTTTGCACGGGTGCATCCCTTTATCTCTTATGAGCACGAAGGGTAAAAAAATGAAAATCTTCAAAAATCTTCTTCTATGAAACCAGAATGCAGACAGCTTTCATATTTGGTATGTAGCATCATCTAGTGGACCTCTACCAAGTTTGTTCATATCAAGACCCTGGGGTCATGTTTGGGCTTTGCCCGGGCCCAACTCTTTTTACATGGAATGAAAGAGCAAAAATCTTTAGAAATCTTCTTCTCTGTAATCAGATGGCAGACAGCTTTAATATTTGGTGTGTAGCATCACCTAGTGGGCCTCTACCAAGTTTGTTCATATCAAGACCCTTTGGTCATATTTGGGCTTTGCACGGGTGCATCCCTTTATCTCTTATGAGCACAAAGGGTAAAAAATGAAAATCTTCAAAAATCTTCTTCTTTGAAACCAGAATGCAGACAGCTTTCATATTTGGAATATAGCATCATCTAGTGGACCTCTATCAAGTTTGTTCATATCAAGACCCTAGGATCATATTTGGGCTCCACCCGGGTGCAACCCTTTTTACATAGAATCAAAGAGCGAAAATCTTTTAAAATCTTCTTTAATCTAAACCAGAGGGCACACTGCTTTCATTTTTGGTATGTAGCATCATCTTGTGGGCCCTTACCAAGTTTGTTCATATCAAGACCCTTGGGTCATATTTGGGCTCCACCCGGGCGCATCCCTTTCAGCTCATCTGAGCAGGATGGGTGAAAATGGGAAAACTTTTAAAAATCTTCTTCTCTGAAAGTAGAAGGCAGACAGCTTTCATATTTAGAATGTAGCATCATCTTATGGACCTCTTCCAAGTTTGTTCATATCAAGACCCTGGGGTCACTTTTGGGGTCCACCCGGGTGCATCCCTTGTTACATAGAATCATAGAGCAATAAGACATATCTGTCTTGCTCTTCGCTGAAAACGTTCCATGGTATTGATCTTAGGCAATTATCTTCTTTTTGACATCTGCCTATCTATTTAATGTGATGTCCCAGGGGTCATAGAGACTCAGGTGAGCGATCTAGGACCATCTTGGTCCTCTTGTTTACAGCATTTTCTACTGCTGGCTTTCCATTTAGCAACTTCATGATATAGGAGCAAGAAATTTCTCTTATTCCATGAAACATAATAGTTCTTCTTTGAAAGAGTAATTCAACCCTTGTCATGAACAAAAACCTTAGCAAAATGGACCTTATTGATTTTTGCTTAAAATATTCTTGCTTATGCAATTAAGTCAACAAAAAGTGTTTGATTTACTTGAAATTTTCATAGGATAATTGAAGGGTCATTAGAAGGGTTTTTTTAGCTCACCTGAGCACATCGTGCTCAAGGTGAGCTTTTGTGATCATTGAATGTCCGTCATCCGTCATGCGTTGTCCTCCGTCAACAATTTAAGTGTTTACACTCTTGAGGCCACAAATATGATCCATCTTCATGAAACTTGGTCAGAATGTTGGTCAGGTCACAAGGATGGACCCTTTTGAAAATGGAAAGGATCCATGCCATATCACAGGAAAAGGGGCCTTAATGACAACTTTCTTGTTTACACTCTAGAGGCCACAAATATGGCCCAACCTTCATGAAACTTGGTCAAAATGTTGGCCAGGTCACAAGGATGAACCCATTTGAAGTTGGGAAAGATCCATGCCATATCACGGGAAAAGGGGCCTTAATGACAATTTTCTTGTTTACACTCTAGAGGCCACAAATATGGCCCAATGTTAATGAAACTTGGTCAGAATGTTGGCCAGGTCACAAGGATGAGCCCTATTGAAATTGGGAAAGATCCATGCCATATCACAGGAAAAGGGGCCTTAATGACAACTTTCTTGTTTACACTCTAGAGGCCACAAATATGGCCCAATCTCCATTAAACCTGGTCAGAATGTTGGCCAGGTCACAAGGATGAACCCTATTGAAATTGGGAAGGATCCATGCCATATCACGGGAAAAGGGGCCTTAATGATAATTTTCTTGTTAACACTCTAGAGGCCACAAATATAGCCCAATCTTCATGAAACTTGGTCAGAATGTTGGCTAGGGCACAAGGATGAACCCTATTGAAATTGGGAAAGATTCATGCCATATCACGGGAGAAGGGGTCTTAATGATAATTTTCTCGTTTTAACTCTAAAAGCCACAATTTTGGCCCAAACTTCATGAAACAAATGGTTTTTGTGTAGAAATTATATCCTTTATGACATCTGCCTATTTAATTGGTGTGATGTCCCAGGGGTCAAAGAGACTCAGGTGAGCGATCTAGGACCATCTTGGTCCTCTTGTTTGGAAAGTGTGATAAATGATTGGATTTCCTTGAAACTTTCACTGGATAATTAAAAAGCCATAAGGAATTTAACTTTTGAAATTTGGGCTGATCCATCTGAAAAACTGGTATAAGGGGCTTCATGGGGTTATGTTCAAGGGAATTATAAATAACCTAAGCAGGTGGTATAAACTGAGATCACACTGCACATATGTGCAGGCTAATCATTGTATTTACCTCAAGCCAAAGCAGGAAAATACCATGTTCAATGTATCAAGTTTTTTTTTTTCAGAAAAAAACATTCAAATGATCACTTTAAAGTATATTAAATGGTAGCATTTTAACTTTTCAGACAGTACTAGATATTGGCTGTGGAACGGGTATCTTGAGTATGATTTGTGCAAAACAAGGCGGAGCAGCAAAGGTGTGTGTAGTTGTGTATTTTATGCTCCCCTTGAAAGAAGAGGGGGCATATTGCTTTGCTCTTGTTGGTTGGTCAGTGGGTAGGTTGGTCTGTCCGTAGACCATTATTTGCTGCAGCATATCTCAAAAACTATGCAAGCTAGAATCATGAAACTTCGCAGGTGGATAGACCTCATAAATGAGAAGTGAGTGCACAAGAACCATAACTCTACTCATCATATTTTTTTTGTTTTTGTGTTTTGTTCTTGATTGACAAAGAATAGGCCATTGACCTGCTCTTGAGGGGTGCATAAAATTAAATGTTTTACAAACATCTCTTGTTTGTAATAACAGAGAAATTAGGTAAATTTACGTACATTTCTGATTTTTAATGAGGAAGAATTAGAATTAAAGAATTACTTGAAAGAGACTGTATTTGAGGAGAGAAAACTAAGTTGGCTCACCAATCAAAAATGAAATGTTCACAAAAAGTAATAGAAATTGTACTCTATTTTGAACATTGCCCATGTTCAAAGCAAGGAACCATTACAAAAATGTAAACCTCTAGGGATCAGTGCTACACCTTTTTAAGTGCCTATCAATATGTAGGCACTTACAATAGTCTTGCTCTTTCCCCTTGACCTGCAAATGAAACCTTTTGCTGTGACTTCAACACTATTTGAGTGACAATGATCATAAATATGTCACTCAAATAGTGTTGAAGTAGACTAAACAGAGTCAATCAGTAGATCCATTTTAATAAATGATTTTGAATTGCCCATATATTTATTGCACATTAATCAAGTGAACTCAGTTGAATTGCATTCTGTGTGATATTGTGCTTTGCATTGTAAGTACAAGTCTAAAGAAAAAATGAACAAATAGAATACTCACTAAATATTACACCAAACCACAGAAATATCCTGAATTGAGTAGAATATATTCTAGGTGTATGCAGTAGAATTGAGTGAAATGGCAGAACATACCAAAGAAGTCATTAAACACAACAATCTAGCTGATAGGATAGAAGTCATTCAGGATTATGCTGAAAATGTGGACCTGGATCAGCCAGTTGATCTCATTGTATCAGAGTGGATGGGAACCGTGTTAATAGTAAGTTGTCACTGGCTAAAGTATAAGGTTTAATGTTCAGCCAAGTGTTCTTTAGTCTTTTGCATAATAGTAATTCAAGCAACATGTTTTGTGTGATATAAATACACAATATGGCTCATTATAAATTATCTTTCACTTATCTAATGGTTGAATAAATACAATCAAATTTAACTGCTTAATAAATACAATCCTTTTAGACTCACTTGAGCACAACATGCTCAAGGTGATAATTAATTGTCCATCGTCTGTTATCAGACATAAAAAATTTAGATGTTTGCGTTCTAGAGGCCACAACTTTGGCTCAATCTTCATGAAACTAGGTCAGAATTGTTTTGTCATGTCACAAGGATGAACCCTTTTGAAAAAGATCCATTTCATATCTCAGGAAAAGGGGTCTTAATGACAATTTTCTTGTTAACACTTTAGAGGCCACAAATATGGTCCTTTCTTCATGAAACTTGGTCAGAATGTTTGTCAGTTAAGGATGAACCCTATCAAAAATTGGAAGGATCCATGCCATATCAATGGAAAAAAGGGCCACATTGAAAATTTTCTTGTTTACCCTTTAGCAGGAGCAATGAAACGTAGAAAGAATATCTGCCTAGGCACAAGGATGTATCCTATTGAACATTGTAGTGTCTGATGCATGTATTATTTTTAAGCAATCATAAACATTCAATTATGACTTTCCCTAAAAAATTCGTCTTTGATAGTCATTGAGTCAAAGGTAAGCGATAAAGGATAATCATGGTCCTTTTGTTTAAAAAAAGTGAAATGAAAACTTATTTAAGTCTCAGTATCTGTTTTTCAGTTTGAAATGATGATAGAATCTGTGATTAAAGTGAGAGACAAACATTTAAAAGGAGGTGGGAAAATGTGGCCTTCTACTGCCAGCCTCTTTCTGGTGCCATGTTCTGCACATGCTCAGTACAACAATAAAGTAGGATTCTGGGATAGCCAGTTTGGATTTGATTTC
Source organism: Fragum whitleyi (assembly GCA_948146395.1). NCBI lineage: Eukaryota > Metazoa > Mollusca > Bivalvia > Cardiida > Cardiidae > Fragum > Fragum whitleyi. The sequence continues at coordinate 25,224,105 of OX411558.1, forward strand.
TCATGCCTAAAGTAAAGTATAAAGTTTTATTCTGAAGCATTTAACAAATTAAGGAAAGGTATTGTAAGGGAAAATATTGAATATTTCCTAATTAGTTGACAGAATTCCCGTTTTGGAATGCAAAGAAGGTATTGAGATGATCATGCTACAATTTCTCTAATGCCTTTTGGTGGTTTATTGAGAAACAATAGTAGATTATTACTTGATAAACTCACTGCCAAACCAAAAATAACTGCAAAAATAAAAAAAAATGCCATCAAATTCAGCTTAGCAAACATGTGCAAATTATCACTCTTGAAGAAGATTTATCCAAACTTTCCACATTTTGTATGAAAGAAATAAAATGATTATTTGATGAATAATTAATTTCTTGAACAACAAAAGCAATTTTTACCTTGGCTGTTTGCAGAGAAAGTCCGAGTTATTGTGATCTCTTTGCCATTGATTGCATTGGCATTATTAGGGGCATTGGTTTGACAAACTTAATCTTGGTCATATCTCTGTTGTTATTGAAGATATCTGCCTAAAACTTGGCAAGTGTATTTACTATCACAAAAGCTGTCCAGACTCTGAATGGGAATAACTGAAACAAACAATTATCCTTGATGCCTTTTCAAGGTCTTAAAATGACAAGGATTGATGCATTCTAAAGCTTAAGGTTTATCAAATGGGATATATTGTGTCAAATCATAGAATTTTAACTATATGACGGGAGATATCATGATTAAAAGGGACATAGCACCAAAGAGAACTTTTTGAAGTTCATCAACCATGGTTTTGGAGACAATTCCATGGCACAGCGCAAAACAGTTGTAACTGCCTATTAATATATAGGCAGTTACAACTGTTTTGCGATGAGCCAACAAGTTCTATTAAGGGAGACTCAATTTTTGTTCATTGTGTTTTCTTTTTATTGCAGAACACTTGCAAAGAAAGATTTGTTACAAAAGCCATTCCATGACTACGTATTACTCAAACAAGACTGTTTAAGTCAAGAACAGAGTGTATTAACTCTAGATATAAATAGTGTTTCTGTGCGGGATTTAGAAGAGAATACCTCTGAGTTTAGATTTCCTATTCACCAAGGGGGAACTCTACATGGATTTTGTATGTGGTTTGAAGTAGGATTCTCTCCCTTCGATGAAAGCTTTGAGGAAGTGAAGCTTAACACAGGACCTGAACATCCGTAAGTACATGTAGAGGTGTGTGAGTGTGTGTATGTGTAGGGGTAATCTGTAAAATTTTATTTCTCAATTAAATCACATGGTGAGGGTACTCATTTGAGTTTTCTCAGTTAGATGCTTTCAACAATTAACTTGAATATAGTTTTTGTGCTAGGAATAGTTTAATCTTAAAATCAAAATACCTCTTCTATTTGTAGCTCTAGTAGAAAATTCAAGATGAGAGACAGGGCGCGTGTTTGACCCTTAAATCAGGGTTTGACCCCCCAACCTGAAAATATCATTACAAGAAACTGTTAAAGTGACTCTTTATGTATCTGTATCTCCCTGTCTAGAGCACAGGACTATAAATAATTTGAGTCTTTCCCAAATCATAATTTAGCAATATAATGATTTGTCATCTTCTCTTTGCCTTTACCAATTAGTTAGTTTAGGATAGTTTAAATGGAAGAGTGAATGGTAAAATGATAAAAAAAAAGATATCTGGGTAGGATGAAGATTTTTGGGAAGTAAAAATGTGCATGACTAGTCATTTCTTAATTTCCTGCAAGTTTTTTTTCCAATGTAAGGAATGCATTAATGAGATTGCTAGGGAAACAATTTAAAGACTTAAAACACAAATTTGTGTGAAGCGCTGTATAACTCTGTGATTTGAATGTTTATGTGGAAGACAATTATTAAAGCATTTATTTTTCAGTGCTAAAATTGTAAAGTTTAGTTACTACTTAACAACAAGAACAACAACAAAAACAGACAAAACAATAAAACAATTACTTTTTAAGTTTTTGCCCCAGGTCAATTTATTGATGTTTGAATTGAGTAACTTTTGTTATGCATGTATTCATGAATATAAATAATCATAATGGTTTTTACCGTGTCTATTTTTAGAATTAGTCTGGGAATTTTCCTATCTTTTGACACTGTTAGGTAATTTATATATAGAAGATTTCAGATCTTTCTAGAAAGGACTTTTAGAAAGTGATTCAGACTCTAAAGTCTTCAAATGTTCTATGCTGTTCTAGATTGTTATATGGCATTATATAAAGGGATTCCTACAGCATTCTTGGTTCACTTGGTTTAGACTAATGATTTCATTTAGTAGTACTGTGTTAAACTAAAAGGGGATTTCTCGTTATCTTAAAAGTGTGTTTAAAAGCGTGTTTAATTTAAATTCGGATATTATTGGACTTATTTTTTGTGGACCAGGAACTTAATTAAATTGGATCTAAAATTACAAACTTTAGGATGAAACATTCAAGGTATTATAATTTGTTTTTGTATTAATTTCATATTGTCAATAATTCTGTTATTATTGTCAATAAATATTGTTAAATTTAAAGTTTGTTGCTGGCTCCTTTGTTCTTGTTACATTGGCACATAACACTTTGGTCTCAAACTTCTTTAGACAAAGTATGGTACTGATTATCTTAACTCTCTTCTATCTGCTTAACAAAAACTGGCAAATAGATTAGACTAAGATGAGCCTGCACAGTGTAGTCTGAGCTAAGCATTCTGTCTCTTATATTATTATTGTGTGGAAAAACTTAAGCTTGACCAGTTTTCAATGTCACAAATGTTCCAAATATATGTGACCCATCATGCAAAAAGGGACCATCTGGATAGTGTGAAAAGTTTTGACCCTAGTTAGACTGTGCGGATTGAGCAAACTTACTTTTGTAGAGAATTTTTACACCTTGCTGATATTCTGAATCTAGAATGCTCAATCTTTCTTCTGGTGAAAGAATTTTTGAAATGCTACCTTTGCTTTATGCACTCGATCCAATCTCTTTTTCAAATTATTGGTTTTTACGGTTTTCCAAGGCGGTCCCTTTTCCTGTGACAGGTCACATACAGTAAAACTTGTGTTAAACGACCACTTAGGGGCCCAATAAAAAGTGGTCACTTATTGGAATGGTCGCTTAATGCAACATTTCATAGAAAATAACGCATTTCATTTTGATAGTATTTGTGAATTGTAGCAAACTTCATAATGAACTTTATATTTCATTGAGACGATTCTTATGGGTTCAAACATCATAAGGTTAAAAAATAAGCAATTGTTGGTTTAAGAGTGTCCACTTTCTAGAAGATTTTGTGAACATTGAAGGGACTTTTGAAAATGGCAGCTTAATGAACAGGGTCTCTTAATAGAGGTAGTCGCCCAAACAATATCAACTGTATTTGAAACAAAATTTAAAGCCAGCAGGATAAGGACTCACAAGTCTTTTCTTTTTCAGTCTAACTCACTGGAAACAGAACCTGTTCCTTCTAGATGAACCTTTCAAAGTGTGCTGTGGTAACATACTGGTTGGTAGAATACAGATTGTAAGAAATCCAGAATATAGGAGACACCTGCGAGTTCATATAGAATATCAATTATTGGAAAATGGGACTTCTTCTACACAGGTATATTTGACAGATTGATTCTATCAATCAAAATGTTGATTGACCAATCAAAACACTTATATATCATGAGATATATGAACTGGGACATTTGCCACTATTTTGATTCAATTATTATGCCCCCCTTGGAAGGGGGCATGTATTACTTTGCACTTGTTTGTTGGTTGGTCAGTCGGTAGGTCGGTCTGTCCATAGACCTTTTTTGTCTGGCGTATATCTCATAAAGTATGCAAGCTAGACTCATGAAACTTCACATGTGGAAATATCTCATTGAGGAGAAGTGCACAAGAACCATAACTCTACTCACCGTGTTTTCTGAGTTATTGCCATTTGTTGATTGACAAAGAATAGGCTATTGACCTGGTTTTATGTGGGGTATAAATATTTAATAAACATCTCTTATTTTTATACCCCCACCTATGAAGTAGAGGGGGGTATATTGGTTTCACCATGTCTGTCTGTCTGTCCATCCGTCCGTCAATCCGTCCGTAGACCTTTTCGTTTCCGGACTCTAACTCAAGAACCAAGTGACCTAGAATCATGAAACTTTATATAAATGTTGCTTATTACCCAAGGAATTTCCTATTGTTTTTGGGTCAAAGGTCAGGGTCACAGTGAGCCTTTGTTCAATTTTCGTTTCTGGACTCTAACTCGAGAACCAAGCGACCTACAATCATGAAACTTTATGAAAATACTGATTGTGACCCAAGGAAGTGCCCTATTGTTTTGGGCTCACATAGGTCAAAGGTCAAGGTCACAGTGAGCCTTTGTTCAATTTTCATTTCCAGGACTCTTACTCAATAACCAAGCGACCTATAATCATGAAACTTCATGCAAATGCTACATATGACCTCAATATCTGTTACTAACACATCCTGCACTAATAGCACTTGCATTCTGACAAAGTGCTTGTGGGGGGTATAAGTCTGCACTGCGACAGTTCCAGTTATGTTTGGGTTTACTTAAACATTGAAACTATATCTTGAAAAAAACTGTAAGTACGACATTAAGTTGCCCTCCAACAATTTGCAATTTTGTTCATCTCTAATACTTTATATTTTTCAGATAAATAACATTTAGATATTTGAGGGTGTGCAATGACAGAGGGCAAGGGGTAGGGGCCAATTTTACTAAATTTCTTACGAAAAAAAAATTATCGTTAGTCACAGTCAGAATTGTACTTGGTGTTTTCAGTCATTGTTAGATTTTACCTTGCAATATCTCATAAGAATCGTCTTTAATAGACAATTCAAATGAGATGATGCATGGCAGAATACCATGTTTAGTTACTTACGTAGAAGCAACTTTAATTTTTGACTTATGCAAAAAATGATCGTAATATGCTTAGTTAAACAGGCCCCTGGTGACTGGTCTATTGAGCCATCATTTTCACCCAGTGGCACAATTAAAAGGGAGTAAAAGCAGTCTAAAAACCTTTATTTATCCTGTTGATATCAGGTCACTTGATCACATGACAGCTTTATCATGTCACTTGGTCACGTGGCCTGCCGGATCTTCTTTTTGCGGCTATTAGGTCTGAAAAAAGTCCTCTCTAACATTTTTATGCCCCCGTATTGAGAGATCAGGGGCATATTGTTTTACTCATGTCCGTCTATCTGTCAGTCCGTCCGTCTGTCTGTCCGTCCGTCCGTCAGTCTGTCCGAAAACTTAACCTTTGCCTTTTCTCCAAAAGTATTTGACATACAAAGCTGTACACCAAAGTCAAGGTCATGTGACAAGGTCAAGGTCATCTTTCAAAGTCAAACTTTAAAAAAAATGCTGTTCAGGGGACATTCGTGTTTCAAAAACACATCTTGTTTTCTTTTGATTAGAGTGCTATTTCTGATAAAAAAAGATTTCGCCCGATTCTCATATGATTTTAAATTCAAATTCCTGCGCCTTGCTCGATTAACTATTACATCTCAAGTCACCAACCATCTGATCTCTATCTCTGATAATTTCATTGAAACCATATGTTGTAGGTACTTATTGGGATCATCTTAAGGAGACATTAACCAATGAGCACAAACAACATTATGTTGCAGGGTGTTCAAAACCTCTTTACTCCAGCTTATTCAAGCTGTAGTTACAAAGTTTTGACTCCCGAACAAGGATAAGGTTTGTGGTATTAATGATCTAAATTCCAAAATACTCCGCCTATCTGTAGATCTGCCAGCTCTTTACAAACTTCCAAAATGTTGTTTTTTGTGTAATAAGTCATTAACTTTTTGTGATACACAGGGCTTATGCTAGCCTTCAAAATTCATCACCTGGGATAACACAATCCTAGGGTTCAAACTGTTTCAAATGGGTAAGAAAAATAGAGGATATTTGATGAGTGGTCATGGAAAACCGAATTTATTAAACGAGTTATCTAAAAACAGATAAAAACGAGGCTGCATCGAGTTTTTATCTTTTTAAGATGAGGAGTTCAATAAATTCAGAATTTCATCAGCACAAATTTTATATTCTATTTATAATATGACCCGAATTCTTGCAAAAAAAAATTGTCAAAATTCTTGAAATTCAACATTTTAAATTTCCGCGGAACTTATAACGATGTTTAAACTGACATCACAATATGTACATTATGACTTAATTTTCGTGGTTACAAAATAGCGTTGCTATTCGCTCTGAGCTCATTTGCATAGTTATTCCACTAGTGTAATTACACCCATGTAATATCAAGAATATTCAACGGGTTTATTTCACTCCTGTGACGTAGGCCATATTATAATATGGATTATTATACAGTTGAAAAGCATCTACATGTTGGTTCTGTATAAGTGCATCAACAATATCAATAAAGTGTCTACTTAGCTCGGCTGTTTTTAGTAGAAAACCCAAAGTATTATGATCACTTTGGCGTCATTGGCATTGGTATTGGCGTGACAAAGTTTTCCCTTTTGAATGGTAAGTGATAAAGCCTTCATATTCATATGGTGATTGCTTGGGACAAGACCTATCTGTTGTTACCAAGTTCAAGGTAATCAGTCAAGGTAATTTTTCAAGGTCACATTTTGTTAAAAAAAAATAATAAAACTTTACTATTGGCCATAACTTTTTCATGGTAAGTGATAGGGCATTCATATTTCCCATGTTAATTACTTTGGACTAGACCTTTCTGCTTGGGACTAGACATTTCTGTTGGTATCAAATTCAAGGTCATCAGTTGAGGTAAAGGTCATTTTTCAAAAGGGAATTTCATCTGAAATTCACACCATGCACTAAAATTACAAAAATGTTGTCTTAATGCTTTGCATATTGTTGCAAATAGTATGCATTTATAAACAAAAAAGGTGAGCTAATTATCAAAAAATTTCTGTGTTGTATATCTTGTAATGACAGCACTCTTGTTTTCCTTGATTTTGAAGAATTTGATAGTCATTGGTTACCTAAACTGCGAATTTTTTCGACTAGAATAAAGCTGAATTAACATTGTTGGGGTTTCCTAATGATTTTATGCTGTTGAGTAAAATTATGATCTATCAAAATAATTCTTTGACAGAGTTATTTCTATTTATTTCAGATTGTTGAAGGAGAAAAACTCTTTTATGTTTGGAGATGACAGGATGAATTCCTTATGTGTCCAAACTTATAGTAGGGTACAGAAAAGTTCAGGACAAACTTAATGTTTGTATAAAATGATGATTCTCACTCAAATACTGACATTGTCAACATAGATAAACAGGAAATTTTAAGATGTGTCAAATGTTAATGTGCCCATGAGGAACATTTCTGACAATTTTAAGGTAGTGGACCAATAATAGTTCCGCAACGTTTCGGAAGTAATGGACTTTAACATTGTTAACCGAGGTTTCCTAATGATTTCCATTAGGTTAAACCTCGGTCAACTCTGTGAAAGATCATGAGTTCCGAAATGTTGCGGAACTATTATGGGTCCACTACCTTAAATATGTGACAATATATAGCTAGTCTTTGGATCCACAGTCTGACCAGACTCTTCACTGTTCTCTTTGTAGATAGATGGAGAATAATATGTTAGTGTCCAAAAATAACTATGTTATCTGGTCGAGGTTGGGAGAAATTATCAGGACAGGGTTCTGCCGAGTCATGATAATTTCTTGCAGCCGAGACCAGATTACATAGATATTTTAGGACACTAACGTGTTATTCTATTTATCATGCAATCATTTTCAACGCTTAATTGTAATAAACCCTAAAAAATCAAAAGAATTCAGGTGAAAGCGTATGCAAATTGTTTCTAAAAATAGACCGACTGATATCATGTTATGTTATCAGACATGTGTTATCAGGGTAATACAGGCTTCATTGCATGATAAATAATGTTTCAAAGTATCTCAAGACAGTCAGGCAATCTTCAAAATACCCTATATCGCTGTTTACAGCATGTTTTCAAATCAAACTGATATTAAATTACTGTAAATGACAGGCATAGGTTCAAATAATTCATGGAGCCACCGTCATAGCAAAGTTGGTAGTGTCAATCTGGAGGTCCCAGGTTCGATCCCTGATGGAAGCAATTATTATTTCCGACTATGCCTCTCACCAATGGGTTGATAATCATAGACCTATGTGAGATAGCAGCTGGAGGCTAGGAAAGGATGAGGTCGTTGTATTGGTGAGAAAAAATACCAGGAATCCATTGTTAGGTGCTCCAGCCCTTGCGATATAACTGAAAAAATGTTGAAGGGGTGTAAACTCCTTTTTCACTTGATCAATCAAATGATTCATGTCTCAGGTATCGAAAAACATTCAACTATCACATCCATGCTCTATTCTTATTTGTCATAGTGGTTTTAAAATTAAGCAGTTTTAGTTATGGAATGATAATTTTTCAATTTCTTCATTTCATTTATAGAATAACAAATTCTTACCGTTATTTATTGAAAATTTAACCACGCTTCTGAGTTCTAAGGCTCAAATAATCCACAAGAGCTTTAGCTCAAGTGGATTATTCATTTAGCCTTAGAACTCAGAAACGTGTTTAAATTTTCAATGAATAACAGTAAGAATTTGTTATTTTAACCCTTTGCTGTTTAATCCCTGCTTTTTACGTGCCTGTGATTTTATGATTAAGAAAACATAGTGAAAAAAGAAGAAATCGCTTCTGACAAGCAATTTCTTCTTTTACCACACCATTTTCTACCCTACAGAATGGGTATTTTTCAAATTAAATTCACTTCCAATTTTCGTCTGCAAAACCTTTGAATTTAGACAGGTCCAAAATTTTGTAAAACAGGAAAGGGTTAATTCTATCATGACTTAATTTTCACGTAGTCTGGCAGAGCTACTGTCAGAGCCAGATGTCCATTGTAATTTTGTTTGCATTTTTGCAGTAACTCTTTCTTCCAACATCTGAAACTATTGGACAGAAATTAACTTCACAGGAATATTTCTAAGGGATATATCTATTCAGATTTTGTTTGTAAAATTCTGCTCAGGCTAAAGGCATGGGCCTTACATTCTGATGTGTCAATCAAGGAATTAAACCTGGATGATACTTAAAACATGCCATTTCATATTTTTAGCTCACCTTAGCACGAAATGCTCAAGGTGAGCTATTGTGATCGCCCAATGTCTGTTGTAAGTCTTCCATTGTCCATCATCCACAAAAATGAAATCCAGCCTTAACTTTCTCTTTACCCATATCAAAGAGGGGGAAAATAGTAAGTCTTCAAAAATCTTCTTCTCTGAAACCAGAGGGCACACAGCTTTTATATTTGGTATGTAGCATCATCTAGTGGGTCTCTACCAAGTTTATTCATATCAAGACCCTAGGGTCATATTTGGGCTCCACCTTGGCACAACCCTTTTCACATAGAATCAAAGAGCGAAAATCTAAAAAAATCGTCTCTTAATCCAGATGGCAGACAGTTTTCATATTTGGTATGAAGCATCATCTAGTGGGCCTCCTCCAGGTTGGGGCTGCCGTCATAGCACATTTGGTAGCCTATCGGACTGTCAATCTAGAGTTTGCAGGTTCGATCCCCGACGGCAGGACTCATTCTTTCCGACTATTTGTCTCTCACCAATGGGTTGATAATCGTAGACCTATGTGAGATAGTGGCTGGAGGCTAGGAAAGAATGTGGTGGTTGTACTGGTGATAGAAATACCAGGAATCCATTGTTAGGTGTTCCAGCTGCCGCGATATAACTGAAATAATGTTGAAAGCAGCGTAAAACTCCATTCAATCAATCAATCAATCTTCCAGGTTTGTTCAAAAAACGAAAACCTTCAAAAATTTTCTTCTCTGAAACCAGAGGGCACACAGCTTTTATATTTGGTACGTAGCATCATCTAGTGGGCCTCTACCAAGATTGTTCATATCAAGACCCTAGGGTCATATTTGGCCTTACTTTGGCACATCCCTTAGCTCATCTGAGCACAATGGGAGAGAATAGGAAAATTGTCTGCTCTAATATCGGAAGGCACACATCTTTTTATACGCCGCCGGAGGCGGACGTATATTGGCGTCATCTTCTCCGTCTATCTGTCCGTCCATCCGTCCGGACGTCCATCCGTCCATCCGTCCGTACGTCCGTCCACTTTTCTTGTCAACGCAACTCCTCCTAAACTTCTGGCTGGATCTTCTTGAAACTTGGTCAATGTTATCACCTCAATTGGTAGATGTGCATGAAGGAAGGATTTTACGGTTCGTTGATTTTTGCCTGAGTTATGCCCCTTGATAACTTAGTCTCTGGGTCAAATTTTCTTGTCAACGCAACTCCTCCTAAGTTTCTGGCTGGATCTTCTTGAAACTTGGTCAATATTATCACCTCAATTGGTAGATGTGCATGAAGGAAGGATTTTATGGTTCGTTGATTTTTGCCTGAGTTATGCCCCTTGATAACTTGGTCTCTGGGTCCACTTTTCTTGTCAACGCAACTCCTCTTAAGTTTCTGGATGGCTCTTCTCGAAACTTGGTCAATGTTATCACCTCAATTGGTAGATGTGCATGAAGGAAGGATTTTATGGTTCGTTGATTTTTGCCTGAGTTATGCCCCTTGATAACTTAGTCTCTGGGTCCAATTTTCTTGTCAACGCAACTCCTCATAAGTTTCTGGATGGCTCTTCTCGAAACTTGGCCAATGTTATCACCTCAATTGGTAGAAGTGCATGAAGGAAGGATTTTATGGTTCGTTGATTTTTGCCTGAGTTATGCCCCTTGATAACTTAGTCTCTGGGTCCACTTTTCTTGTTCACGCAACTCCTCCTAAGTTTCTGGCTGGATCTTCTTGAAACTTGGTCAATGTTATCACCTCAATTGGTAGATGTGCATGAAGGAAGGATTTTATGGTACGTTGATTTTTGCCTGAGTTATGCCCCTTAAAAACTTAGTCAGTGGGGCTTATTAATTTGCAGCCTTGTGAATGCAACTTGGTCATTTTCAATTTGGTTCTGTCAAAATAAGTAGTGTCTACAATTATTTCTGTGAAACAGCAGCAAAGTGGCGGCGTATTTTGTGACGATGGCACTCTTGTTATATTTAGTATGTAGCATCATCTAGTGGATGACTACCAAGTTTGTTCATATCAAGAACCTTGGGTCACATTTGGGCTCCACCTGGGGTATACTTTTTTACATAGAATCAAAGAGCGAAATGGCATATCCTTCTTGCTCTTTCTTACTGAAAACATTCCAGGGTATTGATCTTATGTAGATATTATCTCCTTTATGACATCAGCCTATTTAATTAATGTGATGTCCCAGGGGTCAAAGAGACTCAGGTGAGCTATCTAGGACCATCATGGTCCTCTTGTTATTGAACTGATGACATGGCTTTACAGGCAGTTTCATTGTATATGAATTGGTCCCATATGATGAACTATTAAGAAAAATTCTTCACCGAACTTTCTGTTCAGAACTCAACCAAATTTTGGAGGAATGATGCTTAGGATATGCTCTTTCAGGGCCCAAGGTTATAAAAGTTTTCTCAGGCTCAGGCTCAATTTTCACAAAATTTTGAATTAAATAAATGTATGAAAATAAAAGATAATATTAATAAGTTGTTATTAATAACAACTTATTAATATCATCTTTATTGTCAATACATTAAAATGAGTAATAAAACAGAATTACGGCTTAAATCTCAAATTGAAATTTGAGAAAATTTTGAATTGAGCCTGAGAAAAGTTTTGTTGCTCCATTTGTTCCTTTAGTTCTGATTGAGCTGATTTTATTGCCTCTATGGACTGTCATGTTGTTGAGAAATGGTCTCATAAAATAAAATTTATATTGAAAAATCTTCTCTGAAACCACTGTTAAGGACTTAACTTAAACTTTACAGAAACTTCACAGAAATAATGCTTAGAACATGCTCTTTCAGATTTGTTTGTTTTAAGACCCTTGCAGACAATTGTCTTGTTTTTGCTCTGAAAGTCAAAATTTTGGCTCAATTTCTTTCAAACTTGCTCAGGGTTTTTGCCTGGTCGTAAGCAAGTACCCTATTAATTTTGGATGTATTCGGATGTATGTCAACAACATAGAATAAGGACATTGTCTATAAGGCTCCTTTTCTGATAACATACCTCTGAATGCAAAGAAAATCTTTATGATTCATTCTTCTGACGGCGGCATTCATTCTTTACAACTATTTATCTTTCACCAATGGGTTGAAAATCGTAGACCTATGTGAGATAGCAGCTGGAGGCTAGGAAAGGATGTGATGGTTGTATTGATGAGAGAAATACCAGGAATCCATTGTTAGGTGCTCCAGCCCTAGCAATATAATTGGAAAAATGTTGAAAGTGGTGTTTAAATCCATTCAATCAATATTTCTAATGACCAGACAATCATCCAGAGCAAGTTTGAGAAAGATTGAGCCAAAATTTTGACCTCAAGAGTGATAACAAGAAAATTGTATGTAAGGCTTCTTTTCCCCTGACTCAATTCTGAGTGACACCAAAATCAATAGGTTCCTTCCTTATGAGTAGACAAACATTCTGAGCACTTTTGAGTTAGAATGAGCTAAAACCATAACCTCTAGAGTGGTAACAAGAAAGTTTTCTATAAGGTACCCTTTCCCTTGACATGAGTTAGATTTCAACCAAAACCAATAGGGCACTTCTTTAGCATAGACAAACATCCTGAGCAAATTTGCACATGAGTGAGCAAAAACTGTGACCTCTTGAGCAAAAATAAGATTTGATCTTTCCACCCTTTTTCTGACCCTATTTTTGACCACTTTTTGTCCCCGATTTAAAATCCTTGAAGTATTTGGAAAAAGCATGCCACTAGGATAAGGATCATATCTGTGAAGGTTGGTCAAATTCTGTCCAGTAGTTTCTGAGGAGAAGATTTGTCTAAGATTTGACCTTTTGTCCCTTTTTTATCACGTTTTGACCCTGATTCAAATCTTTGAAGTATTTGAAAAAGCATGACATGAACCAAGGATCATTTCTGTGAAATATGATCAGTAGTTTCAGAGGAGTACATTTTGGAAAGACGGACAGACCTACGGACGCCGGACATTGACCGATCACAAAAGCTCACCTGGAGCACTTTGTCTTATTGTCTGAAACTACTGTTCAGAAATTAACCAAACTTCACAGGAATGAAGCTGCATCACTGAAATATGGTCCCTTATTATTCGATAATAGAATAATCTTCTTGTATTAAACTTTTGGCCAGAACTCAACCAAACTTCACAAGAATGCTACTTAGGGAATGCTCTTTCCGATTTCTTCGTTAAATTTGGATAAGGTTGGTTATATGGGCTCTACAGGCTGTTGCATCACTGAATAATGGTCCCATATGATGAAAAAAAAAGATATTAAATAGAGGATAATCGTTTGTTTCAGTGTAAGATCGATTTATATTTATTGAGTGAACAAAAACGCTATATTCAGCTTTTGTTGTTCAAGAAATGAAATATTAATCGATCCTACACAAAAAACAAACGATTATTCTATTTCTTTATTGCAAAAATGAGACAAAATGTGAAATTTCTAGGACATATTTCCGTAAAGCGCGTCATTTTGCGCGTGATTGCTATGCAACGTTCACTGTGACGTCACTTATTTCGCCAAGTATCGATGACTTCAGATAGGATGAAATGCACAAAAACAGGGTATAAGTTTTTGATAATTTCACTGCTTTTGCGGTGAGATTATCAGGTGATAATCTACCAATATTTCCCGATAAACCACCAAAAAGCATTAAAGAAATAAAAAAATCTTCTTCTCTGAAAGTACTTTTCAGAATGCAACAAAGCTTCTCAAGAATGATCGTTAGGACATGCTCTTTCATCTTTCTTGTGTGATATAATGCTGTGTCATGGAAAAGGGGGCCTTTGTGATGCAACATTTCTTATTATCACAACTTGTACATTAATTGACATATTTAATTGAAATTAATTGTTGCTTATCACATGTCTAAGGTCACATTAAAGCTGCTTGTAAATATCATTTCAGGTCATGGAAAAGGCCCCCTTGTAAAATTAATGATTATCTTCTTACAAATAGACCATTTCTGAGCGCTAAATACTTTTAATGCAATTTATTGATGAATTTTCATATATCCACAATGCCTTTAGTGCCAGTGGAGCGATAATGGCCCTCATTGGTATCTTGTTATGAATAAAATCCGAACGTTAGTATATGTTATAGATCAGATTGTAATAAAGGAATTTATATGGAGGAGGCGAAGCGGCCAACAAATTAATTTCTTCAATATGGAGATTTCCATTTTATAACTACATATAACACTGATTGACAAGCGTGGTGAGTGGCGAAAAGTCCATATAAATGCCTTTATATAAAATGCGACTATTAATGCCTACGTTATCACGCCCCACTATCAAAACTACAGTAACAGGGCTCGAAAAAATAATGTTTCTTTTCAATCATAAGCATTTACAACAGCTTTGCGTAAAGCCTTTTGTACCGTATGTAGTCAACAAATTATTTATAAAAAATATTTGAGTCTGTGCGTGACATTTCAAACAATTTCCCATATGTGTATTGACAGACATTGCGTGACCTGGACACATTGCAATATGAAGATTCTCTGACTTCCTTGATAAAAGTTTAAGACCTTGCCTATCTACAGAGCCCACAGTAAAAACTCTGGCCAGCTTGTGTGGATGCACAGGCTAGCCAGAGTCTTTGCTATACGCTCATGTGAAATTGCTGAAAATGTCACTGGCTCGTTTTCATTTTCTAGTGTCTTCTTTGCCCATGATGTTTTATACCATAAAGAAATAAAATCGTTTATATTAGAGAAAAAGAAAGAATTTGCAATTCAAATACGATTTAGTCATTATATCAAAACCATTTTCAGAATAAAAATATTGTAGAAGTAATAATTATGCAGAAAATACACGTAGAAATCAATACATTTGGAAAACAACGCTGCAAAAATACTGACCAAGCAGATAGATATAGAGAAGTGCCTGAACTTTCAAGATGCAAAGTGTGTGAAACGTTTGAGAAATATTGTCCCGTTTTGTGAGTACGCACTTGGGAAGTAAGGTACAATTTCTGAACCGTCGCGTAGGTACAGTTAGTAACATCGTGAAATTGACATTTACACCAATCAAAACCATTAGAACCAATTCTAAAGCGATCACTCAGCGCCCCATTCATTCACTCAAAACATTCACTCAAACCATTAAAAAACGCTGAAAAATATAGAATCAACAACGTCATTCAAAATAAATTTGGATAGAAAAAAATCGCGAATTCACTGACATTATTCAAATTGTAAGCATCTAATAGGTTCTTGAAGAAACTGGAAGCTATCTATAGAACTTGTATGCATGTTTTATTAATTGGAGGTAATCAATATCGCTTATTTTGTTCATTCTAAACAAAATTTGCGATATTGGATTACTTCCCATTTATTTCAATCAAAACTAGCTCCACACACTCAATCGATTTCGTTCTTAAATCATTCCAAAATCAATCATCTTGTCAAATTTACTATGTTGTTGAATAGAACAGAACAGAACCTATCCTTTTTTACGTACAACAAGGTACGATACGGACAATAAATGTAAAATGAAATATAATATTATGACAGTAGAATAAGAACTTCCGGTAAATCTTACAAAAAAAAGATCACATAGAGATTTGAGAATGACAAAATTTTAGTAATAATTGTGTTCGAGGGATAGAAATAAGGGATTGATAAGTCTTTACAAATTATGAGATAATTGATATTTTTTCGGCGTCATTGGTTACTATATCTAAGGAAGTTCAGAGCATCACAAATACAGCTCAAATAGCGTAATTGAACTGTAGTTTTGACCTTTGGCTTCCAGTCACATTATACAAATTGATGTGTGGATTCCATTTTCCCTAGTAACATCGAGATTTTAGCAACACTGTACCTAGTGTAACCTTTGTATATTTACAATCTTCGTGTGCTATGGCGGCTGTAAACTGTAGGGGATCAGATGCCCAAAGGGCATGACAGCACGCTTATTTGGAATGAACATATCTTGCACTGCAATAAGACCAAGCCTTTGAGGGACATTTCGAATGCACTTATAAGCAATTGGAAATCGTAAAATGGACATCGTTGCATCATGAAGCGGTAGTGGGCGGAGCTTGTCATGTAAATTTTGCGGTATTTTTTTCACAAATTGGGTATCTTGTCGGGTTATTGGGTCAATATGAAAGTAAATCAACAGAAAATTAATGAAATCCAGCTTTTTAATTGGTAAAGAGAAAATGGCAAGCTGTCATACTTTATACACAGAGGGACTCTCGAGCATAGCTTAACAATCCACTTATCGGAGCAAAACTTAAAACTAAAAGAGTGATTTTAGTCTAATTCGAATACTAAAATCACGGAACATAATGTGAAGGCGTTCTGCACAGGACCTTATCAAAGTGAGCATGAATATCCGTGCATTTCGTATTCAGTCCATAGATATTGAAGGCGCGAACTGGAAATGAATTTTGTGATTTGACCTAGATTTTGAGAATTAGTCGAACATCACCTGATGATGTGAAAGCCTGTTAATTAATTTAGAAATCCATTCGGCAAAATCAAAGATATGTTCCATACGAGGTGAATTTGGCATTTTGTATATTTTTACATACATATTTTCGAAATTATTTTGAAATCCGTCAACAAATATCAAAATCAATTCGATTCAATATTTTATTAGCATAACATAGTACACAATCATTACCATAATACAAAATTCAGACAAACATATACACATCAAATTGACCTGCACATAAATCTTGAAATGTCTGAAGGTACTAAAAAAAATATAAATTGACAATAATCGTCAATGAACAATAACATATACTATCCTATAGCAGTGTTTTCTAACAATATGATTTAGTTGCGGAGGATACGTGTGTTTTTCCCTACCACCTGAAAATGTTATCAAAACTGATTGTCTCAACATTTACAATTATGAATAGTAGTATTCCTTGGCTAATTTCCGCGAAAAAAAATCGGAAAATCGCCTTCCGCTAATTTGCATTACAATTTTAGTGTTTTCTAGAAGCATAATAGCTACTCAAATCTGTAGTATAGAGGTTACGTTATGCGCCTCTGAATCAAGAAACCACATGTTCAAACCGACTAGGTGAGAGTATATTTTTCTAAATCATTTTGTTCTTTCTCTTTATCTTAACCCTTGTCATGCTGAGTAAAATTTGGCTAAAAATTGCCATCAAAATCAAAGGGCAAAAAGCACTGAAAGTACCAACTGTAGGTCAATTTTTATTTGAAAAACTAAATCTCTTGACAATTCTGGTTACAAAGTGGTGTAGACGTACATCAGACTGCACATATGTGCAGGCTGATGTTTGTCTATAGCTCCTGCCAAAGTAGGAATATTCCGGGTTCAGCATGACAAGGGTTAAATGTCTCTTTAGACAGTGGAGTTTTGGCGTTTATGCAAATTCTGAGGATATTTCTGTTCAAATATTGAGTTTATTTATGATGAAACAACAACAACAAAGGAAGACCTATTAATACTGGATGCCTTTGTGGTGACTTTTGCAACCGTGTTTGTTTTCTTGTTTTCTTTTTCTATGAAAGGGGGTGGGGGCTGGTCGAAAAGATATTTGTTGCATTTTACTTAATAGATGACGATATAGTATTTATATATTTTTCTTTGGGTGTGGACTAAAAACTTTGTCACTATGTTTGAATACCCGAAACAGATTCATACATGAGAGTGATTAGTCTTTAGCTCACCTGAGCACGAAGTGATCAAGGTGAGCTTTTGTGGTTAGGTGGATGTCACGTGCCGTGAACATTTACCTTGTATGCACTCTAGAGGCCACATTTTTTGCCCGATCAACCTGAATTTTCTTAGAATGATTGTCTTGATGATATCTCGGACGAAAATGGGAACTGGAATAAAAACAAAAGGTCACAGGGTCAAATCTTAGAAAACCTTGTATGCACTGACGACACCACATTTTTGTCCCATCCACCTGAATTTTGGTCAGATTGGTTGTCTTGATAAAACTTAGGATCAGTTCGAAATTGGGTCAACTGGGGTCAAAATCAAGGTGACGGGGTCATATCTTAGAAAAAACTTGTATGCAAACTAGAGGCCACATTTTTGTCCTCTCAACCTGAAATTTTGTCAGAGTGATTGTTCTGATTTAATCTCGGGCGAGTTCGAAAGTAGGTCCTTTGGGGTTTAAAGCTCGGTCACGTGTCAAATTTTAGAAAAACCTTGTCTGCACTTTAGAGGCCAAATTTTTTGCCTGATCAACCTGAATTTTGGTCAGAATGACTGTCTTGATGAAATCCCGATCGAGTACGAACTTAAATCAATTAGGGCAAGAACTAGGTCACGGGGTCTAATTTTAGAAAAAAAATTGTATGCACTCGAGGCCACATTTTTTTGCCCGATTAACCTGAAATTGGTCAGAATTATTGTCTTCATAAAATCTCGGACCAGTTGTTCGAAATTGGGTCAACTGGGATAAAAAACAAGGTCACGGGGCCAAATTTTAGAAAAACCATGTATGCTTTCAAGAGGCCACTTTTTTGCCCGATCAAAATTTGATCTGAATGTTTGTTTTGATGAAGTATTGTTAAGCTTAGGGACATTCAATCGCCATCCTTTTTCTAAACCTGCTTCTAAAAAATTGAGAAAGTTCTTTCAGGTGAGTGATTTAGGGCCACTATGACCCTCTTATTTTAATTTCATACTTCAATGGAATTAAAACAAGAGGCCCAAGACGGCCTGTATCGCTCCACTGGCCTTAAAATCTTTAGATTTTCATTAAATAAAGCTTCTGGTTTTGGTCCATATTGCACCAAAATTATCAATCAAATAAACCTGCAACCCTTTATCCATCTTATTAAAACATAAGGTTCAGAAGGAGATGTTCAAAGATTTCGGGCTCAAAATAGGCCACCATGCCACGCCCATATTTATGGACCAATCAAAATTTCTAGAACAATTTCAGTAAATAGTCACCCAAGAAACATTCTGGTAAAGTTTCATTGAAATTGGCTGAGTGGTTCCGAAGGATTTATCGTTCAAAGATTTTGGCCTGAAAATAAGCCCCGCCCTGCCACGCCCATATTTATGGGCCAATCAAAATTTAGCAAATAATTTTTGAAAAGAGACACTCAAGGAACATTCTGGTAAAGTTTCATTGAAATCAGCCAAGTGGTTCAGGAGAAAATGTCATTCAAAAATTTTGGGCTCAAAATGGGCCCCGCCCTGCCACGCACATGTTTATGGCCTAATCAACATTTCTTTAATAATTTAAGTAAAGGGTCACCCAAGGAACATTCTGTTAAAGTAACATTGAAATCGGCCCAGTGGTTCAGGAGGAGATGTCGTTCAAAGATTTCGGGCTCAAAATAAGCCCCGCCCTGCTACGCCCATATTTATGGGCCAATCAAAATTTCTTGAACAATTTCATTAAAGGGTCACCCAAGGAACATGCATGCCAAGTTTCATTGAAATCGGCCCAATGGTTTGGGAGGAGAAGATTTTTAAAGATTTCAAATTGAAAAATATACCACGCCCTGCCACGCCCAAATTTGGGGGCCAATCAAAAGTCTTTGAACAATTTAAGAAGAGGGCCACCAAAGGATCATTTCCACCAAGTTTCGTTAAAATCTGCCCATTGGTTTGGGAGGAGAAGATGTTTAAAGAAAAAGGTTACGCACGGACGGACGCACACACGGACGCACGCCGGACACTCCGCCATGACAATAGCTCGCTGGCCTTCGGCCAGTGGAGCTAAAAAACTATTTATCTTTTTTAATTTGATATCATGAAGCAAAAGTAGAATTTCTCCAAATTAAGAGAGATTTCTTGCGGAACTACTTAGCGCACAAGCTTAGAAAAAGCTGAGTACTCAAATTGTTTTTTGTGGGTAATTAAACCATTTTTTCAGCAAATTAAGACGCACAAAAAGGGTTATCAAAGGAACATGCTGGTAAAGTTGGCCAAAGGCTTCAGGAGGAGATGTCGTTCAAAATTTTCGGACTCAAAATGAGCCCCGCCCTGTCACGCATATATTTAAAAGCGTATACATGCATAATTTTTCTGAACATCTTTTTAAAAAGGGTCACCCAAGGAACATTCTGGAAAATGTTTCATTGAAATTGGTCCAGTGGTTTGGGAGGAGGTGTCGTTCAAAGGTTTATGGCTTAAAAAAGCCCCACCCTGCCACACCTTATTGATGGGCCATACAAAATTTCGCGAACATTTTTTAAAAAGGGTCACCCAAGGAACATTCTTGTAAAGTTTAATTGAAATGGAAGATTTCGGGCTCAAATTAAAATCCATCCTTCCACGCCCGTAATAACATAACATAACATAATCTTTATTACGCATTCGGCAAAAAATTATGCCATTCGCCAAATACATATTACATACATACATGAAACATGACAAAATATACATGAAACATGACAAAATATACAAAATTTCAACATTTAGATATGAAAACGTCTTTCAAAGTAAACAGCAAAAAATGATAAAACCTTTGTCAAATAGACAACCGACCATTAGTTTTAATACAAATAGACCCGTGCGAAACCACATGCACTTATATATGAAATAACTCATGCGTGTTCTGCGCCGATCTATTTAAACAATCAATATTACCGATCGTCCTATTTTTTCCTCCAATGAAAGGCCGCTATTTCGTTTGAAATTCAAAAAATATATCCCATAACCTGGCGATCTGCTTGAATAAGTGAGCTACGTGACTAAAAGTTCATAAAGGGCGGGGACTACATTCAAAACTAGACAGTGACGTCATAATCTTGTCTGATAAAATGTCCCGAAAGACCCTTAACTTGTAATAGAGTATTAATTAAAAAAAAATTATGAATTTTCTTTTTAAGTATGCTTTTACACAGTTAATAACTCACTTAAAAAGGAGAAAATTCTTGAATATTTTTCTGTATGTTAATCAAAAGAAAATTTAGCTGATAAATCAATGATTCTGATAAAAGATATCTATCTACATGGTATACAGCAGTAAGAATGGGTTCGACGAGTTTGCTTGAATTAAGCCTTTCCGTTCTCCATTTTTTCACATTGACATAGAAAGAAAGGACGACAGGGTTGAAACGATATAAAATCTCACTTCCTTTTTAAAATGAATACTCTGGATCTTTTGAACGACATTTTAATTTAGTAGTTCTCAGAGTCCCAATCTGAACAAAATGCATTCAAATGTTCCTATGAGAGGTACATGTATGCAAGAAAATTGTAGAAAAATATATAAAATGCCTAGATCTACTTCAAGGATTCTAGAGATACAAATATTTGTCGAAAGAGTGATTCGAAGCATGTTAGGCCTATGATAGCTGCCCAATATCGAAAGCCAACGTGACCCGTTTAACCGTGACGTATCGGTGGGGAACCAAAACTTGGTAATTACAGCTTTGCAATACACTATGAATGTTTTCTAGTTACGTCTTGTTGAAAACTTTATATTATTGATAGTGAATATGCCGTGCTTTGTTGTTTGCTTTTTATTTGTTTGTTTGTTAATTTTTATATGGGGTGTAACACCGATTTCAACAATCAATCAGTTGTATCTCTGAGGCTAGAGCAACTAACAATGAATTCCTGGTATTTCCCAAACCGGTACTACCATTCATTTCCTAACCCCCAGCTGCTTTCCCACATAGGTCTACGATTATCGATCCATTGGTGGAATAGTCGGAAAGGATGTGTGCCGCCGTCGGGGATGTAGCCCGGGACCTTTTGAATGATAGTCCGACTCGCTACCTCTGTGTGGCTGAATATGCGATACAAAATCCCAAAATGGAGACACAATGTCGACAAAAAATTAACTAAAAAGAATACAAAACCCACTAGCAGCAACCACGAGGTTTTGTTTCCCGAACGTTCTCAACTGATTGTGTCTCGCCAAATGACAAAATAATTACATAAACCCGATGGAAATTAAACTCGCTCCTCCCACTTTTTGTTTAACTCGATTTGATTGAAGAATGTATGACGCAACAAAATGACTGACATCATTGATTGACGCGTAGCTCATTTGACCAAGCGTTATTTGATGGAAAAATAAGTCGATCGGTAAAACAGTTATAGTTCATATTCTGACAATTTACGCGTATAACCTTGCGCTCCGCTAACGCTCCGCTTAGGTTATATCGCGTAAATTGTCAGAAATGAACTATAACTATTACTTAAAGATTACGTTATTTAGAGTTTAGACAAGTATTGCGATATTCCATTGCTCGCTTAAGAAATTTTCCAACTTTAAACTGGATTTTGCTTTTTTGGCTAGATATAAGCATATTATACTTATTAACGTTAGGTAACTTTACGTTAAGGTATTTCTTTCTTATTTCTAGGTATTTTGGACAAATGAATGAAAGTGGTACTTGTTTTCTATTTGATTAAGTCTGCACAACAAGTAAATTCTATTTTGGATATTGATATTCTCAAATCTTCCAAATTCTACTGCCAAGTTGTGTGAAGAGAGCCTAAATTGTGTTACCTGTTTTCTGATTGAAATGTTTGTCAAGTTGACCAAGTAATCTTCAATTTCAAAATTCAGTTTATAATTACAGTAATATTTTAGTTTAGAACAATTCGTAATAAATGCATGCCAATTTTGTCTGAAAGTATCTTATAAGCATTTGTATTATTATAAAAGCTGAAGGTAATTATAGGCCATTCAAAATTTCCCGTACAATTTTTGAAAACGGTCACCAAAGGATCATCTGATTAAAATTAAATTGAAATCGGCCAAATGGTTCAGGAGGTGATGGCGTTCAAAGATTTCGGGCATCAGCTAAAATCCGCCATGCCCATTTTAATAGGTGAATAATAATTTTCTGAATAATTTTTGAATAGGGTTGCCAAAGGAACCTCCTGGTAAAGTTTCATTGAAATCGGCCTGATGGTTCAGGAGGAGATGTCATTCAAAGAATTCGGGCTCAAAATAAGTCCCGCTATGCCACGCCCGTATTTATAAGCCGATCAAAATTTTCCTATCAATTTATGAAAAAGGGTTACCCAAGAAACATTCTGGTAAAGTTTCATTGAAATCGGATGAGTTGTTGAGGAGGAGATGTCGTTCAAAGGTTTTTGGCTCAAAATAAGCCCCGCCCTGCCAAGTCCATATTTACGAGCCAAACATTTCGCGTACAATTTTTGAAAGGGCCAACCAAGCAACATTTCAGTAAAAATCATTGAAATCAGCCGAATGGTTGAGGAGGATATTTTGTTCAAAGATTTCGGGCTCAAAAAAGCCCCGCCCTGCCACGTCCATAGTAATGGGCTAACCTAAATTCCACGAACAATTTTTGAAAATGGTCGAACAAGGAACATTCTGGTAAAGTTTCATTGAAATCGGATGAGTTGTTGAGGAGGAGATGTCGTTCAAAGGTTTTTGGCTCAAAATAAGCCCCGCCCTGCCAAGCCCATATTTACGAGCCAAACATTTCGCGTACAATTTTTGAAAGGGCCAACCAAGCAACATTTCAGTAAAAATCATTGAAATCAGCCGAATGGTTGAGGAGGATATTTTGTTCAAAGATTTCGGGCTCAAAAAAGCCCCGCCCTGCCACGTCCATAGTAATGGGCTAACCTAAATTCCACGAACAATTTTTGAAAATGGTCGAACAAGGAACATTCTGGTAAAGTTTCATTGAAATCAGCCTAGTGGTTCGGGAGAAGAATAAGTTTTTAATATTGTTGACGACGGACTAAGGGTGATCCTAAAACCTCCCCTTGATCACGTTGGGCTCAGGTGAATTTAAAACATTAACAGCGGATTCCTAAACACTATCTTTATGCACGTTCTATAATATGTTAAACAAGAGATGTTTGGTAAACAGGAATGCCTCCGCAACTGCCATTTTTCTGAATAGTAGTTTGATACATGAATATGGAAATCCTTGATTTAAGTCTTTTGATTTTCAAAAACTTTTGATTTATACCATTTTCAACATTTAGAGTCTTACCAATTAAAAGTTATACCTAATTTTAAAGCTTTAATGTCATCAATGAGTGACCTCCACTTAATGACATGATCAAAGACATTAACTTCGTTATGCATCATGAGTAATTTTACATGTGAAATGTCATAGCTCTATGACATAAAATTCCTAAATTATGGCAAAAGTTAGTTTTAATTTTACAAACTTTGACCTTGAAAATGACCTTAAACTCAACATTTGACCTTAGAAATATTGACTTCCGAAAGGTCTTTTTCAAGCAATCATCATTAAGAATATGAGGGCTTTATCACGTACCAATCAAAAGTTATGATCAATGTTAAAGATATTATTTTGAAAATAATGACATTAAAAGGACATAGACTTTGAAAGACAATCTATTATTTTCCAATCAAAGGTTAAGGCCAACGTTATAGATATTATGTTAAAAAAGTGACCTTGAAAAATGACATTGACCTTGACAGATGACCTTGATTTTCATATTGAAAGAAAGGTCTGGTCACAAGCAATGTACATGTGAAATATCAAAGCTCTATCACTTACCAATAAAAATTTATGGCCAATGTTTAAGTTATATTTTTACAAATTTGACTTTGAAAAAAGACCTTGACCTTGACATATGGCCATTAGCTTGGTTTCAACAGAATGGCCCTGTCCCAAGCAATCATCATGTGAAATATGAAGGCTCTGTCACTTACCATTCAAAAGTTATGGCCAATGTTACCCTTGTCTTCGGACACACAGACAGGGTTTCAGTCTGATATCAACAAGACAGGGTCCAAAGGCCTCAATCATTGGGATCTTAGGAGTCCTTTCTAAAATTTTAGGAGTCCCTACTTTAGATAAAGGTTTTTTCTTTTAATCAATAAGTTTTTGTTTTTTTTAAATTTAAAGCTGTTTCCTAATTAAATGTAAAGAAAGTGTTGGAAATTTATGAATAATCGGGGATCAACTTCTGGAAAGAATTGAAGATTGTTTTATTTAAACAGTCTTCAAATCTTTTCTAAAGTTAATTCCTAGAGGGTTCATGGGACTCATATCAAATAGTTTCGAGAGTCCAGGCTACTTATTAGTGTGTCTCATGCACAAAACCTGCATCCCTTAAAACCCTGCACAGACAAACAGAGTAACAGACAGATAAAAACAACATACACCCGATCTATCGATTCGGGGGCATAAAAAACACATTTTGATAAAATAGTTTTTAAATCTAGGACCTAAATATCTATAAACAGCGATGGATACAAGAATTTGAATTATAATACGGTTTATTTATTGATTTAGAAAATGCTAAACCATGAAAGTTCCACGGTAAATCGGAAGAAGACGTGATTCAATTTTCTAAAATGATATTTGAAGATTAGGCTAAAATATATATGAGCCTGTGCGTGAGATTTCCAACAATTTTAAATATGCGCAAAGCAAAGGCTCTGATTAGTCTGTGCATCCGCATTCTTTCCAGAGTCTGTACTATGCGTTGAGTAAATAGATAAGGTCTCAAAGTATCTGTAGATCATCAGGTAACTTAGTAATTTGCAGTATGTGGTTTATGCACTCTCAATGTTTGGGCCTCATGAAAAATTTCAAATTTTTGGAAATGTCACGCACAGGCTCATATATGTTTTTCTTCAACGTAATGAAACGATTGGTATTTGCAAATGTTGATTTGTTTTGAAAGGGTCGATGGTCTACAATATTTTGTCCATGTCATAAACGTGATTATGTAAGCGCTTTAGGGAGAGGGGGGATGAACTTCAATGTCGAAAATATCCAAAGAATTGAAATTGATGATCAATTATTAAAACAACAAAACGACAACAAATCTGATTTCAGCATTAAAAATGTTTCTGTGTGCCACAAGAGCTATTTTCATTGAAGTTAGTCCATTTGTCCATTAACCTATTCTTCGGAAATCGAGTACTCTGAAACCACTTCACTGTATGCAATTCAACAAAATTTCACAGTGATGGGTCTTACGGGTCCCTAAACAGATTACTTCAATGCATACTGATTTGATAAAAAGAAATATTACTACTGGTGGCAAGACTTATTTTAACCTACAGTTAACATGATTTGATTTTATCAAACTGATTAATTTATATGGAATGACAAATATTGTTTTTGCGGAGTTCATTTCATTATTTTGTATATATCAATTACTTGAAAATACCCTTTCTGTATCAGTAAAGGGCGCAGCAAACTTTGCTCTTAAATAGAAGTGATTAAAATGGCGTGCAAAGCAGGGTATAATTTGTAAATTATTTGTACCGTTTCGTCATCCTTAACGCAGGGTTGGCTTTTGTGGTGTTACCACATATTGAGTTTTTAACAGTTATGAAAGTCGTTTTTAGATATAATAATGTACGATCTACTGAAAAATATTGAACGCAGCGTTAATCCCCGACAAATTAATAAAATTATCAATCACTTATCTGTATTTATGCTAAAGATTTGGTTGTCTAATGTTATCAAAGAATGAAATTTTAGCATAACTCACCGAATCTGTTAGGGTATTATTTCGTAACAGTGTTTCTGGAATCGTACAATTTCACTTTTCCTTGCACCGATAAGACAAACAGTCATTCCTCTAACCGATGCTATTTAAAAAAAAAATAAAACACAGAACAAAACAAAAAACAAAACAAAAAAAAACAAAAAAAAAACAAAAAAAAAAAAAAAAAACCAAAACAAAACAAAAACCTCCAACTATTTAACATATTACGTACATTTTTAGATATAATTGTTCAACGTCATCTGTTTTCTTGAGCCCGTATTTACCAATCAAATACGTAAGGATAGGTATAGGTGTATTTTGTAAACTGAGCTCTGACGAAGGCGATGAGTCTATTATCATAGGTAAATCGGGTATAATTAAAAGGCAAATGATAGGAATTAAACCTGACCCCTTCACTGCAATTATGAAAGTACATGTTTGAGTGAGCCTTGCGTTTTAAGACAAGCAATAACGTTGGTTTACAAGGTAAATTTTAAACTTTTTTATGTATTATTTTTACCTGTTTTATCTATTTCGAACAAATGTCACGACAATCTAAC
This sequence comes from Fragum whitleyi, assembly GCA_948146395.1. Classification (NCBI taxonomy): domain Eukaryota; kingdom Metazoa; phylum Mollusca; class Bivalvia; order Cardiida; family Cardiidae; genus Fragum; species Fragum whitleyi. The sequence goes on from OX411558.1 coordinate 25,251,129, forward strand.
GGTAAAAAGTTGATTTCACGGCTCACCGCGCGAAATCTACCTTCTAGCAACCTTGTTTTGTCTGTGGGCATTAACTCAAAAACACAAATTAAGCAGATCAGTCCTATTTTGAAACATGTTGTTTAAAATGTTGTAAAAGAGGTCTTGATAGTGCTATTCAATAATTAAAAAGAACATGAAGGATGAGTTGTGTTGACAAGGAAATCCGTTTAAAAGCCCCTTTTCCTATGACGCCGCATAACTGCACCAATTGGGAAGTATTTTGTTTAAGTTTCGTGACAATCATTGCATAAAAGTAGAAGTTATCTAAACAATAGATAATGAATATGACATAAATCCCATTTTCCATGACACCGGCTATCAATTAGTTATCAATTCATGACACTTGATGGATCGGGCCCATTTTTGAAAGGTACCTTCCTTGTGACAGAACAATCATCCTCAGTGAGTTCAATCAAGTCAATCAGGTGAAAACTGTCGACTTTAGATCGTTAACAAGGATTTTCTCATCTAATTTTCATAAGGCTCTTTTTTCCGATGACGCTTTACTGGTCTAATACATTTTCGAAAGGAACGATTCTTGTGATGGCCCAATCATTCTTACCAAGTTTGAAAATAATGCCATGAAACTGTGGACTTTGAGATTAGAGCTTTGACAAGGATATTCTAATTATTTTTTTTTATTTATTTCGATTGGCTCATTTTCCTATGACGCTTGACAGGTCGAGCCAATTTTCGAAAGGAAGCATCCTTGTGATGGTAAAACTGTTCTGAGGAAGTTTGAAGTCAATCAGAAGAAAACTATTCACTTTAGCATTAACGATGATTTTCTAATTAATCTGTTTAATCTCCTTTTCTTTTGACGCTTGCCAGATCGCACCCATTTTCGGAAATAAACGACCCTTGTGATAGTACAATCATTCTGAGAAAGTTAAAAGTCAATCGGATGGAAATTGTGGACTTTAGAGCATAAACGTTTGTTTTCATTTGGTCAGTTTTCCCGTGACGCTTCACGAATTGGGTCCACTTTTCGAAAGCAAGTTTGAAGTCAATCGGATGAAAACTCTGGACTTTAGAGCGTTAACGAGGATTTTCTAATCATATCTTTATAAGGCTCCTTTTCCCATGACGCTTCATGAATATGACCCATTTTCGAATGTAACGATACTCATGAACAAGTTTGAAGACAATCGGAAGTTGTTAACGAAACGACCCTGCGAATTATAGGGGAATCACCCTTATTTCAACTCTCGCGAATTTTTTTTTCATTATTATTGAGGAAAAGACTAAATTTATTCTGTGAAAATGAAAGTATATCTAAGGAATATCAGTTCGGCTTTCGCGATAAGAGAAGTACTGTTGACAGCATTTTTATTCTACATAGTATTATTCAAAAAGTATTATCTAGCAAAAATAAACTTTACTGTGCAATCATTGACTATCAAAGATGTTTTGACACATTCCGCATTTCTTCTTGATTAAAAAGTTAATAGAATTGGGATTAAGTGCTTAATTTGTACGCATGATAAAATCTATTCATAGTAAAATTTCTTCATGTGTCAGAATTGACCAATCAAAATCATCTCCGTTTTTTGAGATACCAATCGGTTTGAAGCAGGGCGAGTCGTTGTCGACCATTTTATATATTTTATTTGTAACAGACATAAGTGAAAACATGATCTTTAACTGTCTCACGGAGACAGATCTTAACCTTTTATCTATATACATTCTTTTGTTTGCAGATGATATTGTCTTATTTACTACAAGTCTATCAAGTCTACAATCTCTATTGGACTGTTTGTATACATATTCCAGTGAATCGGGTTTAGCCATTAATTTTAACAAGAGTGCCATCGTCACAAAATACGCCGCCACTTTGCTGCTGTTTCACTAAAATAATTGTAGACACTACTTATTTTGACAGAACCAAATTGAAAATGACCAAGTTTCATTTAAATCAAGACAAGGCTGCAATTTCAATAAGCCCCAGGCACTAAGTTTTAAGGGGGCATAATTCAGGGAAATAAATGAGCCATAAAACCCTTGATCCATGTACATCTATAAATTATGGTGATGACATTGACCAAGTTTCATTTAAATAAAGACAAAAAGTAAGGAGGGGTTGTGTTCAAAAGGCTGCAATTTCAATAAGCCCAAGATACTAAGTTTTAAGGGGGCATAATTTAGGGTAAAATTAATGAACCATAAAATCCTTACTTCATGCTAATCTATCAATTTCGGTTATAACATCCACCAAGTTTCATTTAGATCCAGCCAGAAACTTAGGAAGAGTTGCATTCACAAGGCTGCAATTTCAATAAGCCCCAGAGACTAAATTTTAAGGGGGCATAACTGAGGCAATAAGCCCCAGAGACTAAGTTTTTAAGGGGCATAACTCAGGCAAAAATCAAGGAACCATAAAATCATTCCTTCACGCACATCTACCAATTGAGGTGATAACATTGACCAAGTTTCAAGAAGATCCAGCCAGAAACTTAGGAGGAGTTGCGTTGACAAGAAAAGTGGACCCAGAGACTAAGTTTTTAAGGGGCATAACTCAAGCAAAAATCAAGACCAAGTTTCAAGAAGATCCAGCCAGAAACTAAGGAGGAGTTGCGTTGACAAGAAAAGTGGACCCAGAGACTAAGTTATCAAGGGGAATAACTCAGGCAAAAATCAAGGAACCGTAAAATCCTTCCTTCATGCACATCTACCAATTGAGGTGATTACATTGACCAAGTTTCAAGAAGATCCAGCCAGAAACTTAGGAGGAGTTGTGTTGACAAGAAAAGTGGACCCAGATACTAAGTTATCAAGGGGCATAACTCAGGCAAACATCAACGAACCGTAAAATCCTTCCTTCATGCACATCTACCAATTGAGGTGATAACGTTGACCAAGTTTCAAGAAGATCCAGCCAGTAGTTTAGGAGGAGTTGCGTTGACAAGAAAAGTGGACAGACGTACGGACGGACAGACGGAGAAGATGACGCCAATATACGTCCGCCTCCGGCGGCGTATAAAAAAACCTGATGTTTTTATTTCGAGAAAGGAAGAAATCAAAACGATTATCAATTTTACATTAATAACGAACGTTTAAATTGTAGAAAACTTTGTCTATCTGGGTATAAAATTTGTTAAAAACGGAAGCCTTGCGAGTGCAGCCAAGGCCCTGAGTGAACACGCTTTAAAGGCCATGAATATCTTCTCATACACTTTAATCGAGTAAAAATTGATGTGAAAACTAATTTACTCTTATTTGACCGAATGGTAGCACCGATCCCTCTATACGCATCGGAGGTATTAGAAATATACCAGTTCAAAGATATTGATAAAATACATGTTTAATTTTGTAAAATTATTCTCGGAGTGAGACAACAATCATCTACTTTGGCAGTGATTGGTGAATTAGGAAGATTCCTGTTGACAATAATAAGCGCTGCACGCTCTCTGAAGTATTTCATTAAAATATAGAATAATCCGTTCTCAACGATATACAACATACTTACCGAACAAAGTAACATTACAATAAATAACAACAAATTTTGGTCGTTAAAGATTAAACAGTACTTAGAAAGAATTAGTTATGGATGCATTTGGAACGAACAAAAAATATCCCTTTGAATTTTCCATCTCTATTAAACAGAGAATACGCGAAACAGAGACAAGGATAATTAAATATGGCGGACAACAGACGTATTTTTTCCCGAGGACGATTTTTTTAGCGAAAAAATAGGGAAGAATGCTTAAAACTGTGATATTTCCATAAATATTCGATGTGAAATGGTTTAATGTGAAAAGTATGCGAGCGAATAGAAGAATTATTTATAGTGAAGAATGAAAATTGGACTTCGAATGGTAAAAACTGAAATCGGTGAGTAAAACTCACGATCAATATACAGATAATACAGATAATTCTAGAGGAAACTGGTGAAAACTACAAGATATTAACAGATAAGTAACAGATAAGTAAAACATTAGAATAGTAAATTTCAATAAACAGAATGAAAATGGAAAATACTCGTCAAGAATTTATTAATTCAACTACAGAGGGCAAACTTGTTTACATGTTTGACGAACTGCGTGTTATCAGGAGCGAACAATTTAAATGTAACCAAGGTCTGTCTCTTTTTGCACAATCAATCAACAAAATAGATCAGAAGCTGGGACAAGTTATACAAACCCAAAACGCCCAAAGAAGTTTCATGAAAACCCTTGCCTACAGGTCCATTGACATTGAAGCTAGATCACGAAGAAACAATTTGATATTCAGAGGAATAGCGGAAAACCGAGACGAGAACTGTTTTGACCTTGTACGAGATGTGATAGATAATCGTTTAGATATTGACCCTGGGCTTATATACATTTCAAGGGCTCACAGACTTGGAAGATTTGACCCAAAAAATCCAAATCAAATGCGTCCAATAATCGTCAATTTCAGAGACTTTTGCGATACTGAAAATATCATGAGCAAATGTTACATGCTTAAAAGAACCAAAATATCTATAGACTATGACTTTCCTAAAGAAATTCAAGAGGCGCGCCAACGTCTCTGGCCACACTTTAAAGAGCTTAGAAGAAAATTTCCAGATGATAAGGTGCAAATTGTGTATCCGGCCAAATTAATAAGAAACGGTAGAGTGGTCATAGATGAATTCCCAGAATGGTCACAACACATAAACAAAAATAGACTAGAACAAATAGCTAAATTGGGTGAAGAACAAACAGCTCGACCACAAAATGTAGTGTATGAAATGCATAATCATGTGCCATATTATGCCGTAAATACTCGAGTAGATGAAATAAACTGAACAAATATGGCTGGGATGAGTTTAAGTAGAGTGAACTTACCAAGCACTAACTATCCAAGCATGGTTCCTATCCAGTCATATCCACCTGCAACACAAATCCATGGAATGACACAAGAAACACCTTTAATCCATGATAATTCACTCCAGTCACAAGTATGGAATTTTGAGTCAGGACAACAAAACACATTTACAAGTAATGCAGAGACACACGCTTATACGGACCAACCTTCCGAAAATGTAACAATACCACACAGCATCGTTACAAACGAAGAAAAGCCGTCCGATACACAAATGGAAACTTGTTCAGTGTCTGAGCCCCGTACTTCGGAATCGGGCAATGATGAAACTCCCGTATATTCAATACAGTGTAATAATAAATACAGTCTTCTTAGTGTAAATACCCTAAGTAGTGACAATATACAGGTAGAATCGAATATTGCTGAAAGCTCGTTTAACACTGGTCAACAGAAACAAATAAATTCTAACACAGTGGGAAACACACAAAATATTCCTACACAGCCTAAAGTAACTGCAGAAAAAACCCACCAGTCTTCAGAAAGAGGCCGGTCACGCAAAACACGTGCTGCCTCTCGGTCTTTACAACGATCCGAGTCGGCTAGTCCATATCGAAGGAAAAGCAGTTTACCGAAAATTAAATTATCTATAAATAACCCAATCTGTGACAATCCGGTTTTACCCGTGTATAAAAATAGTAACACGACGAACACGGTTTTACCCCAGACTATAAATAGCCAAAATGAGCATCAACAAACGACCCAGACGAATAGTGAGCAGTCTGTACTTTAGGAAAACGCCGAGAAGGTCTCGCTCCGCTGTAGTTTGTTAAACGTACAATGTTTGTGTTCAAAACGAACAACTAAACTTTTAAGTTCAGAGGTTAAAACAATTGTTTTCTGAAAATGATATTGTACTTTTAACCGAAACTTGGACTGACGAATTTTCAGATCTAGTTGTAGAAGGTTTCGATTACTTTGCTTTGCACAGGTCAGAAAGAAAGTCAACTTGTAAAAGAGCATCTGGTGGTTTAATAGTATATTTAAGAAGTAATATTGTCAATGAAAAAACTCTTGTTTTCAAAAACAGTGATGACATAATCTGTGTCCGAATAGATCGAAAGTTGTTAGGCTTAGAAGGTGATTTGTACATCTGTCTATGCTATGTTATACCCGAAAATAGTAGTAGACAAGCATTTGCTGACTCGCATACATATGACAGATTATATAATCACATTCTAGAGCTTGACTCAAACAATTCCGATCTTAATCTAATTTTATGCGGAGATTTTAACTCACACACTTCTGATTTGCCAGATTACGTAATAGATGATTCCCTTACAAATATTGAGGTTTTACCAGAAGATTACTATACAGATTCATTTTACAAACGTTCTTCAATGGATAAGGGCAGATTAAACAATTATGGTAATATGTTGCTGGATCTGTGTAAGCAGACTGGGCTTCGTATAATGAACGGTAGAGTCGGCAGTGACAAAGACGTCGGTCGTTATACTTATATTGGCAATAGGGGTTCAAGTGTAGTGGATTACGTAATTGCCACTCAAAATCTGTTTCCATTTATTGAAACTTTTAATGTGCAAGATCCGAACATTTTATCAGATCATTGTATAGTTAATTTTACTTTCAGTTTCAAATCAAACAAAAGTTCAAATGATGGGCATGTTCTTCAAAATAAGTATGATAGAATTGGCCACAAATACATTTGGGACAATAGCAAACTTCACGTTTATCATGAACATTTATCGTCAAATAACACAATTACTGAATTTGAACGATTTATCCATACTGTAGAATCCTGCAATTCAAACAATGAAATAGACAACTGTGTAGATAATCTAACACAGATTATGGACAGAGTTGTGTCCCCTATTTTCAAGTATAGGGTTAATGATGATAGCCAAAATTATTGCGAAAATAGGTCGCAAAAGTGGTTTACAAGCGAGTGCCATGTAAAACGGAAGTTATTTAACAAATCTTTAAATCGTTTTAGAGAAAATAAATCTGAAGAAAATAGAATTAATATGGTCAAAGCCCGATCGATTTATAAAGGATGTATCAGAAAAGCAAAATATGAATATGATGATATGGAAACTAATAAGTTATTGAAAGCCAGGGAAAAAAACGCAAGGAGAATGCTTAAACAAACATGTGGAATTAAAAATTCAGAAATTTCAATTGACATTTTTGAGTCCTATTTTAAATCCGTTAACAACCCAAATAGTGATTCTTTTAGTCCAGATGAGGACGTTTTAGACTTCATCGAAAGGTATCAAAATAACGAATTTAATATAATGTTTAATGAGCTAAATGAACCTTTCTCACAAAATGAACTTTTCAAATCAATATCCCAGCTTAGCAATAATAAATCGGCTGGACCCGATATGTATATCAACGAGTTCTTTATAAACGGAAAAAATGAGCTATCCCCTATTTTATTAGTACTCTTCAATAAAATTTTCGATCTCGGTTACTTTCCAGAGTCTTGGTCTGAAGGATTTGTAATTCCATTGCATAAAAAAGGGAGTTTGAATGATGTTAATAATTATAGGGGCATAACATTATTAAGTACATTAGGCAAATTGTTTACGCGTATGTTGAATAACAGACTATGCAATTGGGCAGAACTATACAGTGTCTATATTGAATCCCAAGCAGGCTTTAGGAAAAACATGGGAACAATCGATAATATATTTGTTTTGCATGGGGTTATTAATCATATGATTACCAACGGAAAACAGCTATACTGTGCATTTATTGACTTTACCAAGGCTTTCGATTATGTAACGAGAGATAATCTATGGTTGAAACTGATTAAGTTGGGCATTCGGGGTAATATTTTTAATGTTTTAAAATCAATGTATGAAAACGTAAAATCTCGCGTTAAACACGCGAATAACTTAAGTAATAGTTTTAGTTGCTCCCTTGGAGTGAGACAGGGTGAGTGCCTTTCTCCCTTGCTTTTTTCGATGTTTATAAATGACATTGAAGATGATTATGTTAAAAAAGGTAGTGGTGGTATTGACATGTATATGTTTAAAATGTTTATGATTTTATATGCTGATGATATTGTTGTATTTGCAAATAGTTCTTCGGAACTTCAAAATAACCTCGATATGCTATATAATTATTGCTCCAAATGGAAACTCTCTGTTAATACCACGAAGACCAAAGTCATAGTTTTCAGAAAGGGTGGACGGCTCCAAAACAATATACAGTTCACTTATGGGGGTAACCAAATAGAAATTGTTGAAAAGTTTGTTTATTTAGGTATTGTTTTCTCTTCAGGTGGTTCTTTTGCCGCCGCACAATCCACATTAGCGGGTCAATCACTCAAGGCTATCTTTAAACTAAATAAGTACTTATATAGATTTACAAAGATATCGATTAAACACAAATTAGAACTTTTTGACAAATTAATTATGCCTATAATGAACTATGGGAGTGAAGTGTGGGGATTTCACTCTGGTCTAGCATTAGATAGGGTACACTTGCAGTTTTGCAAAAGGTTACTTGGGGTTAAAAAATCTTGTCAAAATGATTTTATCTATGGAGAATTAGGAAGATTTCCACTGCAAAATAATAGATTTTTCAATATAATCAAATTTTGGACTAAAATCATCAGTAGTGACAGTACGAAATTCATCAAGATAACATATAATACCCTATATCAGGATTTATTAGACAAACCTAATTGCAAAAACTGGTGTTCTCTTTGTCGAGACTTGCTAAATAAATTGGGCTTGAATGAGGCATGGCTGTATCAAAGTTTTGGGGAGCGTAAAAGTTTTCTGATATTAGTTAAACAGAGAATACATGACCAATTTCTTCAAAACTGGATGGGTCGCATAAATGATTCTAGTAGAGCACTATTTTACAAAAATCTGGCGGAATTTCGATTTCAACCCTATCTTGATTTCATTCAAGTAGAAAAAATTAGAGTAAGCCTAAGCCGGCTTCGCGTCTCATCGCACAGGTTGTGCGTTGAGACGGGAAGATGGAATAGACCTACAAGTACACCACTAAATGAAAGAATATGCACACGGTGTCAAACATTAGAAGATGAATACCATTTTGTTATCGAATGTGGTCACTATAAAACACCGAGAAAACAATTTTTACCCAGTTATTATTGGAAATATCCTAATATGTATAAATTCGTTGAATTGACGAAATCGGAAAACGTGACTCTTATAAAACGATTAGGAAGCTATATTAATAAAGCATTTTTGTTAAGGAATGAAATAATGTACTCAAATTAAGCTTTCAAACCATCCCTCTGATTTTAGAAGTGTTACAATACTTTAGTTGCTGCGTAAACATTGCAATGTTTAATAAAAAATGACTTTCATCTCGATCAGGACCACTCAAATCACTCACACAGTACTCTTACCTGTCATCAAGAAACTGTTAAAAAATCTTCGAAATCGTTATAAAAATCGATATTTCAATCAAATCGACTAAAAAATGGATGATGTTATTGACTTAAATCGTCTGAAACGGCCGGGATGACACAGAAATAGAAAATACCTAGATTTTAAAAGAGGGGGGTAATAAATATGGCTAATTTCGTTCACGTTGGACGGAGTTAGTGATATTGGATTACCTCCCTTGAATACCATTCCAAACTCGCTCCACACTTTGATTCACTACCATTCTATAATCAAGAAAGCTAATTTCACGATGTTTCTAGCTGTAGATTGAGACTTTGTTTCTCTTTGTTTTAACTTGATAAATTTTCATTTAATACTTATTTTGTCTCTATAAACTATACATATTTCACGTGTTCATGGGGCTATGTGGCTTCGTACCATCAGTTTGAATAAGCTGAAGTTACGTTGTTCTCGTTGCCCATCGACTATATGACTACACGTTAAAAGGTAATAATAATCTACCCACAATCCTGGCTTGTTTTTCGTTTTGCACAAGCCTGGAGAAGTGGATCAATATTTCATTTCTCATGTTGTTATATCTTAATTTAATACATTATCAAAACTTATTACAGATACAATGAATATGTAAAATTATTTTATGTTGTCCGCCATAGTCATTTGTTAATATTGTAACAATTATTGTAATCTCCTCATGGGTCAAAGACCTTCCGGAGGCTTATTGAATAAAGCATATCCTCATATGTACAAGAATGGAAAGCGTCCATGAACGCTTCTACAAAGCTACGTTAAATTCGAACAAGAATTCCATATCGAGCCGTACCTACAAAATATTAACAATGAAAGGTAAAGAAAACAACTAACTTGCTTTCGTATATCCGCACATGACTTAGCAATAGAAACCGGTAGATATCTCCATGTGGAAAGAAAAGACAGAATATGTCTTTGTTGTTCACAATCCGCCATTGAAACTGAATATCATTTCTTACTTGTATGTCCGTATAATAGAGAAATCCGAAAACATTTTCTCTCACCTTCATGGCCTTCTATCACAAAATTTATCAACATTCTTTCTTCTAAAAGTAAAACATTACAGAGAAAGGTGACTAAATATATTGACATATGAATACCGGAAGCTCAAAATTGAAGGAACCAGTCTAGATTCAAATAGCATCTAAAAGTTCGTATCTTTCAATTACAACATTAATCACTTGAACGGATGTTCCATCTGATCAATGAAGTATAAAAGAATCTATATGAATCGTAAATTGATATAGCTCAGATGTTTGCAAATTGGTTTCAGTGTATTTTCCAAATATGTAGATGTATAACAAAATATAAATTGTTAATTCATGTTATAAATGTATTTGTATATATCTTACCATTGAGCCATATTCTTGTGTAATATTCTTTGTAAATGGCCAATGGCAAATATTTTGCCGACTTGCCAAATGAAGAAAATTGAATTGTTAACCTGACTTTGAAGCTAGTTCTCCGTGATTACATCGGTGTATTCTACCCCATTAAATACATCAGGAGCTTAGTAATCAGTTAAATACCAAATATCAAAGTTCTTGACTTTTGACATATAAGAAAATATGTTAATTTTTATTTCTGTATATAATCCCAGATCATTCGACATGGTCTTATTTCTAAAAAAAACTATATTTATTAGTACTTTAAAAGAGGTTCCTTGATTGAAGTCGACTGCAAATTTACAGGCTCTAGACCCTAGTTTCGGAGGAGAGATTTGAAGATTTATCTCTTTACATCTATGTAAATTGTTGGTCCTACAAAGTAATTTTTTACAAGTAAGTGCGATAACCTGAAGTATACTGAACGACATTGAAAACGTGTCGTCTTCTGTTAATGATATCAAAATGATAATTATTAACAAAAAATAGTTTTGTAGTTTGACAGTCGTTCAAAGCATTGTGCATATACAGCCTAGATGCAAAATGAACCTACAATTGGCGCTCTTTCAAGAAATTTGGTAAAAAGGTTTGGATGCGTAGATTGGACTGTTTATTTCTCGTAAGACATAATAAACGAAAAAACCTTTGTGTGACCCTCATTTCACAGTCATATTTTAGAAACGCCGAAAGTCTATGACGAAAAGACAATCGGCTTGTTGACAACCAACCGTGAGATCTTAGAGTAGCTCACTGTGCCAAAGCATCGCTTTAAACATGCCTAATACATACAAACTGTTCTAATTTTGAGGGTGTAGCATTCTGATTGTTTAAGTACTTTTAATTTTTTATCGAACGTTTCTATATAGATTCGACACTGGTGGATAACATGCTCACATGAAGTAAACCTATTACATAGGTCAACAGTTCACCGAAAGTCCAAGCACACACGTACATCCTGCGCGTTCCTTTGATGAAGCTCTAAAAATGTTAAAAGAATCCAAAGCCGCCAAAGCAATTATTAACATAGTATATGCAAGCCTTAGAAATTAAGACCAATTAAAATCATTTTCTGCCAAACTATGAGACCTACATGTTTTAAATTTTGCATGAAGTAGCACTCAATGGCCCTATATAAATTTTGCTAAATAATTCAACTGTGAGCCATATGGGCACCGCCCCGACACCCCATTTTACATTTAAATCAAAACACTGAAAATACTGATGGTGGACGTTTCTTTGGGCATACTAGAGTGATTCTTCCATTTGTTGAGAAAAGAGAAATTGTACATGTAAAATTGCGATAAAAAGGAAAATGACCTGACCCAAGTTCGCATCTTGCTTCAGATATATATTCCTCAACATATATCGTCGGTCGTCAACCAAAGTCCTGTATTTTCAAGGTTTCGACAACTTTCGGCATTATGCCGGGTGTAGTTTAAAGGGTGATTGTCTGATCCATTGGGTATAAAAGGAAATAAATGACAATTAGATGATCTAAGTTATTATTCTGATTTTGTAATGCTAATCGATTCTCCGTAATCTCAAATAAAATTCTATAAAAGGATAATAATTAGTTGTTTCTCGATTTTATTATAGGGATGAGTGTCTTTTTCACTGCGTTTATTGGGGTATAAAGTGCAATTGCCTTAGCACATGGCAAATAACGCCCGTAGGGCGTTATGATTAAGCCATGTGCTAAGGCAATTGCACTTTATACCCCAATAAACGCAGTGAAAAAGATACTCGTCCCTTATAATTGCAATCATCTAGATCGAAGAAACTATTAAAATACTCAGCCAAACATTAAAGATTCAAGTCTACTTTCTGTGCGTATAAATTACACGATCTATTTTTAGATCGTGTAGTGTTTATCTCGCTATCGAAGTGAAATGTCATATAGTAAAACAAATGATACACAAATAAAAGACAACATTAAAATTCGTAGAGGTACTTATGACAAATAAGCTTGTTTCTGCCAAGTTAGTCTGTATTTTATAACGAAAACGGCGTGGTCGGTCTTTGTTGAGAGGGTTGCTTGAAGGTCTTCGTCGACTCGCTGTTTTCTAAGTTTAGGTCGGCTCAGAATCAGAACTGCATGCGTGTTATCGTAAATTCTTTCGAAAATATATCAATTCATAATAGATTGAATAGCAATGTTGCGTTGATGATCGGGAACTAGGTTAATTCGAGTTCCTACAACACAGGACTTGCAGATCGAATTTCGGGGGTTTCCCGAAAGACCTATTGCATTTTATACAGAAATAAAGTGCAATGGATTTCCCCACGTGATGCGATTTAAACCAATCAGAGTTCTTAATTTTATTGGATTGCAATTATTCTCAAATAAAGAAAGAAAGGGTAAGTGTTTATATAAACACGTAAAAAATGCAGACACTCGCCTCGAGATTGGCTGTCGCGTGTTGAAAAGTAAATAAAACCCCTTTGCAAAAACCTTTATCGCACGACCTGAAGGCTTTACTTTACCTACTCGGGCTGTATGGGTATTCATGTGTATTCCGGTGTTTCCATTAATTGGTCATTGTTTATATATACATTAGTAGTGTAAGGGGAGGTTACCATTCCAGTTATTCCATTCACCAAGTTTTCATGAGTGACCTCCCATAGACCATTGGGAAACAAGGGGCAAATTACTCACTTTGCTTGAAAAGTAATTCTACGCAAGCAAAACCTTCACCCGATCTCAGAATTGCATATGATTTCTCACTTAAAAGATGTCTTTGAGGTTTCAACAAGTTTTGCAGAATCCTTGTTTCACTCCATTTTTAAAATGCGTAGTTGTCAGACGTATACACTTCTTGAAAAAGAGTAAATTGATTCTTAGTGAGCACTACTGTTTTGAAAACCTTTTAACATCTGACAGGATTGTTCAAACGCGGTATTAACCACTGGTGAACGTAAACGTCCACCAAAAAGAAGACATTCTTTAAATAACTTTTCTCCCTAAAATATGATCGCCGAATTTAAAGGGTTATCAAAACTACTGGAATAGTTTTGGGAAAGAAATATCACTATGAACTTACCACGAGAAGTTTTTCTATTATGGAAATACCAACTATTTGAGATATGGGATAATCAAGAAATAATGAAACCGCTTTGAACTTATCCGGTAACACATGTATTTTCTTTTGATGTTAAGACCATTTTAATGCAACCCTGGGTAATTTTAGCATTATTGAAACTGTCGTGAGCTTACCCCGGGAATCGTCCTTTGATATCATGAAACACTGAATTTATTGGGGCTTAACGTAAATCTAACATTGAAAATCGCTTAGATTTTTTTCCCCGTGAGTCGTTTCAATGATGAAAACACCAACTTTTTGGGACCAAACTCCTAGTAGCATTCTTGAAAGCAGGCTTTGAACATTCCCCGGGAATCTTCACTATGAAGATCAAACCGTTACAATTACCCAAGAAATAATTAATTTAAACGGTTTTTGTAATAATATATTACCCCGGTACTTCGATCCAAATTCTATTCTTTTTTATATCCAAGGGTCCCTTTTGATGATTTAACGTGGTAATTGTAAACCGATTGGGATAAGGATGCATTTTAATAGAACCAATGTCCTTAAAAAAGTCAAGATGAACATAAATATCTTTTGAAATAGTATAGAGCCATTCTTTTTATACATCGGTGATAGGATGTATTGACACATCATACATTTCTTTTTATATATAGGTTATCCGTGGTGATTCAGCGTTCCTGGGGTTCCCGGGGTAAATGGTTAGACCGTTACACTGCTAGATGTACATGCAACAATGTTAAACGACAAAGGACAATTTCTCAAAAATATATCTGGCTAGAGTTACGGTTATTGTGCTATCCACGCTGGATATAATCATGAGAGGATCATAACTGTAAATTTTAAAGGTGAAAGAGCTATACTCCGGTCAAAGAAGTGGACGCCGCACGCCCAAACAGATCGAATCTATCAGGGAAATAAATATAACAATGGAAAATGTATTTCTAAAAAGTAATAAAAATAATTCAAAATCTAATTTCCAATTTTAGTTTTTGGTCATAATATATTGATAGCTTTGAATCGCTTCAGTCTTTGTTATCCTATCCCACTCAGGAGGAACATTTGATATACCGACATCAAAGCGGTCCTTCAAATCATGCTTGAATGTCGCAATAAACCATAACCACACCTTTGATGATGCATACTGATCATTATCTGGGATTATGTCCCAATTCGGTAAGTAAATCTTATAATTGCTATAAAAGTGATAAGGCCAAATTAAAGAACACTCAGTATTCTTTGATTCATTACATGCGTAATCAAATACTTCGCACTTGTGAAATTGCCATGACTGGACGTCATAGTGGCATGATGTAAGACGAACCCTTTTCAAAAAGAACGATTTTCTGCCGAAACAACCAAGAGGTCTGTGTTGTATACAAAAGTGTTTATCAGTGTGATTTTTGTTTTTTACACATACTTCTCCGCAATATGGACACCGTTCTTCACATCCCCATCTTGATTCAAAAATCCGTTCAAATGGACTGTCTCTCGGAAAAACTGCCCCGGCCATTATATTCGGTATATCATTTAAAAGTTCGTTTTGTGCTTGATTTAGTTGTCGCTCTATGCTATCATGGAACGCTTTCGATACCATAGGCCTTTCGGAAAACCCATGTTTTAAGGGCAGTAATTCTTCAGTTGGAAACTTATAGCCTTTCATATTGGAACGAAATTTGTCTATCCAAATCCCAATATTTTTCGGATTGTAGCTTATACTTGCGTTAACTGCTTCAATGACATTCCGAAAAAACTGCCTTATTTTGTCACTTAAGATTTCACTATACCTAGATTGATTACCAAATAAATACGATTTACATTCTCTGGTAAAACTTTTTTTTGAAGATTCTTTAGGTTCCCTGATGTATTCCATCCAGTCGTTAAATTTCCCCGTTTGAACCAGATCAGTTATAATTTGTATCATTAATCCAGGCTTTTGTGGAAAATTCTTTTCGATTTCATACAAAGCTGTATTTTCACTTTCCTTTTTTGAAATGTCCCAAGCAAAGCGTTTCATTATCGAACTAAATTTCGTTGAAAATTTCACATGCTCTATCTCAATCTTACTCTGTTTAAGCTTTTCTTTGAACCTTACCTTATACCTACGAAGGTGTTCGCCAAAACCATACATTGCTTCAAACGTTTTGTTGTGATTTTTGAACTTAATAGATGCATGACTACAAGTGTGAATATAAATTTTGACTCGAAACATTTTTTTTATACAAAATCCAAATTCATCACTCTCCTTACTCATTTTCTCAAGCCAGGAAGTTATGTAAAAAATGAAGTCATTTACGTCCTGGTCGGATATTTTCTTAGCTTCGAAACTGCATTTGTTTTCAATCATTGTATCTAAATAAGAAAAAAGTGAATCAACGTGTGTTTCAGCAATCTTAGTGTTTGTTTGCTTAAGTTCTTTCGAAATGTTCGTTAACATTTCGAAGTCATCGTTAATGATACCAGTATAGAAAAAGGAACCTTTGAGTTTTTCAACGCTTGAATTTGGCCAATCTGTTTTTTCCATCCATTTTTTCACGAATGCAAAATCTTCTGTCGAAAAGATTCGACGAAAATAAGCCTCAAATTTTTCTTCGAAGGTTATTTTAGCACACTGTTGTCGGGGTAAGTCCTTTTCAAATCGCTGCCATATTTTCTCAAATTCTAAAACAAATTTCTCATTCTCTAATAATTTTCCTTTTTGCAATAATTCCTGTGTATATTCAGATAATTCAGATTCACGTTGCGTAAAAATTAATTCTAAAGAAAGAGTGTTTCTACGGGTTTCAAATTCAGTGCCCAATGAATCTTTAACTCGACTTTCGAGTTCCTTCCAGAATGAATCTATCTTAGAGTCAATTTGAACTTTATACGTTTCCAAAACATCTCGATAATCTTCATTTTCTAAAAGCGATTGAATTTTTTCGGACAATGGGATCTTTTCGGAATCAATGAAGCTTCTTTGTTGATTGAAAGCAAAGTTCCTTTTCTTTTCCAACTGATCTAGTTCGGAACAGTCATTAAACTCATATGCTAATTCTTGAGTCTTTTGAGTCACTAGTCTCTCTGCATCGCACGTTTTGGCATTTAATTCAGTTTCAAACCAGTTATAAGCAATAATTTCCGTGCTATTTCGGTACGCCAAGATGAAACTTCCACTTCTTATTCCTTTCCACAAATCTATTATTTGTGTAATCGTGCTGCCAATAGACTTATACGAAGTAAATTTCATATCCATGATCATTTGTCTAAGGTCAAGAATGCCTGATGTGTATGCTTTATTCACTCTAGCCAGAGGTGGGTTTCCGTCCCAGAGATTAGGAAAATAATGAACGTCATTATCAACATCAAACTCTATGATATCTGTAAATCCTGAAATATTTGATATATGTTCATACTTAGCTGCATTTCGTGCTGCAGAATCAAGGGAGTTTATAGTATACTGAAATCCCGGTCGCATTTTTGATTGAGCATTTACATCGGATATATTCTGATGAATAATAACGCATCTATTTCTTATATCAATGGCGTCATTTGCTATTTTAAGACGTAGAAATGCATGTACAACTACCTGCATAATATTGGTGATGTTATCTCTGTCTTCTCCCATTGTGTTGATGAAAGTTAAATTTCCTAGCCCAGATACAAATGTCGCCAAATCAACATCCCTTGTTATTGTACTTTTAGCGGCCTCTGGCGGTCTTAAACCTTCTGTGTCAATAAGAAGAACATGTTTGAATGGTACTACCATACATTTATTGACTGGAATTAATTGTAGCTGAACACCCCTTGTGCATTTCCCTGCGCTTGCTTTGAATTCAGAACCAAACATACAATTCAAAAGCGTAGATTTTCCTGAGCTTTGTATACCAAGAACTGATAAGGAAAGCACCCTTTCTTTGTTTAAATTTACATCGACTCTCTGAAGTACGCACTCAACCCACATCATTGGCAAAAAGAAGCTGTCGCCATCTAATATTTCAAATGGATAGCCAAGAGAAATTATTTTTGCAAATAGATCGGCCATATCTGTTTCTTCTGGAAGACCTACTTCTTTTCCCAAAGTATTTGTCCTAAGGCATGCTTCATACGCATATGCTATTTCCCGAAATAAATGTTCTATTCTAAATTCAACATTTTCCATTGCTTTCTGTGAATTTTCGAGTTCTTTTTTTATTCTACCCTCTTCGTTCAGTTTATAAGTTTTCAATCTTTTATGAATGATTTCATTTTCACATTTCAAAGGTGGAAGCTTATTCCTTATTGTCATTTCGCAAAAATCTGATAAACATTCTAAAAAATGCTGAAGTTGCGAGCATGATTTGCACCGGTATTTTATCAAAGTATTGGCAAAATATTTCAATTCCGTACTCAAACATCTAAGTTGCGTTTTAAAAGTTTCTTTGATTTCAGTACGAACCGATTCTATTTCCTTCAGTCCTTGTGTTTTCTTTAATTTTATTTCCAATTCTGATAACTTTTTGGAATACAAATAATGAGCAGGTGTTACAACACTTTTGATTTTGGTTTCATCAGTTACGCTGGTAATTGAATCCAAACATTTTTTAGCCTCTTCCTTCGCTATTTTGAATGTATCACTCATTTCATCCATTAAAACATCTGATGACTTTAATCTTTCGCGGAGATTTTTTCTTGTGGAGATGGAAGAAGGCTTCGGAATTAAGCTTTTTATTTTTTTCATTATACTTCGCTGACTGGCCTGACATTCCCCATCGAAAAGCTTAATTACGTTTACATTGCTATTGCTTTCAGTAAAATTTTGTAGCACAAGTTCGATTAAAAAGTTGTCTTGGTCGGCATTCGGTGGATTGTGTATAAAAAGAACAGTTTTCTTGAACTGAAGAGTTATTTCGGAAATGATAGAAATTTGTTCTTTGATTGTCTTTTCTTCAATAACTAGAAAAAGAATATCTGTCAATTTATTAAGACAGTGTCTGTCCGATTCCTTAAAATCCGATTCGAGATCTCCCCTTGCATTTATTACGGTGTTTACTGTCTTGTTATCATCACCAAACAACCAAAACACTTCAGTACACCCTAAACTTAAATTCCTTTTAACATCTCCAAGCGGACATTCTCTATTATAAAATGTGTTAAAACTGTGTTTTGAAAGGAGAGAATTTAACAAGTAGGACTTTGAAAATGGCGGCCTTCCAATTCTTGCGAAAGAAATGATATTTGTCGGAATATCAAGAGGTGAATATTCTTTTTCATTTAGTTCTATGACAATAGATCTCAAGGGCCACGTTGAAATACTCTTTCTGGGACCAGTAGGAAAGCTGAACCATAACGGAATGGCAATTTTGGACAAATACAGTTTCTTGTACAAAATTCCCTTTGAGAATGGATCGCAGCTCTGAATTACAACATTGAAAATATCTAGGGGACTTAAGTTTATATAATTTTCTCCATCAATGCTTTCGAGCGATTGTTCAATTTTTTCATCACGAGCATCAGAGTTGGCGATGATGATATTCCTGATGAGTAACCAAGGTAAATCTGTATGGGAAATACTTCTCTCAGATTGAAGTTCGATGGACATCGCTTCCTTCTTTGTTATTTTTCCAGGAAATTTATCCTCGATTCCAAGCTTTTTCAGTAGAAACCGCAGTGTGTCTTGTTCTGTGAATTAAAACATAGGCCATTAGAAATCAGCCGGGAATAATGATTTAGAAACTGTTAAAGCCATTTAAACTCTATTATCCTATTTGGTACTTTTAATTTTACGCACTTCACCTTATAATCGTTTTCTCAACGAGGTGGAAATCTTAAAATCTAATATTCTTTATTCAATTACAAGGAATACTTTAGGCTCAAGAGGGCCAAGTATAGTTCCACTGGATACCAGTAGAAATTTTTATTTGCTGTAAGTATAATTTAGGGAAATCATGGTTTAAGAAATCATGCTAAGGTCAAGAAAAATTGTTCAAATAAATGCCAGAATCAAAGATAATCACCTGCTAAATTTTTTTTTTGACATTAAGCAGTCCTTAATCTATTAATTAGAGAGACATTTTATAGAAAATGAATTAATGAATGAATGTCGCTTTATTTGATGGCCCGTCGACAACTAAGGTCAAGTTGGGCGCAAACACTTCTGTTTTAAACCGAAATGTTTCGACGTGAGCACGAAAGCATATGGACTCCCCTCAGATCAGGAGAACGGCCAATGTTCGAGTCCATCCGACCGGGATATTAACCTAACGCGAAGCGCAATCCTTGATTATGAAAAGATTCAAGTTTGCGAAGGTATGAAAGGCGTGCGGAATCATAAACAACACAGCCATAAGCTAGCATAGATCTAACAAGTGCCCTATAAAGGCGCAGTAAAACCTTTTTATCTGCTACCCAATTCATACTGGAAACAACACGTAAAAGATTTAGTGCTTTTTGACATTTTCTTTCAACATTTTCTTTCAAATTGTTAATATGTCGAATAAATGAAAGTTTAGAGTGAAAAAGAAATCCTTAGACAACTTCAATCGGCAGCCCATTTAGTTTTTGTCTTCGCATACATTTAGTTTTTGTCTTCGAAAACTTGAAGCCGCTTTCATTGGACCATTTTGAGAGATTGTTCAAGACTTGTTGCAAATGTCTTTCAATTGTATACATGTGTTTTGATCTGTAAGAGATGCAGTTTTCATAAACAAAGGAAACATTCCACACCAGGGCAAACGGTTTTAACGATGTTGTTTATTTTGACACTAAATAGTGTTACCGATAAAACACCCATCTCTTGTTGATGAGGATCTGACAAAGCATTCCCAACACGGACTCAAAACTGACGTTCATCGAAAAAAGCTGAGATGAAAAAGGCAAGGCGACCTCGAATGCCGGAATCAAAGAAGTCGTTTAAAATTCTATTCTTCCAAGTGGTGTCATAAGCAATTTCCAGATCCAAAAAGACAGAAACACCACATTTCTTCTTTATAAAGGCTTTTCGAATAATTGTCTCGAAGCGAAAAAGATCAAGAGTGCTTCTCTGTTTACGAAAGCCACGTTGGACTTGCGTAATAAGGTAGTTCTTTTCTAGAAACCAGACAAGACGGTCATAAACCGTTCTTTCCATGGTTTAATAAATGCACGCAATTAGGCGATAATTTGATGGATTTGTGGAATCTTCACCTGGTTTAGGTATTGGAATAACGATAGCTTCCCGCGAAAAAACTGAAATTAATTTTTAGCTCCACTGGCCGAAGGCCAGTGAGCTATTGTCATGGCGGAGTGTCCGTCGTGCGTCCGTCCGTCCGTCCGTGCGTCCGTCCGTGCGTAAACTTTTTCTTTAAACATCTTCTCCTCCCAAACCAATGGGTGTATTTTAATGAAACTTGGTAGAATAGATCCTTGGGTGGCCCTCTTCTTAAATTGTTCAAAGAATTTTGATTGGCCCCCCAAATATGGGCGTGGCAGGGCGGGGCATTTTTTCACTTTGAAATCTTTAAAAATCTTCTCCTCCAAAACCATTGGGCCGATTTCAATGAAACTTTACCAAAATGTTCCTTAAGTGATCCTTTACTTAAATTGTTCAGGAAATTTTGATTGGCCCATAAATATGGGCGTGGCAGGGCGAGGCTTATTTTGAGCCCGAAATCTTTAAACAACATCTCCTCCTGAACCACTGGGCCGATTTCAATGAAACTTTACCAAAATGTTCCTTGGGTGACCCTTTACTGAAATTGTTCAAGAAATTTTGATTGGTCCATAAATATGGGCGTGGCAGTGCGGGGCTTATTTTGAGCCCGAAATCTTTGAACGCCATCTCCTCCTGAACCACTTGGCTGATTTCAATGAAACTTTACCAAAATGTTCCTTGGCCGACCCTTTACTGAAATGGTTCAAGAATTTTTGATTGGTCCATAAAAATGGGCGTGGCAGGGTGGGGCCTATTTTGAGCCCTAAATTTTCGAATGACATCTCCTTCTGAACCTTATGTTTTAATAAGATGGGTGAAGGGTTGCAGGTTCATTATGATTGAGTATTTTGGTGCAATATGGACCAGAAGCAGTTAATCATTATAAAATAGGTCTTAGGAGATTTCATCTAAAGTAAGCTTTATTTAATGAAAGTCTAAAGATTTTAAAGCCAGTGGAGCGATACAGGCCCTCTTGGGCCTCTTGTTCAACCTTTAAAAGAAGCATTCTTGACCTAATGATAAGTATTCCTAGAGTTAAAGGTCAGGCGCAAATAGTCAAAACGTTGTCAGAAGCAAAATCGATCATCAGCCAACCTTTTTTTATTGACCACATACAGTTCTTGACCTTTTAATCAATTATTTAAAAAGGGCTCAAGGGTTCATCATGACACCTAATCAAAGACATTCGTCTTATTATCTTCATTATCAACTATATACAGTCTTACACCATTCATTAATATGCATTTAGAGTTTTCTTATTTCTTTCAGTTGTCCCTTTTTCCGCTGACTTGGAAAACTGAAATAGCCGCGTTCATTGCCAAACCAGAATTTGACAAAGTAATCATAGAGAGGATACCCTTCATGATCATTTCAGTTAGGTTACTTGAATACTTAAAATTCGATTCTGAAACAAGACGGCCAGAATAGCCCTTTACTGCTCACCTGAATTTCATTGGTCCAGTGGAAATCATCCAAGTAACTTGCTGGCTAAGCTTCATTCACATTTGCTTAATTGTTGAAGTGGAGTTGTTATTTCAAGAATTAAAAGTGAAAATGGACCCTGTCCACCAATTCCTTTCTGAGGAGACTCTAAATGTGCCCCGCCCTGCCACACCAATATTTAAGGGCAAATCATAATTTCGCGAACAATTATTTAAATGGGTAACGCCCTGCTACATTTTTTCAAGTCGGTCACCCAAGGAACATTTTGGCAGTTTCATTAAAATCCGCCAGGTGGTTCAGGAGGAGAAGAAGTTTTTAGCTCACCCTAGCACATCTTGCTCAGGGCGGGCTTTTGAGATCATTGAATGACCGTCGTCTGTCGTGCGTCGTCCGTCGTCAACAATTTAAAAGTTTACACTCAAAAGGCCACAAATATGGACCATTCCTGAAACTTAGCCAGAATGTTGGCCAGGCCACGAGGATGAACCCTATTGAAAATCGGAAGGAACCATTTCATATCACGGAAAAGGGGACCGTAATGACAATTTTCTTGTTTATAATCTAGAGGCCACAAATATGGCTCAATCTTCATGAAACTTGGTCAGGATGGTTGCCAAGTCAAGGATGAACCCTATTGAAACTGTGAAGGATCCAAGCCATATCACGGAAAAATGGGCATTAATGACATTTTTTTTTGTACACTCTAGAGGCCAAAAATATTGCATAATCTTCATGAAAGTTGGTCCGAATGTTTGCCAAGTCTTAAGGATGAACCCTTTTGAAAATGGGAAATGGGAATCTATGACATATCACGGGAAAAGGGGCTTTCATGACAATTTTCTTGTTTACGCTCTAGAGGCTACTAATATGGAAGAATCTTCATGAAACTTGGTCAGAATGTTGTCCAGGTCACAAGGATGAAACCTATTGAAAATAGGAAGGATGCACGCCATATCGCAAGAAAGGAGGCATTAATGATTAATTATTTTCTTGTTTACACTCTAGAGGCCACAATTTTAGCCTAAATTTCATGAAAATTTGTTTTTAGCTCACCTAAGCACGAAGGGCTCAAGATAACTATTGTGATCTATCATTGTCCGGCGTCCGTCTGTCAATCTGTCCGTCACGGTGTCAACAATTTCTTTTAACAACATCTCCTCCTAAACTTCTGAGTCAAAATCAAACAAACTTGCCAGGCAGAAACATTCCTTGGGTGGTCACTTGTAAAAATTGCTAAAATGAAAAGGATCCGTGCTATATCACGGGAAAAGGGGGGGGGCTTAATGACAATTTTCTTGTTTACACTCTAGAAGCCACAAATATGGTCCAATTGTCATGTAACTTTGTCAGAATATTTGTTAGGTCTCATGGCTGAACCCTATTAAAAATGGAAAGGATCCGTGTCACATCACGGAAAAAGGGCCTCAATGAATTTTTTTTGTTTATACTCTAGAAGCCACAAATATTGTCCAATCATAATGAAACTTGGTCAGAATATTTGTTAGGTCAAGAGGATGAATTCTATCGAAAGTTGAAAGGATCCGTGCCATATAACGGGAAAAGGGGCCTTAATGACAATTTTCTTGCAAGAGCTGCAAACGCCACAATTATGGTCCAATCTTCATGAAACTTGGTCAAAATGTTTGCCAAGTCAAAAGAATGAACTCTGTTGAAAATGGAAAGGATTCATGCCATCTCACAGGAAAAGGAGTCTTAATGATAATTTACTTGAAATAACTCTAATGGCCACAAATATGGCCCAAACTTTGTGAAACTTGGTTTTATGTAGAAATTATCTTCTTTATGACATCTGCCCTTTTAATTGACGTGATGGCCCAGGGATAAAAAGAGACTCTAGGACCATCATGGTCCTCTTTTCTCAATTTGTACTACTACATTATTGATTGCATTTGACCTTCTTCTCCGGGACATTTGACATTATTAAAACATTACTCAGGTGAGCGATTTAGGGATCCCAGGGTCCTCTTATTATGTAGAAATTATCTCCTTTATGACATATGCCTATTTACATGAAGTGATGTCCCCGGGGTCAAGGAGACTCAGGTGAGCGATGTAAGACGACCATGGTTCTCTTGTTAAGATTTTTGACGACGGACGACGCACGATTGACTCAGAGTGATCCTATAAGCTCCCCTTATGCACGTTTTCCTGCAAGTCGCAATAACAAATTTACTCTGATCAGAAGATTCAAAGATTTTTTTTAAGAAACGTTTCACTATGCCTGTCTATTTATTCGTGACTTGCTGAATCATTTACGCAAAAAGTCCACCGTTTTTGGCCTGGTTAAGAAGGCAAAAGAAAACAACCCTGTATCCTGGAAATTGCCTAGGAATAAGATAATCGAGTCAAAAACCGAACAACGTGTGTACTACGTAGCTTTTTTGTGCTCTCGAGCTCGCAAGAATAGGTCGGTATACGTCATCAACTTTTTTGCGACACAAAGTGCTTTGTGTGTTCAACGCAGTGCTTGCATATCACTACGTGTGCTAAAATCAAAGTACTGAAAGTACTGAAGGCGAGTGAACTGAATAGACAAAACAACACACGAGGTCAATTTTCTGGAATATTACCTTGATTATTCACTTTGTCCTAATCAGGTATACCAGATATTTTCTTACTTATCACTGTCAAATCACTGCTGTGTTAAAAATACATAGCTTTTTTTTACTGAACTTAACGGACGACCTTGCTAATAGGGAAATGCTAAAGGTAAAATAAGAAAATGCTGCTAACTAACACTGTCTCCTTTCTCCCTAACATTATCTACCCTTTCCGCTACAAATTTTACTACTTTGCCCCCATTTTGTATGTTACTTGCTAGCCTTTACAATTTGGACCGGTATAAACAGTTGTTTTCTTGTAATACATTAATCTGAATTAAAAAAAATAAAAGCCTTGTCCCATCCTTAAACACGTTTCATTTGAAGTGAGTTCGGAATGTGGCTTACGATCCCTATTGGAGAATGGAACCCTTGATTTCCCTCCCCTAAAAACGCCTTGCTAAAATGATTCAACAATTGGAGTGCATGCCTTCAAAT
Source organism: Fragum whitleyi (assembly GCA_948146395.1). NCBI lineage: Eukaryota > Metazoa > Mollusca > Bivalvia > Cardiida > Cardiidae > Fragum > Fragum whitleyi. Next base: position 25,276,476 of record OX411558.1, read on the forward strand.
GTCACCTTGCCTTTTTGTAAACTAGGTCTCAGCGCTTTTAGCTCTTTGTTTTTCGTCTTTAATTAGTATAAATATTTAGTAAAGAAATTTAAACAAATAAGTTTGTCTCATATTGCTAAGATCGTACGTATATGCTATAAAGAGGATTATCCGCGTGGATTGATGCCATTTAGGGATTATATGACGTAAAGTCCCAACTTGTATTGCTACACAGGAAAAAAGTTAGTATAATTGTTACTTAAATATAATGGAAACTTTAAAGAGGACTAGTTGAATAATTATCACTCTGTTTTTCAATTAAAAAGTGTTACTTGCATTTGAATTTTGCTGTAATTTTTGCGACCTTTTTTTGTACATTGGAGTAAGGACGGCATATTTCCCGCCAAATGTCACGTAGCCATAGTACACCGTAGCTAGAAGTGCGGTTAAAGAACACCCTTGGGTGACAATCTTTCTTGATCTAATGAAAAAAACAAGACTTAAATGGATGGGCTTCGCTAATTTCTATGGTAACGTTTCTTAATAATAATTCTTCCATATACGAAACTATTTTCATGCCGTTAACTCCTGTCCTACCATCTTCAAACTTAGCCAACGCCTATGTCTAACATGTCATTACATGTTAAACCCTTTTTTTTGTTATACATGTATATAGTTATAAGCTTAGAAATCGCATTTGCTCCATGCCTTACCGAACAGTTACAAAGTTTTATGCCCCAAAGAGTCAAACGCCTTGTAAACATTAACAAAGAAGACATAACAATAAGATTTTGACCGTGACTGGTATTTTTGTATGATAGCGTTTCTAAATAAGAATAACCAGACCTGAAGACGAATCGACATAAGCAATAGAAAAGTACAATAACCATTTTCTATTCTCATTTTTGAACCAAATAATCATATCCAGATTCACCGATTTCTTCGAATTAGGTGTTCATGTCAGAAAACAAATATATATTAATCAAATACACCTGAATTCATTGTTATAAGCGGTAATGAAATGTTTCATATTCTCTTAGACATTGACATTTCATAGCCGAACAAATGAAAAAAAAAAAAAAAAAAAAAAACAATAACCACATATACAAAATTAACAGGCAAAAACTATTTAAATAACACTCCTATATAATACAATATGTAATCCTATGCACGATGATTCACCAAAATTGTGCAGAAAAACTGGCCCTATATAAGAGGGAGAACAGAATAAAGAAGGGAGAACGGACCTTGGGCTAGTTTTATCAAAAGTCTTGCGAAAAAACGCACATAATAAATGCTCGTCCAAATCAGCCATACGATGCTTGATAAAACGGGGCCCTGGTGCGTATAACCCCGGGGCAAAAGTAGGAAGAGGGTTCGATACCTAACTTGAGTAGTTCTTTGTGCACGTTAATACTAACCCGTCTAATCCCGAATCGCTACAGCTTTTTAAAGAAAGCAGGTCCTTATCTATTCCAACATTTGTTATACTCGAGTATTTCGAATTGTTAACAAGAACAAGAACAATATTTTATTCTCACACCTTGGTTATGTACATGGTATTTGAGAACAATAAACATAAGCACAATTTCAAATATAGATTATAGTTACATGGCATGTTTTGAAACGGTTCGTTTTGCACCCTTGTCAATATATTATTTAAAGAAAAGTACAGCTTTGATCTCGCATAAGAAGTTGATTTTTGGCAAGTCTTCGCCTTAACGAAACGTCAAGACCTTTCGATTTCCACGTGGTATACAGAAGGCTGTAAGGATCCAATTACAAATTTTAAACGACCTCATATTTAAGTGTTAAGTTTTCATCTTTTAATTTAATGTTATCATTTTTGAGTCATAAATTTCCGATTCTTGTAGTGATTCAAATTTAAGATTTGTGAATCTTACGTCTTTACGTATCTAAGAGAATCAATTGCAAATCCAAATCAACAAAAAATTAGAATCGGAATCGTTTTGATCGTCGAGCGGTTGACTGCTACCAGCTTGTGAGGTATGGTGTTCACTACGTAGCCAATCATTTGCTGGTCCAGGAATATCTCAATAATAAACCGTGTGATCGATAACTAAATAAAACGGCAAATTATATGAATTAAGGTAGACATCTATAACTGAATCGACTTTTTAAGATCTCTTTCTTGGTTATGTGAATATAAGTCACTTGCCTTTACTCTGCTAATATACCGATGGTATGTTTGTAGTTTTATCGTGACCACCTAAGGTAGTTTATATTTTCTTAATCTTATATAAATAAAGCTCACTTATATTAGTCCCTATCTGCATCTTTAAAATTCATTGTAGCCCAAATATTTTCAAAAAAATGCATTCTACATATCCATCAATAACATTTCAAGTTTATTTATGCACATTTTCGCTTTACAGTGACAGTTTATTTCAGCTGCATAATATTTTTATTTCGAAAGCTGTATAAAAACACGTCTTCACGAGTTCAGCATCGACTATTATTACCAAAATGAAATTCATCGCGACCAGAACATTATCAAAAGAGTTCTCAAAATGGCCGCGACTAGGACTTTCAAATATGATGCCAAGACCAACTGACCTTAAAATTATTCCGAATAGGTTTCCGCATGTTATCTTAACTGACGTCATTGAACTTGGTACTAATATAAAGGGCATCTGATTTGCTACTTCTTAAGGAAGTTCGCTCGGCTTTTTCCTACTATTAAACTTTTCTTTAAACTTGATTTTTTTAGAAAGGTCGTAATGTTTTATTTCCATTTTTGAAAAGAAATAGGGGGGTCACCGTGCTTATCTTTTTCTCAGAGCCGTATGAAAAGAGAACATTAAGAGCCCTTTAGTTCTTGCCTTTGTATTTCTTTGAAAATAACACCCTTGATTTGAAGTTATTATTTTTGGAAAAATAGATATTCTGAAAGCAATTGATTTATGTTTTATATAAAAACAACAACACATTCCACTAATTTATTAAAGAATTTTGGAATTTGAATGAAGCAAAAGAAAATAATGACATCTTTATTCGGTCCTTGATAGAAATATTTTTCCTTTAATATCAAGGGCTACTAATACATGCTTCACAGTTAAATAAATATAGTTCTACTATTAAACTTTTTCTTATACTCTACAAATAAACTCTATAAATTTGTCACATAATGACGAATATTTTGACATGAAAAAAGTTGGGGTCACAGTCTTATTTTTTTTAGATATTTTGACTCATTTTTCAAAATTAAGGGAGGTAATTCACAAAAGTTATCAAATTTCAAAACACATTTTTCAATATAGGAAATAAGAAATTTGTTGGTATTTTGGTTCGGGAATACGAAGTAGGGGTTCTTTTTACCATATTCATAAGTTTTATTTACTTTCTATCCGAAAAGTAGGCAAGGAGTATTATTGAATACTTGCCTGACATACTAAATACTCAAAAATCGGTAAAAATGCTCCAAAAATTGAGAAAAAAATAAATTTTGGAATTTATACAAATTTTTACATGTTTTGACAACCTCACACACAGCTATATCCAAAAACGTATTTTAAATTTCGATTCATAGTTTTATAACGATTACAGAAACGCAAACAGTTTTTTAATGGCGGAAAATATAAAGCCGGATGTGCGGACGTCCCTAAAGAATTGTCAATGAATCGTGACCAAAAGGCAAGAAGAGATTCGAACTGGAGTTGTTTGTTATTAAAACCAATGGTCCCTTTTTCGCCGGGAGATAAACTTCAGCATTATATCGTAGGGAGTGCAGGTCAGAAGTTTCATAAAGTTTTGCCTAAGGGTTAAGGAAAAGTCGGGGAATGACGGCCGGGCAGAGGAAGTAGCAGCTTCAAATTGCTGCCTTCGGGCAGCATAACATTATTGTCTATTATATGGGCATTTCTCTTGGCGGTATCTATCTTGTGAAGCTAATTATAAATAATAAACTATCCATACAGCTTTCAGTCACTTCAGTCCAAATATTATCTGAGGTACTATTTTCGCGAGATATATATATTAGCTGTTAGCTAGATTGAGTTTTTTTACGCGATCAGACGACCAAAATCACACGTTTGTCGTATACCCTGTTCTGGCCTAAAACACAGTTTTGTTCTGTAAGATTTTGTATCTTAGCTAAACGTGCACATTCATTTCATGGTAGGAATTGATTTTTTTCCTTTCGTATCTCGAGTCCTAATCATAAGTTTTCTAAGATGTATACCTGATTTTAATGTGGACAAATTTTCAGACGTGGCTATACTACGCTCCTTTGATTCACCAGATGTTGTAGCATGTACACTGTCTCTTATAGTTTCAACTGAAACAAATGAGATAAAAAAAGTCCCTTGTAAAAATTGCTGAGTAGAAAGGATCCGTGCTTTATCACGGGAAAAGGGGTCTTAATGACAATTTTCCTATTTATACACTAGAGGCCACAAATGTGGCTTAATCTTCATGAAACTTGGTCAGAATGTTATGTCAAGTCAAAAGGATGGACCCTATTGGCATTTGGAAGGATTCATGTCATATCACGGGAAAAGGGGCCTTAATGACAAATTTCTTGTTTATGTTCTAGAAGCCCCAAATATGGCCAACTTTCATGAAAACTTGTCAGATTGTTGGCCCCTTTTGAAAATTGGAAGGATCCATGACATATCACGGGAGAATGAGCCTTAAGAACAATTTCCTTGTTTACACTCTAGAGGCCACACATATGGCCCAATCTTCATGAAACTTGGTCAGAATGTTGGCCAGGGCACAAGGATGAACCCTTTTGAAATTGGGAAGGATCCATGCCGTATTACGGGAAAAGAAGCTTTTAAGACAAATTTCTTGTTTACACTCTAGGGCCACATATATGATCATGAAACTTGGTCAAAATGTTGGTCAGGTCTCAAGGATGAACCCTATCGAATATGGGAAAGATCCATGCCATATTACAGGAAAAGGGTACTAAAAGATAATTTTCTTGTTATAACTCTAAAAGCCACAATTTTGGCCAAACGTCACGAATATTTTTTTTTGTGTAGAAATTTTCTCCTTTATGACATCTGCCTATTTAATTGGTATGATGTCCCAGGGGTCAAAAAGACTCAGGTGAGCAATCTAGGACCATCTTGGTCCGCTTGTTTTCAGTTAAGGTTTTGAACTGAAATCTTTACAGACGTCATTGAACTTGTTACTTATAAAAAGGGCATCTAATTTGCTTCTTATTCAAGGAGTGTCAATGAATCGTGACCAAAAGACAAGATGAGAATCGATACTGGATTTTTTTTTTACATAAAGGGTCCCTTTTTCCCTGGGAAATAAACTCCTGCATTATATCTGGAGTTCAGATAAGAAGTTCCATCTAATTTGGCCCAAGAGTTAAGGGTAGGTCAGGGAATGACGAACGGGCAGAAGATTGAGCGGCTTCATATTGCTCCCTTCGGACAGCATAACATTATTGTCTATTATATGGGCATTTCTATTGGCGGTATCTATCTTGTGAATCTAAGTATTAATAATAAACTATCCACACAGCTTAAAGTCACTTCAGTCCAATTAAAATCTGATGTACTATTTTCTGGAGATATATCTATGAGCTGTAAGTAACAGTAAGCTATATTGAGTACTTTTTTAGGCAATCAGACGATAGTCATTAAATGTTTATCGTATGCATTGAACTGGCATAAATCACAGTTATGTTCAGTAAGATTTTGTATCTTAGCTAAACGTGCAAACTTGTTTCATGGTAGGAATTGATATTATTTTCTTTTCGTATCTCGAGTCCTAATTATAAGCTTTCTAAGATTATTACCTGGTTTTAATGTGGACAAATATTCAGGCGTGGCTATTCTACACTTCTTTGATTCATCCGTTGTTGTATCAAGTACACTGTCTGTTTTAGTTTCAACTGAAACAACTGAAGTCACAAAAAATACCAAATTAAATGTCATTAGTACCATAAGTTTGTGTAAAAAATACTGAATTCATAAAACAGTAAGACATTTAAAGAAAAATGAAAATGACAGATTTTTACAGCGATTAATATGACATGGGTCGATAAAATGCTCAAGAAATTAGGGCAAACCAGAGTGAGAAAGTGCTTGGTCTGCTTCTTTCTGACCATTCCTTATTTTTGTATTTCTTTTTTAATTTATCATTTTTAGCTTCACTGGCAAAAGGCCAGCGAGCTATTGTCATGGCGGAGAGTCCGTTGGCGTCCGTCCGTCAGTGCAAAACCTTTTTCTTTGAACATCTTCTCATCCCTAACCAATTGGTGGATTTTAACGAAACTTTGTAGAAATGATCCTTGGGTGACCCTCTTCTTAAATTGTTCAAGAAATTTTGACTGACTCCAAAATTTGGCCGTGGCAGGGCAAGTATATATCGGTAGTGAACTCAAGCGTACAATTCTGCAAAAAACATAAAGTATAAGTAGGTTAAAGATAACATAAAGAATATGCCCAAGAGATACTCGAAGAAATCAGCGTATTGGTTAAGGATGGGAAGACTTTTGAGAATTTAAGATGAAAATATGCCCTGCCAAGCATCGCCAATATTTTGGGGCCAATTAAAGTTTCTTGAACAATTTAAATAAAGGGTAATCAAAGGGTCATTCACGCAAAGTTTCATTAAAAATCGTAAATGGTTAGGGAGGAGAAGATCTACAAAGATCCTTAAATAAGAAAAGGTCACGCCTTGCCAAGCCAAAATTTAGGGGCCAATTAAACTTCCTTGAACAATTTCCGTACAAAGGTCACCAAAAGAACCTCCATGCCAGGTTTCATTGAAATCGGCCCATTGGTCTAGGAGGAGAAGATTTATAAAGATTTTAAAGTGAAATCAGGCCCAGCGCTGCCACGCTTATAATTAGGGGTCAACCAACATTTCCCTAAACAATTTAAGAAGAGAGTCATTCAAGGAACATTTCTGTCAAGTTTTGTGGAAACAAACTTTGTTTAAGAAGAAAATATGTTTTAAAAGACACGCGACAGACACTCCAACATGACAATAGTTCGCTGGATTTCGGGCAGTGGAACTACAAAGTTGTCAATTTAGCGTAATCAGCATTTGCTTACGTTATTTTTGTTTTAATCTTTGATGACTAAGTAGACACAGGTATTGGTGAAGGTGTGATCATAATGGTCTTCGATTCGCTACTTGGGAACACCCACTCTAGAAAGCGACTTTACTGTAGGCGTAAAAAAATGCAACTTATGTCCAGATCGACACTTCAAATACCGATATGGAGGGTTAGCCCAATAACTTGCGAACGAATTGACAGTTGGCTTGGGTGACAGTACGTAACACCTAGTTCATTATTACCCAGGTGAAGTTTATTGTGTTTACCTTTATAATTTAGCTAACAACGGATCTTTTCAAGCTCAAATTAGGTGATGCTGCAGTAGGCACCTAACATAAACGATATTTTGACCGATTAAGATTGGCTGAGAAGAAACAATGAGGTGATTCAGTCGATTCATACATTTGTTAGATACATTTTACCATATACTTTCTGCTACATCGGGCTTATCTTATAAAAAAACAAAAGAAAACGAAAATTTTCCAAAACAAAACTCGAATATCTTACAGACTGTAAGAAAGGTATATGATGTCATCCATGAACAGAATCTGTAATGTTTTACGTCCCGAATTGATTATATTTTTTTAATTTCCTTTTTTATTCCTTTTCCTACATTTACGATGAAGATAAAGGTAAATCAAAGGACTGAAGGTCCTGAAAGTCGCCATGAGGATGAAAAAAAATTCTTCCAAATGTCAATAGGAAAATAGATGATAAGAGCTCACAATAGCTCACCCCCAAGCACTTACTGATCTTAAAACAGCTGAATTACAAGCTCCTTTTGTTCAGGTTGCTGTTCACTTTCAGATGCTAAGCCTTTTCTATCAATTCAAGGGTTCTGTTTGGCAGATTCTAAGCACTTTTAACAGGATGTCATATTGTGATGGATGCAACACATACACATCGATTTCCCACCACTATTACCACATCCTCTCTGAGCATCCAGTGTTTTATTGCACTTAGGTTTATGATTATCAACAATTAACCAAACGGCGAAATTTTGGGGTGATACGATTTGAAAAGAGTTGCAGACGACAAAATATATTATATTAACCCTTTCCCAAACAACTACATTTTTTCACTTTCAATTTCAAACTCCTGAGAATCAAAATCAAAAGTTAATTTCCAGTTCAAGATGTATCAATTGTCAAATGTTGTCATAGAGAATATCACGTTAAAACAAAAAACCTGGTTCAAATTCCTGATTATGTTCTTTAGTGCATGTACGTCTAGTTTTTGTTCAAAACTTCAATGATCAAGACAATTCATATTAATATAAGCGGTTAGTGGTCCAAGCAATTGGACAGATATGCAGAGTATAAACACTACAAAAAACCTAACCTCTGAATATTCGTATTTTGCTTATCACTTCAGTTCAAAACGAAAGTAAAACCTAGCTGACTGATTTGACATCGATGTTCAGAATTCAATTCCGTTCGCAAATAGCACACTTGAATTCGTATCAACAATATCTTTACTTGACCGGTTCAATGTAAACCGATATCGGGTAGAATTGAAAAGTTGTGTACTAGATTATCAAAATCGTAGTATCATAAAAGCGGTAACAAAATATAATTAGGTCAATACAGTGAAAGCCCTCGGCTTAAGCACTATCAGATTTTTTTTCTTATATAATTTGCCAACGCACTAATTAATTCATCAAATACATTGAACGAATATTTGTGTGGAAGTGAAATACAAAGCGGTACCGTTTTTGTTTACATGTATAAATCTGGGGCGTCAATCTTTCTAATATGGCGGCCTACGGCTCGGCTTGAGAATCGCTAGAACGATGCTTTTGAAAGGCTAAATCAATGATGTGGATTGAAGTGTTCCGTTAAATTCAACGTTGATTGATGAATAAATAAAAACAGACGGACAAGCCAAAACAATTTGTCTACTCACCTAGTGATTAAACGTGCAATACAAAGATCGTTGATTTTCCTGACAGTAAAATTTGTATAATCATCGGCGTACTAATTTTGCAACTCAAATTTACTTTTGACATCAAGATATCCAGTATGAAGATTGTGTTTATCTTCAAAAGGAAAAATATAAGTCAAAGTATTACATTAAACAAACAAAATAGCTGCTTTTTTAAAACTGTCTGCACTACTTTTTGGTGTCATTGGGTCCGGTGCAAAGAGATAAAGTAAATTCCAGAAAAAAGTAGTTCTTTGCCTAAACCAGTATACAGACACCCTGTACACTATCACCATATACACCCTTCCAGCTAATCGCTATAAGTCTGCCATTTTGACAAATGGCGACTTAAAAATTGAGCATACCCTCGTTTGACTAGTAAGAGATCGATTCATTTTGATTCTTTGCCTTGTTAAATTACTTATTGAAGTAAATTGGAAAGCAAATACTACCGTGAGTCTGGAGATCAATTGTTTCAGAATATGGAAGGGATACAGCCGAGTCCGACATTAAGTCCTCTGAAAAAATACATATTAAGTTTAATCATCAAGAAGAAAACCCTGTTACACATGGGAAGAGACGTCTTAAAGGTGATTGGAAAAGACAAAAAGCTACAGACAGTCATTGAATTATCAAGGAAATTTTATATAACTTCTTTTTTGATAACACATCATCACACTATTAGCCACAAAATTGGTATTTTTCAGATGAAAGGACCTTGATTGTTTCACATCAACAAGACAGGCAGATGTTCATAAGGAGATAAATCCTACATAATATCAATTTGACCAAGTGAACGTGGAATGAACATACTTGATAAAGGTCAACTAAATGATGACACTTACATGTACCAAATATGAAAGCTGTCTTTTATCTGGCCAAGAAAGAAGACTGCAAAGATTTTCTTTTATGATTCAATGGATAAGAATTAGTATGCGCCCAGGCTGAGCTAAAAATTGACTCAGGGGCTTGACATGAACAAACTTTGTTAGATCTACTAAATCATTTCTCATACTTATCATGAAAGCTGTCTGCCTTCTAGTTTAAGAGAAGAAAAATTTCAAGATTTTCGTATTTGTTTCAATGTAAAATGGATTGAGTCCGGGGAGATAAGAAAATTGACCCCCAAGAGCTTGACTTGAAGAAACTTAAAAAGAGCCTTTCGATGATGTCATATACAACCTTAAAAGCTTTCTGCCTTCTGTTTTTTTCTGGTATTTTATGCTCGATCAACCTGAATATTAATCAGAATGATATTCTTAATGAATTCTAGGTCAAGTTCGAAATTTGGGTCGAGTGGGGTCAAAAACGAGAACACTAGGTCAAATCAAAGAAAAACATTGTAGACACTCTGGAAGCCATATCGTTTGCTCAATTATTCTGAAAATTAGTCAGAATGATCATTTTGCTAAAATCTAGGTCAAGTTTGAAATTGGATCAAGTGGTGTCAAAAACTAGGTCATGGGGTAAAATCTTAGAAAAACCTTTTAAGCAGTGTAGAGGCATCATATTTGACCAAATCAACCTGAAATTTGGCCAGAATTCTTCATCCCTTCTAATCTACTTTAAACGATTTTTGACAGTTCATTCAGGTGAGCGATTTAGGGCAACTATGGCCCTCTTGTTTATTTTTTTTTACTCCGTTGTCATGGCAACCAGAATTCTCTATGGATTCCGTGTACTTAGGAGCTGTGAAGTTTAGTTGAAATCTGATCGATAGCTTAAGAGGAGAAGATTTTTTGAATTGTGGACGGACAGACGGACGCTAAACATTGACTGCTCACCTTGAAAAGTTCGTGCTAAGGGGAGCCAAAGGTACGCAGTTATAGGCTATTCATAAAGTTTTTCTTAAAATTTTGATGCTATTCTATTTAGAGGCGCTCTGATGATATATCATTGATGGAACCAAGATTAAATGAATCTTGGTAGAGGTTTACTTAAGGAACATTCCTGAGAAATTTGATTGATATCTACCACGTAGATTCTCTCTGAGTTTTATTCTAGAGTAAAAGTGTAGTGTAGGAACGACGCACTGACACACGCACGAACGACTGAAACTGCGTCAGTGGAGCTAAAACTAAAGTTAAAATTGTAGAAACTACATATCACGCCTTATTGATGAACGGCTGACATATTGGTTTTCATTCGGAAAAAAAGCATGTATGAAGTTCTACATTGCCATTTGTGGGAAGGGATTATTGACGAGTTACGACACCCACAAACTTCCATCGAACGGGTTACGCTATTGATCCTATATAAGATGCCCCAGAGGACCTGTATCCATACACTGGTACTTAATACTCAGCATAAAATTGCCTTTAGACAAGAGAGTCATGGTGGCCCTTAATCGTTCACCTGAATCAACAATCTGAAAAGAAAATCAAAGTTTTTCTTAGACTCTGCCCCATGACCTAGAGTTTGACCCCACTTGACCCAATTTTGACCAATTTGGCCTCTAGAGTGTACAAAAGGTTTTTCTAAGATTTGACACGGAGCTCTAGTGTTTTACCCGACTTCGAACTTGTCCAAGGTTTCATCAAGATTATTATTCTAGTTTTCAGGTTAATTTGGCTAAAAGTATGGCATCTAGAGTGTCCACAAGGTTTTTACTATGATTTGAACCCATAACCTAGTTTTTGACCCCACTTTACGCAATTTCCAACTTGTCCAAGATTTCATAAAGATAATCATTCTGACCAATTTTCAGGTTGATTTGGCTTAAAATATGACTTCTAGCTTGTCCACAAGGTTTTTCTAAGATTTGATTCTGTGACCTTGTTTTTGACCCCTCTTGACCCATTTTCGAACTTGTTCAAGATTATATCGAGATAATCATTCTGACAAATTTTCAGGTTGATTAGACAAAAAAATGGCCTCTAGAGTGTCCACAAGGTTTTTCAAGATTTGACCCTGTGACCTTATTTTTCTAGCCCACTCGACCCAATTTTGAATCTGTTCAAGATTTCACCAAGATAATCATTCTGACCACTTTTAAGGTTGATCGGTCAAAAATATGGCCTCTAGAAGGTCAACAAGATTTGACCCCGTGACCTAGTTTTTGACCCCACTCAACCAAATTTCGAACTTGTCCCAGAATTCATCAAGATAATCATTCTGACCAATTTTCAGGTATAAAGGGCAAAAAATATTGCCTCTATAGTGTCCACAAGGTATTTCTAAGATTTGACCACGTGAACGAGTTTTTGACCCCACTTGACCTTATTGCGAAGATAGTCATTCTGTCCAATTTTCAGTTTAATCGGGCAAAAAATATGGCCTCTACAGTGTCCACAAGGTAATTGTTGACGACGCACGTCGAACATTAGGTTACCACAAAAGCTCACCTTGAGTACTTCGTGCTCAGGTGAGCTAAAAAGCTTAGATCTACTAATTTGGTCAATCGGTTGGAGGGGGATGGTTTCTTAACTTAATGAAAATTCCTGCCTAGTTTCAATGACACTAGCCTCATGTTTTGGGAGATCGTTTTAAGAGATTTTAAAGTGAAAAAAGACCTGCACTGCCACGCCTATAAGGGTCAATCATAAATTCTTAAAAATATTTAGAAGATGACACAAACGAATGGACAAACGCACGCCTGAATACACCGCCATGACAATAACTAACTGTTCTTTGGCTAGTGGAACTAACAATACAAACTAACAAACATATTCCTCCAAATTAACAATAAACTATATGTAAATTTTGCTTCATTCTTCCGAATCGGGGCCCGTAACTGGTAGTTAAGAGAAGTAATTTTATTTACAAATGAATAAATAGTTTTTACCTTGACATTGGGAATTAGTTTGTGGTCCATCGGATGAAGAAGTTCCCTGATCGTCGAAAGAGCTGATTTCTAAAAATATGAAAGAAATATTATTGTTGAAAAAAGCCGCTTTTAATTGTTTACATTCAACGGCATAAATGCAACAACTGTGCTATATGACTAAAGGTTTCGAAGAAATGGTTTCACATCACTTCCTCCAATTTTCAAACATAGGAAAAAAAATCGCCTTATTTACAATAACACTAGTAATACTCTAGTAGTTTTTTCTTTTTCGAGCTGAAATATTTTTAAAGAGAGCTGTTTTTTGAAGAGCAATATGTGACGGCCGTTGGTAAAGGTCATCTAGGAGGTGCGTTTTAATCACACTAGACATTCTGTTTCATCGAGGCAGTTTAAAGATTCCCTTTTGTCATATGTACTATGAACATGTCAAATCAAGCGAAAAGCTATCAATTATGTGATAACGAGTATAAATTCTGTTCGACCACCTCCTTCTACTGATAACACGCTCTTCATCATTTGGCAAGAGCCAATCCGACACGCCCTAGCCGTTACGAACAAATATGGTAAGAGTTTAATGGCTTGAGTGTAAGAAAGGACAAAACTCGTTGTGACCTTACCAGTTCACGAACCATAAAAAGTACTCAAATTCGTGTTTGCAAACGAACAAAATCTTGCTGAAAAATAAATTCACCCGAAAATTTAAAAGAATTATTTCCAATTCAAATAGTAACAACTTATATTTCATTTTGAATACGATTTCAACCGAAGGTCGACCAAAGCCTCATCAATACTTGTCCACGATAATCGATTCTTAGTCAGGTTTAAAAAGACAGCGAGAGTGTGTTGCCTTAATCGAGGGCAGCCTCAAATGTTTCGGGAAAATTGTTGCCAATCATTTTGTATTTCCGAATTATTCAATATTATTTTCAGTAATTGCACGTCGACAATATAATACAGGTTCGCCGAAATATTTCAATGAATATAAAAGTATGACATGAAATATGGCAACGTCATTTAGACGTTAGCGTTTTTTATGTATTTTAGCTCTTATATATTATTTGCGATCATATATTGTTTGTGTGACAATGTAATGACAAATATACACATTTTGGGTGGACGTTTTTGCGTCTTCCAGTGTTATATCGTGAGAAAACCGGTCAAATGCTAATAACTTTTCAAAAAGTAGTTCCAACTTGGTTTCAATTTTTATTTCTTCAAGAATTGTTAAGGGCAGACAACTGTGCATTTTCAAAATGGCATTATACAAGAATTCTATAACATTTGTAGATAATTCAAAGACCCTTTTTAATTGCGAAATCAACTGCCAATCCAAAACTACCCGTTTTAAACTTTCGCGCAAAAAATGTTATTTAACACTAATGCCGTGATTCGCCTATTGTGTTTTCGCGTGGTGTAGGATTACGTGGACAAAACTAGGTAGCTGATTTTGTATACCGCTGTCTGAGAGACAACAGATATTTTAAAAGCATTCCTGCAATCTTATATGATAATGGAATCTGCGAGTATAGTGACACTTTTGCGTGGTACCATATACCCTCAGTTCCTTCATTGTCTATGAAAAATAATTAGGAGGTGTGTTCGCTAGAGAAGATTAAAAGTCCCGGTAAATAGTTTTTTAACACAATAAAGACAGATTTTTTTCGAGTACACGAGTCGTTTCCTCATCCAGAATTTATCATATATTCAACCAATCTTGATAGAAAATATTAGAAGGATTAACGCAAGCAAAACAGAGTCTCATGATTCAAATATGCAATACGCATAGAAAAGAATCTTATGTCGTTCAATAGGTCACACATATTTCTTTAAAAGATTTAATGCCATAATCTGTTCCTAAAATGAGCCGTTAACAAATGATCAACAATAAAAGTGTATTTCCATTAAAGTTTTCATTAAAAATTGCAACTTGCCGAACTTAGGTCAAAACATTTTACATTTATCATATATTTACATGGACAGTTTCCTTTTTCGTCTTGTTATTTTAACCACAATGCCACCAGAAGTATCCAGCTTCAGTATTTTCATTGCTTTGAATTTTTAAATGGACGCAAATTATTCATTCCTTGTGCTAATTTCATTCCAAATAGCCCCGTCAGTAACAAATAGTATGTGTTCCGTTGTAAATAGACATGTGCTATTATATCTCTTATGCACATGTTCTGTTTCGCCGACCTTTGTTTGCGTGTCCTTCATTCCGCTATGAAAAAACGTCGATTTCGATGACATGTCCACAACAATCAGGCAATTTAAGAAAATTGTATCACTAGACTTCATAACTGTGTTTTTCTTTTGGTTTTTTATGTATTCTCACTGCAATTAATATTTTGGGTAGTGTTTAGGTATTTTAATGTTCATACCGTGTGCAAGATAATCATAAGATATTCCGATGCAATTGCCTCGTTTATTTCGCCCTAACGTTGATATGGTGATAATAACTGACGTGCCTTTATTTTTGTTTACTTATTTTCCTTTTAAATTTATTGAATTATTAAATTGAATACGACTTAACTCATCGTTGTATAAAATATTATTAAGATTCAAGGAAAATAAAAGAATGGCGGATATTTTGCGTATAAAGGAGCAATGTTTAGTTAATTTCAATGTTCAGAAAAAAACCCGTTGTGTGGGCGGGATTTGAACTGGGGCACTTAATTCCCAAAACCCTGGGTCTAAGATACGTACATGTAAATAACCACATAAGGTGTAATTTTCAGGATAATTTAATCATATTTCGCTTTGATAAGCTAAAAGAATGCACTCAAAGTTCATTTAATTTTCGTATTCCAGACTGCTTCAGAGTAAATTATATTACGAGCATTTTTACACTTACATACGGAATGTTTGAATTGACAGGCATTGTGAGTTTCAGAGCTTTATACATTAACTTAAAGTCAAGAATTCCTATCTAAAAATCGTTTTCAATCTATCTTGACCAATTTCAATTAAAATCGTTTACATTTAGGGAACGTTTAATTTAAGGAATCGATCATGTATATGAAAATATTTTGTGTAGAATTTAATAAGTGATTTTTTTTTCAAGATTAATGTGTATCTTTTACAATAAACAAAGAAGCAAGTAAAGTGAACACAGGCCATTTTATAGACCAACAGAAAAGATTTGCGGACTCTATTTGGCCATATTTGTTATTTTTTTCGATGAAAGCATATCTTTAACTGTTTTAATACAAACCTTTGTATCCTGAAGTTTCATATGTTGCATCTACAATCGACACACTGATATGATTATCTCCAATTGTGAAACCTTCCTTACTTCCTACTATATCTGTAGCTGTGAATCACAAAAAGGTTTTAATAAGCAGAAGACTATGATCGTCCTTAGTCATTGGAAATATATGAAAAAAAGATAACATTACAAAGGGGGCCTCTTAAGTTAAGATATTGTGGTTATATCACAATAAATATATATAGGCCCGTTTTCTACTGAATCGATGCTGCAGAAGGAAATTTGATAGTGAAACATTCGATAACGTGTCTGAGCATGATAAGTTGTCGGGATAGTTATCAAAATAAAAAAACCTGCAATTAAATTACAAAAGAATAAAGAGCGAAACTATTTGTGGCAGTATGTTTTGGTGTTAAGAATTAAATTCTGATGTTGCGTAATGATATCAAGTGAGGTATTGAAAAACGTTCCAATATCAATTTTATATAATTGAATGAAATCCAGACCTTGAGTATTACGTTTGCTCAAATTTTAAACCACGCTTCGCACTCGGACGTTAAACCATTTTTCGGGTTTGTGCAAATGTTAACGCCTAAAATAAACAAGAGACCCAAGAGGGCCTGTATCGCTCCACTGGCTTTTATCATCTCCAGACTGTCCTTAAACAAAGCTTACTAAGACTAAAACAACACATTGGAGTCTCTTTGAACTATTGTGTAATCATTTACTGGGTCTGATACACATTGCACGAAAATTATCAATCCTCATTAACTTGCATACCCTTTATACAACTTTTTACCAACATAAAGGTGATTGTAATAAGTAGACCAATCTAAACATATTTTTAGGAACGAATTTAAATTAAGGATCAATCATTGCAAGATTCAATGAAATTCATTCGGAGGAGAAGCTCTTTTTTATTTTCAAAGAAAAAAATAGCCCCTCCCTGCCATGCTAACATGTATGGGCCCTTTAAATCTTAAGCAATCCAAGTAAATGTACACCTAAGGAATATTCATGCCAAGTTTCATTGAAATGGGCTAAAATGAGAAAGAAAGGAAGATTTTGAATTGTTTAAAAATGACAGGAAAGCCCCGACCTGCCACGCCTTTATTTGCGGTCAACCACAATTTCTTGAACAATTCCAGTAGACGGTGACCAAAGGAACAACCATAACAAGTTCCATTCAATTAGGTTTGGTAGGACAGAGTTCTTGAATATTTAAAAGAAAAATTAAGCCCTGCCTGCCACGTCCATATTTGGGGGTCAATCCAAATTTCTTGAACAGCTTTAGAAGAGGGTCAGTCAAGCATCATACATGCCAAGTTTCATTGAAATCGGACCAATTGTTTGTAGGAGAAGATTTTTAAAGTTTTATAGAGAAATTAAGCCCCCCCCCCCCTTTCCCTGCCACGCCATTATTTTCGGGGTCAATCAAAATTTGTTGAACAACTTTAGAAAACGATCATCAAGGATCATTCTTTCCAAGTTTCTTTGAAATCGGGCCAATAGTTTTGGAGGATAAATTTAAAAACAATGTGTTGAAAAAAAGCCCCTTCCCCTGCCACGCCCCAAATTTGGGGGGCAATTCAAAATTCTTAAACAACTTTAGAAGTGGGTCACCAAAGAATGATTCATGCAAAGTTTCATTGAGAGGGCAAATGAAATAGAAGGATAATATTATTGACGATTTAATAGTGAATAAAAGCCCCATCCCTGCCACGCCCACGCCCAAGTTTCGTCAAAATCCGCCAATTGATTTACGAGGAGGAAGATATTTAAAGCCACGACAAAAGCTCGCTTGCCTTTAGCCAGTGGAGCTTAAGACATGAATTGACGCCATATTGCATAAAAGAAAGACTTTGGTATTTATTCAAACGTAATTTACAAAGTAATTGAAAGGAACGCTTTAAAACTAGCTCCAAATACCAAAATTTGTGTTGAAAAATTGCTTGAAGCATTGTACCGTCTATTTTATACCGACTTTGCTTGGTAAAGTAATGACCACATAAAATTTAAAGCGGGAATAGGATCGAACTATTCATTTATGCTTTATATTTGTGTGTAACAAACAAACTGACACAGTGTATAGACCCAGACCGAGGATATTAAAGTAAAAAAAAAACACGGGCGTTTACGGCACGCGAAATTATTAAAGACGTTCGTTCGGCTTTTTTCTTCAATAAAATTTTCTTAAAACCTGTTTTTTTTAAAGATCTAAATGTTGTTTTTCGATTTTTGAAAAGAAAAAATGGGGTCACCGTGCTTATCTTTTTCTCGGAGCCACATGAAAATAGGTACAAAAAACGTTGAGTACTCGTTAGCTCTTGCCATTGAATTTCTCTGAAAAATACATTCTTGAATTTAAGTTTTTATTTTTGGACAAATAAATATTCTGGGAGCAATTTATCTATGTTTTGTTTATCAAGAGGCAACCCATTCCACTAAAATATTTTAAACAATAGGGAATTTTAATGAAGCAAATGAAAAATATGACATCTTTATTCCGTCCTTAATAGAAGTATTTTTCCATAAATATTGAGGGTTTCTAATACATGCTTTACAGTAAAATGAATATAGTTCTACTATTTAACTTTTTCTTATACTTCAAAATAAATTTGAGACATAATGAAGAATATTTTTATATGACAAGAGCTTTGGGTCATAGTCTTACTTTTTTATATATATTTTGAGTTCTTTGTTTAAAGAAATGGAGATAGTTCCCAAAGAATAATCAAATTTCAAAACACATTTTTCAATATTGAAAATAACAAATTTGTTGGTATTTTGGTTCAGGTATATGAAATAGGGGATTCATTTTAACATTTTGTAAGTTCTATTCGCTTTCTCGCCGAAAAATAGGCAAGGGATAATATTAAATACTTGCTTGTCATTTTCTCTGAATACTCTAAAATCAGAAAAATGCCCCCAAAAATTGGTGGAAAAATCGAATTTATACAAATTTTTGCGTCTTTTGTCAACCTTAAATGCAGCTCTATCTAAAAACATAGTTTGTATTTCATTTTATAGATTTATAACGATCTCTCAAACGCAAACGTTTTTTTTAATGGCGGAAAATCCAGGACCAGATATACGGTTGTCCTTTATCCACGTTTTCTCAGGTTAACGTACTGGATTTATCCATTAACGTATGTCTACAATGACTCGAAATTGTATATCTTATGCAATAATATTGATTATGCTTTAATTTTGAAAGTAGGTCAAGGTAAGGGTCAATAGTTCAAAATGAAGTCAAAGAATATGTTCTATGTGACTGTTAAAGTCTCAATCCTTCAAAATAGTTCAAAGGAGGTCACAAAGGTTAGAAAAACTCTGCTAATCTTAATGATTGACTAAATTTTATAATCCAATATTTAAGAAAAAGGCTCAAAAGTCTAGGTTGGTTTCAAAGGTAAAGTATTACCAACCAGTCCTACAAAAGTAGTCCTACAATTGTTTATCTCAAAATTTAAGAAATGAGATCAAAATTTAGGGTTGGGATCAATGTTACAACATACCAGAATCATATTCAAATATTAAATGATGTCCTAAACTTAATAAATTATAATTTTCATAAAGTGGTCAAAGTCAAATGTCCAAAATGATGCCAGAATAAAATACATTTATCTGTCGACAATCATATAAGAGTCTTTCAAAAATTTGATTTATTTTCATATTCTGCTAATAAGCTACGTCCAAATCACCTGTGCCAGGGACCAACTGAGATTGCAAGAGGAAAGAGGTCAACCGACCTATTATTTTCATTCATATTAATTCTTTATTTTTTTGCTTGTTTAAATGGGGTTTTACGCCGCTATAAATATCTTCAATGGTCCTTCGTCATCAATAGTTTTTGAAAAGGAAAATGACGAAATTATAGCTTATTTTTTGGAATTTTTTGTATTCTTTATAAGAAAAGTAGAAGAAGTCTGAGAATATATGAGAAAAAGTATATATTTTTAAATAAGTAATCTGATAAGCAATCTGCCAATGTTCTGTATTTTTCGTAGTTTCGGGATGCTATGTAAAATTGGTAAAAAAAAAGTCTACCGTGGGTTTTTATTTTTTAAATCACTGTTTCTGCACTTTTCTTTAAGAAGTAGACACCAGGTTTCACAATCATGCCGCCGGTATATTATACTTTCTCTTTGGGGTCTTCAGTGATATATGTTGCCACAAACCAAACATTAAAACTTCAGCTTAAAGGGCTGACACATTGAAATCATCAATGATACATAAACTGGCTATGTCTGGTATGATATCTATTTCACGAGAATGCGTTATTAGGCGTTAAATAACGTGTCCGAAGGATGATTGTTTTTTTTTACAGTTTATCAACGTATTCAAGTAAAAAAAAATCATTTCAGAAATAACCAGTTGATTATTCTTTAAATTATTTCCGTACATTTGTAAACTTTTTCTTTAAATATCTTCATCTCCCAAACCAATTGGCGGATTTTAACGAAACTTGGTACAAATGATCCTTGGGTCACCTTTTTATTAAATTGTTAAAGACATTAGACAAACCCCTATATATGGGCGTGGAAGGGCGGGGCATTTTTTCACTTTGAAATATTTCAAAATCTTCTCCTCCCAAACCATTGGGCAAATTGCAATGAAACTTGGCATGGATGTTCCTTTAGTGACCCTTTACGTATATTGCTCAAGAAACTTTGATTGGCCGATAAATACGGGCGTGGCAGGGCGTGGCTTATTTTGAGCCCGAAAATTTTGAACGACATCTCCTCCTGAACCACTAGGCCAATTTTAATTCAACTTTACCAGAATGTTCCTTTGGTTCTTTTTCAAAATTTCTTTTGCGAAATTTTGATTGGCCCATAGATATGGGTTATTTAGAGCCCAAAATCTTTGAAGGGCATATCCTGAACAACTTGGCTGATTTCAATGAAACTTTACCAGAATGTTCATTTGGTGACCATTCTTAAAAATTACTCGCGAAATTTTGAACCACTGGGCCAATTTTAATGTCACCATAATGTTTCTTAGGTGACAGTTTTCAAAAATCTTCGTGAAACTTTGATTGGCCCAAAATATGGGGCTTGGTAGGGCGGGGCTTATTTTGAGCCCGAAAGCTTTGAAGGACATCTCCTCAATCTAATGTTTTGATAAGATGGGTAACGGAATGCAGGTTCATGGTGATTGGGTATTTTGGTGCAATGTGGGCCAGACCCAGTTAATATTATAAAATATGTCTTAAAGTGCTAGTTCAGTCCAGAATTTCATGTTTTTCTTTGTTTAAATCCTTAATAGTTATGCTTTTTTATCAAAAAATCCGTTGGTCCGAAAACGAACAAAATTCTAGTTTTGTTTTAATCCGCACAGGTGTGTTATCGTAAAAATCCAATTAGCGAGTTCCAATCGATTTTGGCGATAAAGCCGTGTGACGTCAGCACATGTAGACGCTTTACATCCGCCATTGTGTAAAATAGGGAAACAAGAGGGATTTCTCGAAATAAAAGAGGAAAAACGAAGTTCAAAATTTAAGACTGCGAAAAGGGGGAAGCAAAAAGGACAACAGCAGCTCTGGCGCTAAGCGACGTGTAGCCGAAATTTGTTACAACCGGCATGTAGACGGAGTTTTCATGCATTTTCCCGAAATATTCAGCACGGAGAAATGGGTGGACTGATTTTGTGAATTCATGTGTAACGAGAAGGGACTTGACCGACTGAGTTTTCTGTGTAATGTTACGATCATTTTACTAGAGACTGGTTTCCTTTTAAGAATTTCTTCGATAAAGAGCCATTAATAGGATTATTCCGAAAGCTGTTCATCTGAATTATAAGGTAAAGTACCCCCATCCTGTTTTTAATTGTTAGGGAGGTTTTGTCTATAAATTCAATGAACCAGAGAAACGTCCGATGAATTACTGCTACATATTGAAGGGGATTGATCCGCATGTTCATTTTCACTTACACAATACAGAATGATTTGAGGAAAAACTCAGTAGCCAGTTTGGTGTCTCAGGGCCTCTTGTTTCACCTTTAAAAAAACACATTTTGATTTTTGAAGGTAAATGGTTTTGAAGAAAAGAGTTCTAAAACTTGCATTTAATAATGGTTTAATTCAGTTGAGATTTGTATATCCTGATTGGTTGAAAAATTGGTTTCATAACCCCATGAAAACAATTTTGAATAAGCAGCTATTTTGTAAAAATTGTAACTTACTTTTTATATTTTTGGCATCAAACATAAGATAAATAGATTATATTTAGTTAGTTATGAACCTAAAAATCTCACCACACTCATGTGTGAATCTGCTTCATGTATTCATACAGTATGATGAGGTTTAGTTTCATACCTCTATGACATGAAAAAATATTATATTCATCTCTTAATTAAATTTTCTGTTTCAGAGACAATGGTAACACTTGATTGTATTGTTGACAGTAGACACATGAGGAAAGATACTACGAGGTTGTCTTCTCATCTTAAAATGTCACCTCTTGAGGGATACCATTCAGTTATCAACCACTTTGCCCTGAAGATGATCGGGTTTTCCTATCATGGTATGTTGAGTAGGTATGTATTCTTAGTAAGTTTAAATTCAAGATGTTCTTGAATTTTACCAAATGCTGATGATCAGTGATTTTGATATCTTTCAAATTTATTCCAAAGGAAGTGAAATTGAGAATTCTTTATAGGGAAACTATACAAATGCTGCTGCTTATGAAAAAATTAAATAAATATATGTGAACCATCGCATAAAAAGACTTTCTGCGTAGGACATCAATTGTCAACCCCAGTCTGACTGTGCATATTGTGCAGGCGGATTACGGTTAATTATCTGGATCTGAAATGATTATTCAACCTTTCGGTATAAAATGCATTTCTGGAATTGTTTTGAATTACTTACCAACAGTTTTGTGCTTATCAATCAAAAGAATTATAGTTTCTCAAAATAAAATTGATATAAAATGATGAATCTAAAGGTTTCATCAGAGCACTATAGGTGCAATGTGAGTTTTTAATACACCATGAACTACTGTTAAATAGAAACTGAAATAAAACTTTAATATTGTTTTGTGTTAATATCTATGTCTTTGTTTTTTGAAATGCACCACATTGCCACATGAATCAAGTTTCAAAAAATTGCTTGCACAAGCAAGGTAAACTCAAATATAGGTTCAAAGGATATAAAAAAATTTAGCTCAACTGTTTTAAATAAGAAGTGAGTCTAATGCCATAATCTTGGTGTCAATGATGGTGTTTGAGACTAACTTCAATATTGGTCCTATCTCTGATGTTGAAGATATCCTCTTGAAACTTGACATAATGTGTACACCATCACAAGAGCTAACCAGACTATGAAGGATAAATCTTGAGGCATTTTTGTAACAAGAGGTCCACTGGCTTTAAAATCCCAAGGCTTTCATTAAACAATGCTTACTTTGACTGAATACAACACTTTGAAGTTTCTTTAGAACCATTTTGTATTGATGTACTGGGTCTTGCCCACATTGCTTCACAAAACTCATAATTAACCTGCAAACCCTTTACCCATCTTTTAAGTCACAAAAAGGTGATTGAAATAAGTAGAACATTCTAAAACATTTTTGGGAAAATAAGAGTAAATGGTCTTTGATGGAGCATTTATTCCAAATTCAATGATATTAGTCCAATTGATTGGGAGGAGAAGATTTTTTGAGATTTCTGAGTGAAAATTTGCCCTGCCCTGCCACACCCACATTTATGGACCATTGGGCCCATCAAAATTTCATAACCAATTTAAGTAAAAGTGCACCTAAGGAACATCCATGCAAAGTTACATTGAAATCTGCCCAATTGTTTGGACTGAAAATATTAATAAAGATTTTTTTGGAAAAATAAGCCCTGTCCTGGCATTATTTGGGAATCAATCAAAATTTCTTTTACAATTTAAATAAAGAGTTACTAGAGAAATATCCAGGCTAAGTTTCAAAGAAAATGGCTTGATGGTTTAGGAGGACAAAGGTTTCAAAGTGAAAAAATGCCCCATCCTGTCACACCCCTTTTTTTAGGGGGGGGGGGGGGAGGGGGGGGTCAATTAAATTTTCTTTAACAATTTAGGCAAAGGGTGATCAAACAAACATTTTGACACCGTTTTATTTAAAATCTGCCCTTTGTCAAAGAAAAAAATTACACGCCAACAGGCAGATGGACACATTACAGACACACCAGCATGACAAGAAGGCCAGTGGAGATAAAAATCATGCCCCTTTTTTTTTACTTGGATTTTTCATATCTCACTGAAATAAAACATCAGAAGCCACTGGGAGTGCTCTTGTTAAATGTAAATTGAAAGTTAGATTATGAAAATGTTATTTTAATTTACAGATTGTGTTGATTTCCCTATGAGTACAACATTTCAATTTGGTGAAAGGGCTCATATGAACAGGGATGGCTATCAGTTACAGGTTTAAGCTCCACCACCCGTGAACAGTCAAAGTGAGAGATCCATTCAGCACTACTGTTAGGAAGCTTTATAACTGATTCAATCCGTTCCAGTCCCAGCATGCTTGAATCCTGTGTATGCTGGCTACAGTTTGGACAAGTTTGTCTAATCTAACTGACTAAACTTGATGGAAGAACAACTCACTTCTTTTCCCATGAAATGCCAGCACCATCTTGCAAACTGTCTATATGTTTATATGCTTTATAGCAATGTCTCCTATGAAAAATAAACGATATGTGACCCATTATGAAAAAAGGGAGCATCTTGGAACTCTGTGAAATAATCATTTTTAAAACAAGATAGTAGACATCAACGGTGGCAGATCCAGGATTTCTAAAAAGGGAGTTTCGTTTTGCTAGTATTTCAATTTTAACCCTTTTCTTGCTGAATTTGAATTTTATTTAAACAAATTTTCTTTCTTCTGGACATATCGAGTATGCAACAATTTCCAAAAAATAAAGGAGAAGGCAGGCAGTGTATGCTAAGATCAGACTGCACAATTTTGAAGACTGATCTTGATCTTTACTGTCTACCAAATTTATGTTCACAACAAATATGTCATGAATTGTAGAAGATTAAATGAAATTCTGCATGTAAAATTAATTTGGTTTAGAGGGTGCTCGTTTAAAACCACGAACCCCATCCCCTGGATCTGCCACTGGTCAGTCTTAGCTTGCATTTCGTAAATTATTATTCAGAATGACAATTATCATTCTAGATTCAGAAAAAGAACTAAGTGCAAAAAATAATGAAACTATACTTTTCAACTATTTCTATGGTAATTTTCAACTTGGTTTTGTTTGAAAGTCACCAATATGTCCAGTTAGAGTTTGAGTCTACAAAAAATTATTGTGATCAAAAGAAAAGTATACATGAATGTTTATTTTTGGCGAGGACATCCCCCCCCCCACACACACTCACACAGAAAGATTGGGGGAATATTGTTTTACCATTGTCTGTCTGTCTATCTGCAAAACTTAACATTGCCCATATTTTCAAGGCCATTCAAGAAACAATGCTCATATTTGGTATGATTATAGATCTCAGTGATAGGCAGCTGCTGGTACCTAGGTCAAGGTCATGTGACAAGATCAAGATCATCTGTCAAGGTCAAATTTCTAAAAAAAAATGCTGTTTGGGGGGCATTCCTGTTTCACAAACACATCTTGTTCTATATGCTATATCGTTTAAGCTTTGAAAATCTTACTGATGGATATCATCCAAATTTCTCTGAAATGCTCTTTGGGTGACCTTTTATCACTCTGCAAAAAATATTATGATAAAAGAAAAAGTATGTGTTTAATGTGCAGAGGTCATTTCTCCATATGTAACTTGTTATATAGTTAATCCTTAAAAATCATTTTCTCAGATTCGAATGGATAGATATCAACCATTTAAGTGATCCTTGTGTGACCCTTTATCAGTCTACAAGAAATTTGTGATTAAATGAAAAATATGTATTTTATGGGCTGAGGTCATTTCTCTAAATGTAATTTAGTGTAAAATTTGAAAATCATTTTTTCAGAAGCCAAATGATGGATATCAATTATCAATCGAATTTCAATTAAGTGATTCTTGGATTTGTGATTTGATGAAAAGTATGTTTTTTATTGGTAGAGACAGCATTAAACAAAATTCACTTGAATGATCCTTGGATGACCCATCAACAGACTAAACAAAATTATTGTGGTTGAATGAAAATATGTATTTAACAGGCTGGGGTCTATCTGTTTTATCATATTCATCAATCATGATTTTTTCTTAGAAGAAATATTTCTGCAGGTGACACTTAAAAACTCGTATTTACTTGAAATAAACATTCATTCATTCATTTATTCATTCATTCATTCACTTATATTCTCGACGAAGAGAAAGCCATTATTACTGTGCGTATTCAAAGACGTTTAACATGTTAAATTTTATGTCCCCCCCCCCCCCCCGCAATGATAAGATCCTAAGATGGGGGCATGTTGTTTTACTGTTGTCCATCTGTCTGCAAAACTTAACCCGAAACTTAAAATTGCAAATTACTTCAGCCAAGGCAATTGAAGATAATCAATACTCATATTTGGCAGAATGATATATCTCATCAATAATTATCTTTAGATACAAAGGTCATGTCAAGTGACGTCAAGGTTACCTATCAAGGTCAATAAGTTGATAATATTGCTGTTTTGTAGCACTTGTCTTTTACAATCATTTCTTGTTTGTACTGAATACATAAACTTTAAACATTTTCTTACTCATTTTTTTGCTCTGGTCTTTCTCCATACTGCTGCCTATACTGTAGATACGCTCAATGACATGAATATTCAAGCTATCAGCCCTTAATCCCTGATGGTCTGTAACGCATTCATGTCCGGCCAAATTGTTATGGCTCCTACGAAGTAGATGGGGGGGGGGGGGTATTATGATTTCACCCCGTCTGTCTATCGATCTGCCAACCTAACCACTCATCAGTCCTTAGTCCTTTTTCGTTTCCGGCTTCTATTTTCAAGTGACTTTAAATCATGAAACTTTGCATAGTTGTTACCCATGACCCAAGGAGGGGCCCTATTTTTATACGCCGCCGAAGGTGGTCGTATATCGGAATCATCATATCCATCTGTCCGTCCGTCCCGATATCAGTGTGTCCGTACATTACAATCTTTTGTCCTTGACCTAGCGCATATTGTTTGGTAAATTTCAGCCGTGTCATGGAAAGATGAACCTTCTTGTAAAATTTCTTGTGAAGGCAACTCCTCCATTTATGGACTGATTTGGATGAAACTGCCGCAAATATTTCCAATCACCTGACCTTTGCCTATTGCTGAGGTTTGGTGAATTTCAGCTGCGTCATAGAAAAGGGGATTTTCGTGTGAACGCAATTCATTTATCTATTAAGTGATTTTAAAGAAACTGTCACGAAATGTTCTTTGTCACCAGAATTTGTGCATGTTTCAGTTTGGTGAATTTCCGCCGCTTCATTGAAAATGGGGCCCTCGTGTCAAATTTCTTGTGAATGTAACTCATTCTTCACGAAAAAAGCGGCCTTATTGTCATTTTCTTTATAATACAAATTGTTCATTTGAGATGAAAGTAAACAACTCCCCATTTACGGATTGATATGGTTGATACTTTCATAGGTTATTCTTCATCTAATGAACATGTGCATAATCTCACCTTTCAATCTTATGATGTACCATCACAGTAAGGGGGCCGCCGTCATAGCGCAGTTGGTAGCGCGTCGGACTGACAATCTAGAGGTCCCGGGTTCGATTCCCGACGACGGCATTTATTCTTTCCGACTATTTGTCTCTCACCAATGGGTTGATAATCATAGACTTATGTGAGATAGTAGCTGGAGGCTAGGAAAGGATGTGATGGTTCTACTGGTGAGAGAAATACCAGGAAACCATTGTAAGGTGCTCCAGCCGCCGCGATATAACTGAAAAAATGTTGAAAGCGGCGTTAAACTCCAATCAATCAATCAATTACATTAAATGGGCCTTTCGTTTTAATGATAATCCTTTTGGCAGCGTATCTTGTATCAACGGCACTCTTGTTTGGGGTCACGAAGGTCAAGGTCGCAATTGGACTTTGTCCGAAAAACGGCTTATGGAACTGGCGCTATGGAGTGTGTGTGGGAGGGGGTGGGGGTATTAGTCCGCTTTACGACACATCTAATTCTTTTATTTGGTGTCCCTGTCGATTTCATTATGTATCGACGCTTAGTGCAAGACTGTACTAGGTGTATATCCATTGTATTTACACTAAGTACAGTCTTGCGCTGAACCCTCGATATGAATTCCCTTACAGATGACTTTATTTTGTAATTAAAACAATTACACCTGAAAAAATACTATCTTTGATTCGAAAGACGTTTTAAATCTGTCTTTATACCCCAGCTACAAAGTAGAAGGGATATATTGCTTTCATGCAGAAAAAAAAATCAAGGTCACGAAAGAATTTCGAAGATCACCAACGTACTTAAAAAATTCAAAACATATTCCTTTTGATTCTACTTCCCGACATTATTTACTAGTACACCGGCCCTTCGTTCAGGATTAAATCGTTCGTGAAACAGTCTTAAGAATACGACACGCTTGTCACATGCAAAGTGAGATTTCATTTTTGTACACCATCGAATGTTGTCGTACATCGGCATCATCTCCGTCCGTTCATCCGGACAACTAATTCTTATTAACACAACTCCTTTAACTACGGACAGACCGCTGTCATAGCGCAGTTTTTAGCTTTTCGGACAATCATTTAAATGGTCCCGGGTCACAAGTTGATAACAGACAGCGGCATTCATCTTTTCCGACTATTTGTCTTCCATAATGGGTCGATAATTGTAGACAAATGTATGATATGCAGCTGGAGGCTTTGAAAGGATGTAATGGTATACCTGGTGTGAGAATTACGAAAAATCCATTGTTACACACTCCAGCCGTCCTGATGTAACTGATAGATTGTTGAAAGCAGCGTAAAATCCCATTGAAACAAACAAATCAATTACGGATTTGCATAAAACGTTCACAGAATGTTTCCTATCGAGTGATCATGCGCATATCGCAACAATATTTTGATACATGTTCACTGCTGCGTCTCGTAAAAGATAATTTTGTTGAAAAATTGCCCGTAGCTGCGTATAGTGTGACCTGCACAATTGATTTTAAGTTTGAACGTAGGTTCGTTTACCTTGTGTAACACAATTTCGGTTGAATTTTTGCATGAAAATAAAATAATTATGCTATCGAGTTTCTTTAGACCCGAACCCCATCTGGACACACCACTGCAGTTGTAGTTAGCGCTAATTCAGGAATGAACTGTTCCCGATTTGGATTTTCTGTGCTCGAGCGCAAAAGCCCCACCCTCGGAATTTCTGCGTAAAATCTCTATGCATCCTCTTAGTGTTTACGCAAAAACACATACGAAGGGTTTTCCCGTTAACGGATGCGCAAAAATGTTCAAGAACCCTTTCTTGGTTTTCTGCTTTTACGTATATTAGAATCTACGCATATTTTTTCTTGTCGATTTTTTGCGTGTTTATATGTAGCTCCTATAAGCGACGTGGAAGAATTGTGCGTGTTTCGTACCCAACCTTGAATTTTTACGCAAAAAAACGCGGGGATGGGGCTTTTGGGCCGGGGCCGCGGCAGAATATCAAAGTTTTAAGAGTGTTCATTACTCTCTAGTTTAGAAAATTAGTCCGCTTTGCAAAAGTTGGCTTTAGTTTGAAAACTCAAATTCATAACAAAGGCATTTCACGGAATTCTGCATCGACTTCTTACAAGTTTACTAAATAAATGCTTTATTGTGTGTTTTGAATAAAATAGTCATTTTGTCTCGGTCTTAAGATCACGGCATTTGTGTATTTCTTTAAGTAAAAAAATAGTTAACTTTCAATAAAAAAGATCGGCGCGAACACTGTAAAATCACCGTAAATACAACTGATGTTGTAGTCTATAATATACATCAATAACTTTGTGAATTTTTGGATGATTTCTTTTTCTCAAAATACTAATTCATTCAAATAAAATTAATTTCTCAACAGCCTCCTTTCGCCACCAGTTTCTTCCCGAAATGTTCTTGTTTGCGGTCCTATAAATACGGCTCTAATTGATTCGACTAGATGTCCTCGTCTATGTACTTTTGTCTTTCTTAATCATTGGAACCATCCGAGGATGAACACGGCGAAAAAAAAATCGAAAATGCCGTCTAGACTATTCCATTTACTCTCCATTTCTATTCGATATTCTATCGAGACTCCGGGTCGTGACGTCACGGGGTTAAAGTGTATTAACAGGCTACGATAACGGAAGCGAGTATCTTGACAGGTAAAATATCGATTTTTACAGCCGGATTACTCCCAAGCGGAAAATAATTTGACTATGCAGATAGGCGCATTGTGTTGTGTAAACACATTTTAACGTGAATTCGTATTAAACAAAAAATATTTTTTTGGACTGAACTAGTACTTTAAGAGATTTCAAAGTGTTGTTTTCATTCAAAAAAGAAAAAAAAAAATATTTTAAAGAAAGTCTAAAGATTTAAAGCCTGTGGAGCGATACCCTTCTTGGGCCTCTTGTTTATTACATTCTCTACAACCATTTCAATTCCTATGATTATGTATTCTGTCATTTTCTATCGCCCCCGTCTTTGCGAATTTCGCGTACTGAAACCAAGATTTTTTATTCAATCACTTCTAATTGCAATCTTGGATTACGCTTTAAACATTCGAAGAAACATAAAGATACTTGAAGCAGAGAAAAAATGTGTGGACCTTTAAAAAGTTTAAAACAAAAAACGAAAGTAATTTTGGCGAATCTTAACCCTGCATAGATTTACAGCAGACAACTTCGTCAGCATTAGAACACAGGGAATCTTTGAAAATCGACTAGGTACCGAGATGGACATATTGAAAAAAATGTTCCGTCTGTGATCACTCAATCCCCTGAGGTGAGTGGTTTGAATGTCTGTTGCTAAAACTGCAACATCATCTGATTTCGAGCCTTCGGAAAACGTCTAATAGATTACTGCTACATTCAAAATTTCTGTCTCTAGAAATACTCCTAAGTTTAGTAAAGTCTAATTTTTAATCCATCAATCAATCCGGATAAAGTAAACTTGTGTAAACAATACTCGTCACAATTTTAAACTACGTCACGATCTACGTCATCGATAAAGTTTACTTCGCCCAAGTTAAATTGGTAGTCTTGTAAAGTATAATACATCAACACTAATTTGATAGCCTTTAAATATTTTCGTTATGTAGACAAAATTGAGTAATTGTTTTTTGGTTTTTTTTTTTTTTGACCAAGTTGTCTTGTCAACATTCTTTACCTAGTGACATGAATAAAGAATTGTACTGGGGAGGAATGGAACAGCCACTCAAAACTTATTTCGACGATTGATGCCACTCTATGCTTTGTATAGACATAAAATCACGTGCCATGATAGAATTTTTGATAATCTGTGATTCATAAGCTTCAATGGCGGATCCGGAGGATCTTAATTATAATGTTTTCTATTTCGCTTGGATTTTAATCAATTGCATTTTTTTAAAATATCAATTTTAAGTTTGAACCTCATATGCCGATATCCAGAACCTATGATTGGGCTTCAATATTTTATCTCAGTAGTCTGATTAGGAGCCGAGCCGCTTAAAAAAGGTAGTTCCTCCAATGAAACTGAAAATGTTATCGTCATAAATGAAAATATCAGAACTTAGATTGGATTTGGAAAAACAAAGCCAAAGATAGCTGCTGTCTTAAGAATGTCAAGAAACTTTTGCATTCAGAATTATACGGTTAGTTTCCTTCATAATCTGCAACCGATATTTTGTTTATGCACAATCATAATTAAAAAATTGTAGTTCCTGAAGTTGCAGTCGCTACATTTGCAATATCGCCAGAACGTTCAAGTGCATAATAATTATTATAATTTCCAATGCTATTTAGAAGATGTTGAGTTGCATGCCAGACCAATAAATTATTTCACTTATTCATGCATTTTGAAGAATTATTGACAGTACTTGTAGTCAGAACATTGCATGGCTTATATTTATATGATATTGCTACAGTAACGTGTAAATAGTTTATTAGTTGTCAAGTAAATGTAATTTGAAAATAGACGCACAAGACAATAATTTTGGTTGATATTATGATGAAAAGCTGTCAAAGAAGAACGAAAAATGCATACAAGGAAAAGTAAACAGATAGACATCCTAGCGTCATTTGCGTTATTTAATTGGGGCAAACATATAAACAAAAGAAACTGCACAAAAGTTTCAATTGAAAATACGGGACAAACACAAATTACTGGATACAAGATGTTTCAATCATCTAAAAAAAGTTTTATTTAATATAATATATATATATATATATATATATATATATATATATATATATATATATATATATATATATATATATATATATATATATATATATAAAATTGAAAAGTTCAACAACAAGCCTTGAATAAGTTTTGATAAAATTAATTTTAATTTAATATGATAATCCTCAACCTATATATATATAAACTTCCCCTAGTCACCTTCACATCTCTTAAATTCTGTCTTGTTTCAAGATTTGTGATCTGACAAGGATTTAAAATAGGATTCCGGGAGTATTGTAAATGATTTCTTTCCTTCCTTTGTTTTTTCTAGTAACAAAACCAGATTTTTACGATATGTAACGGTTATATAAAAGGGTATAATAACGTATCATCCATCACAGAACAGTGTGTATTCCATACACATTCCTGGCTTATCGGTTGACCTTCTAACCCGATAACCATCGACTGCAGTGTTCAATCAGATGTAGAGAAACTGAAATTCGTATGCAGAAGCTGGAGGCTTCAAAAGGATGTAAGGGTAGTATTGTAGTATGAAGAATAACCTGAATCCATTGTTAGGTGATCCAGTCGCCACGATATAACTTTAAATAGTAAAATGAGCGTAAAAACCAAATCACCAATTACATTTTCAAAGCAATAGTTGTCTAAAATGATCAAGAGTGTTTTCAAGTAAAAGTCATTCTCGTTATTTTACTCTAAGTTGAACTGACCTACAATTTCTTGAAATTGATAATCCTTTATGATGAATAAAGGTGTTGCTCTAATAAGACACATCAAATTGTTTCTTTTTTAAAAAGACAAAGATACGAACACACATTTTATACAAAACATTATGTTTCTAATTTTTTTACCGTTTGTGTTTGTGAATGTAATTAAGGCTGTTCGACCTTCCTCATTTATTTCAACCTTGTCAATTTCATTTACACGAACATCGTCACCCAAAAGGTATTCTAAAATATTCTCAGTCACTTCTCTGTGTGGGATATTCTCAACAAGCACCCTTCGTCCATATTCTCGTCTAGGGCTTCCCTCTAAAAAAGTAAAATTCAATATTATACCATCTGCTAACGCTTGTTGCATCGTCTTCCTACATATTCTTTTTTTTACCAAAATATTATTGAACACTATAATATAACACATTAACATAACATGTAACAAGAGAACCGGTGTTCCTATATCACTGGCCTTCGTTTCCTTTCTCCTGGCTTATAAAAAGGAATTGCTTTAGAAGAATCTTGGCTTTTTTTATTACTTGGAAAAAACATTCTTAGCCAGTTAGAAAAACAAAATAAACCAATATTGTTTTCACTTGTGTGGTAAGAAGGAATCATTCTCCTTTCCCATGACATACCTCGGAATTCCTTAAAAATCGTTAGGGATATACCGTCTGACCTAGGTAACATTTTGAACAAAGTTAAAAAAAATTCAGACAAAGTAATAATTAGAGTGAAAACAATGATATTGCATTATAGTCCAGCAGATATAGGGCTGACCCTGTATTCGGAGTACATAGAAAATGTTTTTGCATTTTCTGAAAACTGAGACCTTCAACTTTAAGAATCAGTCGGATGACACCTTGTCATCCTTGAGCATTTCGAGAATTCCAAGATGGCGTCTAAAGTGGCCGTCAATAGCTTTAAAATGCCAAATTCAGTGTGTGAAAATATTTCTATAGGCAGTCTGTTGGCAAAAACCTCTTCTTTAAAGACTAAGTTATTACTGCTATGGGTAATGAACTGAAATTTTAAGGATGGCGGCTAAATTTTAATCAAGGTATTGAAGGTTCAAAGGGACTGGTAGCGATCACTCTGAAAAGGTTCGTTTTTACATAAACATGCATTTCTGCTTGGGGGTCAATAGCCAATATTCTCTGTTAACAATAGTTTTAACTTAATCTAAAATTAACTATGGTATAAATAGTTAAGCTGGTTGCCTGAAGAGCATTGAAATGTGAATCAAAGTACTGAAAACATAGGAACAAGGCAATATGTAAACTTTCTTTAAAGATATTCATTTAATGAACACGAGTGTTATTGCTTTATTCAAAGTTTCGATCTTATACAAATTACAAAACCCGGTAAATTTTACACTCCATCACTTTCATGGTACTTAAAATAGTCTCTGAAATCAAATTCAGAAAAAGGTCATAATGAATAGATGGAGAGAGGTTGATAGCGAAATGAATCTGATATATAAATTTAATCTTCTTTAATCTCTGATCAGGGTTAATTCCATAATCGATGATAGGAATTAAAACAAAAAAAGATTGTCAAATCGAATGATTACAGATCAAAGTACAAAATGTACTGAAAGGCTTAAGTGTCTACCTGTATAATTCTGAAGGTATCGTGTACACTGGATATGTAAATCTCAACTATTCTACGAATAACAAGATCTGTTACATTCGCTAGTCTTACGTTTGTTAAAATGTAAGTAAAAAGGAAGGAAGCAAGGCAAGTGCTGAAGGCACTGAATTAATTGATTGATTGAACGGAGTTTAAAGTCGCTTTCAACATTATTTCAGTTATATCGCGGCGGCTGGAGCACCTAACAATGGTTTCCTGGTATTTCTCTCACCAGTACAACCATTACATTCTTTCCTAGCCTCCAGCTACTATCTCACATAGGTCTACGATTATCAACCCATTGGTGAGAGACAAATAGTCGGAAAGAATGAGTGCCGCCGTCGGGGATCGAACCGGGGGGGCTAGATTGACAGTCCGACGCGCTACCAACTGCGCTATGACGGCGGCTGAAGGCACTGAAAGGCTATCCGTAACAGTACAAAGGAATGAAACATAGCCATACAAATTTCTACGATTTCAATAACTATGCTATTTGAAGATGTTTTGATGATTTCTCTGATATTATTGCAATGAATCATTAGATTATTGTATTTTGAAACAACCTAAACAGTGACTCACAGTCAATCAATGACATCAGGATGTTTTAGCTTTTTCCATGGAAACCTGCCAATGGTATCTTTTAAATTTATTTTGGAAGTACATAAAAATACCTCGATATCTAAAATGTTATTTGAAGGTGCAATGTCGAAATGAAAGTGTACATCATCCAAATGTACACCAGAATCTGCATTTAAAATAATAATTCTATAGTACATACTTTAAATCCATTTAAGTTATAGGCTTAGGTCCTATATTGTCGATCTATTTGTTCACTTTTTTGTGATATGTGTGATTCTGTTGATATGTTTGGGTTTTTTTCTTTTATAGAGGAGCAATCATTTTTGTAGTTTTCGTTCTTGCAATTTAGACTTCCGATAACATTCTTTTTTATTTCACACAGCTTTTCATGCCTTATTTTTTATTATAAATATGCAAGTTGTGGGGCATCGAATTCTGTTTGAAATTTCATATGAGCGTACGGTTTGGAATCCGTAATGATAAACTTTGAATTTTCAAAATCTCTATAATCATATTATATAGTTGTTTGTCAATACAACAATGAATTAGAGCAATTGTGTTGGCTATGTTTTAAGTCTTTTCATATTCGAATACAACCTGGCCCCCAAGATCGGGATAGCTTAAGGAATCTATCTAAAATGCATTAGAGCTTTGAGATTTCCAAAACGCAAAGGATATCTGAGCTTCATCTGTAGATCCTATAATGAATTCAGAATATATGAATAACGATACTTTACTTCAACACGTTTTACTACTTGGTACAAAGCATTTCAATGCTTTTATACAACTTTTCCTGTTAAAGGAAAAAATAGTAACCCAGTTTTTTGTCACATCTAGAGGGGTAACAGATGTGTGTGAGATTTAAGAACTCATTGCTACTTATATTGTGATATGTCATTTATTGTAGTAGTTTCTTGATTATAAAAAGCAAAATAGATTCCAATTCAATGAAACCGTGTTTCAGCTCAAAATATAATTTCAGCTTAATCATCAAAAATTCCTTACAATAAATGACAGCTGATACGGATTCCAAAGCTTACTTCAACCCAACAGCTTGTTCTTGCATCAAACCTATAACAATCTCAAGCTGACCTACCAAAATAGTTAGACCAAGTTGTCAATGACGAGATTTCAATTATTTACCATATTTTGTCAAAAAAATCTCAGCTTGGGTAAAGTATGTTCCCACAAATAAGCCTACTACACAAAGATATAAAAGAAATAGTCTATTAGTAATCCATATTGTTGGCTAATCAAATTCTTCAATACTTACAAATTACATTGTCTACCTTTACAAGTCCAATATTTGATCTGTATTATGTTTTTGTTTTTCAGTGCCTTTTGTACATTGTTTTTATTTCAATCTATTTACAAATTCTAAAAACCAAGTGTTTTTTTTACAACCAAACATCACTACGCTGTTTTATAAATTGTTTATATTATCCAAATTTCTTTCTCTGTGTTACTTTAATGCTACTTTTGCTATTTCTTGTGGTTTATGGAATTGTTAAACATTAACAAGAGTTTATATTTTTTGTTAAATAAAATCTTTTGATAAAGAGAAACACTTCAATTTAAAAGAAAAAAAAGCCACATAAGTTTTTCCTAGATTTTATTGTGTTTCAGTTCTGTCAGTACTTTTTTATTGTACTTTACTGTCAAAAAAATCAAATCAAAGACAATACACTTGAAAGAATTTTTATTATATTCCAGAAGTTCTTGGCAATTTTTAACACATTTGACATAGAACTGACATTTTTCAAAGCATTGGGGGCAAGGCCTATTTTACTTTCAGTACTTTGATTTTGTTTTAACAGCTATGAAGTTAATTTCAGTTCTACTAGCATTGTAGATTAGATTATGTATCCAAATAACGACCCCTTTTTTTCATTTTATTGCAATTGGTAGCCCTTTTATACACTATCAATTTGCCATTTTTTTTACCTTTTTGCAAATTGCCTCTAACAGTACTTTCAGTGCCTAGATACTTATTTCATAGTTCTCAAGACAACTAGCCCAAATATTAATCAACATAATTAAGTTAAATCAAGTAAAAACAAGAAAAAAAAAGAATATTCGTCTCGAACCCCAATAGTTACGTACAATGACCTTAATCAGTGTTGGCTGTCAGTTCCTTTGAACTTTCAGGGTTTTTTATTGAAATTCAGTCGCCATTTTTAAACGTAACAGGTCATTGCCCATTGCAGTATTAACTAGGCCTCTTAATAGACATGCGCGAAGTAAGTGTGAAAACGGAAACCGTGACGGAAAATGAGGTATGAAAAGAAATGGTTCCTCGATCTCAAGTTCTCACGATTCTATTGAATCGCAAATCTAGTAATCGGTATATGACTTCCACTAATTAAGCTTTGTCTACACTTGGCGTACGAAGTCCGTACGGCGCACGTAACTCGCCGCAACCCCAAAATCGTGCTGTGCCCGTGCGACAGCACACGATGTCCGTGTCGGTGTCTTGTGATTTTGTATAAAAAAAGTTTTACAAGTTTTTAAAAATCGCAAGACCACACGGAGACCGTAGCCCGTAGATTTGTCGTAGAGGCAATGCACGATCGCCGAACGGACATCGCAGGGCCACCTTGCAATATTTTGCCTTTAAATCTTAAATGGATCATCTTACGGTCCCCGTACTTATCTTTTAGTAAAAATCTGTAGACTAGTCGGCAACATGTTTTAGATTTGTCAAAGACCATCGACGACTTATCTCCGGAGATCAGTCGAGCTACGGCTGCACGTGGGCCAGACACCGGTCGATTTTGTACATATCGCAGCCGTGTTTTCTGACCCTTGCACTTCCGTTTGGTGCTGGCGATGCATCGCTGGCGCATCGCCGACTAGTGACCACAATTCGCTGACATTTTATCAATTCAATATGTTTAATCAGCCCAAAATTTCTATATCATCACTGGACAAGAAATAGGATATCGCCAGATTCGTTGGGTTTTACGTGCCTGCAAAATATTTTTTGTTACTATATAGGGCCGGCACCCGGTCGACGTTATTTTCCACTCATAAGCTGAAGAAAAAAAGGTTTCGCCGACGTGTCGGGAATAGATCTAGTAAAATAATGATTGAGTTCATTTAAATAAGGTTAACACTAAAAGAAACAACTGTTTCAAAAGTTTTTATTGCATTATAATGAGTCTACATTACTGGGACAAAGGAAAAAATGAACATTTAAAGTTCCAGCATGAAAAAAACGTCTAGAACCCGGCCTGCATGTATGAGTTATGTATGTATGATAGGAAACTGATGAGGTCAAACCTGTTTGCGATCTGTGGTAGAAATATGCGATAAAGCGTAAGTTTTTTGTGAAAATTATCACTGTCAAAACTATAGAGTCTCCTTTTCTGTCTTCGTTTATCTAGGAAAAGATGTACAAATACGACAAATTATAACATAGTTAAAACTCTTTCAAATACCTTTAAATTTTACCGCAAATAGATACAGACTTTAGCGAACGACCCCACGTTAATCTCTTATATTTGTTTTTCTTAATTTTTTAGGATTGGTTAAAGGTACCGTTTTTATGAAATTTACCGATAGGTTTACATAGTGTATAAGTATTAAATCGTCATTGTATTTTGTGTTTCAAATGGAAGAAATACTGCAGCAAATGCCGTATAACTTCAATACGTATGTACCACATGTTCGAGGGTAAATTAGACAAACTGAACAGTCAAAAGAACGATCAAATTGACGAAAAGATTGGAGGCGGATATCAATTAAACTTCTTGATCCAAAATATAGATGCGGGATCACTCTAAACACTTGATTTCTTCAATTATGTTACAATGGCGTTTCGTTAATTTTGTCACGAACCCTTTTATTCCGTTTTCGGGTTTCCGCCCTCCTTCGCACATGTAAACCGAAAAGGAAATCCGATAACGGAATAAAAGGGGTCGTATCAAAATGAATAAAACACATGTGTATCATAATTGAAGAAACCGCGGTGTCATTATGCTCACTGCTTGCATTTTTGTCGAGCCCGCATGTGGTAAGGGAGACATAGCTGATATATTGACGCCTTAGTGTTAGTATGTCCATTCGTTCGTCTGTCTGTCCGTCCAATAATGTTCGAACATACATTTTCTCCGATATCTATGAATGGATTTCACGATAACTTGGCACATCTGTTCTCCATCGTGAGTAGATGTGCTATTTGAAGACATCTTAAGAGAGCTCCAATGTCGTGGTCAAATGCCAAGTGCAAATATAAAAAAAAATGTCTGTGGCTAAACTCCTACATTTATTGGTGGATTCCAAACAGCTCGTGAGAAAATGTACTATTTGAAAGAAAGTTCGAGGTCACAGATCGAGATTAAATATATAGATAATGCTATCCAGAGCGTAGCTCCTATTTATATGAATGGATATCAAATAATTTGTTTGAAAGATAATTTCAGATAGCTCCAAGGTAAAGGGCACAGCTCTAGGTATCATGTTAAAATAAGACTGATCCGCGGTATGACCACCTAGTTGTGTCATTTTGTTTTATTATTGTCCGTCTGTCTTTTTGTTCGTACACATGTTTTTATGGGCAAAATTTGTTCTATTTCTTGGTTGACTTCTGAAGCACGTGCGTATTTTAATTTAGTGGTATGAAAGAACTTTTCATTAATCTCATTTTTTAATTGTTTGTTTGTGGTTTCTTTTTTTTTTGGGGGGGGGGGGGTGTAAAAATGAAGAAGCGATATATATGAATAGTGACAGAATCACTTAATTATTTAAGTAAGTGATGCTCATCTTGTTCTACGTTTATATACTGAAAACAAACCAGCGCTCATGCACACAAAACGTAACTTGATTTCAGACGTTTAGGAATTTGAAAGAATTTACAAACTCAAAATTACAGATAAGGAGGAAGAAGCGAGCGATATTGTCCGCTGAGACCTCTAAACACAACTACTACATAGGATACAAAAAGTATTTTTTTTCTGCGACGTCCATTTGGAAAAAAAGTTGTATTCATTTTTGTCCAATGTTATATTGACGTCAAGGTCAACGATGAACAAATAGCGTCTAGCTCAGCTGTTTTCGGAGAAAACCGAAGGCATTGCTATAGCATTACATTCGGAACATCGCTCGGCCTTTTCCGTACACTGTAAAGTACTTCGGACTCGGGTGTAGTAATTTGGGATCATGTTTAGGCAATCCCGCTTCTGGTACTACTTTGGTTATCAGTACGCTGTAAGAATAAAACAACATTTTGAAAATGCCTTGCGATCGTTTGTGGAGATCTTTTGGACATTTTATAATTTGGTGAAAAAACGCAGTAAAACACTGCGTTTTGTTATCAATTATAATACGCATATTTCTATTTTTTCGTTGATTTTGTTATATGCAACGGCATCCTTGGTTGGTTCGTTGATGTTTGTGGCGACATAAAAACACACGTGCGAAATGAGGCGCTTTTAATGCTGCGCCCGTATTTCCCGAGGTTTATTGCGTAAAATTACCGAGGGTTTCCGACTAATAGCCTTGGTTTCGTCATCATTGTCGTCGTCGTATCTCTTGTTTGAATTAAGCATTCACTTGAAACTTGACATACGTGTTACGATCAAAAGAGCAACCCATACTACAAAGGAGGATAACACTTCATGTATTTTGTAAAACTTATGCCCCTTTTTCGAGTTGGATTTTTTACCCACTTTCAAGCACCATACAGCCGTATGTAGGCAGAGTAGGAGGATGCTCTTATTAAGATTTATGCTTACTTTGGGTGAACACGAATTTACGAATGTGAATCCTTTTCTTAAATTTATTTTTTCATTGACCAGTTTTCTTCAAATAGACATGTGCGAAGTAAGTGTGAAAACGGAAACCAATACCGAAAACGGTTTAAATTTGAGCGACGGTATCAAAATGTATGAAATTAAAGAAAAACTGTTTTTTACCTATATTTTATTTCTTAAGCTTTATAACTTGGGCTACCCTAGATAATGCAAATGACTCATTAACTCGAAACAAGGGAACTATGGCTTAAATAAATAATTGTTCTTAGTATTCAGAAATTCTTTAACTCTGAAATGATTGTGAACATTTGAATTCAGACCATTCATAATGATGTAGAAGGGTAGTACATAAGGCCTAGTTAACATTTGGTTTGAGGGGCTCGTACGGCGCAAAAATCGTACGTTGCTCACTGGAAAGCATAAGGCATTCGTCTAAACATCCCAATGCTTTACGGATACCGTGACCCTCGTGAATGGTATTTCGTTAAAATGGTTATACTATGATTTAAATGGATGCGCCGAAGCTGTAGATCGTAGACACGCCGTGAGAGCACGACATGGGCGCAGCAAAGACATCGCAAATTGACCATTTTTTTGGTGCACATGCATAAATTCTGAATACCCCATCCTTAAAAAGTTATGTTTTATTTTTTTAGCTCACCTGAGCACGAAGTGCTCAAGGTGAGCTATTGTGATCGTACAATGTCCGGCGTCCGTCGTCCGTCGAGCGACGTGCGTCGGTCGTCGTCAGTCGTCCACAATTTCTTTAAACATCTTCTCCTCCTAAACCGGTGGGCCAATCTTGATTAAACTTGGCATGGATGTTACTTGGATCAAGGTCTACCAAAGTTGTTCAAATAAATGAAATCCACCCTTAACTTTTCCTTTACCCTTAACAGAAAGGGTGATAATAGGAAAATCTTCAAAACTCTTCTTCTCTGAAACGAGAAGGCAGACAGCTTTCATATTTGGTATGTAGCATCATCTAGTGGACCCATATCAAGTTTATACATATCAAGACCCTAAGGTCATATTTTAGCTTTGCCTCGGCGCAACCCTTTTTACATAGAATCGAGCCCCCAGCTGGGCGGGGGGATAGAAATAGTCGGCTGCTGTCCATGTAGTACATGGTAAGACCCCAAACAAATGGACCTGCCTGTTTGCCGTGGGCTGCGACCCGTAATGCCTGATGACGGGATCCTGGTGGTTGAGTGACCTCAGGGATTGGCTAGGCCCTGTGTTTGCAACACACCACTTTGGCCCCGAGTTGGGATAAACGGGAGGTCGGGCGGGCCCGACCCGATCAATCGGCTGGTCATGCCTTGCCCTAGGGCGTTTTTA
Source organism: Fragum whitleyi (assembly GCA_948146395.1). Classification (NCBI taxonomy): domain Eukaryota; kingdom Metazoa; phylum Mollusca; class Bivalvia; order Cardiida; family Cardiidae; genus Fragum; species Fragum whitleyi. Next base: position 25,318,733 of record OX411558.1, read on the forward strand.
TCATAAGACATGTCTTTTATTGTTTTTCCCTTAACCACCGTTTTCATTAAATGACGTTTTCACTTACGCCTTAGAAGGCGGTGGCTCATGGGCCAATCGGGTAAACATGGTGTTTGATCGACAATTTTACTGTCTGATGTCTACTTCATGCTTGGTTGAAATATTCATCAGCGTATTTTTGCTTGATCTAGCCATTTTGCTTCGAGTATATCGGCGATGTATCCCCTGCACCTCTCCTGAGATGGAATTCCCCAGGTTAGGTGTACCCTTGTAGGACTCCGATGGCGGGTGGTTTGGAGCATCGCCGATGAAGTCAATCAACTATTATGGCAACCTCAAAAAAAGCCAAGCGCGCATACTCATCGGACTCTGAAGAAGAAGCCCCAAGATCACATTCATTTCCAAAATACATTGTTGTTGAAAGTGAAGACCCAGAAAATCCAGTAACTGAATTGTCCCCTTTTATTATTGAAAAACAGATAAACTCTATTCTTGGTACCCCTAAATCAGTAAAATCTCTTAAAAATGAAACACTGCTAATTGAAGTATCTAAGAAGCAACAGGCTGACAACTTACTTAAAATAACAAAATTCTTCAACATTAAAGTTACAGTATACGCCCATGAAAGATTCAATCAATCAAAGGGTGTTATACGCTGTAAAGAGTTGTCCAGATGTACAATAGATGAAATTAAAGACAATCTAAGATCTCAAGGGGTATCTGAGGTGAAGCAAATCCAGTTTAAAAGGGATGAAAAGATGATCAGGACCAACACTTACATTTTGACATTTAATGAACCAGTACTTCCAAAGGAATTGAAAGTTGGATTTCAAATTGTAAAGGTTGATGTTTATGTCCCGAATCCGCTACGTTGCTTTAATTGTCAGCGGTTCGGACATCACGAGAGCAATTGCACAAGGTCGAAAGTTTGTAGAAAATGTGCTTTTACTGGACCAAATTACGAACATGACGAAGATGATTGTGAAAATGATCTTAAATGCTTTAACTGTGGTCAAGGACATGCTGCCAATTCTAGACAATGCCCTAACTTTATTTTACAAAAAGAGATTCTTGAAGTGAAATGCAGACAATCTATTTCCTTTTATGAGGCTAAACGTATCGTAGAGTCTAGACACTTCACTGAAACTGAAAATAGTTATGCTAATAAAGCTAAACAAGTTTCTGCTGGATTAAAAAAACCTGAACAGTGCGGTACTTGTGAACGCCTTTTGAAAGTAATTACTGAATTATTTCCTCAGGCGAAAGAACAAATCCAGAAAGCATTATCTGAAGAAACATCTTCACAAGAATCACCAGTTAAAGTTGATGAAAAACAATCTGCTTCTTCCGAAAATAATCAACCTCAGAAGATCATAGTTTCGAAACCAAATAAAGTCAATATTAACAAAAATAGTAGTAAACCACAAAAAGAAAATTATAAACCAAATTCAGAGTCCGTCAGTCAGAGAAAGCTTCGAATAAATCTGGACAAGGTTTCTCCTCCTCCAGTTTCGACAGACAACCGATTCACTGAATTAAGCGAATCTGACGATGAGGAAGAGGAGATGGATGTACACGCTCCCCCTCCTTCAAATCAAAAGCACACAGATGCAATAAGGCAAGGGGCCAACAGAATCAACCTAACAGGAGTTAAATAATGGGTAGATTCTTACTTCCATTTATAAGTGGTATTATTTTAATTTTAACCTCCACAATGGCGAATACCATAATACAATGGAATTGTCGCAGCATCAAGGCCAATTTCGAAGAACTTAATCTTCTAGTAAACAAACAAAAACCAGTTGCAGTATGTATACAAGAAACGTTTCTCAAAGACACAGATAAGTTTTCTCTAAAATATCATGCTTGCTATTTTACTAACTTTATAGAACGCGAGAAAGCGTCTGGCGGTGTTGGAATAATTGTAAATAATAATATCCCTCACTGTCATGTTAGTTTAAATACTTCTTTACAAGCAGTGGCTGTCAGTGTCTCTCTAAATAAAACAATTACACTGTGCTCTGTTTATCTTCCTCCAAGTTCCCCTGTTGATGGCAGGAAACTTGATAATCTAGTTGACCAGCTACCACAACCTTTTATACTTATGGGGGATTTCAATTCTCACCATAGGTTATGGGGATGCTCCAATACAGACGACAAAGGTCGTATTGTTGAGGATTTTATAACTAGGCATGATCTTGTTTTATTGAATGATAAATCTAAAACTTATCTTCATCCTGCAACTGGAAATTACTCTTCACTGGATTTGACTATTTGCAGTCCTGATATTTTTCCAGATTTTTCATGGAAAGTTCTTTCCGACCTTCATGGTAGTGACCATTTTCCTATTCAGATCTCCGAATTAGGACCATCTGTTCAGGAGCGCCCTAGACGTTGGAAACTCCATAAGGCTAATTGGGAACTTTTTAGAACTACATGTGAACAATCGATTAATCCAGAAGCCTTTGATGAATGTGAAAACTCTGCAGAACTGTTTACATCTTTACTTTATTCTGCTGCAGAAAAAGCTATTCCACAAACATCGCCTAACCCAAAAAATCCAAATAAGCCATGGTTTAATGAAGATTGTAAAAAGGCTACAGCTGCGCGAAAACGTGCTCTTGGAGCATTTGCCTTAAGGCCTTCAAAGGAGAATCTTTACAAATTTAAAATTGCACGTGCAAAAGCACGTCTTGCGTCTTGGAGACAGTATGTATCTAGATTAAATTCTAGATCATCGGTCAAAAAGACTTGGGACATGATACGTAAAATTAGTGGGAAGAACTCATCACTTAGTGTTGGTCATCTTAAAACGGAAGACGATAATACAGTTTCTTCGAAACATGATATAGCCAATGTCCTTGCAGACACGTTTGCCAAAAAATCTTCCTCTACTAATTATTCACCTACGTTTCAAAAGTTTCAAAGTGAAAAAGAAAAGTCTAAACTTAATTTTAGTTCCAGAAATCTGGAACACTATAATAGAGACTTTTCCGTTAAGGAATTGAAAAAAAGCTTTAAAAAAGTGTCACGACACTGCTGTCGGATCAGATGCTATTCATTATCAATTCCTCAAACGTTTGCCATCTCGTTCCCTTCATTGCTTACTTCAAATTTATAATCAGGTATGGAAGACGGGAAGCATTCCAGCCTCTTGGCGGGAAGCTATCGTTATTCCAATACCTAAACCAGGTAAAGATTCCACAAACCCTTCAAATTACCGCCCAATTGCTTTAACCAGTTGCATCTGTAAAACCATGGAAAGAATGGTTAATGATCGTCTTGTTTGGTTTCTTGAAAAGAACCATCTTATTACGCAAGTCCAAAGTGGCTTTCGTAAACAGAGAAGTACTCTTGATCATCTTGTTCGCTTCGAAACATTTATTCGAGAAGCCTTTATAAGGAAGGAACACGTTGTTTCTGTCTTTTTCGATCTCGAAAGTGCTTATGATACCACTTGGAAGTATGGAATTATGAACGACCTCTATGATTTCGGTATTCGAGGTCGCCTTGCCTTTTTCATCTCAGCTTTTTTGGATGAACGTCAGTTTAGAGTCCGTGTTGGAGATACTTTATCCGATTCCCATGAACAAGAAATGGGTGTTCCCCAGGGGAGTATTTTATCGGTGACACTATTCAGTGTCAAAATAAACAACATTGTTAAAACCGTTTGCCCTGGTGTGGAATGTTTTCTCTACGTTGACGACTTTTGTATCTGCTACAGATCAAAGCACATGCATACAATTGAAAGACAATTGCAACAAGTCCTGAACAATCTTTCAAAATGGTCCAATGAAAACGGTTTCAAGTTTTCAAAGACCAAAACTAAATGTATGCATTTTTGTCAATCGAGAAAAATGCATCTTGATCCAGATTTAAAGTTGGACGGGATACCGATTGAAGTTGTCAAAGAATTTAAATTCTTAGGACTATTATTTGACTCTAAGCTTTCGTTTATTCCTCATATTGATAATTTGAAAAATAAATGCCAAAAGGCACTTAATCTTCTTCGTGTTGTATCCAGTATGGATTGGGGAGCCGATAAAAAGGTTCTATTGCGCCTTTATAGGGCACTTGTAAGATCAAAGCTAGACTATGGCTGTGTTGTTTATGGTTCTGCGCGCCCTTCATACCTTCGCAAACTTGATACTATTCATAATCAGGGATTGCGCTTGGCATTGGGCGCATTTAGAACGTCACCAGTTAGCAGTCTATATACAGAAGCAAATGAGCCTTCTTTAAATTTACGCAGGAAAAAACTTTCTTTGCAGTATTATTTAAAGCTCAAATCAAATCCCGCCAATCCTACTCATAAAGTTGTTTTTGAACCAAAATATAGAGAAGATTTTGAAAAGAAAAAGAACCCTATACTTCCCTTTAGTTTGCGCTGTGAAGCTGATGTTAACTCTCTAGATTTTGACTTAGAGGACGTGGCAGAACATTTTGTTCCTAATGTCCCTCTGTGGACATATAAAAGTCCCACGTTTCTTTATGATCTTGCTTCAAGCAAAAAAGATACAACAGATCCAACTATTTTTAAAACAAAGTTCTTGGAAGTCAAAGAACAATACACTTCATATGAAGAGATATACACTGACGGGTCAAAAGATGGCGAAAAAGTTGCTTCAGCCACTATTTTAGATGGCGAAAAATATCAATTCCGCCTTCCCAATAACTCTTCTATTTTTTCAGCCGAGCTTAAGGCCATTGATCTCGCACTCGATCATATAGTCGCAGATCGATTCTCTAGTTATATTATATACACTGACTCTATGTCAAGTATGCAAGCGATTGAGCACGAGAAAACGGACAACCCCCTTATCGTTAGATTACTAGATAAACTTGCTCAGCTAGATGATGTTGATCTTGTTTTCTGCTGGCTTCCAAGCCACATTGGAATTCGTGGTAATGAGGAGGCAGATAAAGCTGCCAAAGATGCATTATCACTTGAGGTTTTACCCTTTGAAGTACCTTTTAGCGATTTTAAACCTTTAATTAATGTTTTTATCCTGAATGTCTGGAAAAATTGTTGGAATGATCCTGCTAACGAACATAACAAATTATTTTCTATTAAACAAGATTTAGGTGACTGGTTACCAGGTTATAGATCAAACCGTCGAGAAGAACTAATTTTGACTCGCCTACGCATTGGGCATACCTATCTTACTCATTCATTTCTTTTGAAAGGAGAAGATATGCCAATGTGCATTCCATGCAATGCTCCTCTTACTGTCAATCATATTTTTATAGACTGTATTGATTTTTCTGTTACCAGAGATAAATATTTTAAAGTAGGCAGTATGAAGGAGCTATTTGATTCGGTCAAAGTCGAACTTATTTTTGAATTTTTAAAGGCAATTCATTTATTTAGCAATATATAATTTTATGTTCTATTGATAGTACTTCTTTGAATTTTTAACGTTTATGATATTTCTTTTTATGATGTTTTGAGTGTTGATTATAATATGCTTATTTAAATGAAATTCATTTACATTATTGCTCACTTTGTTTTACCTTTTCTTTATAGTTTAATATAGACGTTTTGCGCCCAACATGACCTTAGTTGTTGACGGGCCATAAAACACCATTCATTCATTACATAGAATCGAAGAGGGAAAATGTTTAAAAATTTTCTTCTCTGAAACCAGATGACAGACAGCTTTCATATTTGGTATATAGCATCATCTAGTGGACCTCTACCAAGATTATTCATATCAAGACCCTGATGTCATTTTTGGGCTTTGCCCGGGAGCATCCCGTTTAGCTCTTTTGATTTGAATTTGATTTGAATTGGGGTTTTACGTCGCTTTCAACAATCTCTCAGTTATATCGCGACGACTGGAGCACCTAACGATGGATTCCTGGTATTTCTCACACCAGTTCTACCACCACATCCCTTTCCTAGCCTCCAATTGCTATTCCACATAGGTTTACGATTATCTACCCATTGGTGGAAGACAAATGTCGGAAAGGATAAGTGCCGCGGCCGGGGATCGAACCCGTGCGAATATAGACCCCTGGATTAGAAGTCAGGCGCGCTACCAACTGCGCTATTGCCGCGGCTTTAGCTCTTTTGAGCACGAAGGGTAAATATAGGAAAATCTTCAAAAATCGTCTTTTCTAAAACCAGATTGCTGTCAGCTTTCATATTTGGTATGTAGCATCATCTAGTGGACCCCCATCAAGTTTGTACATATCAACCCTTGGGTCATATTTGGGCTTTGCCTGGGCGCAATCCTTTTTTTACATAGAATCAAAGAGGGAAAATCTTCTCTGAAACCAGACGGTAGACAGCTTTCATAATTTGGTATGTAGCATCATTTAGTTGACCTCTACCAAGTTTGTTCTTATCCAGACCCTTGGGTCATATTCGGGCTCCACCTGGGCTCATCCCTTTTTACATGGAATCAAAGTGTGGCAATTTTTAAGATTCTTCTCATCTGAAACCAGAGGGCACCCGGGCTCATCCCTTTTAGCTCATCTGAGCACGAAGAGTAAAAAAGAAAAATCTTCAAAAATCTTTTTCTCTGAAACCAGAAGGCAGAAAGCTTTCATATTTAGTATTTAGTATCATCTAGCGGATCTCAACCAAGTTTGTTTATACCAAGACCCTGGGCTCATATTTAGGCTTCACCCGGGCTCATCCCTTTTAGCTCTTCTGAGCTCGAAGGGTAAAAATGAAAATCTCCAAAAATCTTTTTCTCTGAAACCAGAAGAAGGCAGACAGCTTTCATATTTAGTATTAAGTATCATCTTTCGCATCTCAACCAAGATTGTTCATATCAAGACCCTTGGTTCATATTTGGGCGTCAACCGGGTTCATCCCTATTCAAAGAGTCAAAAAGCATATCCTTGCTTTTCGCTTAAAACATTCCATGGTTATGATCTTATGTAGAAATTTTTGTTGAAGACCCAGGGGTCAAGGAGACTCAGATTAGCGATCTAGGACCATCATGTTCCTCTTGTTAAAAGTATAAGGTAAAAGGGGCATAAGTTTTACAAAATACATGAAGTGTTATCCTCCTTTGTAGTATGGGTTGCTCTTTTGATAGTAACATGTGTGCGAAGTTTCAAGTGAATGCCTTAATTCAAACAATAGATACGACGACGACAATGATGACGAAACCAAGGCTATCAGTCGGAAACCCTCGGCAATTTTACGGAATAAACCTCGGGAAATGCGGGCGCGGCATTAGAAACGCCTCATTTTGCACGTAAGATTTTATTTCGCCACAAACATCAACGATCCCACTAAGGATGACGTTGCATATAACAAAATCAACGAAAAAATAGAAATATGCGTATTATAATTGATAACAAAACGCAGTGTTTAACTGCGTTTTTCTCATCAAATTATAAAATGCCCAAAAGATCTCCACAAACGATCGCAAGGCATTTTCAAAATGTTTTTTTTTACAGTGTATTGATAACCAAAGTAGTACCAGAAGCGGGATTGCCTAAACACGATCCCAAATTACTACACTAGAGTCCGAGGTACTTTCCAGTGTACGGAAAAGGCCGAGCGATGTTCCGAATGTAATGCTATAGCAATACCTTCGTTTTTCTCCGAAAACAGCTGAGCTAGACGCTATTTGTTTATCGTTGACCTTGACGTCAATATAACATTGGACAAAAATGAATACAACTTTTTTTCCAAATGGAAAAAAATACTTTTTGTATCCTATGAAGTAGTTGTGTTTAGAGGTCTCAGCGGACAATATCGCTCGCTCCTTCCTCCTTATCTGTAAATTTTAAGTTTGTAAATTCTTTCAAATTCCTAAACGTCTGAAATCAAGTTACGTTTTGTGTGTCTGAGCGCTGGTTTGTTTTCAGTATATAAACGTAGAACACGATAAGCATCACTTAACTTAAATAATTATGTGATTCTGTAAATATTCATATATCGCTCCTTCAATTTTACATCCCCTTTTCAAGCCCTTATATCTACCGGACTATCAGGGGCTCATTTTGTCATGACAAAAGTTTGAATACGACAAGAGAAATTTCCCCTTAAAATCAGCTTAACATCCCGGCTAAGTGTTAGAAAGATACATCTTAAATCAATTAAGAGTGGTAAAATGAAAATTGTCTAAAAGACTCCTTTTCCCTATATGCCACCGAAATTGAGTTATGTCTTTTTACTTGAAATAAGTCCAAACAAATCGATAGGGATCGTCTTGTGGAAAAAAATCACAGAGACAATGTGAAAAGAATTATGTCAAAATGTGAGCGTTAAAGTGGAATGAAGAAACGTGTCTATAAAGCTCCTTTGACATAGACGAAATGCCACCAAAATCGATACAGCTCAGTCTTATGACCAGAAAAAACCCTTAGATTTTGTTTGGTTGGGTCAATGAAAGAACCAAGATTGATATACGCTCTCTGGATCATCGTTGTTTGAATGGGGTTTAGTGCCGCTTTCAACTCTCTTTTAGGTATACCGCGGAGGCTGTAGCACCTAACAATGGTTTCCAAGTATTTATCGCACTATTACTACCATTAAATCCTTTCCTAATTTCAAGCTGCTCTACCACATAGGACTATGATTATCAACCCATTGTTGGAAGAGAAATAGGCGGAAAGGACGAGTGCCGCCGTCGGGAATGGAAGCTGGGACCTCTAGATTGACAGGCCGACGTACTACCAATTGCGCTATGGCAGCGGCTTTTCCTGGAATCGAACTCAGGGTCAAGAGGCCGACGCACTATCCTTAGACCACGTGCACCATTAATAAGTCTAAGTAAGATTGTGCCAAAATTATGACCTCTAGAGTATTAACTCTGAGTTGTTGACAATGACCAACGGACAAATTATCTCATCATAAAAACATTGTATTCAGATGAGCCAATAAACGACGAAATAGATTTCTAAAATTACAAAAAATAATCATCATTTACGAGGTTAGGTAAAAATATAGGTTACAATGGTTCGCTTAAACTGAGTTTTAAAATTTGTTGCTTATTTTTTTTAATGATTGACATTGTTGTATTCTCTTTCTTCATAAAAAACATTGAAAAAATGAAGAAAAGAAAAAAAAACTCATTCGGATATTTAGCAGATTTCAGCCAACAACCATACGATTAGCAGTTGTTGTTTTGAAATAATTATTTCAAAGAATTATTTCCTTATTGAATCATGAGTCGCAATGACGAGTTATATTTTTTTTAAGTTTTATTATCAATTTAGATATATATAAATACACTTTTATCGCAATCGTAATTATGAAATAATAATCTTTCAAGAGGCGTGTACTTGGAAGAAAAACAGTTCACACACCTTTCTCCCTTGGACCTGGATTCGGCTCTATACCAGCCATCAATAGCAGGGCTACGATAAAAGTGACAGCGCCAACAGTTTTCAAAGACTGCGAAATTTCAATCACCACTGTCATTTGGCACACATCCAAACCGGTACCGCGGCAAAATCCTCCGATTCTACGTCGGTATGCTTCTATGTCGACACCCATTTTAGCTAAAATTTTAAATTGAAATAGATGGGTTATGTGAAAGTTGATTTTTATAAAATTGTTTTGATTTGCTAGCAAGCGGTGATACCTTAGGTAACAGGCAAAAATTTAAGATTCTATGAGTACAAACTCAAACCCCCAGCTTCGCAATTCGATGCACCGTTTTCGAGAGGAGACACAGTGCAATAAATAGATGTCAACCGAAAGAAGGCATATGGCGATTTTTCTTTCAAAATCCAAACTAACTTGAACATAATGGATTATTAGCTCAGCTGTCTTTCCTGAGAAACCCGAGGTAGTGTGATCACCTTGGCGTCGTTCACGTCGGTGTTGGTGTTGGTACGACAAACGTTAACCTTGGTCATATCTCTGTTGTTATAGAAGATATCTTCATAAACTTGGTATGTATGTTCACAATCACGAGAGTCATCCGGACGCTCAAAGGTGATCACTCTAAAATATTTTTGTAAGAGTTAGACACCTTTTTTGGACTTAAATTTTATGTATTTTCCAGCGAATTCAGTCGGGCGTTGGAACCCGTATGCGATGCCTTTTGGTTTTTTACTGTTTGTTTAAATACTACCGAGCTTGCACCATTTTCCAGGTGGAAATTTTCAGCCATTGAAAGGCTGCTATATTATTTCAAATTCAAATATATATATCGCATTTTCTGACAAACCGCGTGCATTAGAGATTGTATGATTTTAGGCCATCTTGAGCAAGGACTTCGGAAACCCCAGATTAAATGTCACAGTAATGAATTTTTTTTCTATCAAATTTATGATGCTCAGAAAAGTAGTAAGATACTCAAACAATATTACAAGTGAAAAAGAGATATTTTGGATATATAATGATAACAGGAGCATTTGCAAATTTTCAGAGTAATAGCCTTAACCGAAACAGAGATATTACATTTATTCAAAAGATGCAGGAAAAAGCTTAGCCACGAACTTTCTATGTCCAGAAAGGGTCAAATTTCATCGAATTAGGGAAGTTTGCTAGGATCTTTTCTACTTTTAAACTTTTCTTTAAAACATGATTTTTTTAGAAAGATATAAATGTTTAATTTCAATTTTTTCTAAAAAGAAAAAATGGGGTCACCATGCTTATTTTTTTTGTCACAGCCGTAAGAAAATAGGTACCAAAAACATTTTGTGCACTTTAGTTCTTGCCTTTGAATTACTTTTAAAATTACACCCTTGATTTGAAGTTAAGATTTTTAGACAAATAAATATTCTGAAAGCAAGTGATTTATGTTTAATCTAAAAACAACATTCCATTCCACTGATATATTAAAGAAATGTGGATTTTTAAAGAAGCAAAAGAAAATGACATCTTTATTCGGTCCTGAATAGAAGTATTTTTCCTTTAAAATTAAGGGCTTCTAGTACATACTTCACATCAAATAAATAAAGATCAACCATAAAACTTTTTTTGATTCTCTCGATATGAATTTGTGACAAAATGCGGAATATTTTGACATGAAAAAAAGTTGGGGTCACAGTCTTACTTTTTTAGATATTTTGACTCATTTGTTACAATAAAGGGAGGTAATTCGCAAAAAAATAATGAAATTTCAAAACACATTTTTTAATATTGGAAATAACAAATTTGTTGGTATTTTGGTTTAGGGATATGAAGTAGGGTTATTTTTACCAAATTCATAAGTTTTATTTACTTTCTATCCGAAAAATAGATAAGGCGTAACATTGAATACTTGCTTGTCGTTTTCTCTGAATACTCTAAAATCGGGAAAATGCCTCGCAAAAGTTGGGAGAAAAAAAAAATTGAATTTATACAAATTTTTACATGTTTTGACAACCTTACATACAGCTCTATCCAAAAAATATAGTTAAAATTTCGATTCAAAGTTTTATAACGATTACTGAAATGCAAATGCTTTTTTAATGGCGGAAAACCAAAAACCGGATGTGCGGACGTCCTTAAATGGCGCAGTAATGTCAATTTGTTGATATAATAGTAAGAGAAGCATTTTTTTAAAAAAGTTTCGGAGGAATGGCATTAAAGATTTCATAGTTTTATGCAGTAATTAAACCTAAGCATTACACCGAAGACAAACCCCTCCCTTTTCAGTCGAGCTAAAACTATCTTCCTCCCCACCCCCCAACCCCAATAAAAAAAAAAGATTGAATTATTATCTAGACGACAAATTGATACACATACAACTTTTTTGTCATAAAAGTTTCAATGTGTAACACGAACCCATCATCTGAGTTATAAATAACTCATGATTTAAACTTTCCATCTTAATTGCTATTTGTCGTGTATTTTATATCATTTTTCTAATACGATGATTTTTTTGTAATATTAAAGCAATCGTGAATATAATTGAATTTTGTGCAAAGATATGAATGAAAGCGACGTATCAGATAACTAACAATAAATGTACCTCTGTCAGATTTCTTTCCCGGTCTGTTCTAATGCCAAACTTACAATGGCAAATTCGATAATAACTAGTTTTATCTTTTGAACTGATGTTTGGTTTAAAGCTCACCTGAGCACAAAATTCGTACAAAGTCTTTAAAGGATAAGAAAAATAGTTATTGAAAAGAATCAGCAATTAAATTTGATGCAAGCTATATACACACAGACATGGTATCAATGAAGATGATGCAAAAGTGTTCACATTATAAATTATTTTGATCAAAATAAATTTAATTCGGTTTTATATTTCCGTTTACCTTAAAAATATGATTAAAACTTCCACGAATAGGCATCGATTTTGAATACATGCGTTTAAAGCAGATTAACAAAAATGGTTTGCAAGTGCCCTTTTTTTATTAATAATCATTTAAACTTGTGCATTTTGTTATATCTCTGGTATAATTATAGATATTCGTTTAAAACTCGAAAATCGTGTTTACTTTCAAAGGAGCTACACAAAATTAAGTAACTCTGCAAACATGTTTATAAGAAACATACTCCTTATCCATACAATGCTTGAAACTACTATCAATCTCCAATCAAGCGAGCGTAGGTGCCTGTATGCCCAAGTTCTTTCACCAGTACTATTTATTTCAATATTTACGGTACCACAGAATTAACGTGATTAATGCGGTTATTCGGTTATTATCTGACTTGAGAACAAAGAACTCATTTTGAGTAAATGTGATCACCAAATTTTCGACGTCAGTCGTTAAGCAATTTCTCTTACTTGTTTAATCTTAATAAAACGTGACAGGGGTGTTTATTTGGTAAATCTTAATCACATTTTTTTCAAAGAAACCAACTCTCAGTCCTAGTTACCATGGAACCAAAAAGATGGAGAACTATGAAGCCTATACAATGTGATACTCCGCATAATGAATTTGTTTCATATCTTTCCCCCCACACTACTATGATTTAACAGAATAAAAGCAAATTAGAGTCACTGTTTGTCATATTCCAGTATAAATACATTTATAACTTTAATAAAGCGTTTAAAATTGAAAAATGTATGCAAGCTTTAACAATAATAACAATTGGTACTAGTTTTCTTTTCTATTATCACAACTTAAAATAAAGAAATCGAGAAAATATAAAATGAAATGTGTAACGGTTCATGACAGAGAATGTTACGGCTTAGTATCAAAAGCACTGATAGAGGTTAGAAATTCTTATGGAATACATTTGTTTTGTTTAATTCATTTTAATGGGGCTTATAAGCTTTTTTTGCTATGACTTTTTTCTCGTTTGTCCGGCCGTCCGCCCGTCTGTAAACTTTCTTTTCTTTTCGAAAAAGAGTGAACAGTTTTCAACAGATTAAATCAAGATTTCACATAACGACTATATCAACATTGGAAGTTTTGGAAAAAGTTATATAGAAAAACATTAGCGGTTGTACTCTGAATAAGATATATCTTAATCATTGATTATCGATGAAAAGCAATTACATAGACCGATTAAAGATTTGTCTTTTCGATTCACATATTTTGTGTTTATATTAATACAGGGATTGTTCATTTTCAATCAAAATACCAAACAGTGCATTTTGTGCTAAGATTTGTTTTTTGTATTTTCTAAAGAATGTAGCAAGGCAACTAAAACAGAACCCATAGTTGTGCTAAGATTTGTTTTTTTGTATTTTCTGAAGAATGTAGCAAGGCAACTAAAACAGAACCCATAGCTGATTGAATCCCGGGAGGTCTGGGCAAAAATAAGCACCACTACCTCATTTTCTCATTATTGATAAGAGCTGTTATTCTCTATATTTGTTCTATATGCAAGTCAACTTGTCCAGTACCTAACAAGCACATCATTTACCTTGGAATACATTAAACGCTTGGTAACGTTTGCGAGATATTTTTTTCCTGGATGCAAGGCAGATATAATTGAAAACAAAGAAGGAGAGGTGTCTTTCATGAATTAAAACGAAGATCGGAGTGTTTTTGTTTGATATATCGCATTAAATGAAGTTTAATGCATTTCTTCCCATCTACATGGTGCACGTAATTTTCAAAACACTAGACATTCCTTTCAGAAATCGGATATAATTTAGCAGACTGAGGGTTTTTAACGCCATGTATGTACGAGGTTTCAAATATTTCCTTTTTCTGTTCCAAAAATTAAAAAAGGAAACAGAAAAACTCTGTTTTTGATTAAATTTACCTCATATTCTTTTTAAACGACATTTCACGATTAATAATATTTGTATCGGGAATGTTAATTGTTCAAGGAAGGGAACTGGAATATATTAAAAATCTAATGTATATTCTGGCTGTTACAAATCACATGGAATCCAACATATATTTTTACAAATTAGCAGTCACCTTAACAGTTTTCAGTAAGAAATCTTAACATGTTCGTACAGAAACCTATTGTCGTTGTAAAAGTTCTCGGGGTGAGGTCTCTCCTATTTTCTTTCCAGTATAATCTGGTTTCCTACAAAGTTTGTTTCGACCATGCCCCTGGATTAATAAACGACTTTGCCCCTAATCAATGTCTAAAGTTTCGAAGTGCACTTGATGGCGGCAAATAATCTTGTCGTTGACCCCCCCCCCCCACTTAAAGATGTTATATTGTGCGATCCTTTTCGAATGAATTAGCCCCGAAATCAGTCTTTTTTTCGATGTCGCAGAACTGTAAAATTTATAACAAATGTTTGCATAGCTTGCTTAAATTGTCCAACGGGTAAATTATTAAATTTTAATAATTCGAAGTTTAAATTATTTTCCTGCAATAATTAGATTAATCAGAATTGAGTTCGTTTTTCAGTTTTTGATGTAAAAAGAGGTAGCTACAACTTTAACCAGTTTGCTCTGCTCCCGAAGTACATGAAGCAACAGTCATGGTGGTTAACGTTTTAAATACACTTACAATTTATTTGATTTCAAAAACAGCATAATGACATACTTATAGTTTGTATCCGCTAATGTTGTAAAGGCTGTTTTTATGTTTGCCTTGTATAATTACAACACCAGAGTGCGAATTATTATCGATAATAAGATCAGTCTCAGTCTGTTATGAAGTAGAAGGAAACAGTATGCTGTTTCAGCACGTTTTAATATATCAAGATATGTTATCAGTTTATATCAAATTTCGAGTGTTCTTCTCAAGTCCTTGAGACTTTATCAATATTTGAAGCGGCTTGTCTTGTCATCTAGATAAATGACGCATGTTATGTAACAAACCGATCATATTGTCGTTGGGCAACCAAACATTTTTTATGATAATATGGTTACGATATTTTGATCGCACATTGAAAATAAACACCTCCATATTTTAGTTGTCAATTGCAACATCAAATATTGTCATACAATAACGCTTTTAATTTAATTTATCGGCCTGATATCGGCGTCTAATCAAGCAACGCTTTCAATCCGAGATGTACTTATCATATTACCACCGTTAGTTGAATCAAAATACATGTTATTGTTTTACCTGAAAAAGGACCACAACCAATAATTTGTAATACAAAATTATTATCAAGGAGGTAGTTAATTTGTGAGCAGGTCATGGTCTAATGCTAATTTTTACGTATGACGTTTGAAATTGTAAGTGTGAAGTCGGAAATCTGCAGTTCAGGGGCTTCTTTCAAGAAAAAAAATCGTACGATTTATCTTATTAATATCGCACGATTATATTTAAGACGATCGTAAACGGCTTTCACAAAAATATCGTTGAAAATCGCAGACTTTACGACCTCATAAGATTATCGTAAAGTTGATCTTTCACATCTGCACGTGCTGATCATATTATATAAACTGCCGCGTTAGTGGGTAAATTGTCCGTTTTTAAAATTACAAAAAGGGTAAATCAGCAATCTGACCGTAGAAAAGCCATTTACTTGTATATTAATGCATATTTAACGAGTTTTTTTAAAATTTAATTCCTCGAACTACACAAGTGCTCATAATTGCATAGTTAATTTAGCTTACACTGGCGATTCCCTTTCCAATGAAAGTATACCGACTGTCGCGCCGAATGTGGAGCGATGGAACATTGGACCGCATTGTAAAAATGCACATGTTCTAGTTAATGATCATCTGCACCAAGTCTTTGGTGTATGACTTTGATCATTATAGTTTACATCATTGTTGTTTGGTTGTTTTCTGGTTAAGTATTAGCATGTATAAGAATACAATATTTTAAAAGGGTAAGATGAAAAAATGGCTCATCCATTTTTCTTATATGTATTTGTTCAAATCTGTATAGTTCTGTGCCCATTTGGAAGGTATTGAAACGAACTATAGAAGGGTGGTATTGAAATGAACTCTAGATGGATATTATATTCCATCGCTATAATTCAAAATTACCGATAACTCTAACTTCGGTTCTAGTACAGTGCTCGTTGTCGTATCCGTGTAACTACAACAGTTACATGAAGCATAGACATGTTTCATCTGGCTTAATGTCGCCGTTCAATTATTGTATCTACTTGATTATTTGCTCAGTTCATCTTTGACGAAAAGCGAGAGAAAAATATCGAGTGCAGCAGTTTTGTTGTTGATGATGATGTTATTGTTGTTGTTAATGCGAAATCCTCCTATTTATCAAGAGTTGTATGGTTATGACTTTAGGCTGTGGAATTTTCCTTTTAATTTATGTCATACTTGAAGCATGAAACACAGGAATCCATATTGCATAATGCGAGAGTATTTTTTTTTTATTAAAGTAAGTAATTTATATATGCGTAAAAAATCTATTGATTTGGTATTTCCTACTTTCTGTGTCACAGGAAGGGTAAACAACCGTTTTCAGTCATGATCACAAAAGGGTCGATTCTTACGTAAATAAATAACTGAATACCACTATATAAACATTCTGCGACAACCGTACGATTATCGCAGAGTAATATCAAACTTTGAAATGATGGTGCATCAGTTGTTTTCAATATATCTCGTTTATTACACTATATTGTACTTGGAAATTTGGCATAGCTAAATAATTGTCCTAACATCCGCGAGAGCTAGAAAGGATTCCGAAAAAAAAATAAGGCTCATAGGGACAAAATCGTAAAATTTACGACTGGTCTGAAGGTGTCGTATATTTTATCGTAGATTTTACGATACGACGCATTTCTTGAAAGCCAAAAAGTTTCTTGAAAGCCAATTTTTATCGTACGATTGCGATACGACCAAATTTCAATCGTAGGACCTTTCTTGAAAGAGGCCGCTGGAGTGTGATATCGGGATTGTGTAGGTGGAAGTATGAATTCGCACATCCGACTTCGCACTTCTTATTCCCGACTGCCTATTTCTCTCTTCACGCTTCTAATTAACATTATACATTTCCCTTCCAACTTCACAGTTCTCACTTTCAACTTCACAGTGCATACTTCTCTCTTCACTTCTCCAATCTCCAAATTCACAGCTCACACATCCGACACCAACCTTCACATTTTTATCATTATTTAACACACTTCATATGTCCGACCTCACACTTCAAAGTTCACATTACGTACTACTTCACATTTCACGTTTTCCACATCACACATCCAACTAAATGTTCACTCTTTTGACTACCAACTTCACACTTTTTTAGCTCACCTGAGCACATCGTGCTCAAGGTGAGCTTTTGTGATCATTGAATGTACGTCGTCCGCCGTGCGTCGTCCGTCGTCCGGCGTCAACAATCTTAGTGTTTACACTCTAGAGGCCACAAATATGGCCCAATCTTCATGATACTTGGTCGGAATGTTGGCCAGGTCACAAGGATGATCTCTATCGAAAATGGGAAGGATCCGTGCCATATCACGGAAAAAGGGGCCTTAATGACAATTTTCTTGTTTACACTCTAGAGGCCACAAATATGGCCCAATCTTTATGAAATTTGGTCAGAAGGTTGGCTCAGCCACAAGGATGATCTCTATCGAAAATGGGAAGTATCTGTGTCATATCACGGGAAAAGGGGCCTTACTGACAATTTTTTTGTTTACACTCCAGAGGCCACAAATATGGCCCAATCTTCATGAAACTTGGTCAGAATTTTGGCCAGGTCACAAGGATGATCTCTATTGAATATGGGAAGGATCCGTGCCATATCACGGGAAAAGGGGGCTTAATGACAATATTCTCGTTTACACTCTAGAGGCCACAAATATGGCCCAATCTTTATGAAATTTGGTCAGAAGGTTGGCCAAGCCACAAGGATGATCCCTATTGAAAATGGGACGGATCCGTGCCATATTACGGGAAAAGGGGCCTTAATGACAATTTTTTGTTACACTCTAGAGACCACAAATACTATTATATTTTCATGAAACATAATCAGAATAATGGCTAGGTCACAAGGATGAACCCTATTTAAAATTGGAAAGATCCATGTCATATCACGGGAAAAGGGGCCTTATTGACTTTTTTCTTTTTAGAAGCCACAAATATTTCCCAACCTTTATGAAACTTGGTCAGAATGTTGGCCAGGGCACATGAAACTTGTTTAGAAAAGGATAGAAATTTATGCAGCAATCATAGAAATAGTGTTATATTTTTCTTTGAAAAATTTAATGATCTTTCAAGTATTTATTTTTGCTAAGGGAGAAGTCAAAAAGACAAAGGTGAGCGATATAGGATCATCATGGTCCTCTTGTATTCACATTTCACACTTGAAAATTCTTCATTATCACACTTTAGGGTCACATTCCTATTCATAGCTATAATCATCTATAGCGTTTCTAGCACAATATCAATACATTTTAACAGATAGTGAATTATCAATATTGTTAATTTTAAAATACCTGATTTAAAAACATGCAGGAAAAAGAATAATGATCGTGGTCATGAAGATTAATTTTCAGCAAATAATAGTTAAGATTTTTTCTTCAATCAAGACATTGAGGAGAATCAACTGTTTATGTCTGATATGAAAAATATTTCACTCGAATACGTTTTTAGGCTACAACCCCTTTTTTATCCCTAAAATTATGTATTTCGGCATTTTCTTTCGTCCTCGGCCCTTACAACTTCCGCATTTTGAAAAAATCAATATTTTCTAGTCGCAATCTTGGATTACGATTTAAAATTTTGAAGATACTTTAAGATGCTTTAAGAAGATCTTAAGTAAGATTATGCGGGATGGGCAATTCTTAATCAAGAATAAATTGAATAAGTTAAATTTTGCTGACAATGCCCTTTAAGCAATGTCCTTTTTGTGTACGAAACAAGCTTCCGTTTTTATAAAAGCTTAAAATTAATTCGTTGAATTCGAAGTCGAACTTTTAGAATATTGAAAAGAAATGAAGTCGGTGACGTAAATATGATGTTGTTTTATTTGGTAACTAATGATAAACCATAGATGCATTCTGTGGCCCTCATTTCAATGACATATCATGTTAAAACTTCCGGTTATGTCTACAGACGTTAAAAAAAACTTAGGTAGCCATTGAGGGCATTAACCGGTTTTCTTCACGCAACTCTAAGTAAAACGACATACTAATCCTCACAAGGAATTCATAGAATGAGTCGACAGTTAAAGAATGTGCCAAACGTGCACATGCTCCAGTCTTCCGTAAGGCAAATCCCAAAAATAATAATTAAGCCAATGAAAGTGTGTATACAAGATTCGACTATGCACGAGAAAACACGAAATATACATTCAGCGATTTTAAAGCTGTTCAGATAAGTTCGAAAAGACACAACAATGTAGTAACATAAGCCTAAATTTTTTTTGAACGCCCGATCTCCCTTAGTTCTTCTCAATACAACCACTGCCCAAGTTTCATCGATGTACGATTCACCAACCTCTCCTTTTTTCTGGAAATTCTGGACCATCTTAAAGATAATCATTTTGTCTTTTCGTCTTAATGCCTTTCAGACTGATTTAACTACTTCTCTGACGTAATACAACCCAATAATCTTGTTAAGCACAAAGCGTTTATCTATTTTGAAAATGTCTCGTGTCTCTCATGTACACCATGATGTGTTTGTTAAACACCAATGTCCCCCAACTGCCAATTCTATTTCGCAAAGGTTTAGTCGTGTTTAAATGAGATTTGTGCCGCGCATGCGCAGTCAGTGTGCTTAAAAAATTTTAATGGCTGACGCGGTTCGACATTTTCAGTCAGTTAGTTGGGCGGTCTCACGGATTTTCTATTGTGTTTCATTAGTTTAGTATATCGCTATAGCACGTGGGAATGTTGTTTCTACAGGGATATTAAGATTATTTTGGTGTTTTTAACTTATTTACGTTTTGATTGGGGTTTTCTTCGAACGCACGTGGTGTGTTCTCCCTACGATTTTTACCTTGGAAAAGTCCGAGGAAATGTTGCATTCGGTCTCAAAACGGGTCGAGGACCTGGAAAAACATGGACGTACGATAACTATGGACAGGTTGGACATTATCATCACGAATTCGAGGATTATTATGATGGGGAAGGTTTCCATGAGGCTGAATATTCATCCTCGGCTTATCCGGAAAAAAAGACCCTTCGAGGAAAATGACTGCAATAATAATGAGACTGCCGTAGACAGTCGTTTTTCATCTCTTCCTAAGAGATTTAAAGGCAAAGAGGTTACTGATAAAGATTTGGACCCTATTTTGGCTTCCAATATTACAGATTTGTTCCGTAAAGGAAAGGGAGAAGAGCAAAACAATGATTTGCTGAAAGACCCAAAGTTTTCTAGACAAGCTAACTGTGAGGGACTCTCAGTTGTGAAATGTAATCAGCTGGTGTGGGATTTAATTTCTGCCAATACAAGAACCTAAGATAAGAAGTTACAGAATGTGGAAACTTCTGTCATTTAGTCTGCAACTATTTTGACTAATATGGTTGATCAAATTACTAAAATTGAGAAAAAGACTGAAAGAGAAGGAGTGTGAATACATTTCTTTCATAATTGACCATTCCAATGAAGCTATGTCTCTACTTGGCCATGCAAACCGACAGATTAATTTGCTTCGCAAAGATCTTTTGAGGCCAGAACTGAAAAATGAATATGCTCATCTTTACAACCATGCTGTGCCCTATACAACCCAGCTATATGGGGACAATGTCTCCAAGGCAGCTAAAAAATTGAAGATGCTGCAAAAATTGGAAATAAAATGCACTTTGGTCAATTTGGAGGTGGATTTAGAGGTGACCAGGGTGGTTTTCGAGGAAGACCACGCATTAGACCATGGTCTATATGCTGGACCTTCAAATCAGTCAAGGGGAGACTCAAAAAACCAGCCAAAGAGGGGAGGCCTGAGGTTCCCCATGAAAAATTAGAAAATTCCCAGGGATGTATATTTTTAGCTGGTAGACTTAACGATTATTTATTAGAATGGAAAAAATTGACAAGTGATCCAACCATTCTAGATATGGCTGAACATCTTCACATTCCTTTCATAAATGATAGTCCACCTTGTCAGCCAAACCTGATATGTCATGTATTAAGTAAAAAAGAAACCAATATAATTGACAAAGAAAAAGTAAAACTATTGTCTCAGAAAGTAATTGAACAAGTTGATTATGATGAAGACCAATTTATTTCCCCTATTTTTTATCAGAGAAAAGAAAAACGGGGGATTTCGTTTGATATTGAATTTGAAAAAAATGAATGAGCATATCGCGTACCATCATTTTAAGATGGTGACCTTTGAGATAGTTTTAACAATGATAACTCAAGATATGTTCATGTGCAGTATTGATATACGGCATGCAAATAATTCTGTACCCATTGCTAAAGAACAAAGAAAATACCTACGTTTTGTTTAGAAACAAAACATTAATGAATTTACAATTTGTCACAATTGATTAGCATGTATGCCTTTGAAATTTACAATGATTCTTAAACCAGTCTACGCTAACCTGAGAACTGATGGTCACATTTGTACAGGTTTCATTGTGGACAGCCTTTTTGGGGGAAATAATGAACAAGAATGTTCAAATACCTTTGAGACAACAGGCTCTCTATTGCAGAGTTTGGGATTCATGCTTAATCTAAAAAAATCTTTAACCTTACCCACCAGAAAATTATGTTACTTGGGCAATAATATTGACTCAGAAAAAATGCTAGTAACTTTACCAGAGGAAAAAATGAATCGAATTGAAGAGAGTGTAGAAGTTTGTTTCCAGTTTCTCTGCAGTAGAATATGCTAAATTGCACTACAGGCAACTTGAACGAGGCAAAATTTGCCCTCTTAAGAAGCACTATGGTAAGTATGAAGCTTTTATGTTGATATCGGAGAGCATGAAATCTGAAATTCGAATGGTTTTACCAATATACATACTCAATACAGACGCATAGACAAAGGAAACCCTGAAATTTGCATTTCAACTGATGCTAGCCTATTAGGCTGGGGGCTGTATGTCAAAGTTCACAAATTAATGGTCGTTGGAATGATGTAGAGAAGCAAAACATATAAATGAATTAGAGCTTCTAGTAACTTTGTTTGCACTGAAATCATTCAGGAGTCTTGTAGTTTGTAAGCTGGTAAAAATTTTGACAGACAGCACAACAGCACAGTGCTACATAACTAACATGGGTGGAGTTCATTCGATTACAAGTGACAATGTAAGCCGAGATATTTGGGAATTTTGCATTGACTAGTTCTCATGTGGCTTGTAAGGAAAATGATGCCGACAAGCCATCTCGAGAATTGAATGATCGTACAGAGTGGTTATTACCTGTAAAACATTTTGAGTTGTTATGTTGGGTGTTTGGTACCCCCTCAATTGATCTATTTGCAACAAAATTGAATACCAAGCTGAATGTGTACTGCGCCTGGAAACCAGATCCAGGAGCAAAATATATTGACGCAATCACCCTGAATTGGTCAGAATTTACTTATTGTTATATATTTCCACGTTTCAGCTTACTACCAGCCTGCGTTCGCAAGATCAAACAAGACAAAGCAAGAGCTTTGGTGATAGCTCCAATTTGGCCGACACAAACATGGTTTTCTATTTTTGATGAAAATACTAGTCCAGGAACCAAAAAATCTTCCCAGGAAGACAGACCTTCAACTTCCACATCAAAAAAATGGAATATCAGAAACATGGAATGTTAAACTAGTGCTGAAATACCTCATGAAACTATCACCAGTTAAAACTATTTCTCTCAAAGATTTGACATTGAAATTAACTATGTTGTTGGTACTTACGAACGCAGCCAGAGTGCAAACTTTGTATGTTTTAAGTTATAAACAGTTAAAAAAGTTAAGTTCATGTTATTTGATAAAATTCAATAATTTGTTAAAACAAAGCAGGCCAGGCTTTGTTCAAGACTCCCTCATGTAGAGGGCTTATCCTCCAGACAGGAGAATTTGTGTTGTAACTGTATTAAAAGAATATGTGTTAAGAAACAAGCCATGTAGGAAACATGGTGATGATGACAATTTGTTGATTAGTTATTTAAAACCGTATAAACCTGTCACTCGTGATACAATAAGTAGATAGATTCGTGTTGTCATGGCTAGATCAGGAATTGATGTTAAAAAATTCGGAGCCCATACACTTCGCGCTGCTTCTTCTTCCAAGGTAAAAGCCATGATGTTACAATAATGAAGACAGCAGGATGGTCCAAGAAAGTACTTTCGCAAAATTCTACAATAGACAAGTTAGAGACAGCAGCTTCGCTGACGCAGTACTGAAAATGTAAATCTGTTACACTTAGGTAAAGAATTATGTTTACACATTTTAATGGTCTCTATTCAAAATTGCACATTCGTACGCTTTGAAGTCTCATTTAATGGCGACTAAACCTTTGCGAAATAGAATTGGAAAATTAAACGAGACTTACCTTGGTTTAGTCGATGTTTGGTTGAAATTCTATGAGCGAAGGGAGTTTAGGATGCATTAAATGCCACCAACCCTCCAAGCTAAATAATGAGTAGTATTAGCATTGATATGGGCTGTTTTACAGTACTGGTGTGACTAGAACTCCCGTACAATTTTGTCTTTAAAAACTGACTGTGCATGCGCGGCACAAATCTCATTAAATGCCTCCTAAATTCCCTTTGCTCATAGAATTTCAACCAAAGATCGACTAAACCAAGGTAAGTCTCGTTTAATTTTCCAATTTTTTGGAACAGTGGTTTGATACATGAATATGGAAATCCTAAATGTGCTCCTTTTGGTTGTCTAACAATGCTACTTTGTACCAATCTTCAAAAGTTATCGTCTTAGCAATCAGATGTTATTCCTAATAATTAAGTTTTTATGTCATCAATGAGTGTCCTTAACTAAAAGCCCTTGACCCTTATCAATGACTTTGACTTTGTTATGCATGTACACGTCTTGTTAGGGACAAAGCGCATATGCGAAAACAAGGCTCTATGACTAACCAATTCAAAGTTGTTGTAAGTTTTTTTTATTAATTTTACAAATCTTACCTTGAAAAATGACATTGACCTCGATATATGACATAGAAGATGGTACCGTATATAAAAGTCTTGTCTCAAGCAATCATCATGTGTAATATGAAGAATTCATTACTGACCAATCAAGTTATGGATAAAGTTAAAAGTTTTGCAGTTGAAAAATAGTACACTTGAAAAAATGACCTCGACGGACCACCTTGACTTGAAAATTAATTGGTGGTCTTGTCCCAAGCAACTCACATGATAAATATAATGGCTATTTGACTTACTTATCCAAAGTTATGGCCGATGATAAAGTTTGAATTTTTCATACACTTGACCTTAAGAAATGACCTTGACCTCACCATATGACCTCGAAGACGGTACCATCAGAAATGTCTTGTTCCAAGCAAATATCATGTGAAATAGGAATGCTTTATCACTTTGCGATCAAAAGCTGTTGCCAATGTTTAATTTTAAAGTGAAAAATAGTGATTTTGAAACTATGACATCGGCCTTGGCAAACGTCATTGACTTAAGTATTCGCAAAAAGGCATTATCATAAACAATTCACATGTGAAAGGTCAAGGCTATATTACTTACCAATCCAAACTTTTGGACAAAGTTAAAGATTTAACTTTTCATAGATTTGACAATTAAAAATACATGTATCTTGAGATACAACATCGATCTTGGTACCAACAGAAACATACTATTTTTCCATCTAAACATCATGTGAAACATGGAGGCTCTATCACTTACTATTCAAAAGTCATTGCCACTGGTAATGTTTATCTTCGGACAAACAGAGAAACAGACAAACAGATAAAGAGCCAATCAGACAAACAGACATGCCCAAAATATGCCCCTGATCTATAAATACGGGGATAAAAGATGAGTGCATTAAGACCAATTTTTATAAGTTTAAGTGAAAAGTTTTTATGTCTGGTAGTGAACGGGCCCTCACTCATCTCCTTTCCCATTCCGCTTTATACGCAAGTGAATGGATAGACGCGATACATTTTACTGGATGCAAATTCCGCAAGTGTAGTTTTATATGTTTTTAGAAGAAACTCTGCAACTATTAATTAGGATAAAAGAAAAAATATTGAACAATTACAGGTCATAAAAGATAAATAATATAAATACATGCCTTTTTAATAACAAAAAAAAAACATAGATAAAATTTAACAACAACAACATATTTCTACTTAAGGCAATTTACGGACTAGGGAAATTCGTTCCGATTACCACGTACTAGACACTCGACTACGGATCTGCTAAACAATCATTATATTATACACCCATACTCAGGGAAAAATGAGACCACTTGTAAATTCATTAATTAACTCGAAAATGTTTTAATAAAAATCATCATTTGTTAACTAGAGATTAAATTATGTCAATATTTTCAACAATTTGGTCTCCGGAAATTATGGCAATTTATAAATATCACTATAATAAAGATAATGCAGCCGTCGTTTTTTCTACAAGCATTTTTGGTGTTCACCGGAAGCGTTTACTCATGGAAATTAAAAATCAAATTGATTCTAAACATCAATGAGAAATGATACTAATTTCTAGCCAACCAGACTGTACAATCTTAGTGGCACAACTAGAATTAATTATTGTTTGCTGAAAAACAAATCTAATTGTAATGAAGTGACCTATTTTTCACGACACAGGTGCGGTCTCAAGATAGTATATTTCGCATCCTGTACTTACAGTGCTCTTAATACTCTTGATATAAATATGAAAAGAGCAAACGGATGTACTGCATGTACAACATCCGCCAAGCATGTCATAAATGAATAAGTCAAAGGATTGTACAGTTGCAAACTGAATAACTGCACATATTTGTAAAATTTTCTCGCTCAGAAATTTGCATCATGATAAGGTAAATGTTCAATTTTTGAAATTCTTTTATTCGTTCTTTTGGGCACGAAGTGCTCAATGTGAGCTATTGTGATCCACCCGTAGTCTGTCTGTTTGTTATATATTAAAATTACAAAAAACATGTTCTCCTCTATAACTATTAATCAAAACATGGCAAAATTCACAGATATGACCCTTATGGGGATGAGTATATTTTTCTACGTATATTGAAGTATAAAGTGCAATTGTTTTAGTTCATGGCAAATAAAACCCGTAGGGCGAAATAGAGCGTTACATGTGTGTTTAAGCCATGTGCCAAGGTAATCACACTTTATACTTCAATAAAATCAGTGAAAAAGAACACTCAGTCCTTATAATTGCAACTCTTAAGATCTAAGAAATGAATTAAAATACTTGGTCGAATAAAGGTTCGTGTGATTTTTCACTAATAGCGATTATTACATGATCTATTTTAGATCGCATATTAAAGGTGTATTATTATCTCGCTATCGAAGTTTGCTGACATAAAATTTTATAAATTGGACACAAAAATCGAAAACTCGGACATCGATAGGGATATTTATGATCCTTAATGTATTTCCAAATATCATCTCTCTATTTTAAAAGGGAATCCGCGTGTGAGAGCGAACTTGAGAGGGTCTCTTCATAGTCTTCGTCCTTTCGCAGTTAACAGCGACTCAGAATCAGATCTACATGCTTGTAATAAAAAATTCATTTGAATTTGTTTCAATAACAACGGATCAAATAGCGATGAAGGGTTATGGAAGGGGAATGAGAGATTTTCGAGCTCGGGTGGCGATCGTCGGGAGAGAGCGTAGCACTCTTATGAAATAAGATATTTTCAATATTATTCTATTTCTAAACCAGGGGCCCGCTTTACGAAAACTTCTTACGAAAACATTAATCGTAAGTCAAATTACACATCGTTAATGATTTCATTCATTGTTAGATTCTGCCTTGCATTATCTCATCAGAATCGTCTTTAGCAGACGATTCCGATGAGATGATGCATGGCAGAATTCCATATTGGGTTACTGTAGGATTCTGTAGGAGAAACTTTAATTTTTGACCTACGCACATAAATGATCGTAAGATGTTTAGTAAAACAGGCCTCAGGCCCCCAACAACCTGTGTATTTTAGCATGAATCATCAGTTCATTGACCTTTATATAAATACGTATAAATATAACTTTTAGGCGGTCAGGTGTAGATCATCAGGATAAGGGGTAATTCCCAGGTGTCAATTTAGATTACTAGATAATAGATCTTTTATTTCAGAAAAATGCTAAAACCATCACTGTTGAGACTTTAGGGACAGGGCATAGGGTAAGGGGATAGAACCAAGGGGCTATTCATATTAAACATCTTTAAAGTCTTCTTCTTCTTCTTCTTCTTCTTCTTCTTCTTCCTCTTCTGAACTTGGTAACTAAAAGCCTTTATATTTGGCTATATTTGGTTAAATTGTCATTTCATATACAGTAAAGATTGTATTAAGCGCCCAATAACGGGACCATCAAAAAAGATTCATCAAAGAAATTGGTCGCTTAATACACGATTTGTTCGCGAATTAAATTGTTAAGATATGAAGATAATTGCGACATTCTCAAAAACCCTATGCTATTTAAATTCAATAGAACCGTCTCATTGAGACAATTCTCGTGAGTTTTCATAAACAAAGGATTCATTTACAATAATTTCTACACCATTAATATCTACGTTTTTTCAGATATTTCGATTTACAGAATAGGTTTTTGAAAACGGTCGCTTTTTAAAAGTAGTCTCTTAATAGACGTGGTCGCTCAAGCAAGATTGCTGTACCCTAGTTTGAAAATGAATAAAATCATGGCTGTCCGGCTACTAGGGGCAGAGCACAGAAGTGAGTTGTTGGTCTCGCGGCTATGTAAAATTCTGAAAATTCTTTGTTCAAACCACATGGCTGACAGTCTTTAATTTGTCATGGATCATCAGTTCATATAGTTGGTCTGCCAGGGGCAGAGCACTGAGGAAAGGGGTAGATCTCTGATCACTATATAAATCTTCAAAAGTCCGCAAAATAGTGAAACTATATTGCCGATTTCAACACCAGTTGGTAGGAAGAGTCTCAGTCAAATGAGCCGATAGGATTGGATATGTGATTTATTTTCTGGGATTGCTTAGACAGATTTTGGTTATAAAGCTACATGTATTACTCGGGTGAGCGACCCATGGCCATCAGTGCTCTTGTTTACGTAAGTTTTCGGGTAGCGTGAAACTTATGTCTATTGTAGCTTTATCTCGCAATAAAATGTCTACTTTACACGACGTTTTCGGACAAGCGTTTTGCCCATTAAATGAAAGGATCCAATTGCAAAAATTCAAAAAAATTAACGAAAGATTTAAACATGTCTAGGATCTATCTAAATAAAAAAAGGTTAGAATTAAGTTTCAGGGTTTCAGTGGAAAATATTTCTTCGTAGTCGTCTTTCAGCAGACTTTAGAGGGAATGAAGTCTAACGTGTATATGTAAAAAAACAATTCTTTTGTTTTAAAATAATAACGGAAATCGTCACCAATTTTGAGGCTCGTCTGAGTGCTCATATTATCTATAGTCACCACCCGTAGTATTTTTACACAGGACTAATGTGTTCAAAACAATGATGAAAATCATTACCCACTTTATAGTTCCCCAGTACTTATTATCACCCTTCGTCCGGCGGCCATTGACAATTTCTGAACAAGAGGACCATGATCGTCCAATAATGCTCACCTTAGTCAACTCATAACTTGTCAACAAAAAATACCTGACTATTTGATGTACATTTATGATTTTGAAAGAAACAGACTTTCCTCCTACACCTATTTGATTTTTATGCCCTCGTATCGAGAGATCGGGGGCATATTGTTTTACTCATGTCCGTCTGTCTGTCTGTCTGTCCGTCCGTCTGTCTGTCTGTCCGTCTGTCCGTCCGTCTGTCCGAAAACTTAACCCGAAAACTTAACCTTGCCAATATCTTCAAGCCTATTCAAGATACAAAGCTAATATTTGGCATGATGATAGATCTCAATGATCCGCATCCGCTGGTACCAAAGTTAAGGTCATGTGACAATGTCAAGGTCATCTGTCAAGGTCAAACTTTGAAAAAAAAATGCCGTTACGAGGGCATTCGTGTTTCACCAACACATCTTGTTTTAATTTTCGTAAATTTTCAATCTTTCTGTTACCCTGGCAACGTGAGTAGACATTCACCCTAAGAACATCCCTGCAAAGTTCAGGAATAATTGGCCGAATGGTTTTGGAGGATATGATTTTTTCTAAGATTTTTGGCAATATTTTTACATTTCCGTTCCCATGGAAACCAGAGTTTTTGATTGAATATTTATTTTATTTATTCTTTTTAGATGATACCCTCTCAAAATAGTCAAAAAGCGAGATTTCTTAAGTGAATTGCCAATTACAACTATATTTCGAAGGAAGAATTCCAAGTAAGAAAGAGCTGAAATAATTGGATATGTGAAAGTCTCTTTTCTTAGGCTGCATAGACAACCCTAGGTAATATAGCTATTTTCTCGGGTGAACGAATTAGGGCTAACGGTTCTCTTGTCTATAGAAACTGCGCGAATTTCCATGTGAGCCTGGTTTCTGATTCTGTCTCAAAATTAAGTAAAATATATTAATATATTAAGGAGACCAAGAAGGACGGAATATATTCGAGAAACGTTTCATTTTCTTTTACTCCCACAGGGTCTATCTCCTGAATTATTTATAATCGTAAAAAAATGTAAAAGATTCAGTGGTGCGAATTGGTATGACTGTACTTGGTATTAGTGTGAATTACTGTATGATCAAATTTATAGAATAGTCTTATATGGTGCAGCGTAGAGGGCGAATATCTACTTAAACGAGTACTTGATCAAAAAAGGCGTACATCCGTAAATGATAGTGGTGCATCCGTTTTTCTTTCGGTATATATCTATATTGTGTATGTGCGCCCCTACAAAATACGTATGCACCTCTTGAAAAGTATGTATACTGGCTTTGATATGATGGCGAAAACCTCATTACACAATCACACAATATCTAATTGTAGACTAAAAGCAAACGCACTTTAAACAAGAGTTCGAAGAAGGCCTGTATCGCCCCACTGGCTTTTAACATCTCCAGACTGTCATTAAACAAAGCTTACTTAAGCTTACTGAAAACAACACTTTGAAGTTTCTTTAGAACTAGTGTGTAATGATTTACTGGTTCTGGTACACATTGCACCAAAATACTCAATCACCATAAACTTGCATACCCTTACCCATCTTATCGCCAACAAAGAGGTGATTTTAATAAGTAGACCATTCTAAACACAGGTACACAGGTAGTATAGGGTCATTCGTTGCAAGATTCCATAAAAAAGTCCAGTAAATTGGGAGGAGAAGTGAAAATCAGACTCTTTCCGCCAAGCCCATATTTATGGACCGAACAAAAATTCTTGGGCAATTCAAGTGAAGGTCCGACTAAGGATTATACATGCAAAGTTTCATTGATATTGGACAAAGTTAGAGGAGATTTTTACAGATTTTAAAGTGAAAATATGCCATGCCACGCCCGCTTTTGTGGTCAATCAAAATTTCTCTAACAATACAAGTAGAGGGAGACCAAATAAACAACCATAACAAGTTTCATTAAATTCGACCAAATGGCTTGGAAGGAGAAATATCTATAAGATTTTAAAGTGAAAACAAGCCCTGCGTTGCCGCTCCCAAATTTGGGGGTCAATCCAAATTTCTTTAACAACTTAAGAAGAGGACCACCAAAGGATCATTCATGCCAAGATCCATTGAAATTAGGCGAATGGTATGGGAGGAGACGATTTATAAAGTTCTATATAGTGAAAATAAGCCCTGCCCTGCAGCGCCCTAAATGGGGGTCAATCCAAATTTCTTGAACACTTGTAGAGGAGGGTCATCAAAGGATTATTATTGCCTAGTTTCATTGAAATCGGTCAAAATATGTTGGAGGAGAAGATTTTTCAAGATTTTATTGTGAAAATAAGCCCCCCCCCCCTGTCACGCCCTTATTTGGAGGATAAATCATAATTTCTAGCACAACTTTAGAACAGGGTCAAATCGGGTCAAAGGTGTGCGAGGGCAAACTGCACGGCATATTTCAATGAAACTTTAACAGAATGTTTCTTGTTCACAAAATTTTGATAAGCCCGTAAATATGGGCATGGCAGGGCGGGGCTTATTTTGAGCCCAAAATCTTTGAAAGACATCTCCCGAACCGCTGGGCAGATTTCAATCAAATTTTATCAGAATATTCCTTGGGTGACCCTTTTTTAAAAAATTGTTGATGGCCCATAAATATGGAGGGGTGTTTTTTCAATTAGAAATCTTTGAACAATCTTGAGCCATTTGGCGGATTTCAATAAAACTTTAACATAATATTCCTTGGATAACCCTCTTTAAAATAGTTCGAAAATTTTTGATTGGTCCATAAGATTGAGCAAAGCAGGGTGGGGCTTATATTGAGTCCGATTTTTGAACGACATCTACTTCTGAACCAACGGGTCGATTCCAATGAAACTTCACCTGATTGTTCTTTGGGTGACCCTTTGAAAAATTGTTTGCAAAATTTTGATAAGCCTAAAAATATGACCGTGGCAGGTCGTGGCTTATTTTGAGCCCGAAATCTTTGGAAACAGTTTGCTCCTGAACAACAATTCCCATTTCAATGAAATTTTACCAGAATATTCCTTGGCTGCCCCTTTTCAAAAACTGTTCGCGAAATTTTGATTGGCCTTTAAAAATAGGTGTGACAGGGCAGGGCTCATTTTGAACCCGATTTTTTTAACGACATCTCATCCTGAACCACTTGGCCGATTTATATGAAACTTTACCAGAAAGTTCCTTGGGTGACTCTTTTCAAAAACTGTTTGAGAAAGTTTGATTGGTCCATTAATATGGGCGTGGCAGGACGGGGCTTATTTTGAGCATGAAATCTTTGAATGACATCTTCTCCTGAATCACTAGGCCAATTTTAATGAAACTTTACTAGAATATTTTGAGTCGTCTAAGTAATAAATGGGTGGACAGGGTCTATTATCCATTTAAATTCTTGGGATAACATCCCCTCTTCAACAATAAGGCAAATGTGAGTGAAACTTTGCCAGAAAGTTACTTGGATGAGATCCACAGGACCAATAAAGTTCAGCTGAGAGGTTGAGGGCCATTCTGGCCGTCTTTTGTCTTTGGAGTCTGCTAGGACTTTTTGGAATTCCAATCAATCAAAGTCAAAACTTGTCAGGTAATGGGTGAAATGAAATTTATTTAACTATTTGAGTTTAATTAGTGTGATTTTTTAAAAGTGATAAATAGTCTTCTTTCGGATTATTTTACATATTAGTTATGATTGTTCACTTCTGATGGCTTTTAAATAAGTATCAATTTGAAAAAAGTCAGAAATCCTTCTGAATGATGCTGACTTTCATTACCTTCTATTTTCCAATATCTCGCTTTCAAATCTTGAGATGTTTAAGCCAGTGGAGCGATACAGGCCCTCTGATTGTCTTCAAACTGGGTCTGGTCTGTCAAGCGTCATTGGGAAAGGAGACTAATAAAAAATTGATTATAAATTCCTCTAAAACGCTCTTAAATCTACACTTTTCATGTTTTCATCCGATTGTCTTCAAACTTGGTCAGAATAATTGTACGATCACCAGGATGGATTCCTTGGAAAATGGGCCAGGTCCGTCAAGCGTCAAAGGGCCAAATTGATATTTAAACAGAAAATCCTTGTTAACGTTCTAAATCCACAGTGTTTATCCGATTAAGTTCAAATCTGCTCAGAATGACTGTACCATCACAATGATGTTTCTTTTCGAAAAGGGAACCGACTTGGATGCATAACTGTGAAGGGAGCAAATGAAAATTTAATTAGAATATTCTCGTAAGAGCTCTTAAGTCCACAGTTTTCATCCGATTGTCTTCAAACTTGCTCAGATTGATTGTACCACAGGGATGGTTACTCTCGATAAAGGGCCTGATACGCCAAGCGCATTGGAAAAGGGGCCAAATGAAATATATTCTCATTTACACTCGAAAGTCCACAGTTTTCTTCCAATTATCATTAAATACTTACTCAGAATGATTTTAAATTCTCAGTGATGGTTCCTTTTGGAATTTTGCCCGATCCGTCACACGTAACGGGAAAAGGCCAAAACGAAAATTTGATAATAAATCCTTGTTTACGCTCTCACGGTTAGACTTGATTTGTTTGAATGGGGTTTACGTCGTTTCAACATTATTTCAGTCATATCGCGGCTGCTAGAGCACCTAACAATGGATTCCTGGTATTTCTCACAGCAGTAATACCATCACAACCTTCCAAGCCTCTATCTAATAGTCTTCATAGGTCTACGATTATCTACCCTTTGGTGGTAGACAAATAGTCGAAAAAGGATGAATGC
This sequence comes from Fragum whitleyi, assembly GCA_948146395.1. Taxonomy (NCBI): domain Eukaryota; kingdom Metazoa; phylum Mollusca; class Bivalvia; order Cardiida; family Cardiidae; genus Fragum; species Fragum whitleyi. Next base: position 25,352,249 of record OX411558.1, read on the forward strand.
CGCCGTCGGGCATCGAACCCTGTACCTCTAAATTGACAGTCCGACGCGCTACCAAGTGCGCTATGACGGCGGCTCCTCAAGAATAGAATGTTCACACAATTGTCTTTAAACTTGATCAGAATAATTGTACTATTACAAAGATAGTTCCTTTCCAAAAAGGGGCCGGTCTCTCAAGCATCACGGAGGAAACAAATGAAAACATTCCCATACACTTATGAGCCTACAGTTTTCAATTGATATATTTCAAGAAACTGTTTAGCTCACCTGACCATAACCTGCTCATGGGGAGCTTTTAGAATCACCCTGAGCCCGTCGTGCGTCGTCCGCCAGGCGTCGTCAATAATTATAAAAACTTCTTCTCCTGAACCAAAGGGCCGATTTCAATAAAACCTCGCTAAAATGTTCCTTGGGTGATCCTCTTCAAAAATTGTTCACGAAATTCTGATGGCCCATAAACATGGGCGTGGTAGGGTGGGGCATTTTTTCACTTTAATATCTTTGAACAACATCTCCTCTTGAGCCATTTGGCGGATTTCAATAAAACTTTAATATAATATTCCTTGGATAAACCTCTTTAGAGAAGTACGCAAAATTTTGATTGGTCCATAAGATTGAGCAAAGCAGAGTGGGGCTTATATTGTGTCCGATTTGAACGACATCTTCTTCTGAACCAGTTGGCCGATTTCAATGAAACTTCACCAAATGTACCTTGCGTGACCCTCTTAAAATCTTGTTCGCAAAAATCTGATTGGTCCATGAATATGGGCGTGACAGGTCGGGACTTATTTCGGGCCTGAAATCTTTGAACGACATCTCCCTCTTAACCACCGGGTCGATTCCAATGAAACTTCACCTGATTGTTCTTTGGGTGACCCTTTAAAAATTTGTTTTCGAAATCTTTTCGAAATAGGTCCATAATTATTGCAATGGCAGGGCGGGGCTTTTTTGGAGCCCAAATTTTTAAACGACATTTTCTCCTGAATCAGCGGGTCTAATTTAATGAAACTTTACCAGAAAGTTCCTTGGGTGACCCTTTTTAAAATTTGTCCATGAAATTTTGATTGGTCCATCTATTTGGGCGTTGCAAGACGAGGCTTATTTTGAACCCAAAAGCTTTGAATGACATCTTGTCCTGAACCATCGGTTATCTTCTCCTCATTAACCAATGGGTGGGTAGATTCTTTTTTTCATTTTTAGTTCTTGGAATAACAACCCCTCCTTATCAACTAGTCAAATGCGAATGAAACTTCGATGATGTCCACTGGACCAATTAAATTCAGGTGAGCGGTTAAGGGCCATTCTAGCCCTCTTATTTCTTGCTATAAATTTTCTTTATAGGCTTTTCAAAGTGGCAGAAGTGTTTTTTTAAATAGTGCAATACCCTTAATGAGAAGAAATTTGAGCAATAGCGTTACATATTAAACAGTTTTACATGAGTTCAACGTTTAGGCTTAGATCAGACTGGTAATCCTCACAGTTTAACCAGAGTCTTTTCTACATATTTCTACCGATCTGTCTTCTCCACAATCCAAAAATAAGGTTCTCTGTTTGATTGTCCATAGGGCCTACTCTCTAATATCTGCCCATCACGGATAAATGAATTTGTTGGAAATGTCACACAACATTTCATAAATTGGAATAAACTTTGTTTAAAAAAAAAAACAACAACAAACATTGACACTCAATTCGAGTAGCTTCGGTTTTCAGACTGACAAGTTCAAAATATTAGATAGAGAATCACTTGTCAATGTCTCAAAAATATTTATGTTATCCGAGCGGGATATAATAGTTTACCATGACGATGCTCTGTCGGGTCTTAATTACATCTCAAATTCGATATCATATAACATTTACTTTCGATATTATAAGACACTTGCATATCATTCTATTAACCATGAAATCATTTTTCATGACTAAACGATTAATGAAATCTGTTAAAAATAAAATAAACCCAGCGTAAGTAGTTCTGGCGAAAAGCATGAATATACAAATTATTTTTAAGATTGAAGGCAAACAGGCATGTGATATCAGGCAAACCCCAGTTTTAATTACATGAAAAAGATAGCTTTGAAACGGTTCAGTACGCATAAGTAAGTATTGTGCTATTTTTCAGAATATGACTGCTGAAAGTAACAACAGATATAGAGTTTCACAACTTATATTAGAAGGTGGAAGGTACTTTTCAGAGCAATTACTACTCCAGGAAATAGGCAAAAGGGGTTTTACTGACATCTCAACGTTCCTTCAGGATCGAAATGTGAAGAAAACAGTGCTATCATTAAAGGCGATAAATGTTCTCGCACAGTCCCAAGTTGACATACTTTATCCGCCTCAAGGACCAATTATTGTTAGTGATATTGATATAACTCTATTTACTTGCATTTTGATAAATTGCCTCAAGTTATCAACAGGACAGACATCTGCAGTCAAGGATTTAAGAAACATACGGAACAAGTATTATGGCCACGCAGCATCACACGAACTTGATGATGTTGCTTTTTCTCAACAATGGACATACATTTCAACATTCCTTATGAGGGAGTCATCAAAAAACCTGAGCCGCCAATGCTCTGAAACGATAAAAAACTGGTAAAAAAGATAGAAGCTGAAGTCTTGACAACAGATACGGCTGAGGAGTTCCTTAAAAAAACCTACCAGCAACAAGAGAGGGCACTAGGTAAGAGTATTATTACTTTTGAAATCAATTAGGGACTTGACGAGGTGAATTATGTTGGCATGTTTTTATTTTTTAATGGGTTATGAATGATATTCAATGACAATGATATAATATCGCTAATTTCATTTAATATAAATTACCAAGTGTCCTTGATGTTAGTTGATTGGTTTAGGACAAAATTGGCCCAACCCTTTTACGCCGATATGTAGAGGCGAATCAAATTTTCATGATCTGTAAAACAAGACGGTCACCTAATAAATGTCTCTGCATATTATTTTCTTTAAAAAGTTCCATTGGTTTTTGAGAATAGATTTAAAGACAAGAAATCTGTTACATACACGGACACGCGGCAAGTAATGCTTTCTTCCGAAACTAATTTTTCGGATGAAAGGAAGCCGAATAAAGGGAAATAAGTGTCAAAAATTAGTTTGAAATCAATCACAAATGCCAAAGTTATACTCTGGACCAGACCGGTTCTATCGTTGTATATTCAGCTTTGACCGTGGGTGTATCAAAACTCTTCAAATTATACTGGTACTTATCAAGAGGAACAAGTTATTTCAAAATCTATTCCTAAATTAAGGAGATATAATGGACAATACCAATACGTTTGACAACGAGTTGTGAAATTAACCTTTGACATATCAAGACACTCTTGTAAACACATTGGCCATCTTTGAAGTTTGACCATCGTTTTTTTACCTTGACCTTGGATAAATCTGAACAAACTATTAGCATGACACTTGTACTCATTAAGGGCAACAACTGTTTTAAGATATTTTTTATCCATTCAAAAATGTAGGGGATCTGGTCAGTAAAATACCAATTTTAATCAGTTTAATAGTTTGGTCTTGAGATGTGACCTTGGCATTGTGTGTTTCTGAACAATGTATTCGCATAACATTTGTACTCATTTAGGACAGAAACTGTGCCCGATTACTCTGAAATTCTTCCATAAATGTTGAAGTTTTGCTCCGGACAAGAATGAGATACAGTCGCACACGCGCTCATGCACGTACTTGCACACAGGCATGTGACATTATACGCCCCTCGGCATTTCATGACGCAGGCATAAAAGTTTACGCTGGACGGATGTACGACGGACACAAAGCTCTTACAGTACCTGGTGGTATACCGAACAAGTTATTTCGCAATTGTGCTTTGCATATAAAGAGACTTTTGTCATTACAATATACTGTTTCACTGTCTGATTCTTGAACACTTTTGGATTAAACACTCAAATACTTTAATGAATAGCTTTTTCCCTTTTGATATATACATGTACTTAATACTTTTGATTTTTGATCAAATGTCATAGACCGAAGAGTACCTCAAATAAGTAGCAGAAAAAAATCACACAAAAATTCAGATTTTTTTTGCACGGAAATAAGTTCCATCGTAATTTAAGAGCTCCAAATTTTAAATTTTATTTTAGAATTCGGAGAATTTGGACCTCGGAGAAATTATATCATTCCGACAATTTGTCTCTCACCAATGGGTTGATAATCGAAGACCTATGTGAGACAGCAGCTGGAGGCTAGGAGAGAGTGCAACTATTGTACTGGTGAGATAAATCAAGGAATCCATTGTTAGATGATCCAGCCGCCGCGATATAATTGAAAAAAAATGATGAAAAACTTCAACATATGATACATGTTTGTATAAAATTTCAAAGCTTTTGAAGGAAAATTTAAGGAGGAGTTCGCGACACAAAATTAATAGTATATGTGTACGAAAAAAAAATGTCTTTAGTTCAGGGACAGATTAATCTTGAATCAGGGGAAGTTTGGACCTTTAAAAAGTGTCTTGCAAAACTTCAACATGCGATAAATATTTGAATGAAATTTCAAAGCCAATTGAAGGAAAACTAAAGGAAGAGTTTGCGACACAAAACTACTAGTATATATGTGAAAAGAAAATAAGAGTCTTATGTTCAAAAGCATATAATTCTTGAACCAGGAGGAGTAGGGTGCTCAAAATTGTGTCTTGCAAAGCTTCAACATTTGATAAATGTTTGTATAAAATTTCAAAGCTTTTAAATATAAACTGAAGGAGGAGTTCGTGACAAAAATTGACCACAAACGGACGGACAGACCGACGGACAGACAGCCAAGCTGATTCCAGTATACCCCCGAAAACATTCTTTTTACATGGGAATAAAAACATTCGTTTTGCGGAGGTATAATTAGTAACTAGCTCGAGATGAAAATTGAATTAAGCAAGTTAAGGGCAAGTTAATTATTTGCAATCATTCAATTTGCAATCAATCTGGTGGTAGTCAGTACTTTGTGAGTTTAGATATAGTTAGACACTATTATTCACTAAAGCAATCCATTTCACGAAAGATAAGACATTGGAATCAAAGTATAATGTCCACTTGTTGTAAGCCGCCGAAGGTGATCGTATATGGGTTTCATTCTTTCTGTCCGTAAGTCTGTCAGTACGTCTGCAATTATTTTGGTGAACGCAACTCCTCCAGCATTTATGGTCGATTTGTAGGAACTTTTCACAAAATGATGGTCCTAGTCACCTGGCCGTGCACATCTTGTCGGAGTTTTGTGATATCCGGCTATATCACAGGAAAAGGAAGTCTTTATACCCACAACCCTATGAATGATTTATTCTTCTACTGGTTGAATTTCAATGTAAAAATTCAACAGAATATTCCCAGTCAGCTGACCATAGTAGGCAGATTTTGTGTGTTTTTTTCGCGTCATGGAAAAGGGGTCTTCGTTCACAAATCTTGTTTACGAAACTTTTCAGGTGTGCAAATATCTTTTGAATGAAACCCTTCCTATGAACATGGTTTGATTTGGATGAAACTTTAACATACATGTAGTTCCTAGTCACCTAATATTGCGTTTATTGTTTGGGTTTGAAGTATTTTGCTTCGTCCTGGAAAAAATGCCAAAATACCAAGTCTTCTTATTAAAGGTCGGATTTCAATATTGTTTTCAAGAATGTTCAATTTACCTGACTTTGACCATAATTTGGGTGTTTCGTTATATGTTGTCGCATCACTGTAAAAGGGGCATTACTGCATTTTGTTGGTTCCATACAGGCAATTGAATTCCCACTTGGTTGGACTCAATTTTCGATGCTCATCATAGTGAGAGGATAATATTTAGCTGTAATCATAGAAGTGTGCTTTTATAAAATCAATAGAATGTTTAAGGGTCGACGGGCATTCGACGCCTTCCAACATCGCAGTACTTTCAGTCCTTTGGGTTTGTTGAAGAACAGAACAAATTGCTCAGCCAATAGAATGCATATGTCTCTGCTAAAAATAGAGTTAAATCGATAACATTTTTTTTTCTTTTGACAGAGGAACTTTCGAATTTGAAAGAAGAGAAGAGGTGCCAGACTAAAGACCAGAAGGCAACCAATGCATGTTTCAGTCAAGATATCAACGAATTATACTTACTAGGTAGTACTAGTTTTTCTCACGTGCTCATTTGTATAGGTAGTACTAGTTTTTCTCACGTGGTCATTTAAATCATGTATTGAGAACATCCATCAGAGAGATCTTTGTCTTGCACGAGTGTATGCCCGGATGTTTTCGCATTATTTTTCATCTTCAGGAGCGTTCCAAAAAATGGATTGGAATGTACCAAATTGGTATTTATTTGAGAAAGAGAATTTGTCACCAGATTTCGTTTGGTACAAGTTGATCTTACCCTCGTCCTGAATAGAAAAAATAGTAAGATCGACATGTCTCGATGAATAACATTTCTATCTTGGACTCGGTCAAGATCAGCTAAATAAAAACTCTCAAAACGGTTTATTCACGTCCAAAATACAGTGGCTCATGGTTTGTTGAGCAAATAGGTTTTAGTGTCATTTTCCCCAAATGATATATTTTTTGTAATACGTTCATTGATATATTTTAGTGACACGTTCATTGAAAAAGAACAGTGATAAGGCAAACATGAAGTAATGTTTATAAAATAAATCGGGTCCAGATATTAAGATAACAATGAAAGACATGTTCTGTGTAGCTTTGGTTACAAGCACATATTTACATTGTCAATCGCATTGAATATTAACTAAAGCTTGTTTTTTGCGAAGAATATAAACAAGTAGAACATAGGAGAGTATTGAGTAAGCAATTTAGTAGAAATTGAATAGTCCGAAAGATACACATTTTGTCGAATCTTGAAGAATTTGAAGACGCTTTGAATTTAGACGTAAATTTATAGAAATTTGAGGTGTTTCTAATTCAGACGCAGTTTTTGTTAATTGAATTGAATTGGATTGGGATTTTACGTCGCTTTCAACAATCTCTCAGTTATATCGCGACAACTGGAGCACCTTACGATGGATTCCTGGTATTTCTCACACCAGTACTACCACCACATCCCTTTCCTAGCCTCCAGTTGCTATTCCACATAGGTTTACGATTATCTACCCATTGATGGAAGACAAATGTCGGAAAGGATAAGTGCCGCGGCCGGGGATAGTTTTTGTTAATACTGGAGACGGCTAAAATTCATATTCAAATTTTAAGGACTCTGTTGACGTTTTAAATTCAGAAAGTGTAGAACCTGGAGATGTTTCAATCGCAATACAAATATTACAAACCATATCATGTTGATCTAAATTTGAGTATGAAATCACACAGCAGCAATTTGTTGAAAGACTAATTGAAAATGTGTTTCTTCTAAGCTTATTAGCCCACCTGAGCACAAAGTGCTTAATGTGAGCTATAGAGATCACTCACCGTCCGTCGTCCGCCCATTGTCCTCCGTCCGTCCGTTAATAATTTCTTCCATCCTCTTCTCCTCCGAAACCACTAAGTCAATCAAGCTGAAACTTGGCATTGGTGTTCCTTGGGTGGAGCTCTAAAATAGTTGTTAAGAGAATTTAATTTTGGGTATTCTTGTTAACATTAAGGCCAAAAATTTCCGAAAAAATTTTCACCTCCTAAGCCACTTGGCCAATCTAGCTAAAACTTGACAGGGGTGTTCCTTTAGTGACTATCTTCAAAAGTTGTTAAAAGAATTAAATTTCATTACCTTTGGTTTCTATTGAAATGGAAATGCTGATACATGGCCGAAATTACCGAAAAACTTACAAAAAAACTTCTTTTCCTAATCTTCTGGGCAAATTATGCTGAAACTTGGCAGGGAGTTCCTGGCCTAAAGCACTTCCACATTTGTTTAAATTCCATCAAAAACTGTGGTTTCCATCGTAAAGAAATTGCCAAAAATTTCTGAAAATCTTTGAACAAATTCATTTTCTTCTAAACCACTAGGTCCACCACAGGGCAATCAATTTTAAACTTGACAGGGATGTTCTTCAGGTGTAGGTCTACTTCAGTTGTTAAAAAAATTCAAAAGAATTTAATTCCATCGATAACCTTGGTTGCCATGGTTTGAGAAAGGTTGAAAATGAATATTTATGCAAAATAAAAAAAATAAAAATAAAAATGGGTAGGAGCAAATTAAAGTATGTTTCTTTCAAAACCATCCCAAATGTACATCAAAAATCGCTGGAATTTATAACATGGTTGACAAGTTACGCGTTGGCTTACTCAGATGAGCGATATAGGACTATCATTGTCCTCTTGTCTTTTGTTACCTTCTCGTAACACGTTTTCTAAGTAAATTCTCATTCATTCTTGCATTTATATTTAATTAATTATTATTCATTTTTGTAGTTTCCTCTATTGCCATCGATAAAGCTATCGATAAGGAAGATCTTCAAAAAATAAAGGGTAAGCATTTCCATTCAAGTTCATTGAACAATGTAAAAAAGAACTTATTTGGTTTCGCAAAGCTATTACGAATGAGATAGAGAACGAGTGCAGTTGTAAATTCTATCAGTCCTGTCATTCCGAACACCACTCGGCCAATCTCACGATCAACCTCGGATGTACATAGACGTACTATTTCTAAAAAATACGGGTAAACCTTGGAAAAACTCGATGACGTCACTTTAAATGGCGTTAGCCCTCGAAACTGTGAGTGAAAACATTCGACGTCGCCACCGCTACGCGTTTAAGTCACTGAGGTGTATAAATATCTTAAGACTCTTAAATAACGGATAAAAAAATCTTAATTTTTGAGAATGACTCGTCATTCTCAAAAATTAAGATTTTTCAGCCGTCATTTACTGTAAAAGATAAAAATCTACGATGCTAATTTTTCTTACACTGTTTCTGCCTAACAAAATGTACGATTTTGCTACATACCCATCCGCCTTACATACATCCGAGGTCTGTTGCAGTTTACGGAAATGGCCGATTGATGTTCCGAATGTCAGTCCTGTTTGAGTTATAAGTGGCTGATAAATAACCTAAAAGATATTTTCAAAACTCTGTAATGGATATCCGGCATGTTTGGAGTATTATGTAATGTCGCGGAAATGATGCAATAATCAGTTCCGTCCTTTTTCCACCAACTCAAATTTTCAATCAAGACACCATTCCCAACAAACTAAGGCAAGCCATTTCTATTGCAACTGGGCTCGTCTATTTTGCGAAAGTGAATATAATTACAGTATTACAGTATTTTAAAAACTATGCAAGATTTAGTTTCTTCATTCCTGTGCATACTTTTTTAAATACCCTTTTTTTATTTCGCTGCAGGTGAAATAAGTGAAATATATAAAAAGAGGGTCTTTGTGGTCCTAAAGCGCTCATCTGTGAGAACTGGCTATAACTTATGAAAACGGTCTTTAGAAGGATAATGAAACAAAGCTTATAATGTGTTTGACTCTGTTCCAAAAGATAATCCTTCTTATACATTTATAATTTGATTGGGCTAAAAATCTGGTCGCTGGAGTGCAATAAAGGTTTTTGTAAGATTTGACCTCGTGATCCGGTTTTGACCCCGGTTGACCCAATTTCAAACCCATCCAAGATTTCATCATGACGATCATTTTGACCAAAAGTCATGCCAGTGACCTAGTTGACCATATTTTGAACAGGTCAGAAATTTCACTAAGACAATCATTTTGACCAAAGATGTTGATCGGACAAAAACTTGGCCTCTAGAGTGCATACTAGGCATTTCTAATATGTGACCCCTTGTATGGCGTCTAGGGTGCATACAAGGTTTTAAAGAGATTTGAACCCTTGACCTAGTTTTTAACACCACTTGACCCGATTTCAAATTCATCCGAGGTTTAATCAAAACAATAATTCCGACCAAATATCAGGTTGATATCAGGTGTTGCCTATAAGAATGCATATAGTGTTTTACTAAAATTTGACCCTTTGACCTAGTTTTTGACCCCAGTTGACATTCAATTCTCAAATCGTCCTAGATTTATTCAAGTCAATCATTCGGATCAATTTTCAATTTGATCAGGAAAAAATGGCCTCAAGAGTGTTTACAAGGTAAAAGTTGACGACACACGACGGACGACGGACATCCACCAACAACAAAAGCTCACCTTGAGCACTTCGTACCATGGTGAGCTAACAATTGAGGTTATTTTGTTTACTTTCAGGTGATACCCGCACTAACCTTGATTGGAAAAAAGCCCTTTCCAGAGAGGCTCAAGCAATAGGAGAAATTCTTCCAGATGGTTATTTGAGCGGGCTGGAAGAAAGGCTAGAAAAAGACAGGGTATTGACTTTGACTGGGTATTCTGGGTGTGGAAAAACTATGATCGCATATGATATAATGAATGCTTTGGGTGAGAAGCAATATACCCCATTGATTGTCCGAAACATTGAACAGCTTAGAACGATCATGGATAGAAACGAACGATATGTGGTACTGGTCGATGATGTCTTGGGTAAATACTGCATAGAGGAAACTAAGAAAGAAAATTGGAACCAATTTGTAGACACACTGCTCTCCTTTGTCAAACTGTCAGACACTCTCTTTATCTTCACAACTAGGTTAAATATATTCAAAAGTTCAGAATCAGAACCTGTTAACAAAATTCTGTCTGTTTCAGTTGAAAGGATCGATAATGAGATATTTCACCGGGAAAATATCTTAAAGCTATATGCATGGAGGAAAAATATAGGTTTAAATATCGATCAAAGGAGAACAATTGTCAAGAAGACCAGCAATGTAGTAGGATTCCCATTACTTTGTAGTCATATGAACGGTAGTTTCGATGAAATCATTGAACTATTTGATTATCCTGTTAGTTTTATTGAGAGGGAAATCATGCACTTTGCTAAGACAGGGCGCCCTGAATACAAAGTTTTGATACTAACATTACTACAAGAAAACAATTTAAAGACATCTTCAATTAGTCCTTGCTTACTTGAACAGGTAAATTTAGGTTATTCCAACGAAACAACCTGTTCATCTGAAGTACACGCGATTGCAGAATCATTGTCAGAAACATTTCTTAGGATAACAGGTGACAGCATTTCTTTTTTACATGATGCAATACTAGAAGCTACATTCAGGGTATCGTTTCGTTTGTCATACAAAACATTGCTTTTCCACTGCCCCATTGTTCTTCTTTCAAAACTATTGTTCCATTTTGTTAAAGAACATAATTTTTATGAATATCTTATTGAAAGGTATAAACTTGGCCGAGATGACTTTAACCATGCCAATTGTAAATTCTGGGAAACATATAGAATATTCGATTCTTTTATTGAAAAGGGAGATACATCTGCTATACTTAATACTCATTTGAAGACTAAAACAATGTTATCTCAACTTGAGATAATCGCACAAGCCTGTTCCCAAGATTGCTTTTTAAATATTGTAAAAAATTGCATGGCAGTGCAATACTATAGTGCTTCAGAAAAAGGAAGAATTCTAGGGATAGCTGCTTCAAATCACCAACTGAAAGCTCTGCAGTATATGGTTCAGACTAACAGCGACACTTTGACATCTCGAGATGAAAACGGATGGAATGCTTTACACCATGCCTCCGCAAGTGGTTCTGTTAGTGCAGTAGAAACACTTACAAAAACTGGAATAGATATAAGTCTTAGAACAAAAGCGGGTGCAAATGTTTTACATATTGCAACTATAAAGGGTAGAAAAGATCTGGTAAAGTATATAATTGAATGCAACAAAAACTTAACTAAATGCACTGATGATATGAGCCGGAACTCACTTCACATAGCAGCAATAGCACAAAATGTTGATATGTTTAAACTTTTAATAGAATCTGGGGTAGATCCGAAAGAAAAGATGGGGGATGACTTAACAATTTTGCATGTGGCGTCTTCGAGTGGAAATATTGATATTATACGTTTTATCTTTGAGAACTATCCGGATCTCGTTCAAAATGTCGACAAAAATGGATTTAATGCACTGCATTATGCTGTGAAGCATAACCAAGAAAACGCGACGAGATTTCTTATTGAAAACGGAATGGAACCTGAGTCAAGAGGAGCGAATGGTATGAATATTTTACACATAGCCGCTTGGCACGGAAATATAGAGTTTTGCAGATATCTTTTTGATAATCACAGAAATCTCATCCACACTTTAGATGATCGAGGACTCAGTGTTCTTCATTATGCAGCTATACAAAACACTGTGGATATTATCAGGTTTATCTGTGATTATGGGGTAAATCCAGAGGCAAAGACAAATGATGGGAAAAATATCTCTCACGTGGCCGCTGGTCACGGTAATACTGATGTCCTCAGTTATATCTGTAAGAATTATAAATATCTTCAAAACAGATTTACAGAAATTGGATACAATGCCCTTCATCTGGGAGCCCAACAAAAAGTAGTAGACGTGATTGATGTACTTATCGAGAACGGAAGTGCGATAGAGGAAACTACTAGGAAAGGGATGAATGTATTACGAATCGCAGTATTAAGTGGAAATATTGAAATGGCGAGGTTCCTTATTCAGAGGAACAAGAGTCTCGTATACCAGATAAATGCATGCGGATCGAATATGCTTCAAAGCGCAGTGACCGTCGATTATCAGTCAGTTGACATGATCAGACTTCTCATTTCGTCTGGCATTGATCCTCTTGAAATAAATTTCTATAATGCAAATATTCTTCATTTGGCTTCTGAAAATGGAAATTCAGATGTTGTAAATTACATCATCAAAAACTACGGTTCTCTTTTACACACTGTAGATAAAATGGGACTAAATAGTCTTCATTACGCAGTATCTAAACAACCGGTTAGTATAGTAAAAGCTCTCTTAGACGCTGGGGTCGATTCTGACTCAACTGACAACTGGGGAAGAAACATGTTACATATAGCGACTGCAGATGGAAATACTTTAGTGATGAAATATATCATTGACAATTATAGACATCTGGTACAGAAATTTGATAAAAGAGGCAACAATGTTTTTTGTCATGCATTAGAAGACCAATCGGGACAAACTATCAAGTTTCTTATCGATTGCGGAGTTGGTCAGGAAGAAGGACTTATTGATAGCAAATTAATGATTCGATCAACTTCAAACGGCAATATTGAAGTTCTGAAGTTTATTTTAAAGCACTACAAACATTTGATCGACGAAACTGACGAAAAGGGATCAAACGCTCTACATTATGCAGCTAGTAAACAATCAGTAGATATTCTTAAGTTTCTGATCGCGCATGGTATGGATCATTCATGTACTAACCACATGGGGCAGACTATTCTGCATTCAGCTGTTTTCGGAGAGAATATCAAAATGGTAAGGTACATCGTCGAGACATACACCGATCTCTTACCGCAAGTCGATGGAAATGCAGAAAATGCATTACACTACGCTGTCAAAATTGGAAACACCCAGGTTTTGAAATATATTGTTACAGAGTATGCCGATCTCAAAGACTCAGTTGATATTCACGGATGGAATGCTTTGCATTTTGCAGCCGCCGATCAACCTGTTGATACGGTGAGGTTCCTTATAGGAAAAGGAATTGATCCTGAGGTCGGGGACTTTGATAATGATAATATTTTACACATTGCTGCAGCCAATGGTAATCTTGAAGTTGTTAAGTATGTGACAGATACCTTCAAGAATCTCATTCATACAAAAGATAATGATGGAAATAATGCTCTCCATTTAGCTGCGATACACCAACAACCAGCCAGTATGATTAAATGCCTTATACAAACAGGAATTGATCCCATTGTGTCATCAAGGGAGGGTTGTAATATCATACATATAGCTGCTTCAAAAGGCAACATTGGTGTTCTGAAATATATCTTCGAACATCATCAAAATCTTGTACACTCTGTTGATGAAAATGGCTGGAATGTCTTGCATCACGCATCAAAGTTTCCATCCGTGGAACAATTTCAATTTCTAATCAACAATGGAGCAACGCGAAAACATACAAAAAATCATTTGAATATTCTACATATAGCTTCTGCCCATAACAATCTCCCGATTGTTAAATATATTTCTAAACACTTTCAAGAATTATTAAAAACTACAGATAAAAGTGGAAGAAATGCCCTCCACTTCGCATCTAAGAGTGGAGCATGTGATATATTTTCGTATTTACTGAGTATTGGATTAGAAATTGAGAGCGAAACAAAGGAGCAAAGGAATGCACTGCACATTGCACTGGAAAATGACCGCCTAAACATAATAGAATTCGTTCAAAGTAGATATCCTCTAATGATGAACAAAATGGACATTAATGGATGGACTTGCTTACATCATGCTGCTAAGTATGGTTCTGTGAAATTGCTACGCTACCTCATCCTTGAAGGCATGGATACTAATTCATTAAAATATGACGGCAAAAGTATTCTTGATGTTGCTCAAAAATATGGCAACATTGATGTTATTAATTATCTAAAAGAAATATTTAGAGACTTTGTAAACACATGTTAGATATTCGGATAAAAAAACGCTAAAAGAACGGAAAAGAGTAATGCCCTTTAAATTTAAAAGAAATCGTTTAATTACTATCGTGATTCACGCTTTGAAAGTATAAGCTTATCTTTAGTCAAAACGGAGTTATTAATTTACCTCCAAATTTCAAAACGATCTTACAGTTAAGTATAGCCCGACAATATTAACAATTAACACTTATTTTTCGTTTATACTTCCCACTAGTTGAGTGGTTTAATAAACATGTCCAAGAAGTGGGGTCTGTCATTGCATATGCAGATATCCTTGGCTAAGTATGGTGTTATAACAAAATATAATACTTGCATTAGAATAGAAAACAATTCTTGCTAGAATGATGTAAAAATACACACAAAAAGGATTACTTTGTCTTCTTTTAATAGAGTGCACATCCTTTGTGCGTAAAGCATTTTTATGATATATATTTCCGAGCATAATGAGTTCAAGATGATATGTTTACATTTAATTACATCCTGAAATTGATATTTAACTCAAAACCATTCTAAATTGCTCCAAAAACGCTTCAAACTCACTAAAAAACATAAAACAACAACTTCGTTTCAAATAAAAAATAGCTTGGATAAAATCGGCATTTCACTTATTTAATTGAAATTGTCAGCGTCTGATCGGTTTTCAAGAAATAGGGAGCTAACTATAGAACTTGTAGGCATATTTTATAAAAGGGAGGTAATCAATATTGCTAATTTTGTTCATCCTGAACAAAATTTGCAATACTGGATTACTTCCCATTAAATTCACTCAAAAGTCGCGCCCTACATTAATTCAATTTCATTCCTAGTTCATTCAATAATCATTCACCTTGTCAATCTCACGATGTTGTTAACTTTATCGACCATTGTAAGGTTTTATCGGCGATGATGATATGTGTCTGTTCAATCGAGAACCCTCGGCGATTCTATTCTTTAAAAAGATTTCTGTATCTCCGTACGATTTGAACGAAAAAAAATGAACTGATGGAAAGTTTATAACGATTATAGAGCGATTTCGAACGATTTGGGATTGAACGTTTGGAAGAATGATACAAATACTATTAGTAGCGCGATGAACGGGTAGTTAATAATATTATATGGTTAGGGTGACGCTTAGAATCTAGATCTATTCTGAAATATATTGATCTTTTTTTATTTCCTCAACCCCGTTTTATGAGTGTTAATAAATGTTTTGTATAGATATTTTGGTACATTTTTTCAACAAATCATTGTGTGCTTTATCTATTGTTTGTGTACTTTTTCTGAAAGGAAAAGTCACCATTTTCAAACCTACGATAATTAATCATCTGAGCCGTACTTATTCAAATGAATTCAAGAATTCACATACATTTTAAATGGATGCCTGTTGAACTATGCATTGATATCTGATATCGTTCATTTCTAACCCATACGAGTAAAAAGATGCGTTCATTTCAGATTTTCTTTCATTAAAATGTACACCATTTCGTATGAAAACGCTACATATCATTTTGTATTTTATAGTTTAAGGATGTACGATGGAAAACGCCACCCATTTCTTTCGTTTCTTAAACTCACAGATCTGGTACTATTTCAATTGCGAGAATGTTAATGGAATTCGTCGTTTGACAAGATTTAAGTCATAGGATTAATTTTTAGAAGGAATATGTAAAAATTAGATAGTTCGAAGGTATCCAGAAGACCCGGAAGCAATTAATTTTGTATTGGAAAATGCCCAACGTTTGTCCACTTTTTAGGGGGAGATTCGTCCAAAACTTCTAACTATAGATCTGTTTGACTTTTGAATAGTACGGAAAGGTATTAGAGAGTGTTATTTTTTTAACGTGTTTTCAATTTCTTATTTGATGTTTTTGTTCACATCAAGTCAATCAGGCTTTCTACCAGGCGACTCAACTGTCAACTTAATGACTTATCTCTATAATAAGATTTGTAGTGCTTGAGACGAAGGTTCCGAGGTCCGTTTAGTCTTTTTCGATATAAGTAAAGCATTTGATAGGGTGTGGCGTAGGGGTTTACTATTTGAACTGGAAAATGCAGGAATACAATGCCAACTTTTGTCATAGTTTTCAAACTATTTATCTGATAGGAGACAATGTGTTTTATTAGCCGGAGCAACTTCTGACCCAGGACATGTATGTGCAGGTGCTCCTCAAGGATCTATTTTGGGTCCATTGTTGTTCCTTATATATTTATTGGCATCGTTCAAAATATCGAGAAAAACGAAGCATCCCAGTCTCCTTATGCTTAATAAAGATATTCCTGAGGTCGAAAGTCACAAACATTTAGGTGTATATATTTCATCAAATTGAACATGGGATAGTCACATAGAACAGGTAACGAGAAAAACATGGAACAAGGTCCATGATATGGAAAATCTCTCTACAGAATCCGGATGGGAAACTCTTGGTCAACGCAGATACAAACACAGAATAACTTTATAAATATTTCATGGACTGACTCTTCTCTATTTGTCTTCTTTAATACCCGCATTCCGTAAGTGAAAACTCAAATTACAACCTCCGAAACTCAGATAATATACAAAATACACGTATCAATTGCCGAACCAATCTTTATAAAAAATCCATTTTACCAAAAGCGATTGACGATTTGAACGAACTGCCATTAGAAGTAAGGAACACAAGCACATTACGGGCTTATGTGATATATAAGCCTGTGCATGCGATTTCCAACAAGTTTATATATGTACATAGCAAAGACTCTGACCAGCCTTCACATTTAGGCGCACATTTTTATGGCGCTGTATAAATCATCAGACCACAACAGTGTGCGCATGGTGACATGAAGTTAAATACAAAGTGAAATTTAAATAAAATTCCATGAGTATATGAGGATTTTGTGTTAATAATAAATATACATAAAGGCCTATTTTATCATGACGCGGCATATTACTAAAATGCCACAAATGCATATTGTCATTGGAAATGTAATAGTCTGTGGAAGTTTTACGCGAATACAACACAACACAATGATTTTATTGTAAATGCAGGCCACCGGCCCAGAATACAACCTTTTGCACAAAAGTACTAATTGAAAATGCAATATTACTAGCCCCTAATTTGGTTTGCCTATTATTTATTTAATTACACAGTTTGGTGGTATATAATGCTAAATTTCTTACGGTATTGAAGTCAGTGCTACACATTAATATAATGAAAGCTGTACGATCTGTCCGACCATTATACCAACTAAATAAAATATGAAATATAATATCTTTGAATTGGTCGCATTGAAAAAAGGCATGAAATTCGTCTTTAATAACCTGTGTACCTATTAATTAAAAGGAGTTTCGTTAACAAATAATTTTGTATTTAGGCCTTTTTTTATTATCTATTTTGAATTAAGTTTTACACGAATGCATCTATTCATAATCAATGCGCTGAAAGTACTGATGGTGAACGATTCTCATGGCATTCTAGAATGATATATTGAATTCGTTAAGAAAAGGGAAATTATACATGTAAATAATAATATAGGGAATGCGTCTCGACGAAATTTCGGCAATTCGCATTGAAAGTTCAAATGTGTTTGCATGTCGAATTCGTTCTCATATAAGTGCACTTTTAAAATTCGAATATCTCGAAACTTACTCAATGCACAGTCACAAAATTTTGCATGACAAACCTCGACACTTTTGACCATCGATACTTTTAGAAATAAGGCACGCGGAACACATTCACTTTAGGCTAGTAAAGGATCTTTGTTTTAGAGTTATTTGCCTTTGTACCCTACAGTTTATGAATAACTATTTTGGAATCGCATTCAGTTCAATTCATGTGTCCTACCTTGTAATAAATTGAAACCTGAATGACAAATGATACACTATAAAACAACGAAGGTTTACGTACAAATTTCGTGTATGGGCGAAAATTAACCCTGCGCGAACAATCTGTCCATTTAATTAAATAAACACTCATACGCCAACAGAAATCGAATGTATCCGCCTAAGCTTCCTCTGTTTCTCATCATCTCATTTTGTATAACGCCATTGCACCGTTGTATCTGACGTTATTGACAAATCAACGTAGCGATTGACAACGTTTGTGCAGGTATATAACGTCTGTGCGAAAATTCAATTTTCTGTTTGGAAATGGTAGGGAGTCCCTAGTCAAACTAGGAAATACCATATAAGCGAATTTCTCTTTACCAGAAAAGAATTTCAAGGAGGGCTAATCTCAACACCATATGTGCTGAACAAGTGCCCACAGTATACGCATCTTTTTGCGAAATCTGATTTCAAGTCTCGTTTCTAAAGGGTCAAAGCTAAAGCCTGCATCAGATTTTAAAATCAAGAGTTCCCCCAACTTTGCAAAAAAATAAGGAAAACCAAAAAGTGATACTGCACACTTTCTTTTGGAACTAAGTATATTACAATGAACAAGAAAAATGGAGGACCACTTACAAGGAAACATAGTGTGATTTAGTTTGGTTTTTCTTGCTGTTGTTGTTGTTGTTTTATTTTTCATTTCGCTTCATAATACCAACGGTATTTGATATTATTTGCTGAATATTTGAGGGCGTTTATTATTATATGCTTTAAGTGGCAGCGTTTTGATTCTTTAATGTCGTAACATGATTTTCTCTCGAAAAAGCAACCAGGAAGGTAATTCAATTTCAACATGCAGAACCCATATATACTGGCCAAAAGTCTAATTTTTAAGCATAACGTACGTGGATTACCAATAGTTATCAAATTTGGATGTGTAAAAAAGGAAAAGCTCAAAAAGCTCTAAATCTTAATAGAGCTCGGAATACTACACTTTCAAAAAATAAAAGTCCGCAAATCGTTAGCTGCAAACCAGACCAAGAAAAAAATGGAAAACATTGTCAATTTCTTGTGACCTTTGACTACAGGAGAAACAGAAAGAATAGGAGGCATGGTTGAATGGTGTTTAAGTTCAACCGGCAAACCATTTTATCTAGCGAATATGATCAAATATGGTCTGGTGTGAATAAAACGATGTATCAAACTGATTTTTTCACATATCCTACATTTTGTAGCTCAACGGGAATTATCAGTCTATATTTTATGCATTTTTGAATAAAAACGTGTTTTAGGTGTTGTTTCTAGGAACCGTTTTTCTGCATACATAAGCTCTGTCACTTCTAGGGCCATATGCCGCGCGCAATTGTCGAACATTTTCAATTTTTTTCCTAGTCTATGTTGCAGCTAACGACCCATGAGACAAAAATCGGTACATTGACAATATTTTGAGCTCTGTGTGAATTTAGAGCTTTTTGAGCTTTTCTCATGTTGCGCTTTAAATTCAATGAAATCACGGTAACTTTTCGTCAAAATCACCTGGAAAGTTGCTTAAAAATTCACATAGCAAATTTCACGAAAATCCAAACACCACAGAAAAAAATATCTTTGTTTTTAAAGTGGCCGGTTAGAAGTTTTGACTAGTATATTACCAGATCAAATAGCAGCCTTTCTGCATTTTGACCATGATAAGAAATCCGCGAGGGCTCTGGAATTTAAATGACCATAAATTGGGTCCCAAATCCCCCTAATTTCGTCCTCAACCAAAACGCTGTAATTACAATGTTTTGGTCTCTTTCGGTAATATACAGAGTTTTGTAAAATAATGATTATCTGATGCCATTGTGTATAAAAGAAAATCAAAACAATAAGATTTATGTAGGTATGTATTTTGTACAGCTAATGGACTGTCCAAACATAGTCGTAGTTTAGATCTATTGCTTCTACCATATACAAGTTCACAAGGAACGATCCTTGTAATGGTCCTATCATTCTCAATCGGATGAAAACAGTGGATATTAGAGCGTTAAAGAAGACGCCACCATAGCGCAGTTGGTTAGGCATAAGACTAAAATCTGGAAGTCGTGGGTTCGATCCCCGGTGGCGGCAAATATCCTTTCCGACGTTTGTCTCTCACCAATGATAGTCATAAACCCATGTGAGATAGTAGTCGGAGGCTAGGAAAGGATAAATGGTAGAACAGGTGAAAAAAATACCAGGAATCCATTGTTAGGTGCATCGGCCGCCGCGATATAACTGTGAAATTGTTGAAAGCGGCGTAAAACCCATTCAAACAAACAAAATCTAGAGCGTTAACAAGCAACAGTCCGGACAGACGGTCAGGCGGACAGACGGAATCACGCCGGACGGGAAACCGGTATCGCAAAAGTTCTTCTGGCCTTCGGTCATTAGAGCTTAAAATTGAATATTCAAGGGTTGATCCAGAAATTCGTAAAATAGGGTTATAAAACTTGTTGACTATCAAAATGGAAATTATACATTCATTTAATACAATCATGTGTAATGAATGTGGAAATGTGGGAATTTTCGAATGTGTAAGTTAAATAGTTATATAGCGGTTGTAAAGTGACTACTCTAAAACTCAGACCCCGCACGTAGGCAGGGGGAGCAAGAACGTCAAATGCGACGTCATTATTAACCCTTTTCTACAAAGTCTCAACTTGTTTGCATGCCTTTCTGCGCCTAATAAATCAACTTGCAAAAGGTTTCCACATTACTTGGAATTCAAATTTGTGTTCAATTTCTATATGAATAGTATTTCTACTGAGGTGGGGACCCAGATACCAGACCTTTATATTTAATGAATAATGAGAATCATTCGGGGAGACTTCGTTTGTTGAAACTTTTACACCACTCTTAACCCTCTAATTAAGCTTGTCCCTCTTTGATTATCCGAGATAACTTAGGAAAAAGTTCTCTCTTTGACATAAGGCTATTTTCAATATTATCTAAAATGATTGGGTTGGTGCATAACTTATAATTATGACAGAATTCGACAAATAAAGGGAACTCACATTTCGGTGTTGACATCAGGTCAATATTCACTCGAATATTTAATCTTATTTGAAATATTCTGCATCCGTAAACCCCTTTCAAAATGTTTAACGTATGAAAATTCATTATCTATTTGCGTTTTATTTACTACTGGCACGAAATTTCAAATAAAATGTAAGAACACTTTCAGAAAATTTGAGTTATGTAGTAGATTTTCATTATTTTTTACGCTCTCCCACCTAAGCATACATATGTAACTATGGTAACGAAATTTAAGGCCGCTTAGTATGATTTTGCAAAAATGGTAACATTTATGCTCTTCGTAGAAACTTAACTGCACACAAAATTATACACTAAACAAGCTAGGAAGGCCAAAGTTATAGGCCCATTGTACGAATTTCTGGACCATCTCTCGTATAAATGAAAAAAGAAAAAAGATCATTCAGTCAAATAATCTGTTTATTTATTAATATCGTAATATTCTGTAAATTGATTCTCTTCGTATAAATGCTTTTTGGTTAACATGGTACAAAGGCTATCTAGAATATCTCTTAAGCTGGGCCCCTATTAGCCAACAGTTAGGAACATCCATTCATTCATTCAAAACACTCACTCAAACCTTTCAAAAACGCTCAAACCCATTGAAAAAAAATAGAGAATAAACAACGTCATTCAAAAAAAAAAAATTGATAGAGAAAAAAACTCGATTTCAATGACATAATTCAAATTGTTGGAATCCCATAGGTTCTTAAAGAAACAGGAGGCTAGGTAAAAAACTTGTATGCATTTTTTATTAAAGGAAGGTAATCCATATCGCTAATTGTGTTCATCCTGAACAAAATTTGCGATATAGGATAACCTTCCATTAAATTCACTCAAACTCGCTCCACACACTCATTCAATTTCATTCCCAAACCATTCAGAAATCATTCACCTTGTCAATTTTACGATGTTGTAAACTGTAACTTAAGTTTATCCAAGTGAATGGCATTTGTATACCTTGCTTTTTTTGAGCCGTACTTGAACCATATCGTTTAGATGAAAGTGTTTTCACATGATTTAATTACAAACGAAAGTGAATTAAAAAAATATTTTCTTAAATCCATATCAAATTGTCAAAAATTATTATTTAATCATTCAATTCCAGAGCTAAGGCCCTCGTGGATTATTTACTTAGCCTTAGAACTCAGAAGTGTGGTTAAATTTTCAATAAACAACGGTAATAATGTGTTATTCTAGCATAAATGCGGCTTTGCTGAGTTTTATTTCCATTAGATGACGGGTTTGATAAATTCTGTATTTCAAGAACGCATTTGATAATCTATGTGTAAAACGGCCAGAATTTTGTAATAAATTGGCAAAAATCCCTAAGCTCACCAATGAAAAATCAGCGTAACTTGAAACGCCGTCATCGTATCTATTATGACGTCATTTTCACGCTGTTATTCGCTCTAATCCAAAAATATTCAATGGGTTAAATTCATTCTCTTAACGTCCTATTTTGAACATATATATACTTAGTTCCAAAAGAAAGTGCACTTTTGAATTTTGTATATCTCTGAAATTACACAATCTGTCGTCATGAATAGCTGTATGACTATCCCCAAGAGTATGGGTAAACGGTATTTGAAAAAAAAAAATCGCGCGATGAGCAAACATTCTCTGCTAAATTGAGAAGTTTGGTTTTGCATGTTTTGCATGTTCATCACGCGTTGGACAAATAATTAGTCTGCAAATGCACTCAGTTGAATCTTTGCGGCTTTTCTAAGCATAAAATCACACCCTCAATACAATTGTGCATGCTGATACAGCTTGGTTTGACTACCAATAAACGTCGTTGAACAAATTAGAACTTTGTCAGATTTAGATTGCCATTAAAATTGATTGAGCATGTATATTCCAATAGCAATCGAGGCCACCATTTTGTTAGGCCTTTAATAATCAAATCGAGATGCCATAGAGCGCCAAAGCACCATCCAATTACAATTTACTGGCCTAACAACGTAGCAATGTCTACCGTTGACGTTCACGTAACGTTTGCATAAAAAATACAACTTTTGTTTGGAAATGGTTTGGAATGGCTTCTAAAACTCTTTAATGCAACACCAACACATAGCTCTTACCAAAGAAGAAGTTGTTAGGAGGTCAAATCTCAATATTTTAAGTTCTGCCTGAGCGTATGCAACATGCAATACTTCATCCAAATCTGAATCGACATTTAATTTCAAAAGGTTTTGATTTAAGTATGGTATCAAATTTACTCCATAATTTTCCTCCAACTTTGTAAAAATCGAGAGAAATACAAAAGGTGAAAGTGCACACTTTCTTATGCAACTCAGTATATTATCCACGATTTTAAACACATATATTATCCACGATTTTTCCCCTGGCAAGTCGGAGCCTAAGAAACAGGTCGATGCACTTAAGGTTAAGGTAAATCAGCCTCTAATCATTTTTTATTTATTTCTTGAGATAGACGACATAATTAACTTGAGTCCGTAAAGCGTATGTTGGATATCAAACCCTCGTAACTTCAGCTTGTCCAAGCTGAAGTTACGAGGCTTTGGTAATCCAACAATGGATTGTGTTCACTTTCTCTAAGCACGTGGATTCTTTTGGTTTTAGGGATGCACTTATTTGCAAGCGTTCACGATTATTACCGACTTACTTTCAATGGACCCAAAATATTTAAAAGTTAACACGCCAAATTACGTCACGGCTAAGTCCCCGCCCTGCCAGTTAATTAATAACGCATAATAATGTCGCTTCATAATTGTGTACACTCCACTGGGTATTGATCAACACATTTTATATGTCTTGGTTTCCAATCTGAAAAAGAAATAATGAGATCTCTGAAAAATGAGGATCGTAAGCAGGGTGCCCAAGCCCCTCGACTCTTAGTTGCTGGAATCTGGAACATCGGTCATTCTACGGAATAGACATCAGGGCCCGAGGTTATAAAACTTTTCTCGGGCGCAATTAAACATTTTTTTCAAATTTCAATTTGAGATTAAACCGTATTTCTGTTTTATTACTCTTTTTAATGTATTAACATAAAAGATGATATTAATAAGTTGTTATGAAAAACAACTTATTAATATCATCTTTTATTTTCATAAATTTATTTTAATTTAAAATTTTTTGAAAATTGAGCCTGTGCCTAAGAAAACTTTTATTATCTTGGGCCCAGGAAAAATAAATGCGCAGTCATGAAAGAGCGTCCTTTCACATGCGGGTAACCGGTTTACATGAGTTTATCAAAAGGCTGAAAGTCCTACAACGAGATTTTGTCAATATACTTATTTTCATATATCCCCTTTCAGCATGGCTGACGTGTTCATGGAGAGTTTTTATTGACAAATGATGACACAAAGATAAACAATACATTGTTTATGGTACAGTTAAATACATCGTGAAATTGACATTGATCGCAATCAAAACCATTCTAGATCGTTCATTCAGCGCTCGAATCATTCATTCCAAACACTCACTCAAACCATTCAAAAACGCTCAGACCCATTGAAAAATATAGAATCAACAACATCATTCAAAATAAATTTGGATAGAGAAAAATCGCGAATTCACTGACCTAATTCGAATTGTTAATGCCTCATAGGTTCTTGAAGAAATAGGAAGCTATGTATAGAACGTGTATGCATTTTTTTTATTAAAGGGAGGTTATCAACATCGCTAATTTTGTTCATCCTGAACAAAATTTGCGATATTGGATTACCTCCCATTAAATTCACTCATAACTCGCTCCACACACTCAATTAATTTCATTCCTAAACTTTTCCAAAATCATTCACCTTGTCAATTTCACGATGTTGTTAACTATAAGAGGGCACATTGCAATGATCGTATAATGCCATTAGAGTTAAGCATGAAAGTTTTACTAAATTCAATATCTCCCTACCTCCAAAAGTGTTTTCATGAAAAATAATTTCATGAATTGAAATCCGAATTTTCATATAAATGCTTTGACGTTAAGCTTGTGTTATTCTACAGCACACCTTTTGAACTAAACAGTAATTTCCGGGCAATACCGTCTTGTTTTGCAGACGATATTATGGTATTTAACATTCAAAACACTTGTAAATCTGAGACTTTCCACTAGTAGAGAATTTTTTGTATGAAGGTTATTTATGACAGAAGTAAATACAGTTGATTGCTTTGTGAAATTGACATTCGCCTCAATCAGAACCATTCTTAAAAGCTCACTTAGCGCTCCAGTCATTCATTCCAAACACTGACTCAAACCATTCAAAATCGCTCAAACCCATTGAAAAATATAGAATCAACAACGTCATTCAAAATAAATTTTGATGGAGCGCGATTTCACTGACAAGATTGTTATTGTTAGCGACTCATATGTTCTTGAAGAAATAGGAAGCTATTACGAACTTGTAGAGAACTTATATGCAATTTTAGCTCACCTGAGCACGAAGTGCTCAAGGGAGCGATTGTGATATATCAATGTCCGGCGTCCGTCTGTCTATCTGTCCGTCTACCCGTCTGTCCGTCACGGCGACAACAATTTCTTAAAACGACATCTCCTCCTAAACTTCTTAGTCAAAAAACTTGGCAGAAATTTTCCTTGGGTGGTCCCGTATAAAAATTGCTAAATGGAAAGGATCCGTGCCATATCAAGGGAAAAGGGACCTCAATGACAATTTTCTTGTTTACACTCTAGAAGCCACAAATATGGCCCAATTGTCATGAAACTTTGTCAGAATTTTTGTCAGGTCATGAGGATGAACTCTTTTGAAAATGTGAAGGATCTGTGCCATATCACGGAAAAACGGGCCTTAATGACAATTTTCTTGTTTACACTCAAGTGGCCACAAATATGGCCCAATCTTCATGAAACTTGGTCAGAATGTTTTTCGGGTCTCAAGAATGAACCCTATTGAAAATGGAAAGGAAATGTGCCATATCAATGGAAAAGGGATAATGAAAATTTTTTGTTTACTCTCTAGAAGCCACAAATATGGTCCAATTACCATGAAACTTTTTCAGAATGTTTGTTAGGATCCGTGCCATATCACGGGAAAATGACAATTTTCTTGTAAGAGCTCCATACGCCACAAATATGATCCAATCTCCATGAAACTTGGTCAAAATGTTTTCCAGATCACAAGAATGAACTCTATTGAAAATGGGAAGGATTCATGTCATATCATAGGAAAAGGAGTCTTAATGATAATTTACTTGAAATAACTCTAATGGTCACAAATATGGCCCAAACTTTGTGAAACTTGGTTTAATGTAGAAATTATCTTCTTTATGACATCTGCCTTTTTAATTGATTTGATGTCCCAGTGATCAAAGAGACTCAGGACAGCGATCTAGGACCATCATGGTCCTCTTGTTTATTAAGGGTTTTCAAGAAATAGGGAGCTATCTATAGAACTTGTATGCATATTTTATTAAAGGGAGATAATCAATATCGCTAATTTTGTTCATCCTGAACAAAATTTGGGATATAGGATTACCTCCCATTAAATTCACTCAAAACTCGCTTCTCACACTCATTCAATTTCATTCCTGAATCATTCCAAAATCATTCACCTTGTCAATTTTACGATGTTGTTAACTGTATAAGAAGGGGTTAAACCAGTAAAATCTTTATCGCTCAAAGGTCTTCAATGTTGTATGTACCCATTTGAATCATTTCGTTAAGACGGTTCCAATGAGTACTAGCGATAATAGGTTTGTGTTATTATAATCAAAATACTTTGATCTTAAAAGAGAAAATAACCCCTCTATCTGTAACTGTTGAGCATGCGCATTAGCATTTCGCGAAGGTTTTTGTGTTTCTGGTTGATCGATAACAAATTTTGCTAAATCGCTAATAATGTTCTCGCTCAAGATAACGTTCAGTAAAACAAAATTAACAAATAATTACCACTTATTGTTTAGTTAAACTAACACAATCCTTTACTGCAATTTGTCATCATATTTGTCATATATATAATTTGCCATCCCCAAAAGATATGTACGTCCGTAAAGAATGAAAAGTAGTTGTTTTTCTTCGAGCGTATTGACCAGAGTAACACCAGAAATATGACCAAAATACACCAGAAACCGACTCACCTAAAACATGACCACGTCCGAAGTACTTTCCAGTTTACGGAATTTCTTCAGTAATGCTCCTACAGTTAGTTGCATCGTGAAATTGACTGCCATTCAAATCAAAACCATTCTGAATCGCTAAATCAGCGCTCCATTCATTCATTCATTCTAAACACTCACTCAAACCATTTAACAAAGCTCCAAATTACTAAAAATGGTAAGATTGATAATCTCATTTAATTGAAAATCGTTAGAAAAAATTCACGGTTTTTACCGACTTTATTGAATTTTGTAAGGCAACGTGAGTTCTTCAAGGCATAGAAGTCTATTTAGAGAAGCAATCTTAATACTTTATTCAAGTGAGGTAATGATAATCGCTAATTGTGTTCATCTTGAACAAAATTAGCTATAATGGATTACCTCCCCTGAATTTCACTCAAAACTCACTCCCCCCATTCATTCAATTACATTCGAAAATCCTTCCAAAATCATTCACCTTGTCAATTTCACGATGTTGTTTAATGTAATAGAAAAGCGGACAAGAAATGGTAGATAAGGCGAAAAGTTGGCTTAATTATTTCAAGATTTGACCAAAATAGATTAAGATAGAAAGGTTACCTTTTTGAAAGTAACAATACATTTCAAGCTAGGAAAATATCCCCGGGGACACGTTACCCTAGAAATCGGCCGGGGTAACCTGTCCCCCCTGGGGTAACCTGTCCCCCCCCCCCCCTACAGATATTGTAAAACTATATTTAGTCACATTTCTTTTACCAAGAAATTTTTATTCTATGTGTTACAAGTCTCTTCCTTTGATCTGTATGCAATTTTAATCTATTTTTCGAACTGTTTCAGTTTGGAAGGATTTTTATATTTTTCATGATAAGTATTATAATAATTAAACTGGTTTCTTTTTTAGAAAAATAATTTTTTAATGTATTCATGACAATGGACTTATCTAAGAATGATCTTGTCTTTAGAAAAATTATTCAAAAGCATGATTTTTTTTTTGCGTGTAGGGGGGGGGGGACACGTTACCCAAGCTGGGGTAACCTGTCCCCGTGGACATGTTACCCAGGCCTGGGTAACCTGTCCCATCCCCAAAAATGCTGTCAGCAATGATGTATGCAAAAATAAACCCATATGTTTTCAATTATTGAACAATATTTCAAATTGTTTGGGGGTAAGGTTTTCAAAGCTGTGGTCACTTGTCTCTGAAACATGTTACCAAGGCCTGTTAACCCAGTGAAAACACACAAAAAAGGTTGTAAATGAGGATTTATTTAACAAAACTTGCAAATACATTTTTTTATTTGAAAACTGTGTGATAGTCTCATTTATATCAAAACTGTTTTACAAATTAGTTATTCACTTATTAGAAAATTTATTGTGAGTATATGTGTATATAGGGGGGGACATGTTACCCAAGCTGGGGTAACCTGTCCCTGGGGACAGTTACCCAGGCCTGGGTAACCTGTCCCACCTCTTAAAAGGTTGTCAACAATGATCTGTGCACAAATTTACCATAATATTTTCAATTTCTTATTTATTCTAATAATGAAAAATATTCAAGTGCTAGGATCTTTCTTAAAAAGGGAACAAAAAAAGAAATAAAAACATACATATCCACTGAAGAATCTTCTTGAAAAAGGAACACACTTCAAAATATATTTTAACATAGATATTCTTTGAGGGAATGTTCAAAGTATATCATACCATACATTCTTAATAAAAAAGATCAAATGGAAGGTAATATCTTTAATGAAAAACGCATTTGAACTAGGGGAACAGGTTACCCCGGGATAACCTGTCCCCCCGGGACAAGTTACCCAGGCTTGGGTTACCTGCTCCCCTTTCCAAAATACGAGTTTTAAACAATTTGTCAATTGTCATGTTGATTCTTTTCAAAACTGCAATTCTGACATGATAATTGTGTTTTAAAAACCTTTTATTCAATCTAAGAACAGACTCTGAACAAATTGAAATGATGCAATAATAAAAAATATTCAAGTGCTAAGATCTTTCTTTAAAAAGAAACAAAAAAAGAAATATAAACATACATATCCCTTGAGGAATGTTCTAAGAATATCTTTCTTAATAAAAAAGAATGACTGGAAGGCTATAACTTTAATGAAAAAAGCATTTTAAAAGGGGGGGACAGGTTACCCCGGGGTAACCTGTCCCCCGGGGACATGTTACCCTGGCTTGGGTAACCTGTCCCCCTTTCAAAAGAAGAAGTATTGAATGAATTTGTAGTGTAGTTTTCTTATCAAAACTGCAGTATTAACATTATACGTTCATAAAGCTTTGTATCATTTAAACCATGGACTTGGACAAAATTGAAATGATGCAAATAATAAGAAAATTGCACTGGCTAAGAATCCTCTTGAAAAGGAACACATTTCAAAAATATTTTAACATACATATTCTTTGAGGGAATGTTCAAAGTATATCATACCATACATTTTCAATGAAAAAAAACAAACAAATGGAAGGTGATATCTTTAATGAAAAATAGCATTTGGAATAGGGGGACAGGTTACCCTGGGGTAACCTGTCCCCCGGGGACAAGTTACCCAGGCTTGGGTAACTTGTCCCCCTTTCCAAAATATGAGTTTTAACATATTGTCAATTGACATGTTGTTTTCTTATGAAATTTGCACTACTGACATGATAATTGTGTTTTATAAAGCTACAATTCAATCTAATAACAGACTCTGAATCAATTGAAATGATGCAATAATAAAAAATATTCAAGTGCTAAGATCTTTCTTTAAAAAGGTACAAAAAAGGAAATTTAAACATACATATCCCTTGAGGAAATTTTCTAAGAATATCTTTCTAAATAAAAAAGAATGACTGGAAGGTGATATCTTTCATAAAAAAAGAATTTTGGAATAGGGGGACATGTTACCCTGGCTTGGGTAACCTGTCCCCCTTTCAAAAGAAGAAGTATTGAATGATTTGTCATGTTGCTTTCTTATGAAAACTGCAATATTAACATGATATGTTAATAAATGCTATTAATCAATCTAAAAAAAAATTAGATATTGCAAAAGTTATATTGCAAAAAATTAAAAAAGTGCAAGCGCTAAGATTTTTCTTTAAAAAAGCATCAATATTAAGAAAAATGAATGAAATATTTTTCAATGAATTTCATTTGATAATTTCTTAAGAAAAATGAATGACTGGAAGGTGAAATCAAATGACTAAAAGCATTTTGAATAGAGGGACAGGTTACCCCGGGGTAACGTGTCCCCGAGGACAGGTTACCCCGGGGTAATATGTCCCCCCACTAAAGTTTTATTTTTTTTATATTTTTTTTCATTTAACTTTCAAATATTTGCATGAAATACCAAGATTGACTATTATAACAATAATAATCAAAAAAAAATTTTAAAATTGATTTGATGAGAAAATCATAGTAAGCAAATTATATTTTGGTTTGAAAAATTGAAAACCACTCAAAAATATAGATATACTTTTTATATGATTTTTTAAATTGATTTAGAGTTATATAAAATAGCATGAATGAAAAATTAAAATTTTAATAAGAATTAATGTTTTCCAGGGGGGGGGGGACAGGTTACCCCAGGGGGGGACACGTTACCCCGGGGTAACCTGTCCCTGGGGACGGGTTACCCAGGGGGACACGTTACACTGTTACACCGGAAAACGGCGATTGTAACAATTAGTGTTATCGAACCTGATAATATGGGTGGCCTTTTCAAATGATAACATTTTCTTCTTATTTTTTCTGTGAAGGTCTACCGTAAAACATTGGATCTTGATAATAACATCTGCAAATTGTGAACTGTTTGTTGCTCATAACCAGGTGCCCGTTTTAGCAAACATCTCACGATCAAGTTTGCGTAATCAAAAATTAAAGTTGTTTCTAAAGTAGTAAATACATCTTGAATTCTGCTATGCATTATCTCATTTGAATCGTCTACTTAAGACGATTCCAATAAGATATTGCGAGACAGAATCTAGCACTAAATGAAAACACCAAGTACGATTTGTAATTTTGACTTCCGATTAATTTTATTCATAACTAGTTTAGAAAACGTACCAAGAAGTTGCTAATGAAATGGACTATTGTTTCTTTAAATTTACTTTTGATGCAGAGTGCCAGTTGCAACTAAGCAGTGTATGAGTTGCAGCTGCCGTCATAGCGCAGTTGGTAGAACGTCAGACTGTCAATCTAGAGGTCCCAACCCCGACGGCGGCTCTCATTCTTTCCGACTATTTGTCTCTCACCAATGGGTTGATAATCATAGACCTTTGTGAGATAGCAGCTGGAGGCTAGGAAAGAATGTGATGGTTGTACTGGTGAAAGAAAGACCAGGAATCCATTGTTAGTTGCTCCAGCCGCCGCGATATAACTGAATAACTGAAAAAAAATGTTGAAAGCGGCGTAAAACTCCATTCAATCGATCAATCAATTATCTTGAGTTGCATTTAATGAGGATTCTCCTGTTCATAGCTGAATCTTGTAAAAGGAGACAATTCAAATAATATATAATTGTGACCCGTCACGCGAAAAGGGATCATCTGGGTAGTGCGTAAAGCGTCGACCCTAGTCAGACTACGCGGCTTGCGCAGATTGACTAGGGTGAAAACTTTTCGCAATTAACTTATTTTCTGAATCTAGAATGTTCAATCTACATTCCAGTGAAACAATTTTTGAAATGCGACCTTTGGTTGACCGATGCTTGACCCAATCTCTTTTTCAAATATTCCTTTTTTTTAGTTCAAAGATGGTCCCTTTTTGCGTGATTGGTCACAAATATGTATATACATACGGCTTACCTTTTCCTTGGGTTACTTCTGAATTATCATTAAACTCAAATGTCAGCATTTCGTCTCTTGGAACACTGTGTATGATAATTTCAAAGATACATGAGTTATTAGAAGAATGAAATAATAATTTCAATGGCGCATGTATTAATGGTTGAGGAGTGCGGTTCAGTCAGATTGAAAACATGGGTTGTTCTTTCTACTGTACGTTATAAATGTTGATGCTATCTTTATTTTCATGTAGTCTACAGAATAAGATATTTCAAGCAACTTAAATGACGGCCCGCTAGAAAAGCTTCTATTTTCTGTAAACCTCACTATGCAGACTCTATCTAACTAAGTAGTTAACAATATACTTAAAAAATAAACGTAACGCCATCAACATATCTGCACGATAATCATTTCATCTAAAGTTTAACATTACTTCTTTTTGTCGATTATGGTGATGCATGTAAAATGAAGCTTGATCAAAAATGCGTCTTAAATATAATCATAAGCCTATTACAAAAGAAATATTACGTTGGCGTAAGCAAGCGTAACGTAAATGACGTGGTACAAAGTCCTGCCTAGTCAGATGTTAGGATGCGAGGCAAGCGATCCGTTAATTCCAATTATGCACGCAATAAAGTCTTTGTTTACCTGATAAGACACTTACATATCATTCTCTATTTAATATTTTTATTTTCGATCAGAGCCATCAGGCCCCGTTTCGTGTCGGTTCACCAACTATATCAACGTATTTCTTAAATGATTATTATAACACGATGGATTAATAGACAGATAGCTTCGCGTATTTATTAATCGCAAGTCATCTTAAGCGGGAATATCGGTGCTTTTGACGCCATATAGCCGGCATCCTAAATGACGCGCTTCACTTTCAGTGAAATACTCCCAACGTCAAAATCTTTACTTGATCATTAATTTTACATCCAGAAAAAATGTTTTAAAACAATTTTACACTCAGAAAAGGGTAAAACATCCACTTACAGAACTGTGACCGTATTTTAATGGATATAATTTCATTTTCGCGTTGACGTGTCATTGAATAAAGTCTTATGGGATGGGGAAAGGCTCCGCCCTCGAATTTTACCTTTTGCATAACTCCTCCCATTAGACTCTATTCACGGACACATCAACGCGTAAATGAAATTATTTCACATATAGAAAGCGCGTTTACGTACATGACATGACATGGCGTGATTTCTAACCTAATCACATATTAACCCTTTCCTGTTTTACAAAATTTTAGACCTGTCCAAATTCAAAGGTTTTGTAAATTATATTTCAAAAAGAATTTAAATTGAAAAATAACCATTCAGTAGGGTAGAAAACAGTGTGGAAAAAGAAGAAATTGCTTGTCAGAAGCAATTTCTTCTTTTTTCACGATGTTTTCTCAAATCATAAAATCACAGGCACGCAAAAAGCAGGGACTGAACAGGAAAAGGTTAAAAGGCGTGACAAGCAAATCGTTTATTACCTTTCACTATTTCTGTAATCCACAAGTTTCATCAGACCACATGACGGTTCAACGTCACGCTTAACTGCTTCTGTGAATGATCTACATGTAATGTCAGTTTCCTCTTTAAATGTTCTAGTATTTTTGTTGGCTGAAAAAATCAAACAAACATTTTCATACTTCTATGAGCGAAATTTAGACGCACGTATATTTTTATGTTACATTGTACAGATAAGAACATCATAACTGACAAGATGAATGATTTTGGAATAATTTTCAGGATGATATTGAATGTGTGTGTTGGACGAGTTTTGGATGAAATTGAAGGGAGATATATCAATAGCGCTAATTTCGTCCAAGATGGACGAAATTAGCGCTATATATTACCTCCCTTTAGAGAATCTACTTATTTTCCAATTTGCGTGTCCTCGCCAATCAATCCAGAAAAAGGGAAAAATGCTGAATTATTCTTTCAATTTCAATAAAATGTTGATCTTTTTTTAACAATTTAAATTGGTAGTAATGATTTGGGTGTGTTTTTGAGTGATTTAAGTGAGTGATTGGAATGAATGAATGAATGAATGAATGAATGAATGAATGAATGAATGGGCGCTGAATGATCTATTTAGAATTCTTTTGAGCGAGATGGAAATGTACTTCATGATGTTATTAGCTGTATTACAGAAAGTAGTTCTACGAAAAAGCCGTTCATATAAAAAAAGTCTCGTAACTAGATTTAATTAAACAAATTGACCCGCATCTATTTTGCTTCATGTTCAGATAGAAGTAACCTGAAAAACATTTAAAATTTACATTTAGTAAAATATTTAACTTTAAAGCTCGGTGTCATTAAATAATTAGAAAAGCAGTTTACTTTATTGTTTGCATTGAGTTAGACTTTCAACTTAAAATATGAACACACTTTTGGTGTTAATTCTCGTTTAAAAGCTGTAGCTACGACGTTTAAGTCGCCAATCTTCGAAAATGTTTGTTGTTTTTTAAAGGCCTGAAATAACGAAGAACAAGAGTACTGTTGTGAAATTTACAAGGTGAATGATTTTGGAATGATTTAGGAATGAAATTGAATGAGTGTGAAGAGCGAGTTTTAAATGTAATTAAATTGGTAATCCAAATTCGCTAACTTTGTTCATGATGAACAAAGTTATAAATGTTTATTACCTCCCTCTGATAAGATATTCATACAGGTTCTGTGAATAGCTTACTCTGTCTTCACGAACCCATCAAACGCCTACAAAATTCAATAATAATGCCAAGTATGAAAGCCTTAATCCTTACAGTTTTGGAAGAGATTTTTTTTTATTTTTTTTTTACTCTGTTGTAATGGCAACCAAAGTTTGGCATGGTTTCATAATCATTGAAATCTGATGAGTGGTTATTGAAGGAGATTATTTTAAGATGCTTTAACGGACAGATGGAATTCGGACAGGCGCTAGACAATCATCAACCACAGTAGCTCATACCTAAAAACTTTGCGCTAAGGAGCGCTAAAAATCGATAAATGAATCAAATATGGTTTATAAAGAGATGATTGTTGAACACTGATTTTTTTTGTTAGAATCCTTTTCGTGAATGGGAGTCTTAAACGTCATGACAACAGCTTTAACAAGGTCGCTCTACAACGATTTACACTTTGTTTCATGTCCATTCAAAAGATTTTTTTTAGGTTTTTGATTTCGCACCCCTTTGAAAAAAAAAATATATATCAATATATTACGAATAAATATCAAACAAAAGAGACATGCATTTTATGTACCTCCTGAAGAATTTATGAAACCGGTCGAGGAATAAATATCAAACAAAAGAGAGTCTGTTACCCATTCTTCCATTTATATATATATATACATGTATATATATATATATATTTTATTTCAAAGGGGTGTGAAATCAAAAACCAAATCACATCCTTATATGAATCCGTTTATATATATATATACTTCAGGTTTTTATATTCAATAACCTCAAGTAAAAAAATTCTCTAAAAAATAAGACTGGTTTCTTCTGGTACTGCTTTGCGCAAAAACTTAAAAAAAGCAGCATACTCAAAACTGTTTTCATTGGGGAAAAAAACCCGATTTTTTCGCCAAACAGAATGCACCAAAATTTAAATTATTACTTTATGTTTTACATATATTTGACGGATAATGTGTCATGACCATAGGCGTAGCCAGGATTTTGAAATGTTTACGCATTTCCAATGCGACCACCAAACAATATACAGGATAAAGGCGACTGTCGACTGTGGCTAAAGACTAATACCCTCACCCGCTCCCCGTTTATATGATTTGAGCGTTGGTAAATAATCAAACATCGTAACTACAGCTTGAATAAGCTGTAGTTTCGATGTTATGATCATTCACCAACGATATTTTTCGAGAGAGGATTTATTTGTTTTACGCAATTGCGTAATGTGCGTAATGCGAGATACGCCCTTGATGACGGAGAACAAGGGACAGGATCAGCGACCCCTTAAATAGAAGGTATCAAATGAGTGATTATGGAATACTGAATTTATTAAACGAGTCATTTATAAACAGATAAAAACGAGGCTGCGCTGAGTTTTTATCTGTTTTAGATGACGAGTATAATAAATTCGGTAAATTATGAGCACAAAATTGATATTTCATTCATAATATGACCCAATTTTTTACGGAAAACGTCAAAATTCTTATAATTCAACATTCAAATTGGCCACGTTACTTATAACGCCGTTAAAAAAACTGACGTCACAATATATACACTCACATCGGGTAATTCTGCGCGTCGTCTAAAGCTGCGCAGCTATATGACGTCATGTAAACTAAGAAAATGGCTGCTAAACATAAAAGCAGAACAACATTCTTTTCATATTCAAAAATTCTATCATTTAATCAATTTGAGTAAAAAAGTGCATGTGTGTATTTTAAAGTAAAAAGATTCCCGTTTTTGTGTCAGTGTTTTTTTTTATGTTAATTCTATCAGATTTACGGGCATTAAAGTTAGTTCTTTGCTGGACTGCGTGGGTTTAGCCGACTAACACTGAGTTGATAAAACACGACAGTGCCTCACCGGATTACGTAATTTAAGTTACATTTTGACCTAGATAAAATGCCTTTTACATAGCAAAAATGGTAAATGAGTTCTGTCATGTATTGATCTTTTGTGTACATGCGATATCTTTACACAATTTTGTACTTGACTTTCTTAAGTGCGCAGGAATAGCCGACAGCACTGTACATTATGACGTCATATACGCAGTTGCAAATTAGCGTTGCTATTCCCTCTGAGCTTATTTGCATAGTTATTCTACTAGAGTAATAAAAACAGTGTAATATCAAAATATATAACGGCGTTATTTCAATCCCGCGACGTAGGTCATATTATAATTATTGATGATTTCACGCCTATGTGTTCAAATACGTTATACATAACGATACTAACTCTCTTCCATAAGCAATCTTGTACGCACATCCCTCAACCGTCGATGCACTTGTTCCGTCCATTTTGAAAGATCTTCCAAACCTAAAGGGGACAAATAGTCACATATAAACAGATAGTGGTTGAAAAAAATGGTGGGTTTAATGCTAAAGCCTTGTAACTACAGCTTGGATCAAACTGTAGGTACGAGGTTTAATAATTAAAACGGCGAAATATTGGCGATCTAATTTTCAAAAGCGGTAGAGGATTGTTAGAAGTTAAAAGAGATCTTTCAATTAAAGTCAAAGTACTGAAGAAGCCAATTTCTTCGGCGCTGATTTTGTACTGTTTTGAAAGGGAAATATATAGAGGATAATGAATGAGTGGTCATTGAATACCGAATTTATTAAACGAGTCATCTATAACAGATAAAAACGAGGCTGCGTCGAGTTTTTATCTGTTTATAGATAACGAGTTTAATAAATTCGGTGTTTCATGAGCACAAATTTGATATTCTATTTATAATATGACACGAATTTTCGCCAAATAATCGTCAAAATTCTTCAATTTCAACATTTCAAATTTCCGCGAAACTTATAACGCCCTTAAAAACTGACGTATCAATATGCTTTATGACGTCATTTTCGTCATTTGAGCTCATTTGCATAGTTTTTCCACTAGTGTAATAACACCCGTGTAATATCTAAAATATTCAACGGGTTTATTTCACTCCCGCGACGTCGGTCATATTATAATAAAGAATATGAAAATAATTATTCCCTTGCCGATTTCTTCAACGCTGATTTGGTTCTGATTCTGGAAGGGAAATATTATAAATTATGAAAATACTTTTGTGTGAAGAGTATACATTAGTGCATGTACTATAAGTGTATTTTTCACTGCGTTTATTATAGGGTCTAAAGTGCAATTGCCTTAGCACATTGCAAATAACCCCCCGTAGTGCGTTATGTTTTTAGCCAAGTGCTAATGCTATTGCACTTTGTACTCCAATAAACGCAGTGAAAAATATACTCGGTTCGTATAATTGCGATCCTTTAGGTTTTGGAGCAATTAAAATGATAAAGGTTCAAGTCTACTTTCTACTCGTAGTGAAATAGAGGATAATCGTTTGTTTCAGTGTAAGATCGATATATATTTAATTGAGTGACCAACAATAGCTATACTTTCACGAGTAGCGGAGCCACGAGTAAAAATATAGCTTTTGTTGTTCACGAAATGAAATATAAATCGATCTTACACGTAAAACAAACGATTTTTCTATATCTTTATTGCACAAATGAGACAAAAGGTGACATTTCTAGGGCATATTTTCGCAAAGCGCGTCATTTTGCGCGTGATTGCTATGCAACGTTCATTGTGACGTCACTTTTTTCGCCCCGCATAGGTGACGTCAGATAGGATGAAATGCACCAAAGCAGGGTATAAGTTTTTGATTATTTCACTGCTTTTGCGGTGAGATTATCAAGTGATTAATCTACCGTTATTTCTCGATAAACCACCGAAAAGCATTAAAGAAAATTATTTAATCTATTTTTATGTCGCATATTAAACGTGTTTTGTTATCTCACTATCAAAGTTATTTGCATATTTAGTTTTCCAAATTGGTCTCAAAAATCGACAAAATGGTCATTTCTAGAGGTATTTATAATCAGAAAACTATTTCAATCAATCAATAGTATTTCTCCCATATAGAACTAAATCGGCGTGATCTAGCGAGCTTGAGAAAGTATTGATAGTGATCGTCGACTCGCTGTAAAGGGATACTCACCCTCAGAGCCAGTCAGAGGTGCATGTTTATTATCCTGAAATATTCTTTTAAAATTGTTTCAACTCCTAACTGATAAAATACTAAATAGAGGTTTATGGATGAGGGACGAGGGGGTATGAGTTCCTACAATACTGGACTTGCAGATCTATCGTCGGATGTTTCCCAAAAATACCTATTGCATTTTGAACAGAAATAAATTGTAACGAATTTCCCCACGTGATGCGATTTAAACAAATCAAATTCTTCATTTTATTGCAGTTCAATTATGTATGGCCATTGACACCATTAGAGTATGTGCATGAAATAATATAAAAAAATCAAGCTTACAACAAATGAAATGTTTCGCATATAATCGTTTACACCGATAGCATTGTTGTGTCATTTTAATCAATGTCACTTCTTTTGCGAATAATCTGACAAAAACGCACAGTAAAACTTGTGTTAAGCGACCACTTAAGGGACCACCAAAAAGCGGTTATTAATGGGAATGGTCGCTTATTACGAAAAACTATGATAAATGTGACAGTTCGTTTTGATGGCAGTTATAGATTGTCGGTCAAGTCGAACTGAATCTTATGATGTTCGAACCCATTAGAATCGTCTTGTTGAGACGATTCTAATGGATTCCAACAACATAAAATTCAACAATAACCAAGAATGTCCTCTTTTTCAGAGGTTTTGCTTACGGCGAAGGGCCGTTCTATGTTGGTCGCTTAATAAAATTGGTCGCTTAATAGACGTGGTCGCTCGGGCAATATCTACTGTAGTTGTTTAAATTGTTCTTTTACTAAATGTGAGTATCATCTATAGATATGATTCATTTTTTTCAGAATTATCCACCAGAACGTTCTTGATAGCTGAAAAAAAATGTCTCAGTGCCTCGCGAAAAGAAATTTGAAAGTACAACTTATGTGTTATCCCAAACAAAGATTATCCCAAACAACTAAAATTATTTCTTTAATGCTAGCTGGATTATTGAGAAATAAGGCAAAATTATCATTTGATTAACTAGTGCCAATTTCATAAAACATATACCCTTCTTTCGCTCATTTAACACTGTCTTACATTATCTATGCTGAATACAAAAAGTAACGTCTCCATGAACTGAGTATAGCAACCACATGCAAATGACGCGCTTTAAGAAAACTTGTCCTAAACTTTCATATTTTGTCTTAAATTTTGCCTTTAAGAAATAAATCGTTTGTTTTTCTTGTAAGATGTCTTGATAGTTCATTTCGTGAACATCAAAAGCTGAGACAAACGACTATCCTTAATTACTTTTTAGAAAAAAAAAACACTTTTTTTTTTTGAATACAAATATTGTATTTTCAATTGAATTGGACTTTATGTCTTAAGTCAATTTCAATGTCACTCGGATAGGTTTTGCTGAAGAACGGAACATACACACACGAAAAAAAAAAACAAAACCACACCATGACTACAAATCGCACTGTCATACAGTGTGATAAGATTTTCCGTTTCATACCTTCATGTAAACGAAAATAATATTTTTTTATATCTTTCAAATACTCACCATTAAGTTTATCTAAAGGTTTAGTATCTGTCACGATGTGTTTAGCATCACTATCAGGTTTATCCATAAATGCTGTTTTAACGTCACTCAATTCATCCAGAGTTGAGAGTCTAATACTCCGGCGTATGTTAGATTCTCGCTTGATTTCTTTAGTCATTTTGATTAAGTTGTCAAATTGAATATTATCTTCATTTTTCTGTATTACAAAGTTTATATTTTTGTCCTTTTGATTAGCTCGACGGTCATATGCAACGTTATCGATCCTATTTTCAACACAAACAATCCCTTGTGTAGCTCTATCATCGATTTCTTCTACTTTCTCGTTGATTTTCCTCGATATAACACTACAACCTTCCTCTGTCTGCGTGAGCAGTTTATTTATCAGTTCTTTTCCGACCGTTTCCAGTATTTGTCTACATATGACAGTAGTGATTTCTATGTCCATTCTTTCAATGGCTGCTACTTCTCTTATGGAATCTATGCACTCTTTTTTAGTTGTTTCAACCGTTTGTTTTAACTCACGCCTCATTTTTCTCATAGCGAGATTTGCTTGTAAAAGTACATGGTGGGTCTCCTCCTTCGTAACACGACTGAAGCCAATCTGTCATTACAAAGGTACAATAAATTCAATGGATGAATAGGGTATTTTTTAAATTCATTGAGTTATAAAACATAAAAAAACTCATCCCACTCATTTATGAATATGCGAAGCGGATTCATAGATTAATGTGATTGGGTTTTGAATGATTTCGAAATGAAACAACATTTTAAGGAATTTGAAGATCACAAAGTACTTTATTCGATACAAAAATACATTTAAGAACATCGTGAAATTGATAAGTTGATCGTTTTGGAATGATTTCGGAATGAAGTTGAATGATTGGAAGGAACGAGTATTGACGAATGGGCAAAATTTACTATTTTTATTACCTCCCTTTATTAAAATATTCGCGACTTTGTGTTTGTGTGTCTTCAAGGATCAATCCGACACCAGCGAATAAAATCGTGGAGAGATTTTATCGATAAGAATGTAATGTTGATTATTTTAAACGATTTCGAAATATTTTTCGAAAATTAGGGAGCGTTTTTAATTGGTTTGGGTGAGTGTTTGGAATGAACGAATAAGGGGATTTAAAATGGTTTTGATCGAAGTGAATGTTGATTTCGCTGTTCATGAATCGTCTGCTTGTCGCTTGAAAGACTAAGACGTCGCCACTGTATTCTAAATTGGTATTGTGTTCCCTATTAATACTATTTGCCTTGAGCCTCTGAAGACTACATGCGCTTTGTTTATCAATTTCATATAACTTGGTTCATAATTTAAAACAAATGAAAAAAAATTAAGAAATCAATATCTCTGAAGTAAGAAGGTCAAACTTGGCCTGTAGGATAAGAGGGGTTAGAAGTATATGACCCCCTGAGTTACCCTAACCCATCACACCTCACAGACACAATCAACCTCCATTCGGAACATCACTCGGCCATTTCCGTAAAACTGCAACAGACTTCGGATGTATGTAAGGCGGATGGGTATGTAACAAAATCGAGCATTTTGTTAGGCGGAAACAGTGTAAGAAAAACTAGCACTGTAGATTTATACCTTTTACAGTAAATAACGGCTGAAAAATCTTGATTTTTGAGAATCATTTTCAAACATTAAGATTTTTTCAGCCGTTATTTAAGAATCTACAGATATTTATGTTTGGATGGTTTCTCGTCAGTGACTTAAACGAGTAGCGTTGGCGACGTTGAATGTTTTCACACACAGTTTCGAGGGCTAACGCCATTTTCATTGATGTCATCGAGTTTTCCCAAGGTTTTCCCGTAATTTTTAAAAATAGTCCGTCTATGTACATCCGAGGTTGATCGTGGCATTGGCCGAGTGGTGTTCCGAATGAATCAACTCCCTCCTCCATTCACAACCGATGTTCGAAAAAAAAATATTAGGATTACTCCTATTAGCCTTGAAAAAATAAGCCGTCGGTTTGTTTTATAAACAAATTACAATGTGGCCGTTCGTCATAAACTTTTTGTTAATTGTCGGGTGGTGTACTTACGCTCTTTATCTGGGAAATTGCGAATTTCAGGTCATTAACTTGCACATCTCTGGCATGCCGATCTATGGCGTGCAATCTTATGCCTTCCATGATATCTGTGAGAAGTTTGGCGATGACGTCTGTATACACAAACATGTTAAACGCCGTGACCTGTAGTTTTGAGTTGTGCATTATGACGTTTCTGACGTCACGTGCCTGCAAATAGAGTATAACTCGAATACGCTTTTGCGACTTGTGATTACAGTGCATTTGTATATAATCGGCGAGTCAAAATAGCGAATTCTACTTATACGTTTGTTCGTTAGTTTGGGGTTAAACGTCACTTTCAACATTATTGCAGCTAAATCGCACAGGCTGGTGCCCTTGTCCACGGTTACCCGTCGTCCCACACCAGCCCTGCGTTTAGGATGAAAATGTTAGCAAAATGTTTTCGAAATGATACCACGCTTTGCACGTATCTGAACGTGCAAAGCGGGGTATCATCCCAAACCGTTCGGAAAACGAACGCAGAGTAGCACAACCTTTTCGTTTCATCAGAGCTATCGGCTGCTTGTGCCACTGAAGAAAATTACATATCGTCGCCTATTAGAGGGAGACAAATAACAAGAGTCAAATTGACTTATATCAAATGTCGAATACTGTTTTTTGTGCTTTTTTTCGAGCCATTCTTTACTATTAGTCTTCTACCATTGAGTTGATAATAGGTACTATGAGTTCTAGAAAACTTGCAGAATGAAAGAGAACGAAGAATGCGTGGACTTGATTTTACAACTAGATCACGAAGGGCGCAGTGAACGTAATAAACACGTAGTAAGCGCGTGGCGAAAGGTCTTAGAAAGAACGTAATAAAAACCCAAAATGACGCGGGGCGTACTTTATCAAGTGCGCGACAAAACTTAGCTGAGACGTGTTAGACGCAGTGATTTTCCGAGACGGGCGTAATACGGCAAAGATTGATTGATTGAATGGAGTTTAACGCCGCTTTCAACATTATTTCAGTTATATCGCGGCGGCTGGAGTACCTAACAATGGATTTCTGGTATTTCTCTCACCAGTACAACCATTACATCCTTTCCTAGCCTCCAGCCACTATGTCACATAGGTCTACGATTATCAACCCATTGGTGAGAGACAAATAGACTGAAAGAATGAGTGCCGCCGTCGGAGATCGAACCCGGGATCTCTAGAATGACAGTCCGTCGCAATAACGACGAAGAACCGTCTTGAAAACTTTTTTTTTTGCATTTCATCCCTTTCTCCCTGCGTTTTCAAGTTTTAACCCGTTCCTGTTTTACACAATTTTGGACCTGTCCGAATTCAAAGGTTTTGCAGACGAAAATTTAAAGTGGATTTAATTTGAAAAATAACCATTCAGTAGGGTAGAAAATAGTGTGGAAAAAGAAGAAATTGCTTGTCAGAAGCAATTTCTTCTTTTTTCACAATGTTTTCTCAATCATAAAATCATAGACACGTAAAAAGCAGGGATTAAACAGCAAAGGGTTAAGAACGCATTATGGTCTTTGTGATCATTATCTACGTGTGATGGAAAGGGGGGGGGGGGGGGAGATAACCCCAAATAAGGTGAAATAAACGAAAGCATGGTGAATTGTTCTCGGTAAATTAACAAGTGATAAATCTAACGTTTTTGTCGAAAATCCGGCGAAAATCTTTATGAAGACAATGCTATAACGATTTTGTTCTTATAATTGATTCTTTTTAAACGACAAGTCTGAAAATATC
This sequence comes from Fragum whitleyi, assembly GCA_948146395.1. NCBI lineage: Eukaryota > Metazoa > Mollusca > Bivalvia > Cardiida > Cardiidae > Fragum > Fragum whitleyi. Next base: position 25,396,336 of record OX411558.1, read on the forward strand.
TTACCCGAATGAATATATTCTTTGGATCATTCAGGTCGACTTTTAACTCCCGTTGGAAATATAGATGGTTTATAACTAGGCTAATAAATCCGCTGAAATCCGTCTCCGACGCCGTGTGAACGTCCCTATAGCCGGAAGACATGTAACATTTCGCCATTTCCCAATGATCTGTCCAGCAATGTTTCAATTCCGTATTGTTAAACGTTGGCCGATTGAATCTATGAGCATCCACAATATGAAACTTGAGTTTATTACAAATTTTGCTGGGACATTTTTCAGCGTTCCGAAATGTACATGACGTATTGTTAGTTTCAGTTTTGATGTTCTGCAGCATGTTTTGGTGTAACCGTCTATTGACTGGTTCTACAAACTTCAAAAGTGGGTCACTGGCAATGTTGAGAGCTTTTGCACATCTGACCCAGTTCTGGAACATATCGTCATTTGGATTGAGTTCTTCCATGACCGCGTTTGCTCACAATCTGATCTTAACCGATTGTTGAAAAGGTATCCTTCTACATCTCAATTGTTCTTTTTATACCTGAAAGGCAAGAAAAATAAAAACAACAACAAAAACAGAACTGTTTACGACAACGATCCTTGTCTTGGGCCCTATGATGTCAAAACCCAATAAGAATATTTTGTTTCAATCCTTTGGCGTGATCGATCGGATTTTTTCGTAATTTGGGTTTATCTTTTAAGTGTTTCGGTCAATACACTTAAAAAAAACACAAACAAACAAATGTGACCATTCACGCGAAAAGGGACAATCTGGAAAGTGCGTAAAGTTTCGACCCTGGTCAGACTGCGTGATCGGTGCAGACCGATTAGGGTCGAAACTTTTCGTTAATAGCAGCTTTCTGAGTCTAAATAGACGTGGCAGTGAGCTGAGGAAAGCGTTACGTTATTTATGAAATAATTTCATTTTCGTTCGCGTTGATGTGTCCATAAATAAAGACTGATGGAGGGGGAGTTATATGCCAAATGTCAAATTCAAGGGCGGATCCCGAGGTTTTGCTTTGAGTATACCCCCATCCCATTAGACTTTATTCATAGACATATCATCGCGAAAATGAAATTATATCTATTGTAACACGATCACAATTCTGAAATTAAGTTTTTTATTTTACTCTTTACTTTGCGTAAAAAAGTATTTAAACATTTTTTTCTGGATGTGAAATTAATGAAACAGTATTGATTTTGACGTTAGGAGAATTTCACAGAAAGCGAAGTGCGTCATTTAGCACGTGGGTTATATGACGTCAAAAGAACCTACGAGGACGCTTAGTTAAAAAAATGGGCGAGGCTATCAGTGTATAGAGTATTACACATGACATTTGTATTTTTTGCGAATATAGTTCTATATTTCTTCTGTTTCATATATGCGTTTTATGCCATTGTGTTATAATTAACGTTATTTTTGAAGGGTAAAGTTTAAGATGAAAAAAAAAAAAAAAAAAAAACAGAAACGCGTTTCATTTGAAGCAACCATATGCCATATTCGGAATTACATCAAAAGAGATGATAAAAATAACCATCTTTTTAAGTGGCGAAACAAATAATTCAGGGTGTAGAATCTCTGTAATTACGAAACAAAATTTATTTTGTATAAACAAAAGCATTGTCATTCCGAACAACTAAAAAAGGTAATAGTAAAAATATAGAAGGTTTCGTATTGTTGGTCTTGCTCTTGCTATACTATTGACTCATCAAAACCGATGGGAATTTCTTATTCAAATTGTACTGGTTAGTATTTCATTTTTCTGCCAGTAATTTCGAATAATCTATAGAACGTGAAACGCGCAACGTAAAACGTCATTAAATGAAAAAGCGTGACTTTTTTTCGGAATTTTCTTTTAGCAATCTCGTATTGAGCGTTTAATTCACAATCGATAGAATGCTATATATTTTTGAAAAGAATTGAATGACCGTTTATTTTTTTATTTGTTTTAATCAATATTTAATAAGATAAAAGTTACTCCTTCCGAAAATGGTGCGAAAAAATGACGTAAGTTTAAAAAGCGTGACATTTTTTTAAGACTTTTTAATTGCGAAGATTCAATATTTAATTAAGACGAGAAATAAATCAAATTCAAACTGAATAAACAAAAATTTGACCATTTTTTAATGTGTTTAGATTTTACACTTTCCTTTATTTCGTAAGATAATATTCAACTTTGATTTTTTAGTCATCATTTTTGCTTCATTTGAGCAGCATTACACTTTCCGCTATTTTATTCAAGGGCAAAGAATTCGCAAAAAAGTATACGTTATATATTATACGTATATAATTATATATGAAACATTCAAAATTCACACAGCATAAGGACTAGTATTCTAGGTATTTGTGTGTAACTTTTACTGTGATAAAGTGTCTATCCGCGACTTTATGACATTTTGAACATGTATTAATTAGAAGAAAAGCATGTTACGGGTAACAATCGCTTTTTGGCATTTTTTAAAATAAAACTCGATAACATTTTTCATTCACAGTCATGGGTATCAGAATTTAGCGTCTATAAGATAGATCTAAAGCTTTAAAATGGTGTAAAGTCATGTTTTCGGCTATACACCGATTTTATTTAAATTAAAACAAAAATACAACTGATTTACATAAAATTTCCCGACGTTACTTCGACGTCTAAGGTTATTATTCTAACTTCCTATGTAATTACATGTATTTTACAAGTTTTTTTTGTATTCCGCCTTTTGGTTGACATATGCTGGATAATATCCCCTTTCCGAGCATTTTTTAACAGTTCCGAGATGGTCCATTTTCGATTGACGGGTCACAACTTTTTTTTTATCCTTTCCGATAGTTTGTCAAGTTTTACTCTAGGTTTCGTTTGTTTTTGTTTATTTTTTAACTCAACGTCATGATAACCCACACGTGCGCATTCATGGATGCGCCCTGATTATTTACGATGTCTATTTCGTATAATCGCCGAGGATTTCAGATTGGAGTCAATTTCTTAACATTCATTAGCGAAAAGCAAACCCTCGCTTTTAAATTCCGATTTACAGTTAATTCGTGCACCTAAACAAATAATTTAATTATTAGGGAGTCTATGAAACCAGGCAAATAAGAGCACTATTTTACCGGAAGTGACGTACTGCCCCTTTATTTGCAGGTGCCCACACTTTCTGTCATATTTTCTCTAGAGAGTACGTGAAATACCTCTTTGAAAATGAAATAAGATTCAGCACCGGTTATCCGGATATCCTATTTTACATATATGTAGAATTGTCATTCTAAATACAGTTAGATATATCGTGAAATTGACATTCACCTCAATCAAAACCGTTCCGAATCGCTCACTCGGCGCTCCAATCATTCATTCCAAACAATCACTCAAACCATTCATAAAACGCTCCAAACTCACTGAAGAACATATAACAACAACTATGTTCAAAATGAAAATAGCTGGAGAAAAAAAATCGGGAATTCACTTATTTAATTGAAATTGTAAGCGTCTGATAGGTTCTTTAAGAAATACGGAGCTATCTATAGAACTTGTATGCATATTTTATTAAAGGGAGGTAAACATTATTGCTAATTTTGTTCATCCTGAACAAAATTTGCAATACCGGATTACCTCCCATTAGAGTCACTCAAAACTCGCTCAACACACTCATTCAATTTCATTCCATTATCATTCACCTTGTCAATTATACGATGTTGTTAACTGTACAGGTTGTCTCCCAATAGTGAAAAGTTTTGACTCATGTCTGCCTGCGCACATCGAGCATTGCAATCGGGACAGATACTTTTCGTACCACCAAGAGTGTTCCTTTTCGTGACCTTAACTATGGTTATTATTGTAAATATTGCCAAAGTTTTCAAGATAACTTTTTACTCTCATAATTCGGAAGTAAATCAACAAGGAAGCACATTATAAGATATCAGCCCTATGTTTTGGAAATGGCACTCCGATGTTTTTTGTGTATTCATGTGTAAAGCGGGATACGATATAAAAAAGTTCGCAACCTTTTAACTCGCTACCCTTGGCTTACTGCTGATTCTCACGCAATTACAGCTGAAACATTTCATTCGAACTACCAGCTTCCATGATTGTGCAAAGAGACATTGAATCAGTGCTGTTGACAACATCGTAAAATTGACAAGATTAATGATTTTGAATGATTTAGGAATGAAAGTGTTCAAGCGTGTGGAGCGAGTTTTGAGTGAATTTAATGGGAGGTAATCCAATATCGCAAATTTTGTTCATGATGAACAAAATTAGCGATGTTGATTTCCCCTTTTAATAAAATATGCATCATACAAGTTCTATAGATAGCTTCCTTTTTCTTCAAGAACGTATTACACGGTTTCAATTTGAATTATGTCAGTGAAATCTCAGTTTTTCTCTATCCTAATTTAATTTGAATGACGTTGTAGATTCTGTATTTTTCAATGGGTTTGAGCGTTTTTGAATGCTTTGAGTGAGTGTTTTGAATGAATGAATGAATGAATGGAGCGCTGGTCGAGTAATTAAGAATAATTTTGATAGAGTTGAATGTCAATGTCGCGATGTAACTGACTGTAGCTATCTATTAAGCGTAGACTAAAGACTTTGATCAGACTGTGCGAATGCACAGGCTGATCGGAGTCGTTGCTTTGCACACGCGTAAAAAATGTTAGCATTTCACGCGCAGTCTAAATCATGAGTTTTGATAGTAGAGCATTTTCAGAGCATTACTCTCTTACTTGATTTTAAACGAGTTTAATAAGTCCATTCGATTCCATCCGGGTATATTCTTCATTTAAGGATAATCTTTTTCCTCTGGATTGAGGAATTAAATTAATATCTGTGTCGACAAGCTCCTTACACCACGCTAAGGACCGTACTTTGGGACGGATGATTCATTGTCACAGCCTACTCATTGAATTCGTTCAGGGTCTACAAAAACAGAGTATATGATAATTGAATAATATGTAGTTACGATGTTTTGCTTGCTCCTCAAATAGTTACATTATCAACATTCATGTATAATTTAAGAATTAACTCCTTGGGTCCTTGTCAAATTAAGTGCGTATTTGGAGAAGGTTCCTTTACAGTTAGTTACATTGTGAAATTGACATTAACCTCGATCAAAACCTTTCAAAGAAAATCGCCTGCTCGATGCTCAATTCAATGCATTCAAAACACTCACTCCAATCATTCCAAAACGCTCCAAATTCGTTCAAAACGACCAACATTTCGTTTAGGTCCATCAAATCATTTCTTTATGTTATTTGCTTGTGTGGATTTTAAAAGGCCTAATTGGTCATTGAAAACAAACAAAAAAGAAAGTACAAAGGAGTAAAGTATTGCTAACATCGTTCAGAATAATTGGATGTTATAAGCAAAGTCTTGTCCGATTTTGCGAATATACATATAAAGCAAAAATCTTTTTTTATGAGAAATAGAACATTAATGAATATAGGAGTATTGTTAAGAAGACGGTTAGGTCTTCCAATTCACGGTGATTTTTGTAAATTTTTGATATAAGGTCTTAGAATAATACGACGTAAAAATACGCACGTCAGATTGTCTTATTAAGACCCGTTCTAATCGTGCATTCTTGTAAACAGAACCTATATTAATGACACCGCGCATAGATTTTGAAAAAAGGTCAACATAACGTTGTTTCAACATTGTTAAAATCGCGGCCTGATGAACCCTAATAATCAGAATAAAGATGTCGTGCTTTAAAGACAACACCTAATTAATTCAATGTGAATTTCTTTTGTCCAAAAATGGAAGAAAACGTCTTTATTTCATGATCGACCAACACACCTGAAAAAAAAAAAAAAAGACCCAAAAACGTATGCCAAATGAAAATAAAAGTTCTGAAAGGCAACCGATTTTCTACCAACTTTTTTAGTGTTTTCCTAATGGATTAAAAAACTGGAAAGCTCTCACGCAAAACTTTGCTATTCTGTGTCTTATTCATCATAAAAAAGATAACATTAACATCGATGGGACTAAATCAACGTCGTTTGTGTTCCAATGCCGGTGAAAAAACAGTCCCTATGTTTTGAAGATAGGGCCGAGATTGCGAAGCAATATATTCTAAACATTATCTTTCAAATTAAAAGCTTTATTGAACAAAACAAAACCGGAAAGAACTTTTGTACTGAAGTATATGACATGTTGCGGCGACTGTAGACCTGAAAGCGTAACGTAAATTGGCTGTAATTTTATAGCGTAAAATCTGGGAGCAAACAAACGCGTAAAACGTCATGTGAAACAACGTTCCGATCAGCCAAGAGCGAAACATGGCCGCTTTGTTTCTTGTAACTTTTTTTTTTATTTACAGTGTAACAGTTGAATTCTGTCTGGTAATTGGAATCTGTTTGTACGTTTATAATTATATATAATTTATAAAATTTGATAGATTTATCAAATTCTGGGAAGAAAACTACAAACTAGCGTTTTCCGGGGTTCGAACACACCACAGATAGCACAAAAATATTGATTGGTCAAATAAGAACGGCCCTTCTGTTAAGCCTTCACAGCTCATCCGCGGATTACTGAAAGGGCCGGGAAAATTCTATTTCAGTGTAAAAATTGATATAAGCGGGACACAGATTTTCTTACGTGCTTTTCGGTGGCTTATCGAGTAATAACATTAGATTATCACTTTTTCTTTAATGTTTTTCGGTGGTTTATCGAGAAATAACGGTAGATTATCATTTGATAAACCAGTGAAATTATCAAAAAGTTATACCCTGCTTTTATGCATTTCATCCTATCTGACGTCATCTATGCGGGGCGAAATAAGTGACGTCACAATGAACGTTAGCAATCACGCGCTTTACAAAAATATGTCCTAGATATTTCAAATTTTGTCTCATTTTTGCAAAAAAGAAATAGAATAATCGATTAACATTTCAATTCGGGAACAACTAAAGCTATATTTTCACTCGTGGCTCCACCACTCGTGTAAATATAGCTTTTGTTCTCCACTCAATGAATATAAATCGATCTTACACTGAAACAAACGAATTTCCCCTATTTAATGTACAGCAAGTAACATCATAAAATTGACTCACATTCCGATCAAATGCATTCTAAGTCGCTCACTCAACGCTTCATTCATTCATTCATTCCAATCACTCACTAAAACCATTCAAAATCGTTCCAAAATCAGTAAAAAATACTAGATTAACAGCTAAATTCAAAATAAATAATTGCAAGATAAAATCCATGATTTCATTGACTTCAGTATTAATTTCGGAAGCGTCTGATTGATTCGAAAAGACATAAAAAGGATAACCATAGAACTTGAATGCATATTTTATTAAAGGGAGGTAATGACTAAGGCTTATTCTGTTCATCTGGAAAAAATAGAGATATTTGATTATCTCCCTTTGATTTCATTGGAAACTCACCATTTTCGCTCATTCAATTTCAATCCGGAACCTTGCCAATACCATTCGTCTTGTCAATTTCACGATGTTCTTAACTGTTAGTATAGGATACTATTGTGAACAATTTCAATAGATCAAATGAAATATTTTTCACCAGATAATGAGATAAAACCATATAACTTCCAAATAAAACACGAAATTTCAGAAGAGTCATTTGCCGAGTTAGTGTCCGTCGGGCATTTTTCTGGCTTTCTCTCCCTCTCTATAAGGTGTATTTTCAAAACTGTGCTCTGACGTAGGCGCTGAGTCCATTGCCATAGGTAAATCGGGTATGGGATTAAAAAACAAAAGATAGGAATTTAACCTGATCCCTTCACTACAATTATGAAATTGCATGTTTGAGTTACCTTACGTTGTAAGACAAGCAATAACGTTGGTTTAAAAGGTAAATTTTAAACTTTCTTATTGCGCTATTTAAACCTGTTTTATCTATTTCGACTACACTAACGGTAAAAAGTTGATTTCACGGCTCACCGCGCAAAATCTACCTATATCCCTCTACATTTTCAAAATAATATCCCGTCACGCTGAAATGGGATTACTTAAGATTTAAAAACAGCCCTGCGTTCATAATGAGAAAACGGTTCAAACTGTTTGTGATTTGTACCCCGTCAGGCACGTGCACTTGCGTGCAAAGCGGGGTATAATTTGGGAAAAGTTTGCACCGTTTTCTCATTCTAAACGCAGGGCAGCATTCAAGGTTTATGTCAAGTGTTTGAGACCAAATTTAAGGCACTTCATTTGCCAAGAAAAAGCAGTATGTCCAGGTATACTATATATCAAAATGAAGCTATTTATGGGCACAAGCAGTAAGCCAAAATAAGACCGCCATAGCTATTACGGTATAACAAAAACACGGTGGAAAAGGGTCATTTTGTACAGAACAAGCAACTGCAAGACTGTTGGATAAAATTGGCTCATATTTCAACAAAGTACAGACTAAAGTACTTCCCAGGTACTACTACAAACGTTGATATAAAACTCGAGCCCAAAACGTAGTTATGCAAGCAATTTATTTTGACTTATTTTATAAACAAATATGTCATATATGTCATTCTAATTTTGTAAACGTGCAGATCTTTATAAGGCATGGTGTCTTATCACAACATAAATGTACATTAATAGTTTATATACCTGTTAGGTTGTTAAGCAATATATCAATTTCTATTTCACTAAATGATAGATGTTCTTGAAGAAATAGGAAATTATCTATAGAACCTGTATGCACATTTTTTAAGGGGAGATAATCAAGATCGCCAATTTTGTTCATCCTCTTTCATTGAGAACGAAATATGATTAGGAATACATATACATTAAGTTGGCAATGGACAGCGGCCTCCCAACTCTATAAACCGGAAGTGGGGTTTCGTTTATTTTACGGCTCTTTTTGCGCGTTGTTTAATAAGACCGGTTTTCATAAGATTCTGCTTATGGAAATAACGTAGAATAATGATGGTAAATTTCATAACTAAGCTTCTTTTCAACATTTGAAATCGTTTCAATGACTGTATCATTAAATTTAACAATAAAAATGCGTTATAAGCGTCATTCAATTAGGAGGGGTCACTGTAAAATAACGAAAAACTTTAATATTTGCATGGAAAGGTATGCTGATTTTTTTTACAAAATATAGGGAAAATATGTTTTTTAAACATATCGGAAAAAAAGAACTATTCATTGGGTAATTTCTTAAAAAAATAGGTTTTTTTTTGCATTTTCGCCCAGTAAAATTAAAAAAAAATAGTGCATTTTTAAATTTTGAATGCATATTGTGCAAATGCAAATGTTCAAAGAATAATTTTCTTGGCAACAGCCATTGTGTACATGTATAAGGGTATCAAAATGTATAGGTTTTATAGCTACAAGCTGGTACTTAGTTTATACTAGACCTAAAACGAATATAACCGTTTTACTGAAAAATGGCCAAAACCACCTACGGGCACATAACGAGCATGGAAATGTACCTTCAAATGTTGATATAATGACTATTCAATATTAATCTACAACATATGAGACCAAGGAAAAAATTCATTGGGCCCATTGCTTTATGTTTTAAAGTTCTTTAGATATGATTATCGATTGTACAAGCTTTTGTATTGAAGTTCATCAACTAGCACCGAATGGAATATCAACTAGCCACGTGTACGGTACTAGCTGTTACACCAAGGGTACTTGCGAAATGAGGTGAATAGTTTTAATAAAACCTTTTTCTATGACCTAAATTTACATTTGCATAAAAAAGTCCATCTTACTCGAGCTCCCACGTCTATTAAGCGACCAATTTTATTAAGCGACCGTTTTGAAAACCCCTTCTTAAAATAGAAAAAATATATTGGTGTTGTAGGTGTTATTGGTCTTGAATCCATTGTTCATGAATCCATTGTTGTTAAAAATCGTTAGAATGGCCATTAAGACGATTCTATTGAGTTAAAAAATATAGGGTTATTGAGAAATTCGCAAATAGATCCACATACAATTTAACACTATGTGTCTTATTTGAAAACAATTCGTGTATGAAACGACCATTCTCTTTAACGACCGCTTTTAATGGTCCAGTAAACGGTCGCTTTATTCAAGGTTTACTGTATATTTATTAATATATCATATATTATTACGTCAAATCGGTTAACAAGGTCGTCAAAATTCAATTAGGAAGAATCAAAATGGGAAAATGGTAAAAATGTTTCAACTAACCCCGACCTTCCCCAATCAAATTTTCGTCATTATGACTACATTTCTTATCAAATGCTTGGAAGTCTATATTTCATAATAAAATATTCAAATATTTGCGTCCATCTATAAAGCTCGTCCTTGGACCAACTAACTAGCAATGGTTTGTTTTATGAGAACTCCGCTGAAAGCAGTCCCACGAGATGATGTATAGGCGTGTGTCCATGGAGAACAGTCTCCAAGCGCAACTTTGTCATCTTTGGCCAACATCAGAACCACGGATGTTGCCGCTGTAGTATATGACGTAGTACTTGATGTCAATCCTAATACTTTGTTGACGCCATTGTGTTGGATTCGACAGTGTACCTGATGTTTCCCTTCAGACCCAACAGTTAACGTAAACAGATAGAGGCCATCAACGGGACTTGTAAATACGCCGGTCTCCAGGTTGTATCCTCCCCCAATGTTGGTGATCTCTTCCTTAAAAGTCGGGACACCATTCACCTTAAGTTTTGTAGGGGTTGTGACGGAAAAAGCTACTGTCGAACCTAAAAAAATATATACAAAGAAAACATTTCTTATTCTATTATATGCGTTCCAAGAAATAATAAGACTTTATGTCGTTCTGCTAATTGAATATTTTATGGAAAAGTAGCAAATTGCTGTGTACAATATATATTTGGTCGGTATACATTGGCTCTTTTTCATTCCCCCTTCGAAGAAGAGTGGGTTTATTGCACTTGTCAATCGGTCGGTCAGTCTGTAGACATTATTTTGTCCGGAGCATATCTGTGAAAGTAGATAGATCTCATTGAGGTGACCGTGAAGTGCAGATGCACAAGAAACATAACTCTACTAATCATATTTATTTTTGTTATTGCCCTTTGTTAAATTTCACAGATGGATAGATCTCGTTGAGGAGAAGTATTGTGCACAAAAAACCATAACTCTACTCGTCACATTCTTTAAGTTGTTGCCCTTTGGTAATTGACATTTATTAAAAGAATATGCCATCGACTTGCTCTTATGAGGGGCATAGAGGTTTTACAAACATTTCTTGTTTAAATGTTCTCCAATGACTGATGGCTAGAACCCTTACACATGATTGTTTAACCCTTTGCTGTTTAACCCCTGCTTTTTACGTGCCTGTGGTTTTATGGTTGAGAAAACAGTGTGAAAAAAGAAGAAATTGCTTCTGACAAGCAATTTCTTCTTTTTCCACACTATTTTCTACCCTACTGAATGGTTATTTTTCAAATTATATCCACTTTAAATTTCGTCTGCAAAACCTTTGAATTTGGACAGGTCCAAAATTTTGTAAAACAGGAAAGTGTTAAGAAGGATACAATATATAAACGTTCATACCTTCAACTCGTTTTAAGGTTTCGTCAATCTTTTCCAAAGCGAGTTCAGTTTCTTGTGATAGGGATTCCATTTTTTCATCCATTTCCGTTTTGGTAGTGTCCCTAAAAACTTTCATTTTCTCAAGTTCCTTATCAACCGAATCTTTCATAACTTTCATTTCCTCCGCCATTTTTTCAACTCTCTGTTCCATTCTGAGCATGGTCTCTAGAGTTTTTATCTCGTAGTCAAACTTGGAACAGGCAGGCTCGTGCAACACAGATCCCGTCAGCACTAACTGTGCAGTGAGTACCACGGCAAAAATGATTCCCTCCATTTTCTCTCTTTCAATTCTATTCCTTTCCACCACTGGCTTTAGTTTATAAATAAAAAATTATATAATTCCATGACCAGCTGGGTTTTATCACTCAATCCCTATAATTAATCTTGATTTTCTGCTCATTTTTATTGGCAGTTTACCTGATTTTGCAAAATATAAAATGTTACCCGTCACGCAAAAAGTATGTATACTAAATGAGTACAGAGGTCGCATTTCGAAAATTCTTTCACGGGAAGGTTGAGTGATCATTCTAACCAGGAGTCTGACTAGGATAGACACAAAATGCACGCTATCAAGATGGTCTCTTTTCGCCTGATGGGCTACATTTTTGAAATTTAAGTGGCTTGGTTGCAGTGTCTACATTAAGGAAGAATTTAAGTCGAAAAAATGATATTGGTACTCGAGTACCCAATGAATACTGTCCATGTATTTATCTTATCTACTAAATATAAAGGTGGATCTAAAATGTCTGTAAAAGGGATTTGAACATACAAATTCCGACATGGTTTAAAGGGACGAAGGTGTTATTTGTCTGTCATTAAGCGACCAGGACCTGTAAAACTATCTGTAAGTCCGTAGGACCACCTGGAAATCAACTTCAGAATGCACAAAAGATGTCCACAGCCGATCTGAAAGCATTTTTAAAAAGTATTTCTTTTCAAGCGTATTAACTAACCGAGGTACCACCACGAAAACCGATCGAATTACACAGTAGACTGGTAAGCCTGTCCCATCTACGCTTCCCTCCAATATAGACAGATTGAGACAGGCTCGCTAGTAAAATTACACAGAAAATGACGCAAAATTACTACATTTACGTCCGAATTCTATCCAATTTACGGAAAAGTCCGAGCTATGTTCCGAATGTACTCGGTTGTGCTTTGATTTCCTGAACGCTTGGAAGGACTCTTGCTAAAAGAGACTACAATACGGTCTGGGACCCGTTTTACTAAACTTCGTACGAAAAAATTAATCGTAAGTCAAAATCTCAAATCGTATGTATTCGTTGTGAGATTCTGCCCTGCAATATCTCATTAAGACGATTGCAATGAGACGATGCATGGCGGAAATTCCACATCTAGTTACTTCTGTAGGACCAACTTTAATTTTTGACTTACGCATAAAATGATCGTTAGATGCATAGTTAAACGCACCCCTCGTTATTTATTTAAGAGTGACGTCAATAATTTACTCGTCCGTATAGTGTTTTCTTATTTATGTATACCCAAAGTCTGGATCTTTTAAGCTTTGGCAGAAAAAGGTCATACGAGTTCGCAAGTAAATTATTTTCTACACACACTTGCATAAACATGCCGAGAGAGATAAACTTTAGATAAACAACACCTTGCGATTTCCGAGAAAATGGAAACAAAAACAAAAGTAAAAATGCAAAATCTATGTAGGGATACAATTTGGTCGCCCTTTTATTTCCGCCATTCTCTTTCAAACATTTTTGTTAAAGGGCATATTTAACGTCATAACTGCAATTAATAACAATAATAATAATAATAAAAAGAGTGCTTTCCGAAATACTGTCTTTTAAATTTGCCTATCTATTTATGGTATAAACAATTTACTCTACCCTGATATTTAAATCGGACTAATCAGGAATAAATCGATTACGTAGAACATGATTGATGACATAATACCGTGTAAAATTATGACGGAACGTGTAAAAAACTTTACACCCTCGAAAACTGTCAGGATTATTAAACATTTGGATGGTGTATACGTAGATTCTATTCGACCAATGCGGACTTTTCAGATAATATCTTTGCATCTGATCTCAATCTCAATCCATATACCTACAAGGATAACCTGACCAAGAAGGCACTGAGTTATCTCTTGCTTTTGGAAACTAAACATCAAATTAACCCCCAACCCCACCCCAAGAAAATCCGGTTGGTCACGTGATCAAGTGACACAATAAAGCTACGTGGTAAGGTTAAGTGACCTAATATTAATATTTTTATAAAAACAAGATATTTTCTTACTTATCTCTGCCAAAATCACTGCTGTTTAAAGATACATAGCTTTTATATTTGATCTTGACGGATGACCTTGATAATAGGGAGGGAAAAGAAGAAAACATCGCAAACTAACACTTTCTCCTTTCTCCCTAATATTATCATCCTTTCTGCTACAATTTTTTCTAATTTGCACACATATTTTATGTAATCTGCAACAATTTACAATTTGGACCTGTCTAAACATGTGTTGTCTTGTAATGGAATGATCTAAATAAGAAAAAAAAATTAAAGCTTTGTCCCATCCTTAAACCCTTAAACAGACGACAAAATATTAGACTGGGTCAACTTGGAACAGGTTGCAGACAATAAATCAACATGAGTGTAATTTGATATATATTTAGGGTAGAAATTAAAAAAAGATGAGGTATGAGTATAGGGAGGACCATATTGTGGTAAAAGGAGAAATTGACCCTATCAATTTCTTGTGATCCCACAGTAAAATACAACTTCTTTATGGAATTCAATTCAATGTAAAAGAAAGAGCCGACGAGCTTGTACCCCTATAAAAACAGCATTACTTTGATTGTTATACGGAAAGATCGGATGGATAAATTGACTGACAAGTAGCAAATCAAATTCAACTTAATCATTACCAAAACGCGAGTTGTGCTTGTCTGCAAAGCGCTATCGGGCGTAGTAATCTATACCTTGGGAATGTTTTGTGTGGACTCAGCGCTATATAGTGTGCAAACCGTTCGACATTTTTCCTTTGAAGTGAGTTAGGAACGTGGCTTACGATCCTTATAGGTAAATGGCACCCTTGGTTTCCCTCGCCTAAAAAGCCTTCCTAAAAAGATTTTAAAAAAATGGAGTGCATGCCTTCAAATGTCACCTTACCTCTTTATAAATCATTTATCGCTTTTGGTGCTTTGATTAAAGTCCAGTGACTTTAATACGGCTGAAGTATTGCTGTGGCATGGGTAGACATTAATAACCTTCTACTTGGACAAGCTGACCTCGATTCGCTAGCTACAGCATGCGCCGAGGAAGCAGTCGATTCAGGTCATAAAAAGAAAGCTTTTATGGGAATATTTCATCAGAATAGGCACTCCTGAATAGATATACACTACAATGGCAACAACTCACAAAAAATGGCGAAGTTTAGGGATCCCGCCCTCATTTGTTTCAAAAGATGATCCGTCTTCCATTCCTTGTTGTCAAGAATTATTGCCCCTTTTAAACTACCAGCGGCATTTCGCTTGAACAGTGGCTGTCTAACTCAGTCAATTTATTGATGCTTATCAAATTTTGAGTAGTATTTATATGGCTAGTGACAGGATAAATGAACTATGCATCATCCTCTCTGGGTAAAGATCAAATAGTGATTTATGTTATATAATACGTACTTAGTGTTTTGTATGAATAAAAATATCTAACGAGGTTGGGAGAATTGATCATTGCCGAGACGGTTATCAATTCTCACAACCAAGTTAGATAATTTTTTCCATACAATAAACTTAGTACGTATTATATTTATCTTATAACCTCTATTTGATTTGTTTTCGTCGATGTTTCTAACTGAAACGCGAGTTTCTAAAAATAACCGCTTTATATCATTGTTCTAAAAATAACTATTTGATATCATTACTACATTTTGTTTCTTCTACATTCTGCCTATTGATGACATTGTTTAACCTTGCATCTTTTGTTTTAATGTAGCAATGGACACATGGCGTCATGCTTTTTTTTTCCGCCCGATGAATTTCTTTCTTGTTCACATATATTGTAGATTAACATTGTATAGTCATTATATCAATATTTGAAGGTGCATTTCCTTGCTCGTTTTCATTCTAGAGTTTTCTACCCTTGAGAGGTACCCTTGGCCATTTTCCAGTAAGGCGATTATATTCGTTTTCGGTCTAGCATAAACTCAATACCAGCTGATAGCTATAAAACACTTACATAATGATTACCTTACAATGTATACATGTACACAATGGCTGTTACCAAGGAAATTTATTTTTGATCAATTGCATTTGCATAATATGCCTTCAAAAGTTAAAAATGCGGTATTGATTGCAATGTTAAGGGGGAAAATGCCACAAAAAACTATTTATTGAAGAAATTACCCAATGATTTTTTTCTGATTTTCCGATATGTTTAAAAACTATATTTTTCCTTGATTTGGTAAAAAAAATCAGTATACCTTTCCATACAAATAAGAAACATTCTCGTTATTTTATAGCGACCCCCCCTAATTGAATGACACTTATAACGTGTTTTTTATTGTTAAATTCAATGATCCAGTCATTCGATTGATATCAATTGTTGAAAAGAAGCTAAGTTACAAAGTTCAAAATCATTCCAAATCACTCACTTTGTCAATTTCACAATGCCCTTAACTGTAATCCACAAATCATACTATCTGCTCGTGAAAGAATTTTTTTATTCGATCTCCGTTTGGTCACTACTGTTAGCAATCTCTTTTTAGTGTTTTGAAAATTAATATTACGGGTTGCCTAGATGGTCCCTTTTTGTGAAGAATCACAAGTTTTGCAAAATCAAGAAATATGTTCCTTATTTCCGCCAATATCAACAAACAGAAATTCCTGATTTAAGTATGGGGATTGAATAACAGACCCAAGCTGTTCTTGAATTCATAAAAACATTTGAAGACTGTACCAAGGATTATAAAGTAGTGAGATTGTAGTAGATAGAATGGAGGGAATTATTTTTGTCGTAGTACTAACTGCACAAGTGTTGACGGGTTCTGCGTTGCACGAGCCTGTCTGTTCTAAGTTTGACTACGAAATAAAAACTCTAGAAGCTATGCTCAGAATGGAACAGAGAGTTGAAAAAATGGCTGACGAAATGAAAATCATGAAAGATATGGTCAATACGGAACTTGAGAATATGAAGGTTTTTAGGGACACCACCAAATCTGAACTGGATGAAAAAATTAAATCCCTATCACAGGAATCCGACATCGTCCAAGAAAAAAATGGCGTTGGAGGTATGAACCATTTTATACTTTCTTCTTAAATAAAGTGATACGGGTTAAGTTGTTACCCATCGATGACCAATAAAAAATAACAAAATTGGGCCCTTGTAGGCCGACGAAATAAGTACAACTGTTTTCTCATTTTTCTTTATTTCTATTTTTTTAATACGAAAAAGTTATTTCAGAAAAGACGAAGTTGATCAATTAGGTTAAATCAGAATACTAATATTCTAACATTAATATCATACTGTTTCGAGTTTTTAAGATTAATTGAATTTTAAGCGTAGTTTGTGGTAGGCTAACATGTACTTTTAAAGTTTCACGGACTTTTTATACTTTTGTATATTTGTGTTTTCTTGACACTAAATGTACGGGGTCTCACTAGACACAAGATATACTTCACATTCGATTCATTTAACCCTTTCCTGTTTTACAAAATTTTGGACCTGTCCAAATTCAAAGGTTTTGCAGACGAAAATTAAAAGTGGATTTAATTTGAAAAATAACCATTCAGTAGGGTAGAAGATAGTGTGGAAAAAGAAGAAATTGCTTGTCATAAGCAATTTCTTCTTTTTTCACAATGTTTTCTCAATCATAAAATCACAGGCACGTAAAAAGCAGGGATTAAACAGCAAAGGGTTAATCGTTGAAAAACAAACAAACTAACAATGAAGAAAATGTGTGTGAAATTTCAACAATTTTATATATTTGAGAGTTTCAAACTTTGAGCAGCCTAGACAGTGAAGCCGTAAAATTATTTACCTTATAACAATACAAATATCCGTGTGTTAACATCACAGAGCCTCAACAATTATCAATTTTCCCAAGCCTTCTTAGATATTTTTTTCATACAAAATACTTAGTACGTACATGTATTACATATAATAACGTCTGACTGTCTAGAGATACTTCGAGACTTTGTTGAGACTTTGTCTACCTATAAATCGCAATGTGAAGACCCTGGTCAAACTGTACGAATGCACTGGCTTACCAGAGCCTTTGCTTGACGAACATTCAAAATTGTTGGAAATTGAATGGACATACCCATTTAGAAATTGAAAATACCCATTAACTACTAAAATTCTAATTTCTTGAAACGCACTCAAGAGAATAAAGTCACATGTTCATTATATTTTTTAGGTTCGATAGTAGCCTTTTCCGTCACGACCCCTACAAAAATGAAGGTGAATGGTGTCCCGACTTTTAAGGAAGAAATCACCAACATTGGGGGTGGATACAACCTTGAGACCGGCGTGTTTACAAGTCCTGTTGATGGCCTCTATCTGTTTACGTTAACTATTGGGTCTGAAGGGAAAAACCAGGTTCACTGTCGAATCCAACACAATGGCGTCAACAAAGTATTAGGGCTGACATACAGTGATACTGCTTACACTACAGCGGCGACATCCGTGGTTCTAATGTTGGCTAAAGACGACAAAGTTGCGCTTGGAGGCTGCTCTGAGTGGACACACGCCTATGCGTCATCTCGAGGAACTGCTTTCAGTGGAGTTCTCATTAAACAAACCATTGCTAGTTAGTTCGTCAGAGTGCTTAACTGGTGGATCACTGACTCAGCCCATTGACCTCGTACATGACTGAACGATTCAAAATATGAAACATTACTTGTATTCAAATTATGTTGTTGAGGAAATAATTCAAAAGCAAAGTAGGCTTGTACAAGCAGAACTTGCAGGCCCGATTTCAAAGTCCTAAATGTCCAATTTTAACCTTTCGTTGATTTTGTTTTTCGCAACCTCATCTTCAGTAATATTTTTGACGTCATATAAATTCACGTGCGGTATGCCGCCTGTTCATCTTGCGCCCTTAATATTCCCAAAGTCTTTTCCGTAGAATCGTCTAATGTTTCCGATTACAGATGGATAACATTAATCGTTTATTCATTCGAAACATCACCAGGACTTTTCCGTAAAATGGAAAGTACCTCGGACGTAAGTGTAGTAATTTTGGGTTATTTTTAGGTGCTTCGGCCTATGGTGGCACTTCGGTTATTGAATACACTTGAAGAAAATCTCATTTTGTCAACTTTTTCCGATCGTTTGTGGAAATCTTTTGAGCATATCATAATATGATAACAAAACACAGTTAAAAACTGTGTTTTGTTATTGAATTATGATATGCCTACTTTTATTCTTTTGTTGATCTTGTTTTATGCAACGTCATCCTTACCGGGACGATTGTAGCGTCAATTAAACCCCCGTGCGATATGACGCGTTTTCCTTTTTGCACCCGCATTTTCCCAGATGTCTTTCCCGTAGAATCGCCGAAGGTTCCCGATCGCAGATGGCTAACATAAACCTTTCATTGTGACGTAGACTCCTCTCCTAACTGAAGATAGCTTAGTGGAGAGTGGTGGATTTCAGTCACTCTTCCAGAGGATATTCGTATTGAGAAAAATCGTTTGTTTCGGTGTAAGGTCGATGTGTATTTCATTGATTGAAGAACAAAAGCTATATTTTCATGTATGGCGGAGCCATGAGTGATAATATAGCTCTTGTCGTTAGTCTTTAGTTAAAACATATTTTCTATATCATAAGATTTACAACAAACAAATACAACGAGCCACCAAACTCATCAAGAGCATAAACCACCTCTCGTACACGCAGAGACTTAAAAATCTCGGCCCTCCCACTTTAGAATATAGAAGACTATGTGCAGACGTTCTACAAGTCTATAAAATTGTGACAACTCATCAAGTGAAAATCTACTCTTAAGAAAACCAGAGGACACGAATTACTAACAGTTAACAGCATCGTGAAATTGACAAAGTAAATGATTTGGGATTTATCCAGGAATGAAATTGAACGAGTGTATGGAGCAAGCTTTGAGTGAATTTAATGGGAAATCGTAAATTTTGTTCATCATGAACAAAATTAGCGATATTAATTACCCCCCTTTAATTAAAATGCATACAAGTTCTATACATAGCTTCATATTTCTTCAAGAACCTATGAGACGCTAACAATTTGATGTACAGTCAAGGTCTAGGTCAAGGTCATTACTCATACGTTATGATATAGAAAACAACACAACATTGATGCAACATTTAATTTTGAGAATAATTATTAACACATACAGTAAAAACATAATTACAAAAAAAAATTAATTAAAGACAAAATATGGATCTATTTAATAAAGTTATGTAAATAATAACATTTGTCTTTTCTTATTGTTTTCTTCATTAATAAGGTAGTAGAAATATACTTTCACTAAGACCAATCAAAGTAATCCAAGCTCAAAAATACATTTTCTGTGTTAAGCAGCCAACTGTCGTATGTCGTCAGTTTTGGGCTGTCCCGTGCTTGGCTGCATACGACAGTTTCGACTGTATTGTCAGTGAAATCGTGAGTTTTCTCTATCAAAATTTATTTTGAATGACAATGTTGATTCTATATTTTTCAATGGGTTTGTGCGTTTTTGAATGGCTTAAGTGAGTGTTTGGAATGAATGAATGAATGAATGAATGAATGAATGAATGAATGGAGCGCTGAGTGAGCGATTTAGAGTGGTTTTGATTGAGGTGAATGTCAATTTCACCATGTAACTAACTGTACTGGCAGTAAGCAAATACAGAATTAAGAAGAAACTGTTTCTGTATAAAGGTAGTTAACACTTGGAATAGTTTGTCTGATGATGTAGTAAATGCCCCAATATATAAAATAATATATAAAATATTCGTTAATTGAAAATGAAAGAAATCTTGAAAAATTAAACGAAAAGGGAAAAATGATAATAAGAGCAAGGCAACACAATAGACTTCCCATGAGATCGAACAATATTCGCATTCGCTTCATCTATTTTCAGTCTGTGGTCTTGCTAATTTCGCTATTTCCTTTTTGACATAAGAAGGGGATCTGTTTTAACAATTTATGATAGAAAAAGTATTTTATTCTTATTTACCTTTGGCAAAATATAAACAAATGACGTCACTGTGCCATAATATCGCAGAAAGACAATAGTTGCGGACTATCTAAGACTAAGCTGTGACGTAATTTAGCGAGTTCAGCTTTCGATAAAAATCATTCAATAGTTTGATAGAAACCAGCGATACCATATGTATGAGACTGTATACTAAAACTAAAGGGTGTCTTCCCGATTCTCCCACATTTGAAAATCCAATAATACCATATACCTGGTGGGGAGACGGGGGTAGGGGGAAATGTGTGATTACAGTCAGGTTCAAATTGTATTCCAGTTCTTTTATAAGTTTTTATCGATAATTGCGAACATAATGGTAATGGGGCGGTTTTTGCGAGAAGTCCAATCAAACCAAAAATAAAAGGTCGGTCTTTAAGTATTCTTACGAAATCAAACTTTCAAAGTGTAAGTAATAATTAAGTTAAATTTTGTAATTATGACGAAAGTAAGAAATAAGAAATATAGGAGTGAACGTGGGAGAAATAGTAAAAGATAGAAACGATCAATATGGGAGATAGAGAGATAAGAGGAAAATAGAGTGGTAAGAAATGGTGGACTTTCAAGCCCACTGTACATAACGAACGAAGATATCCACAGATTGGTAAGACGCGCGTCATCACTACCTCTGGTACCATGAGCAGGCGTAGAAGATGTATGGTTTGAAGCGCTAACAGACGTTAGTCACTTGGAACTACTGGCTGCCGTCGAGACATTTATGGACTACGTCACAGAATAATGGGTTGAAGGCGCAAAGGAGACATGGAACCACTTCCGAGAACTAGGACCAAGGACCCAGAACTACAAACCACCTCGAGGGATGGCACAGCATGCTGAAGAAATCCATCAAACATCCAAACAACGATTCCTGCTATAACAAGAGGTTGGGGCCCTTTCCTGTATTAGGGAAATACAATATGTCGCCGGGGAACAAAGTCATTGAAGAGACAAGGTATCGATAGAGCGCTTGGCTACCCTAAAAGACGGACTCCGTGAAGAGACTTTGACGTAAGTCTAGAGAGACGCTCTCAAAGTCTAAAACTATGAAAAATATAGGATCTAAGACTAGATATTGAATTTCTTACTTTTTTCATGGTAAGAAATGAAATATAGATAAAATGTAGATTTGTGTGATTTACTTTTTTCGACAAAGTAAGGTAGAATGACACGGAAATAACAAGTAAGTCAGTACTATTTTTTCTGCGATACGCATTTTTCACAAGTCACTTTTCGAATTTTTCATCAACCACAGCATATGCATGGTTGAAAAAATTGATTATGAGTTTTAGTCATTCTACCTTACTTTCTCTGTCTCAAAAAAAATGTTATCCACACATTTTGCCGTTGGATTACCACCAATATCTCGTAACTGCAATTGGAAAACGAGAGCTAGAAAGCTATGAAATCTTGTGAAATAAAAGAAAGTCGCTTGGGTTAAGCAACTGTTCCGATTATTTCAATAATTTGATTCTCGTTGCAATAAAAAAGGGGACCTGGTATGGCATAGGATAAAGTGTATGTTGGTGACTCGAAATCTAATACATTTGTAATCTAATTGAAACGCTCGTGGAACAAGGTTGAGTAACTTACCAATAATTTAGCCCCAGGCAGGGATTATCCCACACCTTACCTGTATCGATTTTTTTTATCGATTTTTTCAAATGTGGGAGAATCGGGAATAAACCTGAAGGGTGGGAGAATCGGGAATAAACCAACTAAAGTGTTTTACGCGATCTGCAAAGGTGAACACAATTAGCAATATTTATTACCTCCCTTTTATAAGATATGCATACAAGTTTTAAAATTGCTTTACATGTTTTAAAATTGCTTTACATGTTTTCATCAACCAACAAGACGCTTACAAATACAATAAATTAAGTGTAATCGTAGTTTTTTCTACCGATTTTTCATTTGAATGTAGTGGTTGATCTTATCATTTTATTGATTTTGGGGCTAAATAGGCCTAGATGTCATGTTACGCCCCGGTCTTTCTTTTGGAGTTCCTAAAATAATTTATTACGACCATTGACGTAGAGCGATCTAAGCATACATGTTTACTTATTGCGAAAATTAAATCTCGATCTAGTCGGGGATACAAATCATCCTAGTAGATAGGACAACTTGGAGACTTTCAGTTACATTATCATGTATTGTATAGGTCTCTGGTCCGTGGCCTACTTAATAATCTCCTAGTTCGTAGTCCCCCCATTCTTGAATTATTGAAATGTTATAAAATTTGACAATATGTACCTGTACCTCAGAATATTTTGTATTGGCTGTAAGATCTCGACACCAAATGTTTGCTAAATTCACAAGATGGTCTTTTATCATTCTAAGAGTTTCAAGTCCAAGTGTTTTATCTAATTGACAAACCCCTATTCGGGGTACATGTTAAAGATATACAAACAAACATGAAACATCTTGTAATCAATAAAGGCGCAGAAAAGTTTTATTTTTTTTTAATCCTGAATAAGTAGAGATCTATTAAACATTTTAGATAAAGTATATGGTCTGTGGTGCTATAGCCTTTTCGAAAACCATCCAGCTCCTCAGTTTATAGATTCATATCTTCTAAGTACTTATTGAGACTATTATTGAGAACAGCAGTGAACAATTTACCAAAGCAGCTTAAAACTATAGTTCCTCTATAACTGTCATGGCTTGATTTGTCACCTTTGTTTTTATAAATGGGAGAAATAATTCCTTGTGACCATTTATCTGGGACATGACCAGAATTAAAGACTATATTGAATAACTTGGTAAAACAGTTAACATTTTACTCTAAGATACTTTTGAAAAATCACTTAGAAAAGGTCTGAAGCGCAAGCTTTAGTCGGTTTACGGTTACTTATGCCTTTTATCACTTCTTGTTCTGTAATAGAATTATTCGAGACCCAATTATGTTGAGTAACTTTAGAAAAATCAATATGGTTTAATTGGTCTCAATCTTCAGTAGAAACTGTGTTTAGCTTCTAAAAATGTTCAGCAAAAGTGTCAAGGGATAATTTTTGAATTGTTGAAATTTAGAATGATAATATTTGTTTATTAAGTTCCAGAATGATCTGAGATCTGTTGATTAGAGGTTGCGAAGCTTATTAGTAAATTCTTTTTTGTGTTTTTAAAGTGCTTGTTAATGCATTTTTTGTAAGCTTTACTAGCATCTGTTAAAGCTTGTGTAGGGCCTATTATTTTGACTTTTTGCTCGTCTACTTAAATTCTTAACTCGACGGAATTTTTTCTGTGAATTTCTACAGTCACTAGATCTATTAAACCATGGACGTGTACATTTACGTTTTTTCACAAACAAACTAGGTTTGGGTTGTATTGTTTAAAAATCAATAATACAAGCATCATTTATGTTATCTAAAAATAGATTTTGATCATTTGAATTCCAAATAGGTTTTAAAACGACAGCTGTATCATCATTTTTATTAGACGTAAAACATCTTTCAGGTTGACAGGATAAAGCGAGGTGAATGCCACAATGAACATCACTCATCATGGGGTCAAATGGTAAAATTTGAAATTCTGTTACAGCAAAAGGTTTTGTGTATTCATTGTTAAATTCTAGCCTAAGTTGAGTAAATGAGTCAATCAAGAATGGTTCTTTCTTCAAATTACTTTTCCCGTCTAGGCCTAGATCTATAGGTTAAACCTATATGCCTGATTCTTGTCAATTCGACCCTTCCCTTCAATTCGACCCCTTAGCAATATCTGAATCTGTGCGCGTGACGTACACGCGACTATCCGGCAACCGGTTCAGTTCTCAACAAGCAGTATTGCTCCACGATAAAATGCGTAAAAAACAGGTAAGAAGTGTTTTTTAACTTCAATATCATAGCAAACAGATATAATAAACAAAAATTAGCATAAATGCTCACTATTTTGTCCATAAATCACGAGCTTTACATCATTTCTACCACTTTCAGCTACAGTAAAATTTCGAAGGTTTTGATCCTGGTCGATAGACGCTTTACTCGATATAGAATAGAATAGAATAGACTGGGTTAATTATCCCATTAAAGTTATTGCTAGGTTCATAAAATTTATTCCACTTTACAACTTTTCATGTTCTTTTTCATTTCAGGCTTATCCAAGAAAAGTCGACAGACGATACAAAAGATATGATGGAAATGCATTGAAACTTGCCTTCCAAGCAGTAGCTGAAAGGAGGATTCCAGTCAAAAGGGCTGCAAGAATGTTTGGAGTTCCCATAACAACTCTTCGTGATAGGGTAGCTGGGAGAGTTGACCCAGAAAAAGATGGACCTGACACCCTTTTTACTAAAGATGAGGAGAGCAAGCTTGTCGAACATTTAAAAGCAAGGGCAGCACTGGGGTATGGGATGTCAAATGTCATGCTCAAAAAGATAGCTGGTGAAATGGCCTATGAATTAGGGAAGAAAACTAGTAGCTGTCCATTAAGTAACATGTGGCTTTATGCTTTTCTCAGACGTTGGAGTGAACATATAGCTTCGATGAAACCAAGAAATCTAGAGACAGCAAGGGCAAAGAACACAACTCCTGAGGCAGTACAGCATTACTTTGATAACCTGGAAGAAGTTCTGATACAGAACAACTTAACGGACAAACCGCATAGGATTTTCAATCTTGATGAAACTGGATTACAGCCAGAACATAAGCAATCTAATGTCATTGGGGATCCCAGATCAAAAGTACAGGCTATTACATCCCCTAAAACAACAACAACAACAGTGATTGGATGTGTCAATGCCCTTGGTACTGCTCTTCCTCCATATTTTATATTCAAGGGCAAAAGATGGAATCAAGATCTCATGAAGGGAGCATGTACTGGCGCAAGAGGAACAATGTCAGACAGTGGTTGGTCTAACTCCACAATTTTTAAGCAATATCTACAGGAACATTTCTTACAATTTGTCTCTCCGCCAAGCCCAGAGGACCCCATCCTTCTTATTTATGATGGTCATGCCTCCCATAAGAATCCAGAAACAATACATTGGGCCAAAGATAAGGGAATAATACTATTCGTTTTGCCAGCACATAGTTCCCATCTTCTGCAACCTTTGGATGTAGCTGTTTTCGGGCCATTTAAAAAACATTACTATAGTGAATGTTCCAGGTTTATGTACACTCATATGGGACAAGTTATTACACGGTATGATATATGTGCTCTTGCTTCAAATGCTTTCTTAAAAGCTTTTAGTCCAATTAACATTCAATCAGGATTTAGAAAAACTGGCATCCACCCCCTGCAAAAGAATGTAATTGATACAGAAAAATTCTTACCATGTGAAAGTTTCAGAGAACAAGACCCTATTTCCAAAGCAAAGGCAGTTAGAGCTGGGCCAGAACAGGTTGAATTGTTTTTGAAACAAAAAGAGGCAAAAATAAGAGAACAAGGAGGACTTACAGAAAAAGAATCAGAAAGTGCATGTCATATAAAGAAAAACAGTAGAAGCAACATACCAAATCCATCAGGAAGAGCAATTACCAATGCAGACTTTATCTCTGAATTGAATGTACACGAAAAGAACAAGCAGTTAAGTCAAAAGCAACCAAACAGTGAAAATATCAGAAATAAGAACAAAAAAAGCAACCCATGCAGTCCTAAAGCAAGTACTAGTGGCCTCCAGATCAGCAATACACCACAGATGGAAGATATCAGTGATGACTCTGAAGTTGAATATGGAGATGAAGAGAAATGTTGTGTGTGTCATTGCTATGAACCAGAAAAGTTGAAGCACCTGCCTTACCTGAAGCTTGTTAAATGGGCTAAATGTGACTTTTGTGAACACTGGGTACATTTGGCATTTTGTACCACAGAGAAGTCAATAAGGAGACAAAGTAAATTTAGTTGTCCCCATTGTATTGCTAATTAAGACATGACAATAAACTTATAGATGGGGCATGTCAGCTCTATCTAGTTAATTCATTTTGAACTGTTATGTTTCAAATGTTATTTCATATTGTTTAGAAAATTGAAAACAAAGAAAAAATATTCTTATCTGTTGCTTAGAGTACATTTCAAGAACTGCACTACAGTTTTTAATTCAATACCTTGACCTTGACCGATTTATCAACGGACCAATCAGAGGGGTCGAATTGACAAGACAAGCGCTTGAGTGATCCAGAGCATCTACCACTGCATTCAGGTACCGAAAAAAATAACTTTAAAATGTTTTTCTTCCTAGATTAATTATTGGAATTTGTTGGAGATAGTTTATTTCAAATTTTAATAATTGAAAATGTCATACAAATCATCTTGCTGCTGCGCATGCGCGATATGTAAATTTAAGAGGGTCGAATTGACAGGTCAGTAGGCTAATCATATTACACATTATCTTTAACCAGGATAGCAATGCCAACTGTTATACCTGTTATACCTGTTATACCTGCAGCCACACCCATTGAGTGCGGCCTAGGGGTTAATCGACCTAGTCATTGAAACCCCATAAACGTCTTGAAGATAAGGGTCCAAAGCATTTTTAAAACCGTTAACTGTCTCTTTTTTAATAATACAATCTGGAAGTCTGTTCCAGGCATTGATAACTCTCTGGCTGAAGAAGTGCTGTCTGATATTTAACATTGCACGTGGTTTGGCTAGTTTTAAAGAATTTCCTCTAGTTGATGATACATTATATGTGAAGAGATGGTCACAGTTGATGCCTTCTTTACCTTTAAGGATTTTGAATGTTTCAATTAAATCTCCTCTGTGTCTTCTTAGTTCAAGAGTGGTTAAATGTAGTTCTTTAAGTCTGTCGTGATATGTTAGATGGGAAAGTTCTGGTATGAGTTTAGTTGCTCTGTGTTGTACTTGTTCCAAAAGTTCAATATCTTTTTTCAATGAAGGATTCCAGGCTTGTATACAATATTCAAGCTTTGGTCTAACAAGTCCCTTATACAGTCTTAAAATAGTGTGCTTGTCTCTTGATACTATGTGGCGTTTAATCATTCCGAGAGTCATATTTGCCTTTTTAGCTGCACTTACGCATTGCTTTGATGGCTTTAAGTCGTTTGAAATTATAATTCCTAAATCGGTTTCTTCTGTTACATTTTCTAGTTGTTGATTGTTCATGGTATACACATGGTTACTATTATTGTGACCTATGTGTACAGTCTTGCATTTGTTAACATTAAAAACCATTTGCCATTCCTCGGACCATTTACAGAGGTTGTCCACATCATCTTGCAAAATAGAGATTTCACTATCAGATGGTACTGAGCGATACACCTTGCAGTCATCAGCGAATTTCTGAATAAAGCTGTTAATGACATTGTCAATGTCATTCACGAAAATCAGGAATAAAGTAGGTCCCAGGACCGATCCCTGGGGTACACCAGAAAGGACTTCTTCAAGACAAGATTCTTCGCCATTTAAAACAACTCGCTGTTGTCGACCCCTCAGCCACTCAGCAATCCACGAGGTTACATCACCAGAGATTCCATGTCGTAGAATTTTATTGATAAGTCTTTGATGAGGCACTTTATCAAAGGCCTTACTAAAGTCAAGGTATATAATATCCATTGGTTTCCCCTCGTCAATTATTTTTGTAATATCCTCAAGGAATGTGAGTAAATTAGTAAGGCAAGATTTTCCTTTGGTGAAACCATGTTGAGACTGTAGTAGCAATGCATGTTCATTCAGGTGAGAAACAATTTCTTCCCGTATAATAGACTCCAGAACTTTGCAAACCTGTGATGTAAGACTAATGGGTCGATAATTTCCAGGGTCAGATTTATCTCCTTTTTTAAATATGGGTGTAACGTTAGCTTGTTTCCAATCCATTGGTACTTCGCTGGTTTTGAGACTACGATTAAAAATAATGCTAAGTGGTTGCGTCACAAAATCACAAATATCAAGCAGTAATGATGATCCAATATTGTCAGGTCCAGGTGATTTATGTCTTTTCAATTTTAGTAAATGCTTTTGGACTAATCCGGGGGTAATGTTAATTTCCTTTAGTTTGTCTTTTCCATTAAATGAAAAATCTGGCTCTGTAGTGTTTGACACATTTTCACGAGTAAATGACTTGGCAAAAAACGAGTTCAGCTCCTCAGCCATAAATTTTGCATCAGCACTAATTTCACCATTTTGCCCTTTCAGAGGACCGATACTTTCTCTAACTTGCTGTTTACTTCTTACATATTTATAGAATGATTTAGAGTCATGCTTAATGTTGTCCGCCAACTTTTGCTCGAAGCTGTGTATAGAATTTTTAATCAGTTCCTTAACACTGCGCTCTGCTTCTTTGTATTTGTTATATGTGTGAGGTTCACGAGTGACTTTATATCTTTTGAACAAACGTTTTTTTCGTCTTATTTCCCTTATTATATTGCGTGTCAACCATACTTTTTTGTCATTTTTTGTTCTCCTCTTTTTCATCGGTACATTTTCTTTAATACTTTGATTAAGTTTATCTTTGAATATTGTCCAACACATATGGGTATCCAGACCATCAAATTCCTTTTCCCAGTCTAGGTTGAGGTCCTGTCTTATCCCTGCCATATTAGCTCTTTTCCAATCTGGGATTTCTTGAGTATTTTCAACAAGCGTTCTGTCCATGTTGAGGTCAGCCAATATAAGATTATGGTCACTGTTGCCCAATTTTCCAATGCAATCAATGTTCCTAATTATATTCGGATCTGAGGTTAGAACAAGATCTAAAATATTGTCCTCTCTTGTTGGAAAGGTAACATGTTGGTGTAAGAAATTATCCATAACTGTATTCAAGAAAATAGCATTATCCCCACTAGCTGTTAAGTAGGTCCAATCTATGTCTGGATAATTAAAATCTCCCATTACAACAATGTTTTTACTGCTAACTTCGTGAATACAACCATGAAGTTTTTCGTTATTGATAGGTGAAGAGTTTGGAGATCTGTATACAATACCAAATACTACGCTTTTTCTGTCAATGCTCACTTCGATCCAAAGAGAGTTTGTGAAATCTTTGCTGTTTTCTGGGTATACTTGAACAAAATTAATAGAATCTTTAATGATAAACATAACACCACCTCCTCTTCCATCTTTAGTATCAAGTCTGTCTTGGCGAATTGGCTTGTGGTATCCCTCAATATTGAATTCTTTATCAGAAATTTTACAGTTCAACCATGTTTCGGTAATACCAACTATATCTGGCTTGTGAATATCAATTAAGGCTTGAAGTTCAAAATGCTTATTCACAATACTTTGTGCATTAGTGTAAAGGCATTTAAAAGTATTTGATTGTCCACTGTTAGTCAATGAGTCTACACTGCTGATACTATCCATAGAAGTATTAAAAGAGTAAACAATTGTATCATCACTTGAAATATCACTTAAACCGAAGGAGTCTTCGTGAATTGAATAAAGAAAAGTATTGTCAGAAGTAATCGATGCAGAATCATCAGTAGTAAATGAGTCAATATTACTTTCTTTCCTAACATCTGGTGATGCAGATAATGCCACAGAATTAGCACAAATATCAAACTTGGGTGGCTTCAAACATGCCTCCGAACTTGAAATTAAACCATTAACACTGTTGAACTTGAACATATTTACAGTATCGGGTTCATTGGTAGTTAGTTTTTTACCGAGGCCTTGCTTGCCCCAGGAGAGGGCAAAGCAGAGTGGCCATCAGTAGTGGTTGAAGTTTTAACAACTCCCCCATTCTTGTCGATATGAATCACTTTAGCACCCGATTTAGTTATTGGTGCATGATGCTTAATTGGAATACTCCCAGTGGCTGGAATGTGAATTACATGCCGTTTATCAACAGCTGGTAGAGTTTTCACTATTTGTCCTTTATGAATCTTCAGACCTGTTTCACCATTAGCTTTTCTATTCTTCAGTTCCATTCTCAAATTATATTCAATGGTTCGTTGTGTACGTGTTAAGTCTGGAGAAATGTAAACATTTCGATGTAGAGATATTCCTGAGGACTTCAGACGGAAAGCATTTTTCAGCACTAATCTCTTACATTCAATATTGTCAAATGTGATAATCATACGTCCTTTATTACCAACACGCTGTACGTTACACACAGAAATGTCACCCTCAATAGCAAGAACAGGGTCTTCAAGTAAAGTTTTAATGAGATCTGCATCAGTAACATTATTGGACGAAGGCATACCTGATATGACTAGATTTAATTTTCGTCTCTCAATATCCAGTGCTTCATTAACTGCATCAGATACTTGTTTTGAAGAGCCATCCGTAGAACTACATGTACACTCATTCTTGTCAGAATTGTTCTTCAAAAGCGCAACTTCCCTCTCCAGAGATTCCACTTTCGTTTGTAAAGTGTGAAGGGACTTTATCATATTAATTACATCAACTTTTCTACAAGTACCACACAGCCATTCATATGGGGTTTTCAGTTTGTCAAGCTCTCTAAAGAGTCCAAGTTGTTGTTGCGTGATACCCTCACATTTGGCATGAAATACAGAATCACACATGTTGCATTTCATAACATCCTTCACACAATCATTCTTACACTTTTGACATTGTTTCTTAGGCTGAATTTTTGGAGAATTGTGGTCGCTCAAGCGATTGGCGCCATTACCCCTCCCACTCATGATCAATGGAGGCTGGTGCGGTTCAACGATAGAATCAATATTCGGGCAAAGGTCGATAAAATTTCTACACCCTAGGCCAGAATGCACATTAAAGGGGGGCGATGGCAGGATTTTCCTGGTTTATAGCTTCTTTTCTCATCTCGAAAGTAGCATTTTCTTTAAAATTTTGAAGCGCGCACATTTTCGTGGCTGCCCGCCATGACAACCGGAAGTAACTGATCTGCACTTTACTCTATTTCTATTCATATATTCTAAGACCTGAAAGCTTTGAAGCTGAATAAAATAAAAAGAATCAAAGTGTGCTTCTTGACACCAAACGACTGCATAACTTTGAAAATAAACTTCAAAATCGAGTCCGATCTAAATTTTGGCGCCATTTAAAGTTCAAAGTTCACGAACAGTCGATTCTAATAATTTTTTCAATAGCTTTTGTGTTATCTTTTCGTATCTTATGTTGGTTGAAAACAAACTATTTTCGCACACAGAAAGTAGAATATTTTACATTTTGATTGTATTTTATAGTACTTTTGAGATAGTTATTAGACAAACGTTGCCATACCCTCCCCGTTATATAAATACGAAACTGCCGATTGGTAAGAGGTTGTTGACGTTTCCGAAAAATGTACATTGCAGGCACTCTGCGTAAATGGACAAATTATTTCAATGGTATTGTAATTATTTCACGTACAATCTACTTTGCTTTGCTTCTTTAGAATGTAATTAGTTATTTTTGATGTCTTGACTATGATGAAAATAGCTGACAACGTTAGAATAAGGAAGTTTTGAGATCATTGTTGATCTGCAATTTCTTCTCGAACTTCCTTTATTTGTGCCCAGCTGATTTGCCGAATCGAGAGGCTGAATCTGAATTGATATCAATGCATGTTTTATTTGTGTAGTTTGTTTAAGTTTAACTCTGTGCACACTTTTTCTCCTTTAATTGCTGGTTTCAGCAATGGTGACTGGTCAACTCGGCCCATTTTCATCTCGGCCCATTGGCAACTCGGTCCAACGCACAGGGGAATGTCCCGCTATTTTTTTTTTAAATATATATGATAATATAGACAAGGGGTTGAACTCTATTTTAGAGCGAACATCACCCGGCACGAATTGAGAGTTGATTTCCAAGTCAGTTTTCACCCAATCTGAATGCACAATACATCATTTCATAGCTAAATGGATAAGCTACCATTGAATACTTAAATCTATGACCAAACACACTTCATTTGCGAAAGCCAAACTAAAATATCACGCGAATCAACGTCAATTTTGCGGCTAAGACAAATATCTGCACAAAATATTACCGGGACACAACCCTGCTATGCAGTAAGTGTTAAAAAAAACGGTTGATAAAGATAATGGTCATATAGTACACAATTTTGTTTACAAACTATTTTTTTTCCCTAACAAATGGGGGGTAATTTACCCCTAAATTGAAGCTTGTAGCCCCAATTTTTGTATCCAGTCTTCTTTGTGTTATATAGAGGGGGTACATGCATGCTGTAAAATACCCATTTTTACCCCCAGATTGAAAAAGCAGTGGGAACACAGAAACTAGAAACATTACTTTGATTGAAAAGATATGTTATTGCTCTTTAAGGTTTGTTAAAACTCAATACAATTGTCTCATTATGTCGATTCTATTGAGTTTTAACAGTAAATGATTCAAACAATAATCTTTACACCAAAAATATATATTTTTTAAGAAATTTTGATTTAAAGAATGGAAATTTGAAAACAGTCTCTTTATAATAATGGTTGCGTTACAAAATTTGTTACTCTAGCAAGATTTACTATATTACAGGCTGGCAGGAGAGATGGTTTGTACTAGACAAGGGGATTCTGTCCTACTATAAATCTCAGGATGATGTCAATAATGGTTGTAAAGGATCAGTCAAGATGTCTGTCTGTGATATTATTGGTAAATTTCTAGATTTTTATATGCCCGTTGAAAGATGTGTTATGGAATAAACCCTGGAGTCTGGTGTCCATTTGGGAGATTGCATCCACCTTTTTGTCTGGAGCAAAACTCTGTCCCTTCTTGATTGATTGAGATGAAACTTAGCCGGAAATGAAACTTAGCCGTTATTTTATTCTCATGATTACGTTGTGCAGTGTGTAAATCTACAGAGCTCAATTATTGAGTTATTTTCCAGTGTTGTTTTTCATACTTGGGCATCAAGCACTGCAAACAGACTTATCTTGTGACAATTTGCCACCTTGTTACCTTACTTCATATATTATTGATTTATCGTGATCATTTAAGAGTGCAGATCGAGGGGTCTGGACCGAAGATCTTGACCCACTTTTTGAATTGCAGCTTACTGGTACATAGTGTTGGGCAATCCGTTTCAAATCATAATTGATTAATGGATTTTAGTCAAATGAGCACAATCAATTAATGATCGATTGTACAATCAGTTTCTTAGAATTCATTACAATTCTCAATCTATGTACTCTATGGCATAACAAGGAATGTTATAAAACTTCTTTCTGTGCTTTTTGATATAGATCATAAAAAAAAAACAATTGGTATGTGTTGTGTCCTTTATCATGCCTGGAATGGACCTACACTAAACCATCGGTGACCATCAATGGTTAGATGTAGGTCCATTTTCAGACTTGGTTTAAAAAAAAATTATTTTTCTCA
The DNA here is from genome assembly GCA_948146395.1 of Fragum whitleyi. NCBI lineage: Eukaryota > Metazoa > Mollusca > Bivalvia > Cardiida > Cardiidae > Fragum > Fragum whitleyi. The sequence goes on from OX411558.1 coordinate 25,430,193, forward strand.
AGTAAACAGTTAAGAATCATTGCAATGAATTTTAAAGTTTGTTGATGGTTAGAACTGACTGAGTAATTTTTCCATTGATTGCATACATTGTTTTTTTTGTGACAATGCCTTATTAGGGGAGCATAATCCGTCTCTGACAGCTCTTGTCTCAAAATGTTCAGGGGCCCAACCCAAAATCTAAGAGCCTTAGGAAACCGGGTCCCTTCTGGTATTTTTTGCTGATGAAAGATATGCCCTTATTTCAGTTCACAGCACAGATCAGACTCGACTTGACTTAATCATCCCCGGTGAGCAACATTTCTATGTCAAAGCAGCAAATCCTCAGGAAAGACAGGAATGGTTGGTGGCTTTAGGAACCTCCAAGGCGTCAATGGGAAAGCTGAGTGAAGATTCAGGTATGCTGGTAATAAGTTCAAATTTGTCATGTCTTTTTCGTTGATTTTTTAAAATACATTAGTGACTGTCATTCAAAAAGGACCGTCTGAGAACTCAGGAAAATGAATATTTCAAAATGAGATTGTTTCCATTAGAAGAGGTCATCTAGACATATCAAAAATGCCTATAAAGTTAAGAACATGAAGAAATTGACAAGATGGATGATTTTGGTATGATTTGGGAATGAGATTGAATGTGTGTGTTTAGCGAGTTTTGAGTGAAATTCAAGGTAGGTAATCCGATATTGCTAATTTTGTTGAAAATGCAGTAACTAATCACACTTTAAAATCCACACATCCACAAATTTTATCGTCTTGAAATCATTTTGGAGTGTTTTTGATTGTTTAAGTGATAGTTTGGAGTGAAGGAATAGAGTGCTAAGTGATTGATTTAGAGTGCTATTGATTGGAATAAGTGTCAGTTTCACAATGTTTTTGACTGTACAGGAAGGTTGATTGATCATTCAGAAAAGGTTTTACCCTTGTCAGCCTGTGCAGTCTATTCTGTCTGACTACGGCTGATATACTACACTCCACATGGATGGTACAAGCCTTAAACACTTGATATGGTGATAGATATCAATAATGTGCACCTGTAGATGTCAAGGTCAAGGTCATGTGTCACATTGTCAGACAATGTCAAGGTCATCTATCAAGGTCAACTTCTTAAAAACTTTACATTAAAACTTTTCATATTCAGTTCATTCAAGCCTATTTAAGATACCATTTTTATTATTTGCATGATGAAAGATCCCAGTAATGTGCATCCTTAGGTATCAAGGTCAAGTTTATGTTACAAGGCAGGGCTCGTGTTAGTGTTTGATATTTGGGAGTCATTGACTCCTCACCAAAGAAATTCCGGGGGTCAAATCTGAATATCAAGGGGTCAAATGACAGAAAAAAAAATCATAAGTAGAATTTTGCATGTTCAAGAGTCACTTTAACGGTTTCTTGTAATGATATGAAACGAGTAATTAATTTGTAGAACTTGAGATAGTAGTTTGTGAAAATCTTAGGTGTAAAACCATGTTTTGACCCTTGGTAATTCCTCTCAAGGGGGTCAAAAAGACCCCCTTGTGAGAAATTTCTAGGGGTCAAATTAAAATATTTTCAGATTTTTGGGGGTCAAAACCCTGATTTAAGGGTCAAACACGAGCCCTGCAAGGCCAAGGTCATCTGTCAAGGTAAATATTTTGAAAAAATGCTGTTACAGGTGCATTTGTGGTTCACAAACATATCTTTTTTTAAACATCAAGTTTTTGTGTTAATCTTCTATGAAAATGGACTGGTCTAATCATTGACTATACCACTTTGTAGATGACTCTGCCCATGATCTGTTGAAATCCAAGCGCTCTGAACTCCGTCTATACTGTGATCTATTGATGCAACAAATTCACTCTGTTAAAACTGCTGTAGAGGAACAGGATACCCCTGATTTAGAGGTAAATTAGAAGTTTTAGTTAAGGCCGTTCTACACTTAAATAATTTTACAACAAGCTTGCAAGACCTATTGGTCCTTATGTCTTTCAAGTTCTTTCTCTAGTGGAACCAGGGGCCCGTTTTACTAAACATCTTATAACAAAAATTAATCGTAAGTCAATATCACAAATCGTACCTGGGGTTTTTATTGATTGTAAGATTCTGCCTTGCGAACTCTCATTGGAATCGTCTTTAGAAGACAATCCCAATGAGATGATGCATGGCAGAATTCAATATTTAGTTACTTCTGTAGACGTCACTTTAATTTTTGACTCATGCAAAAAATGATCGTAAGATGTTTAGTAAAACAGGCCCCAGGTCCCTGGTTTCATCCCTGGTGGTGGCACTCATCTATACCGACTGTTTGTCTCTAACCAATGGGGTGATCATTTTTAGACCTATGTGAGATAGCAGCTGGAGGCTAGGAAAGGATGCGGTTGTAGTACCAGTAAGTGAAATACCAGGAATCCTGGTGCTCCATCCACGGTCATTTAACTGAAAGATTGTTTAAAGTGGTGTCAAACTCCTGTCAAACAAACAAATCTAGTGGAACCAATCTCTTTTTAGCTGTACGACCATAGTCCACATGTACAGTTTTCATCTGCTTTGAACTTTCACAGAATGATTGCACCAACATAAGGATTGTTCTTTTTCAAATTTGGTTTGGTGCAACAAGTATCAGGGCAAAAGGGGCCTTATGGAATTTATATTGAATTATCCTTGTAAATGCAAAAGTAATGATCTGATGTTTTGCATCTTTTCACAGAAAATTCAATTGTATTCATACTATTTGCTGCATATTTTTACAGAAAGATTGTATCAATGAAAAGATAATGCCTGAAGGGTCAGGGCTGCCAAGTTTCAATGAAGAAGGGGCCTCAGATAGAATTTTCCCTGCCCTTGACCTTTGATTGGGTTTAGAGAAATGGCTTTGCCTTACATACTTTCAAATAACATGTGATTTTATTTTCATATAAACCTTTTATGCCATAAGATCTTCAAGGGAGATAGAAAAGTATTCAAGCTATCATGGGCCATTGTTTTATTGTTCACTTTATGGATTTGTAGATGGTTATTTTTTGTGTCACAGTTTATTAAAATACATTGCCATTAGGTTAGAGGATGCATATCATCAAACCTGACTGCTTGGAATCCAGATTCTCTGACGTAGAAAACTCTGCTCTTCATTAAGATGAAATCATTCTCAAAATATAATATCGCAAAATATCCGAAGGCAATAGAAAAAAACATTTAATAAAAACACTCAGTATTTCAATATTTCGGCAAAAATCGCCCTTTTCAAGGAAATGAAAAATATTTTAACACTACTACATAATAATTTAAACTGATACAGCCATTTTAATTTATCACATAATGGATATATTCTCAAAATGTTTGATACATTCTACCCTGCTTTGCATGTATACTTACATGTATACTTACATACAAAGCTGTTTATAATTTTTAAACAATCACAAACGTTTTTGTATACTGAAATTAGGGCTTGTGTAAGGATCGGACAGGAGCCCTGTCTATTTCTATTTTAATTGCAGAAACTGACTGAAGTGATATCACTGATTATCCCCTGAAAGAATTTTCAGAGGTTCAAAACAAGATTTTTTTCTGATGGTTTGATCATAGGTGTAGCTAGGATTTTGAAACTTATACGCACCCGGGAAGGCGACCACCAAATAACATATAGGATGAAGGCAATATTTGGACTGTGACAAAAGATGAATGTTATCCGCATCCGCCCCGCTCTTTTTATGATTTGAGCGTAGGTGAATAATCAAAACATCGTAATTACAGCTTAAATAAGCTGTAGTTTCGATGTTATGATCATTCATCAACAACATTTTTTTTCGAAAGAGGACTGAATTCTATTACCCACTTGCGTAATGTGCGTAATGGGAGCTACGCCCTTGTTGATGTTTAAGTGTCCAAACTCAGACACGGGGCCTGATTTATTCCTATTTTCATTGCAGAAACTCCAAGAGGCCACGTCATTGATAAGCCCAACCTGCGACACCTTCATCAATACATTGAATGAGTGTATGAAGATCGCGCATACAAGTCTGACCTTTGAAGGTCAACATCCAGTCATCGTTGATGCCACTGCCCCATCTTCTCCCCTTAAAGCTCCTGGGAAAAAGGTATGTTTAGACTCAAGTAATTTTAAGTTCTTTTTTAAAGTTGCTATTAGATCTATATAGCCTTTGTCACGCTTTATATTGAATATTCCTGCTATGGCAGGAGGTATACAAAAAGACCAGCCCAAATATATGTGCTGTCTGATCTTGATCTTAGTATTTACCAACTAGTTTTCCTTTTAAAACCAGAAACTTTAAGAATAGGTCCAAAAGTAGGGATGGGAACGAACATTCGAATATTCGAATATTCTTTTTTCCCGCGAATATTCGAATACGATTTTCGAATACGAATATTCGTTTTTATGCGACTGAATATGAGCATTTGCCTTTAATTTCTGGAAAGAGAAGTAAAAGAAGGGGAAAGTAATTTCTCAATATTGAAAAGATTTTCTCACATTTATCTTCAATCGTATGTATATAAGTGTCAAGAAGGTACAGGAAAATCAATCATTATGACAGGTTGCAAATCTTCTTATCAGCAGTCTTTCATTGAAACATCAACCAATGTATGAATGTGTTAATATAGCACCTTTGGAGAGTTGAAACCTATTTGCAAATTTGCGAACTCGTCGAAACAATTGACGTTAGACGAAAATACTCCAAAATAACTACAATTATCTTCAATAATGTTATGTCAATTGTCGCCTGAACGAAATTTATTCGAAAATCAACGCCCTCGCGGCGTTGTTATAATATTTCATCTCTTGACTCGATTTAAAAGAAAAGTAAACAATTGTCTTTTCATTGGCAATAAGTCGAGTGCCCAACCATGAATGATTTGCAATAGGCCCATAATCGTCCATGGACGAACGATTTGTCTTTTTAGCTCACCTGAGCACATCGTGCTCAAGGTGAGCTTTTGTGATCATTGAATGTCCGTCGTCTGTCGTGCGTCGTGCGTCGTCCGGGCGTCAACAATTTAAGTGTTTACACTCTAGAGGCCACAAATATTATCCAATCTTCATGAAACTTGGTCAGAATGTTCCCCAGGTCACAAGGATGAACCCTATTGAAAATGGGAAGGATCCATGCGAAATCAAGGGAAAAGGAGCCTTATTGACAATTTTCTTGTTTACACTCTAGAGGCCATAAATATGATCCAATCTTCATAAAACTTGGTCAGAATGTTCCCCAGGTCACAAGGATGAACCCTATTGAAAATGGGAAGGATCCATGCGAAATCAAGGGAAAAGGAGCCTTATTGACAATTTTCTTGTTTACACTCTAGAGGCAACAAATATGGCCCAATCTTCATGAAACTTGGTCAGAATGTTGGCCAGGTCACAAGGGTGAACCCTATTGAAAATGGGAGGGATCCATGCCATATCAAGGGAAAAGGGGCCTTATTGACAATATTCTTGTTTACACTCTAGAGGCCACAAATATGGTCCTATCTTCATGAAACTTTGTCAGAATGTAGGCCAGGTCACAAGGATGAAGTGTATTGAAAATGGGGAAGATCCATGCAAAATCAAGGGAAAAGGGGCCTTATTGACAATTTTTTTGTTTACGCTCTAGAAGCCATAAATTTTATCCAATCTTTATGAAACTTGGTCAGGATGTTGGCAGGGTCACAAGGTTTAATCCTATCGAAAATGGGAGGGATCCATGCCATATCAAGGGAAAAGGAGCCTTATTGACAATTTTCTTGTTTACGCTCTAGAGGCCACAAATATGGCCCAATCTTCATGAAACTTGGTCAGAATGTTGATCATGTCACAAGGATGAACCCCATTTAAAATGGGATGGATCCATGCCATATCACTGGAAAAGGGGTCTTAATGATTATTCTCATGTTATGTTCTTTATTACACTGCCTATTTAATTGCTGTGACATCGCAGGGGTCAAAAAGAATCAGGTGAGCGATCTAGGACCATCATGGTCCTCTTGTCTACTCATATTTTCATAAAAATCACGTCTTAGTTATGACGTGATTTTTATCCATCAAGTATTCGGCGTATTTACAAGGTGTGAGAAACACAAGTTAACCCTCCTTTGAGATTAAATGACGTCTCTGGTCGCGCCTTCGGAATTGTGTAATTTTTAATTTCATTTATTTTAAGTATATTTTAAACTAATGTTTTTTCTGCAAATTGAAGTCAGAGAATCCGATTTAAGTCAAATTGAATCTTTTTCCCTATGATTCATAATTTGTACACGTTAAACCAACCTCGAACAAGAAAATCGGATACAACCAATACTCTGATATTCAATTTTGAAAGGAACCAAGACGAATATTCGAATATATTCGAATATTCAAAACGAATATTCGAATATGAATTTTGCTATTCGTTCCCATCCCTATCCAAAAGGTCCCTTGAAATCTTTTTGTAGAAAAAAAATAAAAAAAACACCACAAACAGCAAAAAAGCCCTCGCAATATTAAAAGTTTTAGGAGTTTAGATATTTGTTTATTCCATAATGTTCACTAATACCTTTTTTTAACAATTTTACAATTTCTTCAAAGACAATAATTTTTTCTAATGGTTGATAAATAGATAAGGGTGAAAAAGACTTACTAGTTTGAGAAATATAAGGAATCCATTGTTAGGTAATTCATTTGCCCCTCTAAGAATGAAAAAAACTGTTGAAAAAGATTGAAAATTGCTCCTTCTCTTTAAAAATTTCGCCTATCATCTTCAAATTAGATGGGTATTATTCAAATATATGTGCTGAAATATGCACTATCCCCTCTTAAAATTGAACAGAATAGAATAGTGCACCATGGAAACATTCTACGTTTTACAGAACATGATAAACTGGGAGATGTTCAATTTGTTGCATTTGTCCTTTCCTGTTTTACAAAATTTTAGACCTGTCCAAATTCAAAGGTTTTGCTGACGAAAATTTAAAGTGGATTTAATTTGAAAAATAAGCATTCAGAAGGGTAGAAAATAGTGTGGAAAAAAGAAGAAATTGCTTGTCAGAAGCAATTTCTTCTTTTTTCACAATGTTTTCCTCAATCATAAAATCACAGGAACGTAAAAAACAGGGATTACACAGCAAAGGATTAATAGGTTCTCATTTAATTGTTTCAGGGAAAACATATCCATAGACAGAATTCCTCAGAAAGGTGAGTATTTGATAAAAGGGCAGTCCATCTTTGCTCTGGTGACCATGACTATTTAGCAACCATTTCCCCTTCTTAAAATCAAAATTTCTTAAAAAGTATATATGGTTGGTCTAAAAATCATTGTAAATGAATCCTATGTTGCTATAACTCATTAGAATCGTCGCCATAAGACGGGTCTTTTTAGTTTAGATAACAGGATTATTGAGAAATATGCAATAGCATTCATAATAAATCAAAATAATGTTTCTAATTTGTAAACAAACATGTACTAAGCAACTATTCTCTGTTATGACAACTTTTTTGTGGTCCCCTAAGAGGTCACTTTATACATGTTTTACTGAACCTTTAAAGGTTTTAAAGTACCCTGTACCAATATATTTGTCCAGCCTGATTGCATTGACAAGTCTGTGTTTGTGCATTTGTTCATTGTAAATGTGGGTATCATTTTTTACGGATTTTGTCCAATTTATTTAAAATTCTACATTCATAGGTTAATTTGAAAAAAAAAACACAATTGTTTTCCACCTTAAGTGCTCATGTCATTTTTCAGACAGCTCTAAGGTCAAGTAATGGCTCAAGGTAAAACTTTTAAGTTTAAGCTTATCTGGTCATATACCCTTATTATAACAATAAAGTTAAAAAAAAAAATTAGCACAAATGACATCCGTCATAAGAATGAGTGTCATTTTAAAAATATGGGCCAGAGGTTATAAAACTTTTCTCATTCTCAATTCAAAATGTTCTCAAATTTTAATTTGAGATTAAAGCCATAATTCTGTTTTAATACTCATTTTAATGTATTAACAAAAAAGATAACATAAATTAGTTGTTATAAATAACAAGTTATTAATATTTTCTTTTATTTTTCATGCAATTATTTAGATTCAAAATTTGACAAAATTCTAAGTTGAGCCTGAGAAAAGCTTTAGAACCTGCGGCCCAGATAATGTTAAGGTCAAGGTCAAATATTGAGATGGTGCGGTGCAGACTTGTCCTTTGCCAACTATGACAGATTTACATGTATTTAATTGTTTGTTTTCAGGTCATTCCATAGCCATTCTAGATCTCCTTCAGTTTCCAGTACAGAAACAACTCCGCCATCTAGACAGAATTCATACGGACCTACTGCGTCAGACACGTCCATGTCTGATCTCAGTCTAACTGACCAATCATATCATGGAAGCAAACATATTGATTCAGGTCATGTGACTTCTGGACCAAAAGTGAATGGACCAAGTCCACAAACCTCAAAACCAAACGTGCAATCTTATAAATCTGATTTAAAATCTATAAAGGAAATGGTGCATTCAAAGCAGACTAGTTCAGTGATTTCAAGCAGGAATCAAAATGTTAACAATAATAGTCAGAGAACCAGTCTATTACCCGGTGAGACTGGTTTAGTGAATTCAAAATCCCAGACTGGTTCAAGTAATTTGGATTTAATCCACAGTGATGAAGATGTGTTCTTAGACCCAATGCAAGATAGAATTCCAACTTTTTTCTCCGAACTAGAATCAAGGTAAGGTAAATTAATAGTTATCCTTGTTTAACCCTTGACATACTGAATAGAAACCTTAACAAAATATCATTAGAATTGAAGTGCTGAAAGCACTTGATGCAAAATCTGTGATCAAGGTTTGAAAATACATTTTTATTAAATCTTTCTTAAAGAAAAATAAGGTGCTATAGACTGGATGCATTAATTATGAAAAAAACCCATACAGCCAATCTTTAAACCAATATGTTCAATCGAAAGCAATCCAAAGCTAGGAAAGGATGTAATGGTAATACTGTTGCGAGAAATACCAGAAAACTATTTTTAGGTGCTCTAGTTGATGCAATATGACTGAAAATTTGTTTAAGGTGGTGTTAAACCCTAATCAACCAAGCAATTTATCTGGAGCTCTATCAAATATTTGTTTCAGTTTCCTAGACCTGCCTATAGGTGAAGATGGAGGCATTCCAGTACAGCCCTTCTTACAGTCCTGTAGATGTTTAGTGCCTATATTTGGTATGCATTTTTTTATGTCCATCTGTCTGTCTTTCCATTCTGTCCATCTGGTGGATCGTATGCAAAATTTAACCAAAAATCTTAAGAATGGCAATTACTCTCAGCCTTCTCTTGACAAACAATGCTAATGTTAAGCATGAAGATAAATATCATTGATACTCATCTACACATACAAAGGTCAAGGTCATGTGACAAGGCCAAGGCTTTTCTGTTAAGGTCAAAGTTTTGAAAAATTTTCTGTTATGGGTTTTTATTCAACAACACATCTTCTCCTTAACTTGTCTTGCATGCAATCACTTTTTACTGAAATTACTTAAATTACTCAATTAGGGGTTGAATTTGACTAAAAAACAACAGATTTAACCTAAAAAATAATGATAAATACTGTTATGACCCTCAAATAGATCTTTTTGGGGATCATATTTACTTGTCAACTGTTCAGTTCTGCATTTTGCATCTATCTTAAATTATATCTTTTAAGAGCATTACCCCGAATATTTCTTTTGAATCCCTTTATAAAAATATGTGTATGCAATAATTTAATCTTTAATAGTTCTAATGCTAGCTTTTCAAATTTTGGAGTAATTGACCCTTGACAATGGAGCGTTTGAAATGAATGAAAGGAGCGCTGAGTGAGAGGTTTAGAATGGATTCGATTGATGTGAATGTCAATTTCACAGTGTAACTAACTGTATTGTTGAAGTGGTCAAAACAATAAAAAGGGCACAAGGTGAGTGAAAAATTCTCTATTGACTAAAATGTTTTTTCTTTGACATTTCTTATTCAGGGATTCTTATTTTATTTGTACCAAACCAACATCCCTGCAATATGTGTCTGTATGTATAATTATTGACTGCTCCAATGTATTTTTTCAGATAAATTGAATGCAACAGCATTTGCTCCTGTCAAGTTAGATTTTAAAGGAAATATACAGGTATGTATTATTTCTTCAGATGGATGGATCTCTTTGATTGCTTGAATGGAGTTTTACGCAGCTTTCAACATTTTGTAGTTATATCGTGGCAGCTGGAGACCTAACAATGGATTCCTGGTATTTCTGTAGCTAATACAACCACCGCATCCTTTCCTAGCCTCCTTAAGAGGAAGTGCATTGCACAAGAACCATAACTTTACTCATCATATTATTTAGATTGCCCTTTGTTTATAACCAAAGAATGGGCCTTTGACCTGCTCATATCAATGGCTCAGCGTGAAACAATTGTAACTCGGAATATGTCTAAAGGCAGTTTCCAGTTACAACTATGTTGCGCTGAGCCATCGATTTGGGGGGGGGGGGGCATGAATGTTTAACAAATATCTCTTATTTTGGAAAGTAGAAATTGCTTGTTACATCATTTTCTTCTTTTCAACCATGTTCACCCAAAATATGAAAATATGGTCACCCTATTTTTGGCTTTTTTGTTCATTTCATAAGTTGGGGGGCCCTTTAGCTCCTCATTTTCAGAAGTCAAACCCTGATAGGTGGATAATTCTAAACCATAGTGGGCTGCGAAGCTGAAGGCTTGAAAAGAATGCAATCGGAAACCCACAGCAATTCTACAGAATAGACCCTGTGAATAATTAGGATGCAGACATTGAAGCATGTCAAATCATATGTAGGTTTATATGATGTCACAAGCATTACTGAAGATGACGTGAAAAACCTAAACAAGAAATGTTTAAACTAGACATTTTACAAATTGATTACAAAACACAGTATTTTACTGTGTTTTGTTATCAAATTATAAAATTCCAAAAAGATCTACATAGAAGATTTGAAGGCATTGAAAGAATTTGCATTATCTTTAAGGGTTTTGACCAAAGTACAACCAGAAGCCAAATCACCTAAGTTAAAAATGACCCAAAAATAATAATGCACTTACATTCGACGTACTTTAAAGCTACTCTTTCATAGATTAGGAAAATGTGATTTTAGTAAAATCAATCGGAAGTAATGACCTCATTATATTGAAACCTCTGAAATAATAATATTCAATCTGGTAATGCATGGAAAGAAAGACCGATATTCCTGAATTTAGCGAAATTCATTCTGAAAAAATAGAGCAACTACTAACGCCTTAAAAATAATTCTTCAATTTCGAGCCAACTATTTACGCATGTGCATTCGGCATTATTTCCTTATTCAATCAAAGATTAAGGTAGAAGTATTTGACAGTTGGAAATTTCATATCAACACAAGTAAAAATGAAAGATTAGTCACGGAAATTAACGATTTTGTAATTTATAGACTGGAAATACATAGACTGGATCCCTTACTGGTCTTGACGCTCAGAACAAATAATTTACAAAATTATTAAAATATGTTGTTTTTAGTGCCAATGACCTTCGGCCATTCTTATTCATTTGAAATTACACACATTTCCAAATCTAAGAATAAGTTTTGTATTTTTCTATGTAAAGCTGTGAAGGGGAAGTCTGAGCGATGTTCTAAATGGAAGGGATGTCGCTATAGAACCTGTGCGAAAAATGACAGGAATATATAGCTAGGCGTTTCCACTTACCATGATGACAACAATACTATTAGAATTTGCTTCGAATCCCATCCAAAAAAAGGCTATGTTGCCAACAATTGTGTTGCTGTTTGTTAGTGTCCACTAAGATTTTTTTACTGAAAAATGTGTCGATTTACGTAGTTGTCTTCCATGACAAAGGTCAAAGGGCAGTACTAGCAATCATGATCAATCAATCAATATATTATCATTCCAGAAAGTCCACACAAAATACACCTCTAATCCAGCCGAATTTCCCACCCTACAGAGTATGATTTCCCATGAAGTATCGTTAAAACAAAGCCACCTGCCTCATTCTGCGTGTATGGCCCTTCTCTGGATGAAAAGGTAATAAATATATTTTATAATATGACCTACATCGTCAGAGTGAAATAACCCTGTTGAATATTTTTTTTATTACACAAGTGTTATTACACTAGTGGAATAATTGTGCAAATGAGCCTAGAGCGAATAGCAACGCTATTTTGAACATAATGTGACGTCAGTTTTAAACAGCATTATATGATACGTGGAAAATTTAAATGTTGAATTTTAATAATTTTGATGATTTTTCGCAAAAAGGTCATATTATAAATACAATATTAAATTTGTGCTCATTAAATGCCGAATTCATTAAACTCGTCATCTAAAACAGATAAAAACTCAGCACAGTCTCGTTTTTTAGCCCCACTGGCTGAAAGCCACTGGGGCTATTGTCATGGCGTTGTGTCCGTCGTGCGTCCGTCCATACGTGTGTCCGTGCGTCCGGTTGTAAACTTTTTCTTTAAAAATCTTCTCCTCAGAAACTACTGGATGAATTTCAACCAAACTTCACAGGAATGATCCTTGGGTGACCCTCTTTCAAAGTTGTTCAAGAAATTTTGATCCAATGAAAAACATGGATTAAATGGGCGTGGCTCATTTCCAAATATGGTAAAAAGTGACTTTTCTCAGGTTCTAATTGATGGATACCAATTAAATTTTACATGAATGATCCTTGGGTGACTCTTTATCAGTCTACCAAAAATTATTGTGATCGGATGGAAAATATATATTTTATGGGCGGAGGTCATTTCTCTATATGTTATATAGTGGAAACTTTGAAAATCATTTTCTCAGAATCTAACTGATAGATATCAACCAAATTTTACATGAATGATCCTTGGGTGACCCTTTATCAGTCTACCAAAAATTGTTGTGATCGGATGAAAAATTTGTATTTTATTGGCAGAGGTCATTTCACTATATGTTATATAGTGGAAACTTTGAAAATGGATGGATATCAATCAAACCTCAATAATATGATCCTTGGGTGACCCATTATCATGCAGCCAAAAATTATTGTCATTGGATGAAAAATATGTTTTTTATTGGCATAGGTCATTTCTCTCTATGTTGAATTGTGGAAACTTTGTGTTTGATGATGTCAATTCAGAAAAGGCTTTTAATCTTTCGTGGAATAACTTGAATTGATTAATTTCTGTAATTTCATTGATTTATAGCAAAAATTCAGGTCATTTTATAGATAGAGTATCGAATTTGTGCTCATAAAATACTGAATTTATTAAACTTGTCATCTAAACAGATAAAAACTCGGCACAGCCTCACTTTTATCTGTTTATAGATTACTTGATTAATGAATTTGGTATTCAATGACCACTCATTCAATATCTTCCATATTTTTAGGTAGATTACTACCAGGTACTTGGTAATTATATCGAAAACTAGAGAAATTACACAAATATATAATACGTACTTAGTGTTTTGTATGGAAAAAAATATCTAACGAGGTTGGGAGAATTGATCATTGTCGAGGCTCTGCCGAGACAATTATCAATTCTCACAACAGAGTTAGATATTTTTTCATACAATACACTAAGTACGTATTATATTTATCTTATAACCTCTTTTTGTCTTGTTTTAGTCGATGTTTCTAACTTAAATGCTAGTTTCTAAAAATAACTGTATGATATTATTGTTCTAAAAATAACTATGTGATATCATAAAAAATATCATACGGGTTGTTATCATACGGATACTTGTATAGTTATAAGATAAATTTCAATTCACATCATCCTTTAAGACTGAAAATAGCACAACATTGACATGTAGTTCTCAAGTTTAATAATGTGTTAAAAGAAACAAGTACTAATCCTCTATGTACAATGGTTGATTACCAAGATTTTTTAAGGGGGGGGGGGGTCATTTATCAAAAATAATAAACAAAAAGGGAGGGGGAGTATATCATTATTATCTGTAGCTGATTTCTTTACACAAATATAATTTTTATGACTTTGGCTTTAAATGTTTAAATCCTCTCTTGATCAGCCACTGATTTATCTCCAATATGATAATGTCCATTACAGAAGTCTTGAGTTTATCATTGGTTTCATGGACGAAGTGAAGAATGGTGAAGAAAATCTTGGTGTGGCAGCTACAAACTCCTACAGTAAATCACTAAAACCTTTCCATGGCTGGGTCGTGAGAGGGGTATTTGCTGTAAGTATGATTTGTCAAGACTGGCTTAATAATTGTCATGAATAAAAAACATCGTAAAAATTGCATTAAATTCAAAGCACTTAAAGCTCTAGATCAGCTACTAGAGAGTCTGTAAAATTAAAAGAATGAATAATGTGGTATAAACTTAGATCAGTCTGCACATATGGGTATGTGCAGGCTGATCTTTCTCTTAAGCTCATGCCAATAATATTTCTATTTACGACACTGTAAATATCAGCTTGTTTCCAAAAAACTCGCCGCCATCATAGCGCAGTTGGTAGCGCCTCGGACTGTCAAACTAGAGGTTCGATCCCCGACGGCGGCCCTCGTTCTTTCCGACTATTTGTTTCTCACCTATGGGTTGATAATCGTAGACCTATGTGAGATAGCAGCTGGAGGCTAGGAAAAGATGTGGTGGTTGTACTGGTGAGAAAAATACCAGGAAACCATTGTTAAGTGCTCCAGTCACCGCGATATAACTGAAATGTTGAAAGCGTCGTTAAACTCCATTCAATCAATCATTCCAAAAAACTCTTATAGAGGTGCAATGTTCACCAAGCTACCCAATCAAGATCGAAAATTATCCACTATTTTCGACTTTTCTCAATGAACCATAAAAAAATCTATACAAAAATTAGACTTTGATTTCGATTTGTTTGTTAATCTACCAGCTAACATTTTATGTATCATGCTTCTCAAAGGTTTCAACAAACTCAAGATATGAAATGACGGAAATACAGGAGGAAGAAATTGCTTTTCTTTAATTCTTTTTGGTGGTTTATAACGGTAGATTACCACCTGATAATCTCACCGCAAGAGTAGTGAAATTATCAATAACTTATACCCTGCTTTTGTGCATTTCATCCTATCTGAGGTCATCTATGCGGGGCGAAATAAGTGACGTCACAATGAACGTTGCATAGCAAACACGTGCAAAATGACGCGCATTACGCAATAATGTCATACAAATTTCACATTTTGTCACATTTTTTTTTTTGAGTAAGACCGATTAATATTTCATTTCATAAACTACAAAAGCTATATTTTCACTCATGGCTCTGCCACTCGTGAAAAGATTGCTTTTGTTGTCCACTCAATGAAATATAAATCGATCTTACACTGAAACAAAAGATTATCCTCTATATCATAAAATCTTCATTTTCTTTTGAGCATAATGTACTATTGCCCTCGAAAGTCAAGACAAGGACATTTCTGAATGCTGTTTATTGTAGAAAACAAAGGTAGCTATGGGAGACAATTCGGTACAGTATATTTGCTCTTGTCTTCTAGGTTGCAGTAAAAGCACTACCATACAGAAAGACATTCATATCCCTGTTACATGGCCCTTCCACAAGAAATCCCGGTGATGTTGACGAAGGCCTGTTTATAAACTGTCTAATGCAAGATATAGAGGCATTTAATGATTCATTGCAGGTCGTTGTGAAAATATTAGATGATTTCTTCGAGGAAAAGGGACTGAACTCTAATGAACAAATATAAGACTGCTAAAAGGTGTATTGTAGTTTTAAGGTAGTGGATCTTTAATAGTTACGCAACATTTCGGAACTGATGATCTTTCACAATGTTGACCTATTTTCATTAGGAAACCTCGGTTAACACTGTTAAAGTTTAAAACTGCCAAGATGTTGCGGAACTATTACAGGTCCACTACCTTAAACTTGATGATAGAGGAAATATTTATCAGTCGGTCCGGGTCATCCATTTTTCCAGCAGCCTTCATCACTCAACTGGTAGCTCTTTGGACTCCATATCAGGATCTTCCAGGTTTGATCCCTTAGGGGCAGCATAAAATGTATCCAACATTTGTGTCCCATAAATGGGTGGACAGGGGTAAACCTATGTGGGGTGAGCTGCTGGGGGCTGAGAAAGGCTAAGGAAGGATGTTGTGGAAGTATTGGTTAGAGAAATACAAGAATCCTTGGTTGGGAGCTCACCTATCCACTATATATCTGAAAAACTGTTTAAAGTGGTGTTTAACCCCATTTAAATAAAAAAGAACAAATGAACAAATGATCCAATATTTGTCACAAAAAGTATTTGGACTTATTGGTATACTGTCAACAAATGGAAATGAGCACTCTTGAAGGACTTAAATCAGACTGCAAATCTACACAGGCTTATCAGTCTTCAATATGCACTTAGGTAGAACTTAGGTAGATAGTTTCTCGCACAAACTTCATTAAGAATAGGCTGAAGGAAGTTTTAGTTATAAGCTATCCACAAAATGCAGAGTAAAGACTCTGATCAACCTATGTGGACACACAGGCTGATCCGAGTCTTTACTTTTTGCACACATGTGGAATTGCATCAACAAGGGAAAATAATGATAAGTTTTGTACACATGAAATAAAGTTTGAAATACAAGTGTATTTTTCAAAAAGTAAACCTTTTGATTTATACTAATTGAGCCTGTGCATGAGATTTCCAACAATTTATTTCATATTTGCCCAAAGCAAAGACTCATACCAGCCTTTGCATCCACAAAGTCTGATCAGAGTCTTCACTATGCGTTTTGTAGAAAGATAAGGTCTCAAAGTATCTGTAGACAATCAGGTTACTTTGTATTTACAGCATGTCGTTGTCTAGGCTTCTTAATGATTGCCCCTCGCTCACATTTCAAGTTGTTGGAAATGTCACACACAAGCTCAATTAATTTTAGTTCAATTGCATTGAAAGCTTAAGCTTATAGACTAGCACTCTAACAGTAAATCCAGATGTTTCAAGTCCCTGGGAGGGGGATTCAGCGTTTTAAACCCACTGTTACTCAACTTGACAGATTTGTGAACTGGGGACGACTTTTAAGTGTTTTCTCCATAAATAAACCATGGCTCAAACCATGAGCCTGAAGCCCTTGAGTCTAGCGCCTTTACCACTAGGCCACCTTTAACTCAAGAAGGGGAACAAAAACCGTGCCTGTCTTAATTCAACTTAAATTGTGAGATTCAATAAGGCATGCAACATAACCAAAGCCTTTTGATTGTCTCCTTTCTCTATCTAATGTGTAGGGCTCAATGTGGGTTAACCTTTGGCTTTGCCTTAATTTGCAATATGTTGTTGTTGTTTTTGTAAACTTCATTCCAATATTGTTTGTTATTTATTTGTTATTGCATGCTTTCACTATAAGTTGAGCATTTTCAGTTATTTATTTTTCACGTAATTATGTATATTTTGTCATTAGGCAGATTTTATAACAAGTTTATGTTTATCTTTAAGAAATCAAGCTGGTAGAGTTATTAGATTTATTTTATCTGTGATAAGCTGAATTGATGGGAATAACAAAAAGAAATGTACAGGCATTTACAGTGTATAATGCAAAAGTATGCTCCTTTAACTTTGTCATTATGGACCTGGAGCCCGTTAAACTAAACTTCTTACAGAAAAATTAATAGTAAGTCAAAATCACAAATAGTACCTGGTGTTTTCATTTATGGTTAGATTCTGCCCCGCAATATCTCATTGGAATCGTCTCATAAGACGATTCCAGTGAGATGATGCATGGCAGAATTCCACATTTAGTTACAACTGCAGAAGCTACTTTAACTTTTGACTTGCGAAAAAAATGATCATAAGATGTTTAGGTAAATGGGCCCCTTGAATATTCATCCTTTGCTGTAAGTGCAGCCTGATCTTGGACTATACCTCCTGTTTTCCATTAGTTTACAATCAAATTTTCAAATGAATACTGACTTACCATAAGTGAATCCAGTGCTTCTAGCATTTTGATTTTAATTCAATTTTGCAGTTTTTTTTTTCAGTATGACAAGGGTTAAATATTGAGGTTTTTTTTTTAAATATTTCACAAATAATTCAACAAAATTCTATATGGATTTTATTTTGATAAGAAAGAAAAACGCCCAAAAAACGTTGATTTTATCAAAATAATAAAATTATTGGTTGGACCTATTTTGATCTGCTTTCCCTTGATGAATGGCATTGATGCAGGATCAAAGATAATGCTCAGTTATGTGACAGTTCAAGGCTACAAAATTATTATGCAAAATGGGGTGTGGGGCTCAGATGTTTTGTCAGCAAGTTTTTACTCTAAAATGATTTTAAAGAGCATTTGAAATTCATGTTAAACAGAAGAGATACTTTCACAGGGATCAACACTAACTTCTGTGAATGTGGAGTCCATTGGACTCCTCTAAAATACAATGTCAAGGATTCCAGTCTGAAAGTAAGGAGTCCGAATTTATATGATGGGGAGAACCTTGTGGAAAAGGAAGAAATTGCTTGTTACAAGCAATTTCTTCTCTTCCATAAGTTTCTCCCCCAAAGAAGGTATCATTGCAAAATACTGCTAGATGCAAGCAAATATTATCTTCAACAACTTCTGTATTGAAAAGATCTACAGTTTTGACACGGTTTTAAGTGCAAACTTTCCAGTGCTTTTTTTTTAACTATTCTCATACAATCCAGGGAGTACACCCGACTCCTTACTTGCAAAATTTAGGAGTCCCAAATGGAAAACAAGGAGCCTCAGACTCCCGGACTCCCCTTAGTGATGACTCTTGCTTTCACCTGTAGCTTTTTGGCTCAAAGCAAATTTGTTATTTACACCTGACATTTCCAACCTAAATAGGTTCAGAAAGGATTAAATGGTAGTACTTAAGGAAGATAAACATGGAAGCTATCATTAGATGCTCCAGCCAATGTAATATGATTGAAACAATGTTTGAAGTTTAAACATATTGAAACAAACAAGCAAATTCAAGTGTATGATTATTCCTTATAGTTTACTCTGGCTTAGCTGGGCTGTCTGATGAGAGTCTTATTCTTACTGCACCTTAGCCCCCCTAGCGCAGTGGTAGCACATCAGACTATCATTCAAAAGGCACGGTTTTGATTCCTGACTGTGGCACTCATCCTTTCCAACTATTTGACTTCAATCTATTCAATTGATTTATAATCCTAGACCTCTGTTGAAAAGCAACTGAAGGCTAGGAAAGGGTCTAATGGTAGTACTGGTGTTTGAAATACCAGGAATCCATTGTTAGGTGCTGCATCCTCTGCAGTATAACTGAAAGATTGTTGAAAGCAGCGTAAAACCCCATTCAAACAAACAAACAAACAAATACAATTTTGGACACAAGTTATTATGGTGATAAACTTGTATGTAAAAAGTGCTAAAAACGAACAAACAAAACAAGTTTTCTGCACTTTGGATTGTCTTTTCTCACACATGTATTGTATTTAGGTGTTGGACCCTTAATAGTTCCACATCATTTCGGAACTCATGATCTTTCACAATGTTGACCGAGGTTTCCTAATGAAAATCATTAGGAAACCTTGGTTAACACTGTTAAAATTTATTACAGGTGAAAAGTTGCTGAACTATCACTGGTCCACTACCTTAATTTTCTGCTACTTAGTGTCAGTAAATGCCATCATAATGTATCGGCTGTGATGGTGAGTTCAGAAAGGTAAAAAGTTCATGATTACTTTTAAGAGATGAATAGAGTATTTACTCAATTTTGTGTGATGTCAGGGCGAACTTCTGGATTAGTTATAATAATTGGCTTACTCCAGTACCTTTTCATGAACTTAACATAATATAGTCACAAGAAGATTTCAGATTCAAATATCTGAATGATATTTACATAAAACATTTTAGCCTGTGCGTAAGATTTCTAACAATTTCAAATGTGCACAGCAAAGACTTTGACTAGCCTGTGCGTCCGCACAGTCTGACCAGTCTTCACTATGCGCTTAGTAGATAGGTAAGGTCTCAAAGTATCTGTAGACCATCAGGTAACTTTATATCTACAATATGTGGCTGTCTATGCTGCTCAATGTTTACACCTCACACACATATCAAATTGTTGGAAATGTCACGCAGAGACTCATTTGGTATTCATTGAAATCGTCTCACTGAAGTGATTCAAATTTACCAGTACCTGGCAATACTTTTTGACCTCAAAGTGTCATAGTATCATCCTGATGGTATAAACTGTTTTTAGCTCCACTGGCTGAAAGCCACTGGGGCTATTGTCATGGCGTTGTGTCCGTCCTGCGTTCGTTCGTCCGTGCGTGGGGTCGTAAACTTTTTCTTTAAAAATCTTCTCATCTGAAACTATTGGATGAAATTCAACCAAACTTCACAGGAATGATTCTTGAATGACCCTCTTTTAAAGTTGTTGAAGAAATTTGGATCGAATGAAAAACATGGATTTAATGGGCGTGGCTAATTTCCAAGTATGGTTAAAAATTAGTTTTCTCAGATTCTAATAGATGGATACCAATTAAATTTTACATGAATGATCCTTGGATGACCCTTTATCAGTCTACCAAAAATTGTGATCGGATAAAAAATGTGCATTTTATGGGCGGAGGTCATT
This sequence comes from Fragum whitleyi, assembly GCA_948146395.1. Taxonomy (NCBI): domain Eukaryota; kingdom Metazoa; phylum Mollusca; class Bivalvia; order Cardiida; family Cardiidae; genus Fragum; species Fragum whitleyi. The sequence goes on from OX411558.1 coordinate 25,450,709, forward strand.
TCTCTATATGTTATATAGTGGAAACTTTGAAAATCATTTTCTCAGAATGTGATCGATGGATATCAACCAAATTTCACTGGAATGATCTTTGAGTGACCCTTTATCAGTCTACCAAAAATTAATGTGATCTGTTGAAAAATATGTATATTATGGGCAGAGGTCATTTCTCTTTATGTTATATAGTGGAAACTTTGAAAATCATTTTCTCAGGTTGTAATGGATGGATATCAACCAAATTTCACTGGAATATTCCTAACGGTGACCCTTTATCAGTTTACCAAAAATTATTGTGACTGGATGAAAAATATGTATTTTATGGGCGGAGGTAATTTCTCTATATGTTATATAGTGGAAACTTTGAAAATCATTTTCTCAGATTCCTAGAGTGACCCTTTATCAGTCTACCAAAAATTATTGTGATCGGATGAAAAATATGTATTTTATGGGCGGAGGTCATTTCTCTATATGTTATGTACTGGAAACTTTGAAAATCATTTTCTCAGGTTGTAATGGATGGATATCAACCAAATTTCACTGGAATGATCTTTGAGTGAACCGTAATCATGAAGCAAAAAATTAATGTCATTGGATGAAAAATATGTCTTTTATGGGCGGAGGTCATTTCTCTTTATGTTATATAGTGGAAACTTTGAAAATTATTTCAACATCAGTAGAACCCAATATATCTTAAAATCTTGTCAAGCCTTAGATTTGCTATTCAAGAATTTCAAGCCTGTGGGGCGACACAAACCATTCATGGCTTTCTAGTCTTGAAAGGCAATCTGGATACTTTAATCTAAGGATCCTTAATCTAAGTGCATACTACAATAAAATTGTTTAGAATTGTTTGAAAATGATTGGAATTAATTGTTTATGTATATTTGTGGGTAATTGAAATGGCACAAACTAAGTATGGCCACAATGTTAAAATAAAACTTGTTCGTTTTTGTGTGTGTTGTATATTTTCAACTAGCAAGCCCATCGGCTGTACCCTTCTACATATCAATTAACATGAATTTACATTTGGCTCACACAGTAACCCTTCTGCTGTTTAAGGCTTTGGTTGATATTATAGACTTTTAAGATCAGCCTGCACATATGTGCAGTCTGATCTTAGTCTATTCTGACTGCTTTCTACTCAATTATTTTGAGGAAAACTTGATCAAGACTAGTTGAAATGTCCAAAAAGTTGACTATTTGGTTAAAACATATTTAGCAGAATAAGGGTTAATAGACGCGCATTTGACGCTTTCCATAGGCTGACAAGTAAATAGACAGTAATTATCCTGCGTCTCTGTTGCAAATTGATGGTATTCACTTGCCCTTAACATGAAATTCACGTAATCGTCTCTTAGACAAAATTGATGCCAATGCATCCGTCTATTCATTTTGTCAAACAAGATTCATTAATCCTTCTCAAGTTATTTATGGCATATTCCTGCTGTATACAAAGCTTGAATAGACAGTATATACTAAGATCAACCTACACTGCCCTGGATACAAAGAAGATAAATACGAAGTAGAGGGGGGTATATTTATACCCTCCACCTATATTACACCCCCAAACTACGAAGTAGAGGGGGGGGGGGGTAAATTGGTTTCACCGTGTCTGTCTGTCTGTCCATACGTAGACTTTTTTTGTTTCTGGACTCTACCTTCAAAACCAAGTGACCTAGAATCATGAAACTATACATATGTTGCTTATGACCCAAGAAAATGTTCTATATTTGGGATCACATAGGTCAAAGGTCAAGGACCTGGTCAGCCTTTGTTCAATTTTCGTTTCTGGACTCACTCTAACTTGAGAACCAAGCTACCTAGAATCATGAAACTTCATTCAAATGTTGCTTATGACACAAGGAAGTGCCCTTTTGTTTTGGGGTCTAAAAGCTCAAGGTCACAGTCAGCCTTTGTTCAATTTTTATTTCGAGGCTCTAACTCGAGAACCAAGGTACCTAGAACCATGAAAGGTCATGAAAATATTGCTTAGGACCCAAGGAAACGCCCTTTTGTTTTGGGGTCACATAGGTCAAAGATCAAGGTCACAGTCAGCTTTAATTCAATTTTCGTTTCTAATTGGACTCAAACTGGAGAACTAAGTGAACTAGAATCTTCAAACTTTTTGCAAATTCTGCTTTTGACCCAAGGAAGTGCCCTATTGTTTTAGGGTCACATAGGTCAGAGGTCAAAGTCACAGTCACTTTTTGTTTAATTTGTTAGACCTTTTCGTTTCCAGACTCTTACTTAAGAACCAAATGACCTAGAATCAATCACAGGCATATAGCTTGAATTCTCAATATTTGTTACATGAATTCTCAATATTTGTTACAAACACATCCTGCTCCAATAGCACTATTATTTTGATTATTATTTCGAACATTACAATAGTACAATATTGCACATGGTGGTTGCCAAATTATCTCCCTTGAATTTGGAAGTTTTTCTCAATTTTTAGCTCCACTGGCCGAAGGCCAGCGAGCTATTGTCATGGCGGAGTGTCCGTCAAGCGTCCGTGCGTCTGTGTGTCCGTCTGTGCGTAAACTTTTTCTTTAAACATCTTCTCCTCCCATACCACTGGGCGGATTTTAACCAAACTTCGTAGAAATGATCCTTGGGTGGCCCTCTTCTTAAATTGTTCAAAGAATTTTGATTGGCCCCCAAATATGGGCGTGGCAGGGCGTGGCATTTTTTTACTTTGAAATCTTTAAAAATCTTCTTCCCCCAAACTATTCAGCCGATTTCAATGAAACTTTGCATGGATGTTTCTTTTGTGACCCTTTACTTAAATTGTTCAAGAAATTTTGATTGGTCCTTAAATATGGGCGTTGCAGGGCGGGGCCTATTTTGAGCTCGAAATTTTCGAATGACATTTTCTCCTGAACCACTTGGCTGATTTCAATGAAACTTTACCAGAATGTTCCTTGAATGTCTTTTTTCAAAAATTATTTGCTAAATTGTGATTTACCCATAAATTTGGGCGTTGCTGGGCGGGGCTTATTTTGAGGCCAAAATCTTTGAACAATATCTCCTCGGGAACCACTCAGCCAATTTCAATGATACTTTACCTGAATGTTTCTTGGGTGACTGTTTACCTAAATTGTTCAAGAAATTTTGATTAAAAATATGGGCGTGGCAGGCGGAGCCTATTTTGAGCCCAAAATCTTTGAACGACATCTTCTGAACCTTATGTTTTAATAAAATGGGTAAAGGGTTGCAGGTTCATTGTGATTGAGTATTTTGGTGCAATATGGACCAAAACCAGTTTATCATTATTTAATAGGTCTTGAAGATTTCGGAGTGTTAATGTATTCATTTAAAGAAAGCTTTATTTAATGAAAGTCTAAAGATTTTAAAGCCAGTGGAGCGATACAGGCCCTCTTGGGCCTCTTGTTGTTACAATGTTTCAAATAGATCATGTATTGAAAGCACTTCTACTGGGAAATAGCCCTGGTAGAACAATGTCCTTGTGGGGGGTATGAGTCGTTTCGGACAGTTCTAGCTAATTCAATTCTCTTAGTTGATTCCAAAGCCTCAGCATTTAAGGGACCTGCAGGAGAAAAGTAGTTCAGATTAATGTCACGCGAATACACAATTTTTTTCTAAAAATAAATTGACCAGCCTGATAACATTTTATTATCAGGCCAATACAGGCTTCGCATCTAGTAGCAAGGGTTGCGAAACTTCTACTTGTCTTACTGTTATCGACAAGAGGTTTTTTCGATGCCCCCTGACTCGTGAAGATATGGACTTCATTTCATAAAAATATTTTATTTTTTATGTATGATAGAAAAATGAAGGGCGTGATAAGACTTCATGTTCAATGTAAATGAACAGAAATTGTTCAATTAACCATTTTCTCATTGTTTGGAGAGAAATGACTAATTCGAATTGTCAGTTGAAACCGGAGCAGAATTGAGTGCATACCGCGTACAAAACCTAACTAAATCTGCAATTGTGACATGCATTTCTCACGATAGTAGAAGGATAATCATGTTTTATGGCTTGTGTCTAGGATGGAAGATAATAGTTATACAGTACTTCAATCTGGAACCCACGATGATTCTACAGAATGGATTTCGGTAATAATGAGGGCGCAACCATGAAAGCCTGTCATTTCGCACAATTTCGTCACAATATGGCGTCACAATTATCAACCATCCAGCTAAGGATTGCGTTTCATAAAAAAAGAATAAAAAATGGCATATCATAGTTTGATAACAAACAAGTGTTTTACTGGGTTTTGTCTGAAAATTTCTCCACAGACGATCGGAAAGAATTGACAAGATATGTTTTTCTTCATGCGTATTTTAAAAATAACCGAAGTACACGCGAAGGCCGAAGTACCTAGAATTAGCGCAAAATTGAGCTTAGGTCCGGGGTACTTCTAGTTTACGGAAAAGAGCTATGTTCCGAATAAGTCGTAGCTATGTGAGAAATGACTAGATAAAGTTTGGTTAAAATTGTTCAAATAAAATATACACTGAGCGTCTTTAAAAACGCAATACTAAACCTCACTAAAATGCAAATATTAGTGAACAGACTCGGACTAAAATACTTTTATTTTGCTACCTTAACAAGTCACCTTTAATCCAACATCAATGTCATTTTGAAACATTCTCTTGTATTCCAAATACGGTGGCATACCCACTAAAGTTACTCCATAGCTGTCCTAATGTCAGGACGATATTTTCTTTTCAAATGAAACAAAAGCCAAACAAATTTCAGAGTTAAGTTGAATCAATCAAGGGGTCAAACAAATCAGCAATACTGCGTATAAGTATGGTCCAAAGACGACACCAGACCGTCGTCTTTTTTTCCCAGAAATGACGTCACTCACATGTTTTACCACTCCTTTCGTAGAATCACAAACTTTTTTGATGTGAATGTAGTTTTGGCAAAAAAAGCATTTTAACGCTTTTTACCCCTTAGCAGACATGTTGTTTAGGACTGAGGTGACATTTTGGGCGTGTTTACGGCATGAAACTAACGCCAATTTAACACGTAAAGTCTTCTGAAACTCCTTTTTGGAAAGGTCCTACCTTACAGATGTTCAAATTTTGATGGAATAAATAAAAATATTTTTAGTCGAATCGAGTTTTACGACGTTTCGATTCTAAGGAACAATTTGCCTATTGACATACTCGATTCAGAGTACAGTCTTTGCAAATTGAGTTAGTTGATTTCATTTCTTTTATATGTGTCATGTGAACATGTTAAAAAATTATTTTGACAGAGATAGCTCTATTTCAAAACCAGTTACAGTTGTAAACACTGTCCCACAAGAATCAAATGTGATTGAATCAGAAGTTAGTTCAGACGACACAAATCCTGACGATAAACTTTCACATTTGGAGCCATCTCAACGAGAGGAGCTGAAACAGTTGATTAATGAATATGAACATTTGTTTCCTGACATCCCCACAAGAACTGATAAAATATATCATGATGTCATTGTTGAAGATTCTCAAGCAATAAAACAACATCCTTATAGAATGAATCCAGTGAAACAAAAATCCCTTCAAGATGAAGTGAATTACTTATTGGAGAATGATTTCATTGAACCTAGCCACAGTAATATCAGTTCACCATGTATATTAGTTCCAAAGCCAAATGGAACATACAGAATGTGTACTGACTATCGAAAAGTGAACACTGTGACAAAAACTGACTCTTTTCCAATACCAAGAATTGATGACTGTATTGACAAAGTCGGTAATTCTAAATATGTCACCAAATTTGAATTTCTCAAAGGATTCTGGCAAGTTCCGCTCACTGATAGGGCTAAAGAAGTATCAGCATTTGCTACTCCAACTGGTCTGTACCAGTACAAATATATGCCAATTTGGATGAAAAATTCTCCTGCGACGTTTCAGCGGCTTGTGAATATGGTTTTAGCTGGCTTAGATGGCTATGACGCATACATCGACGACGTCATCATCTACACAGACACATGGAGTGACCACCTTCAAAGCATCAAACAATTCTTCGACCGTCTCATTGATGCAAAATTGACTGTTAATCTTGGAAAAACAGAATTTTGTCATGCTACTGTTACTTTCTTAGGACATCTTCTGGGACAGGTTCAAGTTAAACCTTAAGAATCTAAGGTCAATGCTATCTCTGAGTTTCCTTTGCCTGTTACTTAAAAGCAACTGATGCGATTTCTTGGTATGGCTGGCTACTATAGAAAGCTTTGCAAGAATTTTTCTATAATAGCTGAACCTTTAACAAACTTATTAGAGAAAAACGTTAATTTCAAATGGAATGATAACTGTCAAGTTGCCTTTGATCGCTTAAAAGCCATACTCAAGAGCACACCACTTCTTTTAGCACCTTATTTTGACAAATGTTTCAAATTAGCTGTTGATGCAAGTGATGTGGGTATTGGTGCTGTTCTTTTGCAAGAAGACGATGACGGTATTGATCATCCAGTTTGTTATTAGCTCCACTGGCTGAAAGCCACTGGGGCTATTGTCATGGCATTGTGTCCGTCGTGCGTCCGTCCGTGCGTCCGTGCGTCAGTGCGTCCGTGCGTCCGGTCGTAAACTTTTTCTTTAAAAATCTTCTCCTCAGAAACTACTGGATGAATTTCAACCAAACTTCACAGGAATGATCCTTGGGTGACCCTCTTTCAAAGTTGTTCAAGAAATTTCGATCCAATGAAAAACATGGATTTTATGGGCGTGGCTAATTTCCAAATATGGTAAAAAATGAGTTTTCTCAGATTCAAACTGATGGATTCCAATCAAATTTTACATGAATGATCCTTGGATGACCCTTTATCAGTCTACAAAAAATTATTGTGATAGGATTGAAAATATGCATTTTATGGGCGGAGGTCATTTCTCTATATGTTATATAGTGGAAACTTTGAAAATCATTTTCTCAGAAACTAATAAATATATATCGACCAAATTTCACTGAAATATTCCCTGAGTGACCCTTTATCAGTCTACCAAAAATTATTGTGATCGGATGAAAAATATATATTTTATGGGCGGAGGTCATTTCTCAATATGTTGTATAGTGGAAACTGAAAATCATTTTCTTAGAATGTAATTGATGGATTTCAAAAAAACATTTTTGGTTTGATCTTTGGGTGACCCATTATCATGCAGCCAAAAATTATTTTGATTGGATGAAAAATGTGTCCTTTATGGGCCCAGGTCATTTCTCCATATGTTATATATTTGAAAATCATTTGAAAAACTATATTCAACATCAGTAGAACCCAAAATATCTAAAAATCTAGTCAAAACTTTTATTTGCTTTTACAAGAATTTCAAGCCTGTGGAGCGACACAAGCCATTCATGGCTTTCTAGTTTTTCTAAGAAATTAAACAAACATCAGAAAAACTACTCCACCATTGAAAAAGAAGGTCTTGCTCTGATTTTGGTTTTCCAACATTTTGAAGTTTATCTAACATGTGCAACTTCTCCTATAGTTGTATTCAGTGACCACAATCCCTAAAGATTCTCCACAAACTTAAGAGTAAGAACCAGAGATTATTGAGGTGGAGTTTGTCACTTCAAGAATTTGATCTTGATGTACAAGAATTGCGACACCTCAAGGGTTTCGCGGGAAAGAATGAGTGAAAATGAAAATCGTAAATGTTTTCTTTAAAGACGATTCAAAGTTGATAGATTGAGGTTGGGAGATGATATATCTATAGACAGCACGAGATGATACCAAAATACGTTGACATTAGGTAGCATATAATAAACAAGACGTGTTCTTAAAACAACATATTCCATTTTTAAAATTTCCTTTGCGAGTTTGACGGATATTGTCTCGGTTGAAAGTTGCCTGTGGACAACATTGCTCCCCCAAACTGCTGATATTACAGGCAGCACTGGACTAAAGATCAAAGTTCAAGTATTTAGCTAAGTTTAACTCCAGTAAAGTTTCCGTCCATTCTGTTCAACCTGTAATGGTATATTTCTGAACAAACTTGAAATGAAACAAGTAAGAGTTGTAGTTCTTGTGCACTGCACTTCTCCTCCATGAGATCTACCCATACATACAGTTTCAAGTTGACAGCTATTATACTCTAGAAGATGTGCTCCGAACAATATCTCAGTATCAAAAATAACAAAGGGCAATAACTCCAAAATTATGCAAGCAAGAGGTGTAGTTCTTACCCATAGCACTTCTCCTCCATCAGATCTATCCACCAATAAAGTTTCAAGTTGATAGCTATTATTCTTTAGGAGATATGCTCCAGACATAATCTTAGTATCAAAAATAACAAAAGGCAATAACTCCAAAATTATGCAAGCAAGAGTTGTAGTTCTAGTGCACTGCACTTCTCCTCCATGAGATACTGAAATATGAAATTTCACTAAATTCTGACCATTAGACTAGGAAAAATTGGAAAAACTGTTTTTTACCCTAAGTCTTCTTTTTCCGTGACAAGGCCTCAAATCCAAAAACCGTCACAGATGCATCAACACTATATCATGGGAAGTTCGCATGGTAAGTTTCATTTGATTTGGTCCGAAGGGTTATGGAGAAATAGGTGGGGACGGGCAGATGGATGGTATTATGGGCGGACGGACAGACGAAGCGGCGGATTTATGCTATCCCTTCGGGGAGCATAAAAATGCATTTAGGCTGAAACTTTGCTGGAATTGTATCTAAACGTTTTGCAATTATCAATATGATATTCAGATAACTATTATCCTGTTTTTACCAACGCCATGCCACCAAAAACATCCAACTGCTTTTAGTGCTTTGATTTAACACAGCTTTATTTGTTCTCTTCTAGAATCATATAATTATGTTTTCATATCAAAATCATGTGGGACCTCCAGACAATTTGTCCCTTTGTGCACCAGCAATTTATACAGTCTGGGGAAGGAATCGAACCTTCATACATGATTTTGTTTAATAAGAGGCATTAAGACCCTAATTTTGAAATAAGGCAACACACAATGAAAATTACAAAAAGTATAAGTGTCTATGACAATTTATATAAGGGTTTTGTAATTAATTTGACCTATGCGACCCAAAAACAAGTACACCTCCATGAGTCATAAGCAACATTTGCATAAAGTTTCATGATTCTAGGTTGCTTGATTTTTGAGCTTGAGTCCGAAAAAGATAATTGAACAAAAATTGACTGTGACCTTGACCTTTGACAAATGCGACCCAGAAGCAATAGGGCACTTCCTTGAGTCATTAGCATCATTTGCATAAAGTTCCATGATTCTAGGTTGCTTGGTGTTTGAGTTCGAATCTTAAACCTATGTGACCCAAAAACAATAGGACAATTCCTTGGGTCATAAGCAACATTTGTATAAAGTTTCATGATTGTAGGTCACTTGGTTCTTGATTTAGAATCCAGAAACGAAAAGGTCTACGGATAGACAGACAGACAGACATGGTGAAACCAATATACCCCCCCCTTTCTTTGTAGGTGGGGGTATAAAAATCAATGAGCCATAAAATTCTTACTTCGTGCACATCTTCTAATAAAGGTGATCACATTGACCAAATTTCAAAAAGATCCAACCAGAAACTTGGAAGGAGTTGTACTCACACGAAAAGTGGAAATACGTTTGTAGACTGACAGACAGATGGATGGAGGGACAGACAGAGAAGATGACTCCAATATACGACCCCTTTTGGCAGCGTATGAAAATTGAGTAAAATTACAAGTTCAAGGGAGATTATTTTGAAACCACTATGCGCAATATTGTAGGTGATAATTACAAATTCAAGGGGAGAGAAATGAGCAAAAAATCATAGTAGGCAGGGAAAAAGACTAGCAGGGGCCCAGTCGCCCATGGCTATTTTGGGCTGGGCCCCTAGCTTTTGGGGAAAATCCCTATACCTCTAATGCTAAATATTGAAGTTTTGAAGCCTGGGCCCCTAAATGAAAATTGTTAGTCATTTTCCCCGGTAGGGACTGCAAAATTGCAGGTGCACTACTTCAAATGCAGAAGTACATCATGTATTAATTTCAAGTAAGTACATGAAATAGTGTAGAAGAAATGCTCCAGACAACAATAATTTAGTGATATTTGCAAATTCAAGGGCAGATAATTCAGAAATTATTGAGAGTCAGTAGGGGCTCCTAAATTGCAAGTGCAAAACCTTATAAGCAGATACACATTATGTATAAATTTCAAGTTAATACATGCAATAGTGTAGGAGATATGCTCAGGACAACAACAATTTCTGCTTATGAAGTTTTGCACCTGCAAATGAGAAAATGTCTTATTATGATATAACAGTGTCAGTAATAATTATAAAATACCAACCTTTTTACACATACACCATTTTCTGCTTTTATGCCTCAGACACAGAAACAAATGCAGGCTGATCAGCATTTCGACAGAAGACATTTCTTGTCATGGATTTGGGGTATCTGGTGCTGACAAAGAATCACCCGGGGTTAAGCACCCTAAGGCAGTTTCCTTGGTGCCATATTTGTCAACTATGTCTGAAATAAAAAAAAGACATCTAAATTTGGACTGTTCATGTTTAGCTCTATCTGTATTCCCTCTTCCATATAAAAACATTATTGCTCTTATGGCCACTTTCAACAGTATTTCAGTAACAGCATGTCAAATTGTGCACCCAAATAGCTCTTAGCAGTACTTTTACAGTTACAGTAATATGGGGAAAAGGTTTTTTCTGACGGGAATGGGGCTGAAATTCTGCCCAAAAAACAGCACAAAGAAAGGCATGTCCAGCTTCAACTCATAATTCAATAGATCTTTCTAACAGTGGTTCTGAAATAAGCTACCTGAGTTGTCAAGAGTGGTCCATTAAGCTGCATGTACAAGCAGATTTTTCTTGCTCAGTTGTCCGTGGACAAGTGAGAAATCTCAAGAAAAAATCTATAAAATTTTCTTATAGTAGAAGTTAGCTGTTTTCTAAAGATAGATACCATAATTCTAATGTCAACAATAAAGTGAAACTATTTTATGGATGCTTGATCATGCATCTTTTAGTAATAGTTTTATATCAAAGTAACTTCAATGTCAGAAAAAATAAGACTATTCATTTGGAGAAAAAACATGACTGTTATAAAGAACAGACAAGAAGGTTTTTGATATGGACAGGCCAAATTGTGATTGTCAATTATCTGTGGACAAGTTAACTTTCAAAATATTTCACAATCAGAACCCCTGTCTAATTATTAAAACATTTATGCAAAACTGGCTCCTATTGTTGGCTTTAACTTTATAAATATATTCAGTAATATTGTCATCAAGTGATGGGTAAAACAGCAAAAAACCCACTTCATGATCCCTTTTCTTGTCTGAAAAAAATCAATTAGTTTTAAAACCAAGCATTTCTAGGCAATAAATATATGTATGATAAACAATGGAGATAACGGGCCCAGTGCATTGGGAAGTTCAGAGGGCAAACATGAATAAGGGCAAAAGTGATTTGGAAATAGCGGCCTAGATTCAGATCAGACTGCATATTTGTGCACTGCACAAGAGCTACAGAGAGAGGGTATTTTGGATATCAGATCAAAGTATAAATAATTATAGCACAAACCCTTTGCTGTTAGTACTCATTGGAATAGTCTTGTCCAGACAATTCAAATTAGTACCCACAATATAGGGTTTCATTGAGAATTAAAGATTTTAGACAGGCTTAACCCCCTCTTATTTGTACCTCTGACTGCAGGCTCATCTTAGTCTAAACTGTCTGCCACAGAATTTTTTATTTGTGAGCAGCATGTTTGGGTCATATTCAGATTTGAAGACATCTATGGGAGAAATAATCCCCTAATAGTTTTAAGGGAGAAGTTTCTGTATTTAATGGAAATAATTAAAGCCAAGAAGTTTAAATCATTTCTTGCATACCCAAGCTCCAGGAGTCCAGGGCTATATCAATCAAAAGGAACTTGTTGTCTAAGAAAGTTTATCTAAGACCCAAAGTAGCTTCTGAGTTTGGAAGCTGTTGTTGTTCTTTACTGAAAATAGACTGGAAGACTTTCAGTATTTCTCCTATAAGACGCGCCAGGGCTTTTTGATTTGGCTATCAGCGCAATGAAATTAATGAAAAAAAATAAAATGTTAGCTGATGAACTTTTATTCTGTCCTTTCAATTCATCTATGGAAATACAGGACACCTTCCACCATTAATTGCAGCTTTCGAAAGCAAGTAATTGTAAGAGCAGAAGCCAAGATAATATTTTTGTACAAGATAGAAAGTTCCAGACAAATAACAAATTTGATGTTCTGCTTCCAATGGAAAAAATGGTCTAATTAATCATTACCTTTTCATTAATGAAATAATTAACCCTGTTTTTAATCCCAAAAATTTGTGATGTATAAATGCACCTGGTACTGGAAACGAAACTTGTGGATGTGAAAGCACAACATGTCTGGAGGTAGCTCAGGGTCACTGAATGATGATTAATAAGTGATGGGCAGATTGATTGATTATAATCAATAATCAGTTAGTTAGGGCTTCCAAATTGTGCTAATCGACAATGAAATTTTATAATTGATTAATCGGGTCCTAACACATAAATGAAAGCCATTATATACAGGGCTCGTGTTTGACCCTTAAACCAGGGTTTTGACCCTCAAAACTATCAAAATGTCACATTTTGACCCCTTAATTTTCCTGTCAAAGGGGTCAAAATATGACCATTTGTTTGTTCTGTATTGCAAACTGATAATGCTACACAATAATGAATGTATTAAAATTAATTCTATCCTTCATATTTCTATAAGAGATTCATATGAAATATGAATCTCTTATAAGATATGAAGGAAACAATTAAAGAAGTTAATCAGCATAACCAAGAAAAAATTACTTATTTACCACTTACTTTATTGTTTTGACCACTTTAAGACCAGTTTTAAACCCTAGAAATTGGCGGTCAAGGGGTCAATGAACCCTGAATTTGAAAAAGTTAGCACAAGCCCTGATATATATTTTTACTGAACTGACATCAGTTTGATGGCATAACATGAAACAGTTGTAACTGGATGATTCTTTAGTTCATGAGTTTTAACCCTTTCCTGTTTTACAAAATTTTAGACCTGTCCAAATTCAAAGGTTTTGCAGACGAAAATTTAAAGTGAATTTAATTTGAAAAATAACCATTCAGTAGGGTAGAAAATAGTGTGGAAAAAGAAGAAATTGCTTGTCAGAAGCAATTTCTTCTTTAATCACAATGTTTTTTCCATCATAAAATCACAGGCACGTAAAAAGCAGGGATTAAACAGTAAAGGGTTAACTAAACTTTCTGATTCTATTCTTCAAAGGAATGATCCTGAGATTTCTGTAATTATTTCTAAGAAAACTATTTGATTGATCATTTGTTGATTTACTCTTCCAACAAAAAACCCATTATCAATTGTGATTTGAAACCGATTGCCCAACACGATGATTAAATAAGCATAAAAAAGTCCATTTATTAATTCTATTTTGGGAAAAAAATCAATGCTATTAGCAAAATGAGGAAATTCTAGCTAAAAATCTGTATCATTCCTCGAAAGCAAAATATTTTATTTCAATAGTATTTCTGTATTTAAGGGTTAATTTAGCTGCTCTGCCTGCTCAGGTTTACATCTTCAATTCTCAATTCCCATTTACACTGAAATATACTTAGTTCCAAAAGAAAGTGTGCACTTTTGAATTTTGAACATCTAAAAAATTACACAATTTATCGTCATGAAACGTCGTATAACTATCCCCGAGAGTATGTGCAAACGATATTTGAAAACAAAAATCGCGCGATGTGCAAAGTTTTTCTTCTAAATTGAGCCATTTAATTTTGCATATTTTGCATGTGCATCGCGCACTAGACGAATTATTGGTCTAAAAATGAATTTAATTGAATCTTTGCGGCTATCCTAAGCATAAAATCACATCTTCAATACAATTATGCATGATGCTACAGCGTGGTTTTACTACCAATATACGTCGTTCAACAGAATCGAACCTTGTCAGATAAAGAACGTCATTAAAATTGATTGAGTATTCATGTTCGAATTAAAATCGAGGCCATCATTTTACAAGGTCTTTATTAAACAAATCGAGATGTCATGGAACGCCATAGCACCATTCAACGATAAGTTACTAGCCTAGCAAAGTAGCAATGTCTAACGTTGACGTACACGTAACGTCTGCATAAAAATTAAAACCTTTGTTTGGAAATGGCTTGAAATGGCTTATAAAACTCTACAATGCAACATCAACAGATAGCACTTACAAAAGAAAAAGTTGTAAGGAGGTCAAATCTCAACAATTAAAGTTTTGCCTGCGCGTATGCAGCATGCGATACTTTATCCAAAATTGAATTGTCTTTTAATTCCAAAAGGTCTTGTCTAAAGTATTGTATCAAATTAAATCCCTTATTTTCTTCCAACGTTGTAATAATCAAGAAAAATACAAACAGTGAAAGTGCACACTTTCTTATGGAACTCAGTATATTTTAGACAAACCAATGTAAAAATGACAAAAACAATTTTTTTCTAACTAACACAACTTAATTTACAGTAATAGATTATTATTGGTACACTTCTGGAACATGTCTGAAATATTTGTGGTTAAAAATTATAAATCCAATATGAATTCATGTGGGGGGTGCTGCCCCCGTCCCCCCTTGCAAATAAAGTTAAATAATTATCACTGAAATATTTTAGACAAACCAGTGTGAAAAATACAAAAAATAAAACTTTCAAACACACACAATAGTAATTCATTATGATTATTATACTTTTGAAATTGTTAACATTTTTTGTTAAAAATTATTAATCCATGTCGGGGGCGCTGCCCCCGAACCCCCATGCAAATAAAAAGAATTTACAAAAGGTAAAATGATTACAAAAAAAACATAGCAATCTTTTGAAATAATTAATCTTTCAGTAGACAAAATAAACTGGAGACCAGCAAGATTAAGATAATAGTTAAGATATAAAAAAAAAATTGATGCTGAAGTTGACAAGACATTTCAGTTATTTATCTCATGGTACCTCTGGAAATGTTCACAGTAATAGGTTAGTAGTTTAAAAAAAATCCCTGTCGGGGCCCTGCCCACGAACCCTGTCAAATCAAAGATGGAGTTGTAACCTAGAAAATTATGAAACGGTGAAAATATCATGACAAATTAAATTGAATGGAGTATTACGCCACTTTCAACATTTTTTTCAGTTATATTGCGGTGGCTGGAGCACCTAACAATGAACTCCTGGTATTTCTCTCACCAGTACAACCATCACATCCTTTCCTAGCCTCCAGCTGCTATCTCACATAGGTCTATGATCAACAACCAAGTAGCAAGAGACAGATAGTCGGAAAGAATAAGTGCCTCTGTTGGGGATCTAACCAGGGACCTCTAGATTGACAGTCTGACGCGCTACCAACTGCGCTTTGACGGTGGCTTTTTTATTATCATGACAAAAGTGAAGGGTGCAAGACTTTTTTTTATGATTGAGAAGTAGATCTAGACACTTTTCCCTATTAATCAGGTGGCGCTGCCTCATACCCAAACCCCTGCTTTCAATATGCTTCAACATTGAAAGTACAGTAATCTTGAGAATGTTTTCAGAAATTGGACGCAGATCTGAAAGTTTGGCAAATCTGTTGCCACTATTCTATCTGTCAGACGCAGGAAACGTCCATTAAAACCCTGTATACTGTGTATGAAGGTGTCTCTGAGTACCCCTGGGTAAATTTTTATTGACCAACAGCTTTTCTTTTGTGGACGTGTGATTACAAAATGCAACTTATGGTTGCCTGTTTATAAGCCTGCCTAGTGACATCAAATTCTTAAATACTAACAAAAAAACAAATAACTACAGTTTCACGATGTAACAGAAGCGTAGATCTATGTCAGACTGTTTTTACGAGAAAAGAGACACACTTGATATGGGCCGAGAAATCTGAAGACGGCTTCGCATTCGCTCGCCGTCTTCAGATTTCTCGACCCATATCAACTGTCTTTCTTCTCGTAAAAACAAGGACACAAAATTTCTCATTCTCAACAAACATAGATCAATTACCTTGAAGAATTTGAGACGTCATCCAATTAACAATTTAATTCGGTATTGTCGAGTCGAGAAAAGAAAAACATGGCGGGTCCAAAACATGGCAGAACGGTTGTCATGACGAATGACGTCATGGAATTTTACCGAATTTTCCATAGGCTCTGGGAATTTTGTCGGTAAAAAAACTGATATTCCTTAGTATTTAGATTTTTCCCAGATATAAGGACCATATGAAAACATAGATAAAAATCTCTTCTAACCATTTATTAAATAAATAGAAACTTTTGTCGAACCGTTTTCACGGCGATCAAATCGCGGCTATATGCTGCTAAATACTGCAAAGTTGTGGACTTAATCATTCGTTCCATTAATCGAAGAATAAATTCTTCCATTAATTTTCACTCATTCTTTAAGACACATTAAAGGAAAATACAACATAACACCAGATGCTCTGTCAAGAGTCTAAATTTTTGAACTGTCTTTAATACTCAAAATGAAGAGTTATGCATGTATGAATGTAATATGTCCACATGTATAATGGTTTTTCCCGTGTCTATTTTTAGAATTAGTCTTGGAAATTTCCGATCTCTTGACACTGTTAGGTAAACATGTTTCAGGAAAATTTTAGATCTTTCTAGAAAGGACTTTTAGAAAGTGATTCAAACTCTAGAATCTTCTAATGTTCTATACTATTCTAGATTGTTCTATGGTATATAAAGCGATTCCTACAGCATTCTTGGTTCAGTTCACTGGTTTAGACTAATGGTTTCATTTAGTAGTACTTTGTTAAACTAAAAGGGGATTTCTCGTTATCTTAAAAGTGTGATTAAACGTGTGGTTAGTTTTAAATTCGGATATTATTTGTTTTTTGTATTAATTTCATATTGTCAATAATTCTGTTATTATTATCATCAATAAATATTGTTAATTGTAAAGTTTTTTGCTGGCTTTTTTTGTTCTTGTTATATTGGCAGGTAAAAGTGAAAAAGAAAAAAAAACACATGAAGTAGGCACCCTAACATTCTTCAGGGCGAATTCTATTTTCATTTATACTGTACATAGTTCAATTTTTCTGATCATTATAACAATGTTTCGGGTACAATGATGATTTCCCAACTTTGCAACAATGACACAAGCATCTTTGATCTGCACATCTTCCGTATTTACATCCGTTTCCTCCACATCTCACTTGGCAGCGGGATGGCTCACAATGACTACTTACCAGCAGTTCTACAATAAAAGATAAGTGTCCGATTATAAGTTTTTGGCAACTCAACTAAGATTTTTTTTCAAATTACTGTTACAGATTTTGTGTTTGGTTTCGAATAATTTCCTACACTCAACTAGGATTTCGAAAAAGGAGGTTTTGAGTAACTCAATGAGTAAACTTGAGTCTCTGGTTGCTATCCACAGTCGTCAACAACCCTAAAAACTCGAGACCTTTTGACGATCCTACCATTTGGTAACTGGGAACCTCGGCGATTCGGCGAAATTGACAGGGAATAATAAGGGTGCAGAGACATGAAAGCGCGTCATACCGCACGTGGATTTATGTGACGTTACAGACATTGCTGAAGATAACGTTGCGAAAACCAAGATCAACGAAAGGTTTAAATTGGACATTTAATAATTTGATCAGATAACGCAGTGTTTTACTGATTTTGTCATCAAATTATGAAATGCCCAAGAAATTTCCTGTGTACGGAAAAGTTCAAGCGAGGTTCCAAATGGACGTAAGTGTAGTAATATTCGGTATTTCTTAAGTGATTCGGCTCCGGGTTTCACTCTTGTCAATACGTTTTGAAGAAAATAGAGACTTATATGTTTGTGTCTTAGAATACCAATTTTATCTGGTCGAGGTTGTGAGAGTTTATCTTGACGAGGCCTTGCCGAGCCATGATAATTTCCCACAACCGAAACCAGATAACATTGATATTTTAAGGCACTAACATATTATTCTATTCATCAAGCAATAATCTACCGAGGCTTAAAACCATTAATACTTTGAAATAAAAGGAATTCGTTGGAAAAATTAAAAATTTCATGTACGCGCAATAATATTAACGACCGTTCTCAGATCCGAGAGAATAGTCCGATCTTTTTGAATGGTAATATTGCATTTTCTAGTTAGTACCGAAAAACTATTTTAGCATATCGTTAGAAATCCTAAAAAATAACATGACGTATTGGATTCGTTTTCAAAGAATCTTTATTTTGTGGACACGAACACGATAATAAAAATCCCCGTATCAAAACCCGTGGATCCAAACCCGTAGCATAAACTGAATGATTTTGGCACCAGTATAAGAAAAGTAGTTCTGGAAAAGGTCATATGAATATGCAAATTATTTCTAAAAATAGATTGACTTTTCTAATATTTTAAGTTACCAGACAGGTGTTGCCATGTCAATACAGGCTTCATTGCTTGATTAAAAAAAACACTCCTGTAATGTTTTCCGATCATGCATGTATATCTTTAGGACATTTTTAGAATCTGATTACAAAACACAGTAAAATACTTCGTTTAAATGATAACTTGACCAGATTTGACTTTTCTTTTAATTTCGTTTTTTATGTATTTATTTTTTATATTTCATTCTTTCTTTTCTATTCTTTATTTTTGCAACGTCATCTTCAGTAATGTTTGTGTCGTCATATAAACCCACGTGCATGTGACGCGCATTCACCATTCTGAACAATACTCGGCCTATCTGACGATCAACCTCGGATGTACAAGGACTGACTATTTTGAAAAAGTTGGGAAAACCTGGACTTTTGGGTGAAAACATTCGACGTATCCAACGCTACTCGTTTACGTCAATTTCGTGAAATCTTCGTAAATTCGTTGTCTTAAAAGTTTCAATGATACTCTTAAAATACTCTTCAAAACTTTAATCTAAAGAACGAGTATGCGATTGAAGTACATGAACTAGTTTCCTTAAACTGTTTCTGGCTATCAAAATGCACCGTTTCGTTACTTTTAAAAAAACAGTCCGCCTTATATAAATCAGAGTCCTGTTGCAGTTTACGGAAATGGCCGAGTGCTTTCGTGTCTGGAACTCATCTATAAGAAATAATAGTGTTTATTAAATTCTTTTTCGTGAAATGAAGGACCAAGCTTGAATCGAATTACATGTAGATTTCAAATATACATGTATTTCTAGGATGATTTTCTCTATATTAGATTGTAAGTTATTTCAATCTTGATTGAAATTCTTTATTCTACCCCCCCCCCCTTTCTCTATGTTTTTCTTTTCCCTCTCCCATCCCATTTCTCCCTAACATGAGACAATGAGAGTATCGTTAGGTCACCGCATGGATAACTAAGCCTATTTAGATATTTTAGTATAACTGCGTTTGACTCTCAATCAGCCTGTTTATTATCATTATCGTTATTATTATAGATTTAAGTATTATCATTAAAGTTTTATTCAATATTATTTAATTTTTCAATTTGCCTTTCTGTTTGTCTGAAATGTCTGCTAAGATCATGGGACTTTGACTGTTTACCATCAAGGGTTGCACAATTCTTAATGTCCTTGTCAATAATTTTGTTAACAGTATCTATTCAAAATGGGTCACACCTACCTTCATTAACATTCACACGAAGAACTGCTGCTCTGCCTACTCTTACAAAGCATTTACAATGGCCAAAAAAGCATCTCCCGAATCTGAAGGATTTATGTACACAATCAAATCGACATTTTCTTCCAACACATCCGTTTTCTCTTGGTATATTTTCTGTTAAAGCTGAAAGAAAGAAAGAATAGATGACACAACTTCAGGGCACATAAGTAATTCACATTTAGAACCTGGAGGTAACACTCATATAGATACCAAATCATGTTGGCATGTTAGATAATGAGATAGCCGATTATACATGTACACGCAAAAGATAGGGTCAAAATCAGGCGAAGATTTCTGAAAGAGAAGTTGCAAGATAGGGGAAATTTGATAATATAAGTTTCTAGTACTAGAGGTTTGGTGTTGTCTGGTCCTGCTGCTTTGTCTGGTTTCAAGTCGGATATTAGTTTATGTACTCCACTAGTGCAGATGGTTATGTCTGACATGACTCGATATTTGCTGAAAGAGGAAAACATATTTTGTCTTATGAATGAAAGGCAGGACTGAGCCAGAGAAATTGGTGTCATTGAAGTAAAGACTGGTTGAAATTGTCGATGAAGAATATCCGCCTTTTCTGTATTGTCAGATTTGATGGTACCTGAAATTTTAAAAGGCGCTACTCCTGTTGCATCTTGCTTGGTAGACTAAAAAGTTTCTTGTTATCTTGTGGCTTTCTCCTTGTTTTCAGTGTTTCCGTCAAGGCCTAAAATTTATTCAATTTAGTTATTATATGAGACTTTTATTTTTTTCTTGATGTTTCTTTTCAAAGCCAGAAATGCAGTCTTTATCTTTTT
Source organism: Fragum whitleyi (assembly GCA_948146395.1). Lineage (NCBI taxonomy): Eukaryota > Metazoa > Mollusca > Bivalvia > Cardiida > Cardiidae > Fragum > Fragum whitleyi. The sequence goes on from OX411558.1 coordinate 25,471,099, forward strand.
TGCGTGTGCAGACAATACCCTGCTCAGTTAGCTCGACTGCACTTGCAAACCTCTTTGGCTTCTTAATTAAAATAATTTGACGTATGGCACCAACAAAGGCAAAATTAAACCTTATTCTGGTAACAAATCAATTATATTTTTCAGGGTGAGGGTTTCACCCTGGGATCCATACCATATATGCCTTGTGCATGGGAAACCTTATAATACTACAAGATCATCAACAAATGCATTCTATAATCAACGATTCTTGAAAAGAATTTTATATTTTTCTGCATTTTGAGGTGTGTGCTCTTCCTCTATCAAGTTAACAGTATTTTTATAGTAGACATCCATCATATTAGTCAAACAAGTTTGAGTGTTATTGAAAAGAATACTAACCGACATGTTGAACTCGAAAAAATATGGGTAAATATCTCATTGTATTGTTGATTGGCTGTCCAAGTGTTTTCTGGCTAGTTCTGATTGTTAACGAATTTATCCTGGTTGAATTATCCTCAGACAACGACACAGATGACTGGCTGATTGGTTGCCCTTTGTCATAGAAAGAATAAAATACGGTGTGACGCAGCTTTTAAAAAAATCATTCGCATTAAATATGTTAAAATTTGATGCGGTCGTCCGTATGCCAATCCATCTGTCTTTCTATATATTCATTTACAATTTATTTGGGCGCAACTACAACTTATAAATGAAAATGAACGTTTGTTGAAAGATTGCTAATTTGTTAAGCTCTTGGTCTGTCATAAAGCGCATTCATTACTGAAAATTAAATGACGACCTCGATCTCAAGTAAAATGCTGCATCGGATAGGCTACACGCGATCAGCTCTCTTAAATGAGCCTGTGTGTGACATTTCCAACAATTTGACATGAGCGTGAAGTCGAAACATTGAGCAGCCTAGACAGTCACATAGTGCAATTAGAAGATCATCCAACTGTCTTGAGACAATTTGAGACTCTATATATCTACAAAGTGTATTGTGAAGACTTTAGTCAGACTGTGCAGATGCAAAGGCTGACCAAATTCTTTGCTTGGCGCACTTTAGAAATTGATGAAAATGTCTCGCACAAGCTCAAATGGTAATAATTTTGCCCAAACTCATTCAGATGAAATCAAAATTGCATATTTACATTATTTTTTTATTTAAATGCTCAATGAAGCGAAAGGAACGACGCTTTGCTCTTTATTTCGAAATACATGTATGGCATATATTAACACGATCTAAGTGAAACTTACCATATTTAAGTACTGCCAGAAAAAGGAATACTCTTGCGGATAACATGCACATATCTCCAAAATATTATACGAATGTACATGCAGTTTGAAGAACAATACTTTCTATTATCGCGAAATTTTCTGCTGATAATCATGGAATGTATTGTGACACAGTCTATATGACAGCTGGTTTGATATAACAAAATATTTTGATTCGACACGCGAAAGAAATGACAATAGGCCTGCTTGTTACAAATGTTTAATATGTAACTATCTCGTTAGTGGCAATAGAAAAGTGGATCTAAATTATCTTTTATCTCTTGAAATATAATCAGAGATATTTTGTATCTGGGTTTTTTGTTAATTCTAAAGAGTATTTACATTATTATTCATTTTTAGTTAGTGGCTTACGCTGAATATGTTCGCATTATACCTTTTACATTCTGTCCTTTTAGCTGTTTCACTAACATTATTAAAACCACTTAATTCGGTCAAAACAAACCGAGCCTCTTTGCTGCTTTGCTGGTATATACATATATAGAGAGAAACAAACTAGCTAATTGCAATTTCTCATCGAAGCCCATATTGACCCGATATCATTTACCTGAATACATAAAATGATACATACAACAGGCGGTCTATTCTTAGAAACAGATAGCACATTCATGATCATAACCAGGTTGACTTTCGCCTGAATCGCTGGACCCGTAATAGCTCCGCTACATTTCGTAACTCGTATTCTTTCACAATGTTAAAGGAGGTTTCCTCATAAATATCATTAGGAAACCTCCGTTAACACTGTGACTCGTCGTGATAAATTCTCATAACCTCGACCAGATAACATTGATATTTTTAGACACATACATACATATATTATTCTCTGTATATCAAAACAGACAGTTTTATTCTCTGTATATCAAAACAGACACTTTTTGACAAATTTTGGCAAAATATCTCACATTCTTCATGGTCAATTCAACTGTAATTACCTACAGTTTTTAGAAATATTTAAGACCAGAATAACAAGATTTCGGGTAAAATTTTGGTAAATTAACATTGCAACAATTGCAAAAGCATTTTCTCTTTGAGCATTTGCCGTGTTTACATCCGTTTATTCGACAGTTCATGTGGCATCTAGTTGGTTCGCAGTTATCTTTCACCACTAGTTCTACAAAAAAGAAGAAGAAAGGCTATAATCTAAAAGAAGAAACATAGGAGCACGCCTTTCATATACAGTTGATAACACCACTACACTTATCCCAATCTAAACCATTCTAGATCGCCCACTCAACTATCCATTCATTCATTCCAAACACTCGCTCAATCGAATTAAAATACTCCCCAAAAACATTTTCACGGTCAACTATCGAGATCCCTTTTTTTTTCTTCATATTTTGTTCGAATAAATACAATTATTAAGCTATTAATACGAGAAATTGTTAAAGAATTAATACGAGAAATTGTTAAATCGCCAATGTTAAACTTTTGATTAGTTTGAGTTTGCTTCTAACCAGTGTTTCAGCCATATGGTCTCCTCGGTTTCTCAGTGACGGTGCACTTTTTGGACAGCATGTAATAATAATAATAATAATAGTAATAATAATAATAATAATAATGATAATAATAATAATTATGATAAAATCTTTATTTAAATAAGGTTAGCTCATTAAGCTATCACCATACAAACAATATAATGAAAAACTAATTTACAATGAGGCCTTCTGAAATAATTCAATGTATAACAAAACATGTAAAGCAAGATTGGTGATGACATCATATTCTTGATATTAATTATGATCTGGCGAATTGATTGAAAGGTTAATGACTTGCACTTTCTGGAATTCATTTTGCATCAAATAGAAACAAGTTCTTACAAGAATAAAGTTTTGCAAATAATTTCTATTCTGTTGCAAAACTATTCGCGTAGAATTTGTAGGTTAAATGAAGAACTAAAGAGATTGCATGTACCTTTTCCAGAAAAAAAACCCTCAGATAAATGATTATGATAGGTGGAACAACCCGCAATAAAATCATGCACAATCATTATATGAAAATTAACACATTACAATGATGATAATGATGACAACGACGATTATGGTGATGATGGTGTAATGTTATAATGATGAAATAACAATATTGTTTGAAAAGACATACACAATTGTGAAACTGGTAACTTCATACAGACATCAAATAGTTTTTCAGAGACCGTTTAAAACATGAAAGATTTTCAATGCTTCTTATAGTTAGAGGAATGTCATTCCAACATTTCATCTCATTAAAAGAAAATGATTTCTTTAAAAATTCTGTTTTTGGAATGCACTTATGCGATATCTGGTTACCTGATTTTGATCTTAAATCATAAAATTTGTTATTACTTATCTCTACAAATTCTGAAATATATGCCGGAGCTAATCCATGAATAGTTTTATAAACCATTAGAATCATGAAATACTTGCATCGGCTTCCAAAGGTAAGCCACTTTAGAGAAATGAGACCTTTTAGGTTTGCATAAAATGATTTGCGCAGCTCTCTTTTGAATTTTACTGATTCTATTCAGAAACGAGGATTTACACTGGCTCCAAATAATACACCCATTACCAAAATCTGGAGTAATGTAAGAACTATAAAATATTTGTTTCATTTCACTTGTGAGAAAGTTATTAACTCGTTTAAGTAGATACAATTGTGATGATTATCTAGCACAAATATGATCAATTTGGATTTTCCAGCTCTAGGTGTTATCGATGTGTACACCTAAAAGTCTTTCTGAAGCAACGTTTTATATTTTTTCCATGTCGTATATTTAAATTCAATTGAATGTTGGATTTTTACTTATGTTTTGACCCAATTGGCATGCATGTAGTCTTTGAAGGGTTCAGAACCATGTTGTTAAACTTGCGCCATTTTTCTACATGTGTAATATCGTCTTGTAAAGATTCATTTATAAGGTTAACAGAAGAACAACATATGTGAAGCATAGCGTCATCAGCAAACATATCTAATTTCGATAATATATATAGAACGAGAGATTATTGACATGAATTAAAAATAAGATAGGTCCAAGGATTAATCCTTGAGGAACACCAGAAGCAATTGTTTCCATACGGGATTGGATAATACCATGCTTGACAGTCTGGCGTCTTTCGCTCAAATATGAACGAAACAGATTACACGTATATGACGTAAAATGGTGCAGTTTAAGTTTATATATAAGAATATTATGATCGACTAGGTCAAACGCCTTTCGAAAATCAAGAAACACGGATCCTACTACACAACCCTGGTCTAAAGCTGATAACCAAGTATCTACAAGTCGAATTAGGGCAGTTTGGCATGAACAGTTCTCTCTAAAACCAGACTGGTAGGTAAATAATATATCTGAGTATTTTAGATAGGTTTTGAGCTGGTTAGCAATGAGTCGCTCAAAAATCTTAGACAAAGTAGGTTAGATAGAAATGGGTCGATAATTATTAGGATCGGTTTTATCACTGCCTTTAATAAAGGTTTAACACATGCATTTTTAAAGTTTTTGGGAAAAATGCTTTGAGAAATACAATTATTTTTTGTGCAAGCAATGGGCATTGAAATGAAATCTCTGCATATTTTTAAAATGTTTGGACCAATGCCGTCAAGCCCAGTCGATTTATTGCTATCCAGCTTATATATTATATTTTTAACCTCAAGGGGGGTTATAAATTCTATATATCAAGATATCGACCTGAAAGTTTACTATCAAGAGCAGCCTTTAATTTCTTAAGTATCCTTTATCAACAGCAACTTTATCAGTCATATCGGATATATTAACGAAATGGTTGTTTAGGGCGTTGACGACATTTAAAATACCCTCAACATCAGATGATTGAAAGTGTAACCTAGAAGGTAATTGTTTCTCATTTACGTTTTTCGATGTAATGTTGCGAAGATTTTGCCAGATAGCTTTTGGATCAGATTCAATTTTAGTTGCTTCGGAAAAGAAATGTTTCTTATTTTCCGTAAAATTGCAGTCACTTTATTTCCTCAAATTATACATGTTCTAATTTTTTGTGCATTTATATTCATTTCTTGTAAGAGTTGCGTCTTTTTTACTTCTTCCTTATACCATTTTGGTTGTCTAAGTCTCTTAACCCGGAGGCGGACGTATATTGGCGTCATCTTCTCCGTTTGTCCGTCCGTCCGTACATACGTCCGTCCATACGTCCGTACGTCCGTCCACTTTTCTTGTCAACGCAACTCCTCCTAAGTTTCTGGCTAGATCTTCTTGAAACGTGGTCAATGTTATCAGCTCAATGGGTAGATGTGCATGAAGGAAGGATTTTATGGTTCGTTGATTTTTGCCTGAGTTATGCCCCTTAAAAACTTAGTCTCTGGGGCTTATTGCCTCAGTTATGCCCCCTTAAAATTTAGTCTCTGGGGCTTATTGAAATTGCAGCCATTTGAATGCAACTCTCCCTAAGTTTCTGGCTGGATCTAAATGAAACTTGGTGGATGTTATAACCGAAATTGGTAGATGAGCATGAAGTAAGGATTTTATCGTTCATTAATTTTACCCTAAATTATGCCCCTTTAAAACTTAGTATCTGGGGCTTATTGAAATTGCAGCCTTTTGAACGCAACCCCTCCTTACTTTTTGTCTTTATTTAAATGAAACTTGGTCGATGTCATCACCATAATTTGTAGATGTACATGGATCAAGGATTTTATGGCTCATTTATTTCCCTGAATTATGCCCCCTTAAAACTTAGTGTCTGGGGCTTATTGAAATTGCAGCCTTGTGAAGGCAACTCCTCCTAACTTTTTGTCTTGATTTAAATGAAATCTGGTCATTCTGAATTTGGTTCTGTTAAAATAAGTAGTGTCTACAATTATTTTCTTGAAACAGCAGCAAAGTGGCGGCGTATTTTGTGATTATGGCACTCTTGTTCTTTTAAAGGTAAATGTTTAGAAATAACATCATTCAATACACGAAAGAAAAAATCTAATGACTTATTAGGATTTGATATTGTTTTAACATTATCGAAATTCATGCATACCAAATGATACAAGATAGCTTATATATTTAAGGTTGAAAAAGATTGGTACAAAAAAAGACGTATAATTATTTTCGTTGTTTATTTTAGCATGATTTTGATATGTTAACGCGACTGGAAAATGGTCACTCAATGCAAGTTTCGAGAATTTGATTTCGGAAATATATTGTTTGTTAGTGCTATATATGTGATCTATTATGCTCGAAGATTTATCCGTTACTCTAGTTGGTACTTTAACGTGTTGGTAAAGACAGAAATCTTGAACCAATTTAGACCATTTATTATTGCTTTAAGTAGATGCTGAAGAATAGTGAATGTAAAAATCTCCTAACAATATGTATTCTAAACTTGAAGCATCGGCTGAATATAGTTGCTTTTCGTACTTTTCTATCCATGCTAACATGTTTGCTGTTAGGCGGTCTATACGCAAAATTAAACAAAACCGGTTTGTTTTTAGGAAATTTGACTTCGAGCCAAATGCTTTCTATATCACTTAGTTCTAAGTCACTTCTTCGTTCATAAATAATGTTATCAGCTATACAAGTAAGTATTCCGCCACCGACCTTGCGAACCCGATCTTTCCTTTCAAATAAATATCCATTTATATGAATATTGAATCTTTGACTACTTCATTTAAAAACGTTTCAGATATGCCCAGGATACCAAGCTCAGTAATACACGAATTTCTTCTTATTTCGAAAGTAAGTGCTGAATATTTAAAGAGGCTACATGTACCCGAAATTGATCAAAACTTGATTGCGATCGTTCATGATATGAGTCAATTGAACAACATGTACATGTATTTAGTATATCAAATCTGCTACTACATTTAACGGAACAGTGTATGTCTAACCTGTCCTACATAGTTAAAAACCAACACTCCGATACTTTACCGTTTGCATATACGAATGACTGAAAACATTCCACCATTTCTGCTTTTGTTTCTTCACACACTTGCTTAATAGCATCATTCAGTGGTACCACGTCAACATCCTCTCTCGGGCAAATCGTACACAAGTAGGCTATACGTCGCATTTCAAATCGGAAACCGTCGGGTTTAATTAATCATCTGCCATCAGCTACGTCATTACCCCCTGCGTATATAACAATACTTTTGCAGGAATCAAAATTCAATTCTCCTAATTTGGAATATACGTCCCTTGCTTTATGCCTGGTAATGTTTTGATATCTACAGATGCATCGAGTCCTCTTTTGCTAATCCCTTTTAATATAGAATCCCCGATTATCAGGGTTCTGTTAGGCTATATACCTGAGATTTTTGAATTCCTGTGCGTAGATAACTGCAATTTTGGCTGTGTTGAATTAGTATTTTCCGGATTAATATTTGGAAAACAAATCATATTCACATGTTTACTGCAGTTTCTTCCTGGGCTACAAGTAGAATTTGTTCTAACATCCTCGTTTGTTCATATTATGAATGGAGATTAACGTAATGCTTTACGCCTGCGCTTCGAGGACTGTCCTATAACGACAGGTGCAGATCTAACAATGGATACCTGCCCTGCATCCAGGATCACAAAACGATGCAAACAGTTTTCCAACTTTACCCTGCTTTGCACGTGCGCTTGCGTGCAAAGCAGGGTATAATAAGAAAACTGTTTGTACCGCTTGGTGATCCTGAACGCAGGGCTGATATTTCACTCGACAATACCACTGCATCATTTTTTTGCGCCTCAAGCCACTCACCCCACATAGCTTTCGCTTATTGACCCATTGACGATGGGAAAATGTTGGAATGAATGTACATAGATTGTCTTATCAATCATTCAATTATAAAAAAATTGAACCGATTGTTTACTTAGCCAAATTGTCCTTCAATTATTTTTCAACAGTTCGTGGCTCGGATTACATGGTGTGGTTGTACTGGTACGAGTACGACACGAAACAATAGATTTGAGCACCAGCAACTGCGATTTAACTGCAACAATTTTGAAAAGCCATTCTAAATAAAATCAAACATTTTCCAGAATTGGCGACTTGGAAAAATAGGTTGATTTTAACCAAACGATGTCTTTTTACTGCTTTGTAACTCGACTCAATATTCGATGACACTTTACAACCTTTTCAAAAATTGGTTCATCTTCACAAAACTATAATGGTGCATATATTTCCATCAGAAATAGTTCAGTTCACATGAATCTTAAGTGTGTTATTACATTTGTTGAGTTTTTGTCCTTTGTTGATTCCTTTCATCGTTTTTGTCTGGAGCATGAGCTTATATGAAAAAAAGTATGCGATTTAAATTCAAGAATTATTCACAAGTGGTTAAATGTGCAATTGACTTCCTAACAACAAATGTCTTGAGTTCTGCCCATGGGTAAATTTCGTACATAATTTTATTCAGTCTTTCCATCATATACTTTGCTATCCCCCAACTGCTATCTCAAATAGGTCTACGACTATCAACTTATTGGTGAGAGATAAAAAATCGGAAAGGATGAGTGCCGCCTCCCCTTTACGATTAGATCTTTCAAATTATTCTGAAACGCAAGAAATATTGTCAGGGAATAAGCCAATGACCTGGGGCATAGATGTTTTTGTAGAATAAATGTGGAATTTTAATTGCCATAAGACAACCACCGTTTAGTTCCCTTTATAATTTCATAGCCTCTTGACCTCTTAATATTGAAAAATTCACGACAAGTCTTAATTTCTTTGCAGTAGGAAAGTTTGACTGGCGACAACGTCAACTTAATCAGTATTTTTTTAACAATATCCTCAATCAGTCGTACAAACGGCACAATCGCAAACGATCAATGCCAGAGTTGTAGATTGTTACCGTAGGCGCCTTTTACAAGCCGGCTATTTTTAAAGTTGACAGAGGAAAACTGGTTAAATCGTATTTTCTTTGTCTTAACGTCGTGTGTTCATCGATGCAATCGGCATTTTTCGATCAACAAATGCACTTCGAAGGAATAAAGAAGCTGCCAGATCGCTTTCTGAAGGCAACTCGACTATGTGAGACCCTCGCAATGCCGTCGTAAAGCCAGCCCGACAGAAGTTACCACACGTGCGCTGGGTAAGCGATTTCGAATGATTTTGGTCGTAGTACGTTTCAATTTCATGTTTACCGTATTTTCCATACAATAAGCCTCACTGATCCATATGCCGTAACTGTCTTTTTTACCACCAAGGAAATAAAATTCACCATATATTGACCGCGCCGGCATATATGCCTCGTCCTATACTATTGTATTTTATTATATAATCTTTATTGATTGTTAGACGTAAACGCTATATACACTTTCAGACTTTGTCACATCTATAGCACCAAACAAAAGAATGGTTGATAGTATCCTATGATCGAGATACGTTTTCACATTTTTTTTTTTCAATTCATACAAGTCACAATAAGAGAGATATATCACAATACCATAACCATTATTTAGTCCTACCTTCCATCTATAACCACTCATAAATCATTTTCTTTAAAGAGTTATATTTGAAAAAAAAAACAAAAAAAAAACAAACAAACAAATTCGTTGTATGGGCTGCACCGGCGTAGAAGCATCGGCCATGGAAAATTTAACCTATTTTACAGATAAGCAGCGGCTTATTGTACGGAAAATATAGGTACACTTACCTTGATTTAAAGTCACATCAAACAATACTTCTTTGCGGTCTCTGGCGTGGCACTTGCAACGGCCCAAATAACATATTCCGACAATGAAGAATGTATACGAGCAGTCAATCCGGCATTGTCTTTGATCACATCTGGTGTTCCCCCATTTATATTTTCCATGTGAAATGTGGAGCACAACTCGCCTTTCTTCGGGAAAAGGTGAATATTTTTTGCAGTTAAGTAATTTATATATGGTATTATCCATGATTAATGCCCTGGCAGGGCGGAGCCTAAGTAGCGGGTCGTTGCACTTAAGGTTAAGGGAAAGCAGCTTTTATCTAAAATAACCTACTTCTAAAGAGAGTCGACATAAATTACTCGAGACCTTAAATCGTAGATTGGAACCAAATCCTCGTAACTTCAGCTTAATCAAGCTGAAGTTACGAGGCCTTGGTAACAAAACGATGAAATGTGTTAACTCTCTCGAAGCACGTGGTTCCTTTAGGTTTTAGGATACAGTTATTTGCACGCGTTAACGATGATTACCGACTAAAATTTGAAAGAACCCAAACTTTTGAAAAGTAAACTCGGCTAGTTACGTCACGGTTAAGCCCCGCCCTGCCAGTTCATTAATTACGCAGAATACTTAAATGCTGTGAGTCTATCAGAGTGCTGTAGGTACAGTAATTTACGCGGTACTAAATGACTAAAACGGTTATTGTTGGTTCAGGAATTTAATATATTTTGAAAAACATTCAAACTCAAGTTTTTGTTATAGATATAGTAAATCCATACGTACCATATTTAAAGGTATTTATGTGAAAAAGACGTTCATTAGACAAGGATGTCGACAAATTAATGTCGAATGCATGAATTCTTCTAACTTTGACCGAGGTTTCATAATGAAAATCACTAGGAAACCTCGGTCAACACTGTTAAAGTTCATTACTTTCAAACGTTGCGGAACTATTACGGGTCCACTACCTTAAATTCATCATCTACCTGCCAAATATAAGTATGCATCATCCAAAGTCTAAGATTTTATTACTCAGACGAACACACCGTTGTTATATTGATGCTAAAATTTGAAAATAACGAGTGTATAGACAGCTAATAAGCTACTTGTAAAATATGTACGCTTTCGGTATTGAAAGTCTTTGTCAAAATTAAGGCAGTTTTTTTTTCTGATGCCCTGTTGATTTTGAAGTTAAATGAAATAAGATAAAATAAGAAGCGCCCACACACTCATTGCAAAATTGCAAAACGCTTGAAAAAAAATCATTTTTTTCACAAAATTTTCGCTTAGTTTGGATGGTTTTATTTTAAATCGCACATTCCCTTTTGTCCTCCCTTTTTCTTTTTTTGATTTGCACTAAATTACGATAAATAAGGGTTAATAAGCATTTACCTATATCAAATTTTGCATCCCCAGTTATCATTTCCTTTCGAGGTTTACACCAAATGCATCGACAACGGTCGTAGTTACAAAACCCCGAAAAACAGTCATTCTTCTCGCAGATATTGTTACATTTCCAGTTAAGACAACTATCTTTCGTCAGAACCCGCCTTCTGAAAGCTGTATCAAAATCATAACAAAGTAAAAAAGAATGGATGGGAACGAATATACGAATATTCGTTTTCCCGCGAATATTCGAATACGGTTTTCGAATGCGAATATTCGTTTTTAAAGGTTGATTTGAGTAGACTGGGTGTATAAAGTTTTTTCGCTAGTCGACAGTGAACCAGTCTAGATTTTGGGCTGTTGGCCTTAATTTCTGGAAGTATCAGAAGTAAAAGATCCGAAAGTTATTTCTAGATTTTGAAACGATTCCTCATACATTTCTAGAATCGTATGTATATAAGTGTCAAGAAGGTATTTGAGAGTTTGATAATTATGACAGGATGCAAATTTTCTTATTGTAGTATGGCAGTGAAATATCGACCAATTTAACTGTGTTAATTGTAACACCATTTAAGTGTTGAACGTAGTATATATTTGAAAACGACGGTTTTAAAATCATTTTTTCTCTTGCAACGATAAAGAAAGTTCCCCATTGCCCCTGCATCGGTTATAAGTCTAGGGTACATCCCTAGGGTACAACCCTTAGTAATTAGTAAAATTCGTCGACGGGCATCAATTCATCTTTTCTACTCTCTCATTGAGGTCACGTCGTAATTATGACGCTTTGGCAATTCATCGAGTATTCGACGTATTTAACGGATTCCGGTTAGTCTTAAATTTTGTAAAGAGAATTTCTGCTTCAAACAATAATTCAGACTAAATCGCCAAAAAGTCCGTCGACAGTCTGTCTGGCGAAATTTTAGCTTTGAAAAAACGTCAATTTCAAAATATCTCTTCTAGCCTTTCAACGCTAAGAACGACTCAATGAAAGTTTGAATCACCACGATAGGTGGTTGACTGTACTGTTTTATATTGCCACATTAAAATTTTTATAGAAAGTAAAATCAATACAAGTAAGTTAAAATTTCATTGAATGTGCCAGGTATCTTAAAACAACTTCTCCTTTCAACATGGCGAGAGGAACGAAAAGACAAACCTACTTGGAAATTCAATGACGTCTAGGATAGCGGCTACCGGCATTTCTAAGTATTTTTTTTATTGAATTTCATTAAATAGTATTTTACGATTAGCGTAAAATTGAATATCATTTTTTATTGTTATTCATAGTTTTTATAGATAAAATTAACCCCAAATACGAAAAGGAAAAGCAATTTGATAAAACCAACATTCAGATATTCATTTTTTGAATAGAACTAAAACGAATATTCGAATATTCAAAACGAATATTCGAATACGAATTTTGCTATTTGTTCCCTTCCATTATTTGATAAATCTAGTTTAAATGACGGATAGAATAGCCCTCATTTGAAGGATGCAAAAAATTGTTTAAAGTACAAACATCTCTCCATGTGATACGTGAATCTATAACTATTTGTACAAATATCTTTGTGATAACATCCCATATGATATTTTTATGATATCACAAGGATATTTTTAGAACAATGACATGATGCGGTTATTTTTAGAAACTTGCATTTCTGTTGGAAACATCGACGAAAACGAGGCAAATAGAGGTTATAAGATAAATATAATGTGTACTTAGTGTATTGTATGAAAATTTATTTAACTCGGTTAAGGGAATTGATAATTGTCTCGACAGAGCCTCGACAATTATCAATTTCCTCCAACCTCGTTAGATATTTTTTCCGTACAAAACAGTAAGAACGTATTATATACTACTCAAAGTTTTCTAAGCACGAAAACTTTTTTATACTATAATTTCAGAAAAAAATGAAATTTGATTATAAGAATGTTGTAAAATGGTCGATTGTTATCAGTTTATCAAATTTTTAGAAGAAAATAAGGCTTTATAATGATAAGAAGACTTTAAATGAAACCAAACAGGGAGACTCTAGAAATTGGTCTGTTTTCTTGAAAATTGAAAACATCGAATTTGATTTTAAATCCGGTGAGCGAGCCGGCCATTACAGACGTGGAATGCCCTCTTCTTGGCGATACTCTTGGACTATACGGGCCGTGTGTGGACGGGCATCATCATCCTTTAAATAAATCCATCCCCAATGGCACCAGTGTAAAATCTTACGTGGATATTGAGGATTTCATCAATGTACCTACGAGCTGTCAGAGTACCGCTTTCTAAAATAACTAGATCAGTCCGCCCATCCCAGCTGATGCCACCCCAAACCATAATGGACCCACCCCTATAACGATCGTACTCAGCAATGTTTATGCATGAAACCTTTCCCTCAGCCTTCTCCACGCCCTAGCCCGCCTATAAGTGTAGTCCAGGCAATACCTGGACTCATCCGTGAATAATACGGGGCGCCAGCGTCTTATACGCCAGCCAACGTGGTCCAATGCCCATGTTAACCGACGCCGACAATGAACTCGGGACAGTGGAATACGAATACATGGTCTTCTTGACCTCAGATGATGCTCATGAAGCCGTGTTCGTATGGTTTGAGTCGAAACTCGCACTCCCGAGGCGTTTTGAAGGTCGAAACGTAGCTGCGTTGCAGTAGCGAACCTGTTCCTTCGGACTTGAATTACCAAAAAACTAAGCATATACACGAAACCTGTACATGTAGAAAATAAAAAAAAGGACAGGTAAGAAACCGGGGTTCCTCATTTTGTACGAGTCTCGCGAGAAAATTGCGTGTCAACTTTGGTAATGTATACATTAGATATCCTGTCAATACATTATTGTACAATTTTCAACACGAACACGAATGTTTTTTAATCATCTCCTGTAGGACAGCAAAAATGCTTGGTGCTTAGCAAACTTTGAGTAGTATATATTTAGGATCTGCAATGATATTGTTTTAGAGATATATATAATACGTACTTAGTGTTTTGTATTGAAAAGAAATTTCTAACGAGGTTGGGAGAATCGAAAATTGTCAAGGATCTGCCGAGACAATTATCAATTCTCACAACCGAGTAAGATATTTTTCATACACTACACTAAGTACGGATTATATTTATCTTATAACCTCTATGTGTCTTGTTTTTTGTCGATGTTTCTAACTGAAATGCATTTTTCTTAAAAATAACTGCATTATATCTTTGTTCTAAAACTAACTATGTGATATCATAAAAAATATCATACGGGATGTTATCACACAGATATTAGCCGCCGTCATAGCGCAGTTGGTAGCGCGACGGACTGTCAATCTAGAGGTCCCGGGTTCGATCCCCGACGGCGGCACTCATTCTTTCCGACAATTTGTCTTTCACCAATGGGTTGATAATCGTAAACCTATGTGAGATAGTAGCTGGAGGCTAGGAAAGGATGTGGTGGTTGTACTGGTGAGAGAAATTCCAGGAAACCATTGTTAGGTGCTCCAGCCGCCGCGATATAACTGAAATAATGTTGAAAGCGGCGTTAAACTCCATTCAATCAATCACACAGATATTTGTACAGTTATAAGATAAAAGCTGAACTTAATCGAGTCAAGAATAGTAATGTTATAAGCGAGCCTTAATGAGCGCTTTATCTAGACGATATCATTCTTCTGGTTTCAGAGAAATAGATTTATAACGATTCGCTCTGTTTCTATGTAAAATAACATACGCCCCAACTGTGCCTAGATTTGATCCCATGGTAAAATGAACAAACTTAATAAAGGTCCATTAGATTATTTTACATACCAAATATGACCGCTGTCTACCTTCTTGTTTCGAATAAAATTGAACAAACTTAGCAGAGGTCCACTAGATGTTTCTACATAAGCCTACAAACTATAAAAGCTGTCTGCCTTCTCAGAAGACTTTTTCTTCATGATGTTTGCTCTTTGTTTCTATGTTAACCATGATGCGACCGGGTGGAGCCCAATTATGACCCAAAGGTTATGATATGAACAAACATACCAGAGATCCACTATATGATACTACAAACATAAAAAAACATAAAATGCCTTCTGGTTTCAGAGAAGAAGATTTCTAAATATTTTCCTATTTTCCCCCATTTTGTTGCCTGGCAACCAGAGTTAAAGGTTTATTCATTGTTTTTAATGAAAAAGGGTAATGCTTGACCCAAGAAACATTCCTGCCAAGTTTCATCAAGATTGGCCCACTAGTGTAGGTGAAGAAGATGTTTTAAGAAATGTGGACGACGCACGACTGGCATTGGACTTCGTACTCAGGTGAGCTAAAAGGCAAGTGAATTGGAAAGAAAACTTACAAATATGATGAGATTGGTGATACAAGGTTAAAGACCTCACGGTGCGGTTAATTAACAGCATAAATGGTGTCTGGTCAGTACCGCTTGTCGATGGCGTTGTGCTGGTATCATTGTTGTGCGGCAACGACAAAGTTGGTCGAGTGATGGGATTCGCTTTGAAAAAATGCAATGTACATTAAACTTTTTTTTTTCACAGAAGGAAATCGCCACTTTATGCTTTTGAACTATTGTTACAACCTGAAAAAAACCCAAATTTTCTGGATAACTTTAGAAGAGGGTCACACAAAAAACATTTCTGCCAAGTTTTGTTAAAATCCTCTTATCGGTTTAGGAGGAAAAGATGTTTAAAGAAAAGCTGGATAATTTAAGACAATGGCTCGGTGTCATTTGGCAAGTGAAGCTGAAAACTTACTTTTCTGTTTCTATATCTTAACAGACAAACCATTTGGTTGAAATTCACACCATCGAATAAAATCGTGCAAATATTTTATCGATTTGAAAGAAGAATTGATCGTTTTGAACAATTTCGAAGCGTGTTTAACCCTTTCCTGTTTTACAAAATTTTGGACCTGTCCAATTTCAAAGGTTTTGCAGACGAAAATTCAAAGTAGATTTAATTTGAAAAATAACCATTCAGTAGGGTAGAAAATAGTGTGGAAAAAAGAAGAAATTGCTTGTCAGAAGCAATTTCTTCTTTTTTCACAATGTTTTCTCAATCATAAAATCACGTAAAAAGCAGGGATTAAACAGCAAAGGGTTAAACAATTCGTTGCGTTTATTGGTTATTGGAGTGTTCGGAACAACCGAACTGATCGCCACATTATTTGGAATGATTTTATTATCGAGGTGAGTGTCAATTTCACATTGTCATTAACTGTAACGAGGAACACGTTAAAGTGAATGATCATAGATCACTTTTGTCTATATAGGTATAGACAGAATTGACCATTTATCATTCACTAAAACTTGTAGATCTAGGTTACATATGAGCGTACACTAATTTTGTGATGGGTCCAACCGCAATAAGTCGCGCCCCTCATATTTTTTTAAATTCATTCTGTAAGTATTTAATAAGATTATCATATGTCCCCCTTTCCTATCATAATTGTCGAATCAAGCATCCTTCTTACCGGGAACAAATCTTAAAATGGTGCATCCATTCTTTAGAACTTCCGAAATTAAAATCCAATGAAGACCATGCTCATTACCGTGCTTACGAGGTCTAGACAATTAAATTTGAGCCTGTGTATGACATTTCCAACAATTTGAAATGTGTGCGAGGGGCAAACAGCAAGTAGCGTTGACAGCCACATATTGTAAATGTAAAGTTGCATGGTAGTCTACAGATACTTCGAGACCTTATCTTTCTACAAAACGTATAGTGAAGACTCTAGTCAGACTGTGCGGATGCACGGACTGGACAGAGTCTTTAATAAATGCGTTAATTTGAAATTGTTGGAAATCCCACTCAGAGTATCATTTCACAAGGCACTTTTCCTGCCACACAGTGATAACTTGGTGGATATAAGTGGATTTTATTTGAAAAATAACCATTCAGTAGGGTAGAAAATAGTGTGGAAAAGAAGAAATTGCTTGTCATGAGCAATTTCTTCTTTTTTCACAATGTTTTCTCAATCATAGAATCACAGGCACGTAAAAAAGGGATTAAACAGCAAAGGGTTAAAGAAAATCCTATGAAAAATGTGCAGTGGAACTCAGATTGTAAACGCAATTTTGTTGTTGATTTTTTGTCTAATTTTCTTATGGTGCATTACGGGCCTGACAGTATCCTAAAGGAAACAAATCTTATGTTTGCGCAATCATCTTAAACAAGTTTGAAGAGAATCGAATGAAACTGTGGACTTAGACTAACGGGTGTTTCTTTTTATTATCATTATTGAATTTTAATAAGGCCCTTTTTCCCGTGATATTTTATCAATCGGACCCATTTTCAAAAGGTACTCTGTGATAGCACAGCAATTCTGTGCAAATTTAGAGAGAATGCAATTAACCCTTTCCTGTTTTAAAATAAATTTGGACCTGTCCAAATTCAAAGTTCTTGCAGACGAAAATTTTAAGTGGATTTAATTTGAAAAATAAGCATTTAGTAGGGTAGAAAATAGTGTGGAAAAAGAAGAAATTGCTTGTCAGAAGCAATTTCTTTTTTTTTTTTTTTTCACAATGTTTTCTCAATCATAAAATCACAGGCACGTTAAAAGCAGGGATTAAACAGCAAAGGGTTAAGTATGGACCCTAGAGTGTTAACTTTGATTTCAATAAGGGCCAGAAATCTAAATCTATTAGTTTTGAAAACAAAATGTAAGCTTGATTTGAATGAAACTTACCATATTTTGATACATGTATCACCATAACAAGAAATACGCCTGCCTGTGATTCAATTCTGTACATATTCATAAGTGTCCCAAAACAGTACTTCTCTAATATGGATAACAATACGTTCATGAATGTATCACGAAAGCTTGAGTCTAATATTAATAATTACAACCTCATTGTGTAATAAAGTATGTCTTTCAGTATTAGTCTTTATGAAACACATAGATTTCAAAAACGGTCTCTCATTGACACGCGATCAAAGAGGGGTAAAATAAATTCCATCACGTTTAAGGGATATGTTTTTAGCTTTGCCGGCTTTAGTTAACATACAAAATTTTGAGAAAGTTCAAATGAGTGCAAACTGCCTCTGGCAGCTTAACCACTAAATCAATGAATGCTTTCGCCATAAACAGTAGTTCTCGCGTAATGTTGCATACCCATGTCTGCAGTTTCACCCCACTCATACTTTAAGCTCGTAAGGGCAAATCGGGCTAATGGTTAGCTGTGTGATCATTAGATATCCCTCGTACGTCGTTCGTCATCAACTCTCTTTATTGTTATATCATAGGGGCGACGATTCATGAATATTGTATAGTAATGTCAGGTCATTAAGACGAAAGGATACTTGTTGACACTTCGTTTGTTTACATTCTAAGGGCCATACATTTAGCGCATCTATAATGAAACTTGTTCAGTGCGTTAGCCAAAAGATAAAACCTTCTGAAAGAGAAAAATTCATCTAAAAATACAAACGTAGGGACATAAAAATTTGACTCACCGGTGATGAACAATGACCCGAATCTTATTAATGTCAGAAAGGGGACTCAATTAGAAAATGAGAACATTTGAACAGAAAAAAAGGAAAGAAAAATCGTGATTTATGAGAATTTTTTCACGCTTACGGTTGTACAGTATAATGGAATGTAGATTTCCAAGAATGTCACATGTGTGCAAAGTAATGACTTAGCTTGACCAGAATTTTCACTATGCACACTACATTGTACGGTCACTTGGATGAACTATATTCAAATAAGAACTATTTAAAAACGAAAGTATGCTTTTTAACTCTTCACTTTATTTTGACCCTGATTTTGTATCATAATAAATTTCTAAAAGGAAGATTACTAAAATATTTATGCTTTGCTAGCTTTCAGTACTTTGATTATATGTTTCTCATAGAGGATATAATAAAATGACTGTATTGATTTATATTATTGTGTACTTAGTGTAGAATTATTTCATTTTTCTTGAAAAGGGCAATTTTTGCTGAAGTATTGAAATACTGAGAGTTTTTATCAGATCAGTATGGTTTTGTAAGTGAGAAAACTTTTAACGATTTCAGAGCAATACAATTAGTAGAATCAGACATAAGAGAGTTGCACCTAAAACGTTAACCAAAGGATCACACCGATACTGAGGACTAGGTGACAAGAATACAGTGGCGGATCAAGGATTTCTATAACGGGGTTTGAACATACATATAGGGGGTTCATTTCCCTAGTCTTACACAATTTTAAACCTTATTCTGCTGCTTTCAAATCATGATTTTTAATCAATTGTTTTTTACAAAGCAACAAAACTGCTCCATGATTTTTAACACAAAAAGCAAGTAGAAGGCAGACACTATATGTTAAGATCAGACTACACAGCTGGGCATCCTGATCTTAGTCTATACTGTCTTCCATAGCTTTGTTTCCAACAGGAATATTTCGTGAACAGGAGAGGGGTTAATTGAAATTATACGTGGTTATTAATTGGGCTTTGGAGGGGGTTGGTTCAACCCCCTACCCCCCTCTGGATATACCTCTGGAATAGACAAGCTTAGTTTTTAAAATCATAATCAAAGACATAAGGATTCTAAAACTGATTCATGCAATCACACTTTTTGTTTAAAATCAAGGTTTCGAAGTAAAACTATAAGACATTTTTAAGCAAATTTGGCCTGCCCTGCCATGCCAATCTTAGGAATCAATCAAAATTTCATGAGAATTTATATAAAGAGTAACCAATGGAACATTCATGTAACATCTAGAAGTTTAATTTTCATAATGGTCTAACTGGAGCAACACTGGCCCTCTTTTGTCCTCCTGTTATACTGACGATGGTTCATTGGCCATGGTTTATCTAATTTGTTTGTGTTTTTCAATAAGCAGTTCAAGGTAAATGATTTTGGAACAATTGCGCCTAATTTTGGCTTTGTAAAAACACCAGAATTAAGCGACATAGGCTCAGGTGAGCTAAAAAGAGTTGACTAACTTTCCCTCACCTAAAGTTAAATTCATATGAGTCATCATTAAATAGAGGAATCAAAAGAAGAATGAATTGAACTTTGTAGAGGAATGAAGAGAAGAATGAATTGAACTTTGTTCGATTCCTTCGGAACGAAATGTTCTACACCGATAAAACATACTAATTTGCCGGATATAGCCGCGATTTGAGGGCAGACAAATGTAGACGATAAAGTTTGATAAAAGTTACAGAATCGATTAGAGAATATCTCCATCTAGGTCTACAGCTAGTTGGTTTGTCTGGGAAAATTCGTATTGAAGAGAAAATTAGGTCTGAGTGTGTATATAATTCGTCTAAAAGAGACATTACTCATATGACGTCATGATCGACATTGCCATGCAATCTCGCGCGAAATGACGCACTTTCATGAAACAATCCTACAATTTCCGTATTTCGTGTCATTTTGCATTAAAGTAATAGGATAGCCGTTTTTAATTTTCGTGTAAGGCAAAAAAAAAAAAAAAAAAAAAAAAAAAATGCCTGATTTATTGAACATTAAACGCTGTGAAAACATATATATTTTTTTGTAAACATAAAGCCTATCGATCTTAAGGTAGTGGATCCGTAAAGCTCCAAAACATTTCGGAAATTATAAACTTTCACAATGTCAACCGAGGTTTCTTAATGAAAATCATTAGGAAACCTCTGTTAACACTATTAAAGTTCATTGCTTACGAAACGTAGGGGAACTATAACGGATCCACTATCTGTTCTTTTTCGTTTCCCCCTTTATCGCAAACGGTTATGAGTAAGATCATCAGTAATATAGACATACAATTCATCTTCTCTTCATTTCTCTTCTGCGAAACCCTTGAGGTGTCGCCCACCTAGTTAGATTCCTTCAAAACGGAATGGACTACACCAATAAAACCTACAATTTTGCTGGATATAGCCGCTATTTGAGGGCAGACAAATCTAAACGATAAAGTTTGATAAAAGTTAAGAATCCCGTAGAGGAGCTCTCCATCTAGGTCTACAGCTAGTTGGTATGTCTGGGAAAATTTGTATTGGAGAGAATTTTACGTCCGAATGTGTATATTTCTCTCTAAGCAAGACGTTATACATATGACGTCATGATCGACTTTGCCATGCAATCTCATGCGAAATGACGCACTTTTCAAGAAATAATCCTACAATTTTCGCATTTCTTGAAATTTTTGCACTAAAGGAATAGGCCGTTTTTAATTTTCGTGTTAGGTTAATAAATTCTTAATTTATTGAACACCAAACGCTATATTTTCTTTCGTAGCCCCAACACTAGTGAATATACATTTTTATTTTCTGTCAATTGAACATAAATCCTATCGGTCTTACAATGAACAAGAAGGCCAGAATGGCCCTAAACGGCTCACCTGAATTTAATTGGTCCAGTGGATCTCATCCAAGAAACTTTCAGGCACAGTTGCCTTCACATTGTCTCATTGTTGAAGAGGCAATGTTATTTCAAGAATATACAGTTCTAATAGACCCTACCCACACATTCATTACAGAGGAGCCTCAGAGGCAGCCAAGCCCTGCCACATCCATATTTATGGGTCAATCAAAATTTTGCGAACAATTTTTGAAAAGGGTCACCAAAGGAATATTCTGATAAAGTTTCATTGAAATTGGCCCAGTGGTTCAGGAGTAGATTCGTTCAAAGATTATGAGCTCAAAATAAGCCCTGCCCTGCCATGCCAACATTGATGGGCCAATCAAAATTGTTCAAACAATTTTTGAAAAGGGTCACCAAAAGAACATTCTGGTTAAGTTTCATTGAAATCAGCCCAGTTGTTCAGGAGGAGATGTCCTCCAAAGATTTCAGGCTAAAAATAAGCCCTGGCTTGCCACACCCATATTGATGGGCCAATCAAAATTGTTTGAACAATTTTTGAAAAGGGTCACCCAAGGAACCTTCTGGTAAAGTTTCAATGAAATCTTCCAAGTAGTTCAGGAGGAGATGTCCTTCAAAGATTTTGCGCTCAACAAAAGCCCGGCCCTGCCACGCCCATATTTATTGACCAATCAGAATTAAGCAAACAATTCTTAAAGAGAGTCGCCCAAGGAACATTCCGGTAAAGTTTCATTGAAATTTTCTTAGTAGTTCAGGAGGAGATGTCCTTCAAAGATTTTGCGCTCAACAAAAGCCCGGCCCTGCCACGCCCATATTTTTTTGACCAATCAGCATTTAGCGAACAGTTTTTAAAGACTGTCACCCAAGGAACATTCTGGTAAAAATTCATTGAAATTGGCCATGTGGTTTAGGAGGATAAGAAGTTTTAAGAAAGTTTACGACGCAGGACACACCATTGACAACGGAGTCAAGGTGATCCTTTAAGCTCCCCTTGAGCATGTTGTGCATAGGTGAGCTAAAAAAGATAAAATATTTCCTTTATAAACTTTCTTTTTCGTTTCCCCTCTTTTTCGCAAACAGTTACGAGTAAGATCAGCTGTAATTTGGACATTTTATTCATCAACTCTTCATGCCTCTTCTGTGAAACCCTTGAGGTGTCGCCCACCTAGTAAATACATAGGTGTAAATTCATACTCAAGCAAGTTTACATGGGGAACTTAACTACAATAAAACTTGTTTGATACAATAAAATCTCTTTTATTACACCATAAGTTATTTAAATACATGTTATACAATGTGTAAGTATTTAATTAAAACCATATACCATTCCAAACATTTTTATACGTCATAGGCAAAGGTGGCCCTACATCCGTATCAAATTCTCAATCTGTCTGTCTCTCTGTACATCAATGTCTAGTTTAGTCCTACATTTATGGATGATATGATTTGTTTTAATGGGGTTTTACACCCCTTCAATAATCTTTCTGTTATATCGTGAAGACTGGAGTACCTAACAATTAATTCCTGGTATTTCTCACACCAGTACCACCATTACATCCTTTCCTAGCCTACAGCTGCTATCCCACGTAGATCTGCTATTATCAACCCATTGCTGGAAGACAAATAGTTGGAAAGGAAGAGTGTCCCTGTTGGGGGTTGAAACCGGGACCTTTAGGTTGACAGTCTGAAGCGCTACCAAATGCACTATGATGGCTACACATGTATGGATGAATTAAGGTAGTGGCCCATAATAGTTCCGCAACATTTTTGGATGTAATGAGCTTAAACAGTGTTAACCAAGGTTTCCTAATAATTTTCATTAGGAAACCTCGGTCAACATTGTAAAGGATCATGAGACCCGAAATGTTGCGGATTTATTTCGGGTCCACTACCTTAAATGAAATCTTCACAGAATGTTGCTATTCACCTGACCTTGTGCATATTATGTCAGCCCTGGCTGATTTTAGTCTGTATTGTCTGCCATAGCTTTATGTAAAGCTAAAATCTACCATGACTAGCCCTAAGTTTATGATGACATAACAGAGTAAACTGTTTGCCAATAATACCCAGCTTTGCATGTGAGTGCGTCTGCGTGTGCACATGCAATGCAGGGTATAATTTGACAAACAGTTTGCACCATTTTGTCATCCTGAACTCATGGCAGAATTAGAAAGGGAAAACAATGATGCTAATAGCATTTAATGGGAACACTCTTCTTAACCCTTTTTACGTGCCCGTGATTTGATGATTGAGAAAAGATTGTGAAAAAAGAAAAATTGCTTCTGACGAGCAATTTCTTCTTTTTCTACACTGTTTTCTGCCCTACTGATTGGTTATTTTTCAAATCAAATTCACCTTTAATTTTCGTCTGCAAAATTTTTGAATTTGGACAGGTCCAAAATTTTGTAAAACAGGAAAGGGTTAAAGCTTGAATTAGCTGTATTTACAATATCTAACACGGTGCAAAAAAAAAAAAATAGGAGCGTATGATATGCTGAATTATTGGGTACTGGATAGTTGTTAAAAAAATTTACTTAAAAGGGACATAATTCACACAAAATACATCTAGAGTTGTCCCCCTTGATAGTACAGGTTACTATTTTGATAGTGACTGTAAAAACCAAGTTTCAAGTGAATGTCTTTTGTAATTAAAGCGATATGACAAAATGTCAAATTTTTTTATGAGGCAACAATAACAACCTCAAAAGGCTGTCACAATACAGTTGGTTTTCTTCAAAACAGCCCAGCTTAAATTTTTTTCCAAACAAATTTGGAAGAAAAAGCGTATGGATTGTCAAAACTGCCCTGGGATGTAGCAACAAGTAGTTACATCCCGGACAGATAGGACAATCCTAACACTTTCACTCTGTGGAATCAACATTCTACATCACTCCCTCAGTACTGCATCAGATGCATTCATAACATTCACTTCAAAAACAACTAGAAAGCCATGAATGGCTTGAGTCGCTCCACTGCCAGGCTTGAAATTCTTGAAATAACAAATCTAAGGTTTGCCTAGATTTAAAGATATTTTGGGTTCTACTGATGTTGAAATGAATTTCAGTTTCCACTATATAACATATAGAGAAATGACCTCTGCCCATATAACACATATTTTTCATCCAATGACATTAATTTTTGCTGCATGATAAAGGTTCACTCTAGGATCATTCCAGTGAAATTTGGTTGATATCCATCAATTACATTCTGAGAAAATGGTTTTTAAAGTTTCCACCATATATCAAATAGAGAAATGACCTCCGCCCATAAAAGACATATTTTTCATTTGATCACAATATTTTTTAATAGACTGATAAAGGGTCACCCAAGGATTATTCATGTAAAATTTAATTGGTATCCATCAATTAGAATCTGAGAAAACTAACTTTTTACCATATTTGGAAATTAGCCATGCCAATAAAATCCATGTTTTTCATTGGATCAAAATTTCTTGAACAACTTTGAAAGAGGGTCACCTAAGGATCATTCCTGTGAAGGTTGGTTGAAATTCATCCATTAGTTTCTGAGGAGAAGATTTTTAAAGAAAAAGTTTACGACCGGACGGATGGACAGACAGACGGATGACCGCAAGACGGACACAACGCAATGACAATAGCCCCAGTGGCTTTCAGCCAGTGGAGCTAAAAACAATCTTAACTGATTCAGAAGAATCCATAAATTTATTCATATCCAGCAAACTGTTCCATGATTATAGTGACTGGTGTGCATTTGGATGCGTTTGAGTTATTCATGAAGAACCGCAAATCTATTTATAGAAAAGTATGTCAATTTTAATTACAGGAAGTAATAATATATTGCAAAATTCATTAACTTGAACAAATTTAATGATATTGTATCACTTCCCTTAATTTTCATTCAAAAATTTCATTCCAAAATTATTTACCTAATGTAAATTTCATGATGTTCTTAACCATATCATCAAATCAGTAGGTATGATTTGAGATTTGAGCCAATGCGTGCCATTTCCAAAAGTTTCATAAATGCGCAGAGCAAAGCTTCACTCTAGCCTTTGTGACCACCCAGACTGACCAGAGTCCTCACAATGGGCTTGGGTGATAGAAAAGGTCTTAATCCCTCTGTAGACAGTCAGAAAATATTCTATTTGTATTGTGTAACCGTCCAAATTGCTCAATATTGGCTATCATACACATGTGAAATTGTTGGAAATGTCACGCACTGGCTCATTTGTAACAATATTCACAATACATGTTATACAATTATGTCTATCACAATAAAGATGATATACTTGATATATACAGTGAATGTATCATAAAAAAGAGAAAAAGCTTTCTAATAAAAACAGATCACAGCTAGATAACACTTGATATGCATTGATAGAGCCCTTTATTTCTATTATATCTAAATAATGAATCAATTGTTATAGTCTGAAACAACTAGACAAAGATATGTGCCTGTGTGCGACATTTCCAACATTTTCACAAGTGGCTTAAGGCAGATTTAGAGCGGTCCTAACTATGCAAAATGCAATAAAATATTATCTTACCACCTTGAGAGGTGCAAAGACCTTAGTAATGAACAGAGCCCATAAGCAAGACTCTAGTTCCACTATGTAATTGTTGGAAATGTCTTACATAGGCTCTTATTTTAAAAAGACAAAATTGAAGAAACTTACATGTGACACTTAAAAGCCAACTTAAACTGAGAAAACAGATTTTCATGAATGGTTATAGGTCATTTGAAATAGAAAACAGGAGATGTTTGTAAAACATTTACGCCTCCCCCCCCCCCCCCCCCCCCCCCCCCCCCTAAAAGCAGGTCAATGGCCTATTCTTGCCAATCAACAAAGGCCAGTAACTCACAAAAGATGTTGAGTAGAGTTATGTGCACAACACTTCTCCTCGATGAGATCTATCCACCTGTGAAGTTTCATGATTCTAGCTTGCATACTTTTTGATATATGCCCCAGACAAAAATGGTCTACGAACGGACAGATCGATCGACTGACAAGTGCAAAGCAATAAACTCCCTCTTTTTTGAAGGGAGGCATAAAAAATAAAAAAAAGTATTTTCAAAATTATCTTCAACATGATCAATTATAAAATCACTTTTCAAAATTTTATAAAGACAAAAGTTGATTGGAGCTGTATCAATCAAGATCTTGAGGGATCAGTGCAACACTCTAAATATATAGGCACTTACAATGGTGTTACACTTACCCATCCATCTGCACCTTATGATTTGCAATTTTTTCAATATTCATCTATTTTGTAATGTTTCCAAATATCATTACACTTAAGGTAGTGGGCCTGTTTTAGTTCTGCAATATTTTGGACATAATGAATTCTAACAATGTTAACTGAGATTTCCTAATGATTTTCATTAGGAAACCTGAGTTAGCATTGTGAAAGTTCATGGGTTCCTAAATGTTGCGGATCTATTATGGGTCTACTTCCTTGAATTAAAAAGCTTTCTCCAAAATTAGACATTATTCCGATGGCTTGTTTCTGTACACTAGCTTTAAAGACAGCAGTGTATGCAAATTGTTTGCAAGAGTCTTGATGGATACAATTTTGAATACATTTATTGAGCCTGTATGTGAGATTTCCAACAATTTCTAATATGCACAAAGTTAAGACTGTAACCAGCCCGTGCATCTGCACAGTCTGACCAGTGTCCTCAAAATGTGCTTAATAGATAGAAAAGGTCTCAAAGTAGGTGTAGACCATCAGTTGACTATTTACAGTATGTGGCTGTCTTACCTACAAAATGATTGCCCCCAAAGAACATTTCAATAGTTGGAAATGTCACGCACACGCTCAATTTATTTCCAACTTATTGCCAATTTATGGGACATTTCAATCATGCTTGCTCAAGCTGATTTTCTCTCAATGTATTAGAAGAAAGTAGGCACAAGGGCGGATCGAGGGTTTCTTTTATAGGGGGTTCAATGTCAGCCTAGAATCAGTCAAATAATTAGTCCCATAGTACATGTATCCCTATCTATATAGATAGGGATACTATGGGACTAATTGCTCAAACTTTGTATATTAGATATATCTTATTTGTAGAATTTCAAATTCCTGTGATTTAAATACTTCATAAAGGAGGTTGTTTCTCTTGAGTTGCAAAACAATGAAGTAATTTGAATACAGAGGGGGGTTGGTTTGAACCCTCCGAACCCCCCACTGGATCTGCCACTGAGGTAGTGTAGGCTAAGATCAGACTGCACTTCTATGCAGGCAGATCTTAATCTATACAGGGAAACATTGTGAAGAGTAGATTAAGGGTTAAAACTTCACAAAAAATAGTTGCAATATGGTCCCTTTTAATGTAAAAGAACGTCAAAGTTGAATGCTGATGTTAATTCAGGTAAATAAAGTATGAAATGACAGAGACATTGTTAATAAATACAAATTGAGCCTTTGTGTGACATTTCCAACAATATGGTAAGTGCCCAAGGTGAAGACAAAGATCAGCCTGTGCAGTTGCACAGTCTGATCAGAGCCTTCACAATGGGCTCAATAGATGGCTAGGGACCTTTTACCTCTGTTCACAATCAGAGAATAGATTTTATTCATTATGCCATTGTACGCGATGCTCAATGTCTATCTATCACGCACATGGAATTGTTGGAAATGTCACGCATAAACTCAATTAGAACTGCCTAAAGGCAGACTTATATCCCCAACCAGTGCTTTTCCTCAGTTCCATAAATAGTTTCAGACAACGTTCAGTTGTGACCTTCCTGACCAAAGAATGATGCTTCTTTGGGTCATAGGAAACAGGTATATTAAGTTTCATAATTCTGGATTACTTCGCTCTTAAATAAGGGTGTCCAGAGACCAAAACATTCTACTGATGGACAAATTTACAGATCAACAGCATGAAACAAATTTACCCCCCTCTCTACTTTGTAGGTTGGGGTATAAATATTGCACAATTTTCCAGAAAACAACGCATATGTTTGTAAAACACTTTCATACTCCAAAAAGGCATTTTTTCAGTTTGGCCTTAATAATTGACCTTGACATTGAATGATGTGTATTGGTAAGAGGAACTTGAAAAAGAAATGAAATGTTAAGATGGCAGGTTGAGTTTTGAAATACAGAAAGATGTAGAGACACATGCACAACATTATGCTCCGAAACTCTTGGTGGAACCATGGGCAAAGAAGTTCTCCTTCATAAAGAAGCATGATTCTGACAAAAAAAGCCTCTAGATTCAACTCCATGATGATATGAGTGGTTATATTGATAGTGAACGCACATGCCAAGTTTCAAGCAAATACATTTTACAATAACAAGGATTAGACCAAGATTTCAATTTGTCAAGTTAATAGTAAAAGCCAAAAAGGCAAATATTAATGACAGAAAAAGCACTATTTGTTCCACAACTGCAAAGCTAAATACATACATTAAAGCACTTAGGTAGCAACAATAAATTGGACATATATATTTATAGGCAGTTACAACTATTTTGCACTGAGCCATCAATTTGAAGAAATATCATATTCACACTTTCTTGGAGGGAGTAGATGAGCATGCAATATTTTTGAAACCGCCAAACTGCAGATGTTCTTTAATCCTTTCATGCTGTTCATCACAGATTACTGCTGTTCACAAAGCTTTTGCAGACAGTTTAGACCAACATCAGCCTACACAGCCATGCTGTCTGATCACTGCCTGCCTTCTAATGAATCATTTGGTTAGAAAAACTTTACATATCATAATTCTCCTAATAATGCCTCTGGGAGCTATACATAACATGGTCAAGAAGCTTTTATTTAGTATGTATTTTCTGATAAAAGTAATATTAATCTTATGTTTTTACAGCCCTTTTACCCCCCTCAATTTGAGGTAAATTTCCTCTAAACAATCATATATATGATTGTTTAGAGGAACTTCACATCAAATTAGAAAAGAAGTCTCAACAAGTTCTTGAAATTTAGGCATTTGAAGTGGATTTTCTTAGTAAGAAATGTAGGGGTGTGACTATTAGGGAGGGCGCTATTATTAAGGGAATTACAGTACACTGGTTGAAATGGCCAAAATTTGGCAATTTATTTGAAACAAAATTGTAAATTCACTGTCTGATAAAGCTTTCCATACAGCTGGGCCGAAATATTCCATGAAAAGCATGAGATGGTCTAAACATCTAAGGTAATTTTAAATTGTCTAATCAATTAAAAAATCTAAGCATACAGACAACTTCAAAACTGAAATGATACAATGTTGCCAGGGGAAAGCCAAAATCTGTTCATTATTTATCTTATTACTATACACATATCCGTGTGATAACATCCCGTATGATATTTTTTATGATATCACATAGTTATTTTTAGAACAATGATATAATGCGATTATCTTTAGAAACTTGCATTTCAGTTAGAAACATCAACGCAAATAGAGGTTATAAGATAAATATATTACATACTTAGTGTATTGTATGAAAAAAATATCTAACTCAGTTGTGAGAATTGATAATTGTCTCGGCAAAGCCTCGACAATGATCAATTCTCCCAGCCTCGTTAGATATTTTTATTCATATAATACACTAAGTATGTATTATATATATGTATATCTACTACCATAATTCTTCCAAAAAACTGTCATACTTTCATAATATACCTCCTTAGAAGTTCTTAGCACTTTGCACTGGGGCATTTTACACAAAACACTTTTCATTTATAACAAAAGAAAGTTTGAGCCTGTGCATGGCATTTCCAACAACTTCACTTGTTCATGATAGAAAAACATTTAGAAAATAAGTTTTTTTGTTTCAATGAGGTTTTACTCCACTTTCAACAATCCTTCAGTTACGTTGCGGGGGCTAGAGCATGTTATAAAGAATTTCAAAAATGTTTCACACCAGTACTATACTTACATGTCTTCCTAGCCTCCAGCTGCTATTCCACATAGGTCTACAATTATCAACTGATACACAGTGGGTTGGAAATATTCTATCATTGTGAAGATATGCTGGCTTGTGAACAGAGATCATCGGGTTAACATCACTGTGAAATTAATATTTACCTTGATCTTAACCATTCTAAATCACTTACTCAGCACTCCATTCATTCATTCCATACACTCACTCAAACAATTCAAAAATGCTCCAACCTTTTTAAAAACCTTTCAGAAATTGTTCAATAAGATCAAAATTTACTTAAATCGATCAAATCTGTACACAATCTTATTCGTTGGTAAGGATTTCAAAGTGTGTGTTTGGTACTTGAAGACACACAATCAGAAAAGTATGTATATTTTTTAAAAGGGAGGTAATATATATTGCTAATTTGTTCATCTTGAAAAAATTAGAGATATTGGGTTACCCCTCTGTTAATTTCACTCAATACTCAGTCATTGCACTCATTCAATTTCATTCCAAATATCATTCCAATTATTGATAATAAATCACCTTGTCAATTTCAGGCTGTTGTTAACTGTAGGTGTTTAGCTATCAAGCACCAAGTGAAAACTCAGATCAGTCTATACTGATTCATAGCCTGATCCAATTCTTTATGTTGTGCACATATGAAACTGTTGGAGATGTTGTACACAGGCTCATATATAACACACAATTTTGATCTAACAGTTTAATCAAAATAAGATAATCAGTTAAAAAAAGATACATTTGTAAAACATTAAGCCTTTAGAGCTCAACTTTTGAAGTTTTGTATTCATATTTGACCCTGACTTCAGTAAATGCTAACACATATCAATAACGGACTTGAAGTAATTGAAAATACCGTATTTCTCCTAATAAACACTCCCAGGAGCTATACATAACATGGTCAGGGGATTTAAATTTAGTATGCATTTTCTGAATTAAAAAAACATAAAAATTGATGTCTTTTAGGCCCTTTTCCCTTTAATTTGAGGCAAATTCCTCTTAAAAATCATATAAATGATAGTTTACAGGAAAATCATCTCAAATAAGAGAAGAAATCTCGAAAAGTTCCTAAAATTTAGGAATTAGAAGTGGGTTTTCTTAGTAAACAAGATGTGTTTGTGAAACACGAATGCCCCGAGAACAGCATTTTTTTTTAAAGTTTGACCTTGACAGATGACCTTGACCTTGTCACATGACCTTGACTTTGGTGTACAGCTTTGTATGTCAAATACTTTTGGAGAAAAGGCAAAGGTTAAGTTTGGTTAAGTTTTCGGACAGACAGACGGACGGATGGACAGACAGACGGACATGAGTAAAACAATATGCCCCCGATCTCTCGATACGGGGGCATAAAAATGTAAGGGTGCTACTTTTAGGGATGGTACTATTATTTGAGGAAATATGGTATAAGTTTTATGGTTAAATTTGCCAAGCTTAACCGTGATAGATGAACTTAACTTTGCCAGAATACATAAACCTTGGTATCTACTGATGCATATAAATTGGGTCCATCAAATAAGGCATAGATTGACACTGGTAGAGCAATAGATCTTACCTCATAGGGGCACGGGCATAAAAACTATCACAGCATAGAAAATATATTAATCATTTTTGACATAAATTAACAAACAACATTCATCCTTTTCATGCTAACTTAGGCTTTGTTTCAAACTATTCAGGGGTGTGGAACTTTTCTAAAACCTTTCAAAAATTGTTCAATACGATAGAAATTTACTTAAATCGATCATCTAAGATCATATAAGAAACATCTAAGAAAAACTGACCGGCTTTTAACTCAAGAATCATGTGCAAAGCAGGGAACTATTTCTGAAAAGGGGTCGGTACAATACTATTGTCAGTGCCTATAAATAAATAGGCACCTACAATACTGTTGCATTGGAACCTCAAAATGTTCACGAATGTTTTGTTTTCCTCAATGGAGGCCTTTGTTTTGTATAAATTTTTTTAAGGTTACACGTGGACCTGTAATTGTTCCGAAACATTTTGTAACCCATGATTGTTCGCAATGTTAACCAAGGTTTCCTAATGAAACCATTAGGAAACCTCAGTTAACAGTTAAAGTTCATGTCTTTGGAAACATTGTGGAACTATTGCAGGTCCACTTACTTCTCAGTATTTTTGTTAATCAGTTCAATCTCTGAGTACATCAAATAAGAAAATCAAGTCTCCTTATCACTTATGATGATCTTAATCCATATTATCTCATCCATAACCTAGGGAGAATATAGGCACAAAGGTTAAGTGAATTTGTTTTCAGATTCACTCTTGTGAGAAGTTCTCAATTTTGACTGCTTGCCAACAAGTGGCTGTTTCCTATGTTAATGCATGAGAAGTAAGTTTATCTCCCTTTGGATTTGATCTTGCATCCTTTGATGGGCAGTTTGCCATCTCATAATTTCTAACTAGTAGCCGTCGCCATTTGGATTTACTCTTGATTCCTACGTTGATAAATTTGTTGCTCATAAGCCTGTTAACAGGAGGCTGGGTCAAAAGCGGGAATTAAGTTCACTTCACTTTGGCTTGCTCTTGATTCCAATGATAACTAGTTTGCCATCCATAGGCCTGCTAACAAGTTACTTCATCCTATGTTAACGCAAGAGAATTAAGTTTACTTTACTTCGGATTTGCTCTTGATTCCTATGATGATTAGTTTTCCATCACGTAGGCCTGCTAACAAGTGACTGTTTCCGTTGGTTAAGGCTAGTGAGTGAACAGGCACATGAAGTGGTAACACAGTGAGCTGCTTCAGACTGTAATTAAAATAAGATAGAAGTTAATGGCTTGTTTCAAAGTAGGGTTGATTTTATCTTTAATTGAGTGAATGATTAAAGCTATATTTTCACAAGTGAAAATGTAGCTATTGTCATTCACAAAATGAAAGATAAATTGAAAAGAGATAGAAGTTAACAGTTTGTTTCAAAGAAAGATTGAACATATCTTTAATTAAGTGAATGATAAAAGCTATATTTTCACAAGTGAAAATATAGCTTTTGTCATTCACAAAATAAAGGATAAATTGATCTTTAACACACACACACACAAAAGAATTTCAACTATTTTCTAATGTAAGAAGAGCAACAGAGTCACAAAATATGCCAAATTATTAAATTGCCGTCTGAATATTCTTTGAAAATCATTGCAAAATCCGTCCATAATTTTAGGTCAGGTTGCATTCACAACATGTTGATGTACATATGGATGGACAGCCAGACAGACAAACAGACAGACAAGATAATATCAATGAACGTCCAGCTTCAGCGGCATAGAAAAATAAGAGAAAATGTGAGGGTTTTAGATCTAATTCTCTTGGAAGGGTATAATTTGCTCAAGATTCCTAATGGTTATGATGCAATGAGTATAAAGGACTCAACCTAGATAAAATAAAAATCAGAAAAACATAGGGCACCCTTGTTTTTGTAATTATACTGATATGCTATTCTGTGTTATCATTCAACAGGCAGGGCGTGGCTAAGCCATGACATAATTTGGCCAGTTTACTTTTCCATATTTTGTGTTCTTTCAAAGTTAAGTCAGCAATTATTGTTAACGCATACAAAAAACTGTAACCTAAAACCAAAAGGATTTACGTGCTCATAGAGATTGAACACATTTTATCGATTGGTTGACAAAGCCTTGTAACTATAGCATGGACTAGTTGGAGTTACGAGGGTTTGGTAACCAACCTATCATTTGAGGTTTCAAGTTATTTATTTTGGCTGTTTATAGAAGTAAGCAGTTGTAAATAAAAGCTTATTTACCTTAAACTTAAGTGCAACAACCCGTTACTTGGGCTCTGTCCTGCCAGGGCATTATTTATGGATTATTCTGTTATACCATTCAATAATCTGCATGCAAGCATTGAGGAAAACATTTTCAATGTTTTACTCCTTATCCTGCACACTATAAATTTTGTTACATTTAAATTGCCAAGTTTTACACAAAGTTATTAAGAAGAAAACAGGTAGTGTAGCTAAGAAGAGACTGCATGACAACCCAGCAAAATTTTTAATGTTTCACCATGAACTTTTAGCTATCCAGGCTTGACAAAAAACCAAGTGAAAACTGACGAAAGATGAATGGACAAACAATCTATTAATTCTCGTAAGGACATGACTTACCCGAATATCTCCTGGACCTCAACATTTCCACATACATCTCCGGTTATCAAGTAATCCCCCTTGACAATCATGTGCCCTAATTCATGGTGTAGCACTTTGGTGTGAAGGTGTTTACCGTTTAGTGAATAAAGATGGAGGGAAGTCTTCTCCTGAAAGCATGAAGTTTATAAATAGAGTGGTCTCCCCTAATGATCATGTGACTTAGTTCATGGTGTAAAACTTTGGTGTGAAGATGTTCACGGTTTAGTGAATTAAGATGGAGGGAAGTCTCCTCCTGAAAGCATGAGGTCAAAAAATAGAGTAGCCACCCTTGACAATCATGGTCCTAGTTCATGGTGTAAAACTTTGGTGTGAAGGTGTTCATCATTTAGTAAATAAAGATGGAGGGAAGTCTTCTCCTGAAAACATGAGATTGATAGAGTAGTCTCCCTTAATGATCATGTGACCTAATTCATGGTGTAACACTTTGGTGTGAAGATTTTTACAGTTTAGTGAATATAGATGGAGGATAGATTTCTGAAAATACGAAGTTGATCAATAGAGTAGCCTCCCTTGACAATCACATGCCCTAGTTCATGATGTAACACTTTGAATGTGTTTACCATTTAGTGAATAAAGATGGAGGGCAGTCTTCACCTGAATATAATATGGGAATGATTAATACATGTACAATATCCTACCAAAATGATCATGTAACATAATTGTGCCCTGTATTCAGGATAATGATGCACAAGCAGGGATAGATCAAAGGCCTGTAAGGCCTAAAATGCAGTCAGGACTGAAAATCATACATTGTGCAAAAATCTTGTGACACTTTCATTCCACTGGGTTCTTTAGTTCAATGGTATTTGTTCAAATTGGGGCAATTTCTAATGTAAATTCATCAATAATGCCACACACAATCCTGGAATCTTATACTAAGAGTGAACAAATTATAATTGAAACATTAATATTTTGCTTTCTTAATGAACCCTTTTCTGTTAAATCCCTGCATTTTACTTGCCTGTGATTTTATGATTGAGTAAACATTGTGAAAAAAGAAGAAATTGCTTCTGACAAGCAATTTCTTCTTTTTCCACACTATTTTCTACCCTACAGAATGGTTATTTTTCAAATTAAATCCACTTTAAATTTTAGTCTGCAAAACCTTTAAATTTGGACAGGTCCAAAATTGTGTAAAACAGGAAAGGGTTAAGACTCCTGATCTAATAGGCAACAAGATATTGTTGAAGGAAAGGTTAAAGTTTTTTGGTTTAAGATTTTGGTTAAAGTCCAAATAAGGTCAAGGTCAAAATGTCAAGAATCTTGATCTCTTGTTAAAGCCTATCACCTGGTGATAGTGTATATGAAGAAATGATGTCCCTAGGCAAAAGCATTCTAACGATATAAGCAGGTCAAAGATTTTTGGTAAGTTTTATTAAGTCCATAAAATGTCAAGGTCAAGGTCAAAATGTCAAGGAGCTTGGTTACCGGTCAAAGCCTATCACCTGGTGACTGTATATACGAAGTAATGATGCCATGTTAAAGTATTTTGGTTAAAGTTTTTTGGTTACAGTTTTTTGGGTAAAGTTTTTGGTTAATTTTTTTTTATAAAGCCTTCAGGATTTATATTTATAGAAATTAAAAACTTAAACCTCATGCAGACATCAAAATATCTGCTGATGACGACGACGCTGACATCCAAGGTTATCAAAATAGCTCTTCTGAGACTTTCATCTTTTTTTGCAAAATAAAGTCATAAAACACATTTTGAACAAATTCCAATGTCAATGTTCAAGTTGGTGCTGGCTAGCAATCTGTCCATAACAAATAATTTGCAAAGAATTTGAGTGTTAACCCTTTCCTGTTTTACAAAATTCTGGACCTGTCCAAATTCAAAGGTTTTGCAGACGAAAATTTAAAGTGGATTGAATTTGAAAAATAACCATTCAGTAGGGTAGAAAATAGTGTGGAAAAAGAAGAAATTGCTTGTCAGAAGCAATTTCTTCTTTTTTTCACAATGTTTTCTCAATCATAAAATCAGAGGCACTTAAAAAGCAGGGATTAAATGGCAAAGTGTTAAACAAGCAACTTACCTTTGGATCAATAGGAAAGTGTTCATGACAGTTGACAACAATATGCCCCATGTCATCTACAGCTATCATTGGTATGGTCATTGAGTAACTAGGAGTACATGGAGGTCGTAAAAAGCAGGGATTAAACGGCAAAGGGTTAAACAAGCAATGCATACCTTTGGATCAATAGGAAAGTGTTCATGACAATTGACAACAATATGCCCCATATCATCTACAGCTATCATTGGTATGGTCATTGAGTAACTGGGAGTACATGGAGGCCAGAGTGTTCTCATATAGTGACCTTTACGTACTGTGTGTATCATGACTGTACCATCCTGCAATTATAAATATTAGAAGTTTACCTCTATACTGTATATGACATTATCATAGATTATAACATGATGGTATAAAATGCATATATGAAATAAGAAGAAATCACAAAGAGCTTTATTTACAATAAAATTCTTGTTATGTGTTTTACCATGTACCAAGATAGCTGTGCCCATTTATTATATTCAACACCATCTTAAGTGGAAATGTTGATGCTTTTGATGTCATAAAACGCACATGCTAAATGATGCGCTTTGCTTTCTGCAAAATTTTCCCAACAACAATATCATTACTTGTTCATTAATTTTTAATCCATACAATTGTTTTGAAAC
Organism: Fragum whitleyi; assembly: GCA_948146395.1. Taxonomy (NCBI): domain Eukaryota; kingdom Metazoa; phylum Mollusca; class Bivalvia; order Cardiida; family Cardiidae; genus Fragum; species Fragum whitleyi. The sequence goes on from OX411558.1 coordinate 25,508,338, forward strand.
TATTTTGCACCAAGAAAAGGGTAGTAAAGCTAATTTTAGAATTTTGATCATGCTATAATAGATATAAATTGATGTGTCCATGAATAAAGTATGATGGGGGGGGAGTTATATGCAAAGCAAAATCCTTGAGGTCCTCCTCAGACTTTTCCTTTTCCATATAAATCCTCCTCCATCAGATTTTATTCATGGACACATCAATTCGAAAATGGAATTATATCACTGTTCTCATGTAATGACCTTTACATATTGTATTGATCATTAAAATACCATCCTGTATTTATGAAATTTCACAAGTTTGTACATTTTGAGCTAGTTCGATCCCGGGTGGCAGCATATATCCTTTCCGACGATTGTCTCTCACCAATGGGTATATAATCGTAAACCTATGTGAGATAGCAGTCGGAGGCTGGGAAAGGGTGTAATGGTAGTACAGGTGAAAGAAATACCAGGAATCCATTGTTAGGTGCTCCGGTCGCCGCGATGTTACTGCAAAATTGTTGAAAGCGGCGTAAAACCCATTCAAACAAACAAAACATTTTGAGCTAATCTTAAAGCATTTCTATTATTTTTTTCATCTTGACTCTTTATCAAAACTGTTAGGCCTTAGGCTCTTTTTGTTAATTAAAGTGTGCTGGAAAAATACACTTCCAGTCTTTAGTTGGGCTCAAACTGCCATCCATCAGATTGCAAGTTAAACAAGAGCTGTCACTGTAAGATGACAATGCCCCCGACACCGCTTTGATTTTAAATTATGGCCAATCTATGTTGAAGGTCAAGGTCATCCAGGGGTCAAGGTCACCAAAGTATGTGCCTACAGAAAGGTAATGTACCAAGGAATGTTGTGGTAAAGTATGATGCGAATATGTTAAGTAATAAGGAAGTTATGGCCAATGTTAAAGTTTTTGGACGGAATGACGGACGGACGGACAGACGGACGGACAAGTCAAATTTATGATGCCTCCCTATCGGGGGCATAAAAAGCTTACGAGTTAGACTTTTTATGATATGGTAATGTCAAAAAATCTTTATTTTGGGGTATAAGCACCCTCAAAATCAAGAATCTGGTCTTAACCCATGTTATGGGTCAGGTCTCAAAAATATGAATCAACCCCATATTAGTGTCAATGTTTCTTACCTTGCTAGCTGACACTGCTGTATCTAATTCAGTAGATAAATGTACAGCTGTAACTTCATCATCATGTCCATACAAGGTCTATACAGGGATTTACTGCATATTAGTGTCAATATTTCTTACCTTGCTGGCTGACACTGCTGTATCTAATTCAGTAGATAAATGTACAGCAGTAACTTCATCATCATGTCCATACAATGTTTGTAGAGGTTTAGTTTGTAGATTTTGACTTACGCCACTCTGGAATAGAAATTTGATTAGTACTGCATTTGACAAGCAAATATTAACAGGGAAGCTAATTTTGATTCTCACATACTTTTTTAAAAATTACAGATCATAGTTCAAAATTACGATACTGGTGTGAGAAATTCTGGGTATTTATTGTAAGATGCTCCAGTTGCCACTATATAGCTGAAAGATTGTTGAAAGCAGAAAATAATCCCATTCAAACAAACAAATTAAAATTGTGCTTAATTTAACCTAAATTATACGAGACTAGTGACGGAATGACATATGGCGACCATTACTGTATCCCCTCACCGAAAACGCAATTACTCCGAAATTATGCAAGCAAGAGTTGTAGTTCTTGTGCACTGCACTTCTCCTTCATGAAATCTATCAACACATCAAGTTTCAAGTTGATAGCTATTATACTTTAGGAGATATGCTCCGGACAAGTTTAGTGAAAGTTTAGACCATTATTATATCCCCATGCCGAAAACGGTTGGTGATAAAAATGAGACATTGCTGGTTACCTGTTGTTGTACATGCCATATCATACAAGTTGTGTCCCGGGAACCAGTGATCAGATGGCTACCACAGTAATCTAGTGCCAGACATGTTACCACATCTGAAGTAAGAAAATAGAGGAGTCATCAATTTTTATCCTACTGATTTTAAAGTTTGTTTCTGGTGAATTGCCAAATATTTTGACGTTTCAGCCAGTATGATTCAAGTTTTTTTGATAAAACTCAAGTAGAAAGTAGGCAATGTAGGCTGAGATCAGACTACCTGTCTGTGCAAGCTGATCTTAAGACTATTGAGTCTGCCAAATCTCAGTTTACTTTTCTTTATTTTCTTTTTATTTATCATCGCTACTGTAGCACATGCCCATATGAGCGACGCTCCAGGAAGACGGTTAGTTGTTATGGGGGATAGTGCAAGGATACATGATGAAACTACTGCTGAGATCCGCCATGATTCTTTAACATGCTCGATGTTAAGTACTATCTCACAGGACATCCGTTTAACGTCTCATCCGAAAGACAATAAGTGTGCCAGCCCACGTTTGAACCCACGCTGTCGAACTTCAATATGGGTTAATACTTCATTTCAGGAAAAAAACAAAAGCTTTATTTTTGGCTACGCCACTTGTAAAAATATAGCTTTTGTTGTTCATTCAAGCAAAAATGAATCAAACTTACATTGAAACAAAGGATTATCCTCTATTTCATTGGTGTGACCAGCCCAGCTACAATAATATTATGATTTTCTCAGCCAATAACAGCAGATAAAATCATGTAAATTCATAATCATATGTATATTTCCGTTTATTTATCGTTGCAACCGTAGCACATGCCCATATGAGCGACATCCCCCCAAGACGGTTAGTTGTTATGGGGGATAGTGCAAGGATACATGACGAAACTACTGCTGAGATCCACCATGGTTCTTTAATGTGCTCGGTGTAAAGCCCCTTCTCAGGGGGCCTCCGTTTAACGTCTCATAATCATATCTCACCGTTATGTCTACATATATGGTTGATTTTCCTCCCTTTACTGAGATTGAACACCTGAAGACTGTTATCCCAGTGTCCTCCACTAAACAATAGTTTGGAATCATGGGAGACGACAAACAGTTTGGCTTCTACTCTCAGTCCAGGGGCAAATGGACAGACAAGCTTCTTTTTGGTCCTATCAAAACACATAAATAAATAATCTGTATAAGTTAGTAACATCTTGAAACAGACACTGGCTCTAATCAGAAAGATTTTTAATTTCTAACTCATTACTTCATTTGTATCATTCGAATCTCTTGAATCATTCAAAGCCCTAAAATATTTCAATTTTTCAAAATTAGCTGACATGCTTTTTGAAGCTTCTAATTAATCTGCAAAGAAGCACAGATCTAAAGAACATACTATATAAGTCTTACTAAAGGTAGGTAACAAAATATTTCTAATTTTCTTCATTTTGAACAGAATTAGAGATATTCATTTAACTCCCTTTTATTTCATTCAAAACTTGATAAAGCACATTATGGGCATAAAAATAAATGCGATACATTTCACTTGTTATTTGCTTAAAAGAATGGAAAAAATCTAGAGGATCTCAACTCTTTTACATATGACCTACATTGTAAGAGTGAAATGATCTGGTTTAATATTTTTGATTTTACATGAATGAACAAATAAAAAGTTCTCTTCTTCAGATAAATACTTTTAATAATAATATCATATTTATACACTAGCTTTTGGCTGCACAGCCGCCTCAATCAGGTGAATCCTATGAATTTATGACATTATTTCACAAACACAAAATGTTATACAGGTAACTTTGATAAGAGAATATCAAGAATTTTGTCTTTTTTTGTAAAAATTGTGTCATGTCATAAAAGAATATCAAATTTGTGTTTATCAACTGCACAAAACTCATCATTTATTCCAATACAAAAATTTGGTATTTTAAGATCTCTTATTCAAAATTTATCCTCTATATATCTTCCCACTCTCCTCTTTTTTCTCTCAAGTCTTTCTCGTTAGTTTCTTCTAATGGAGCAGTCAAAATATTGGATATTCCTTGAAACTTAACATTTTCTCTTGAATTACCTACTTACTTAGCATTAGAGACAGAAGGATCCTTCTCGAAAGTGAAATAATTTGTGATAGATTTGTCATATGGCAGCCAACCATGCATACCTATAATACCTTCAGATGAAACTGTAATCTGAAAGAAAATACGGTGAGTACATTAACCTTAGTAATGCTGAATAAAAAGCTTTGCAAAATTATAATAAAACTAGATCTGTTGCAAAGCAGACTATCATCCACCCCAATCCATCCCCCCACCCCCGGAACCTTAACTTTGGGACTTAGATCTTTGTGACAATAGGGTACCTCCTTGGGTCCAGGGCAACAGTTGTGCAGTTTCGTGATTCTAGATCATTTGATTTGGGGTAAGAGTCCGGAAACTAAAAAAAGTGACCTTGACCTTAGAACCAGAAGATGTATATTAATGATTTTTTTTATCATGCCAAATATCAGCATTGTATCTCAAATAGGCTTTGAGTAATTGGCAATGTTTTTTGGTTAAAGTTATGCAGACAGAGGGACAGACAGACAGACACTGGTGAAACAATATAATGCCCCCGATTTTATCAATGTAGGGAGTATAAAAAACATTTAAGAAATGGTTAATTGCTTTAACTTTAAGTATTGAAGTACATTCAAATGGATTAAGAAACAAGAGGTACAGATTAGAGGGGTTAATGCCAGTCTAAAATATTTATTTCTCATTGAAACCCTATGACAAGACGATTCCAATGAGAACCCACAGTATAGAATTTGCACAACTGTAATTACTTTAAACTAATTGGAAATCTAAAGTATGCCCTATATCTGTAGCTCTGAGAAACAGAGTTAAAGTATATCACTATCTGTAGACAATAATGTGATAACTTTCTCATTTTCAAAGAACTCTTAACACTTGTCATGCTGAACCCGGAATATTCCTGTTTTGACAGGAGGTATAGACAAAGATCACCCTGCACCTAAGTGCAGTCTGATCTCAGTCAACACCACCTGTCTATTCCCTTCCAAGGCAGAGTTGTTAAGGATTTTAATCTTCAAAAAGAAACATTATCTACACCCTTGGATTCTAGGGCTTTCAGTACTTTGATATGAGTGTAATTCTGAAAGAGGATTTTAATTCAGCATGACAAGGGTTAATAAAATGTAAATACCATGGTATCAGGCATGCCATGTTGTATGATTGATCTTGTTTGACTTCTAGGGACCGTCATATAGACTAGAGGATCAGTTTCTGCAGACACCTGGAATCATAGATATTATGAGCCTTGATAAGTTATGTATACTCATATGTGCAATAGTGACACAATGTATTGGTTTTCCCCTTATTTATTTTCATAACTGAATACCCAAGTAAAGCCTGTTTGATTAACTTAATATCCAGAAATTTCTGGACTCATGACTCTTAGATTATGATGCAAAACTTGGAACTTTTAAGCATAACATTTAAGTAATTCTGGTATTACATAGATCTTTACAAGAAATCTTAGAGCCCTCTTGGTTTACTAGTTTGCTCAAAATAATGTCAGACTAAAATGATGTTATTTATTTCTGAACAAATAAATTTAGTGGGAGCAAGATGACCCATTCGAACAAAATAACACCTATTCATACCCCTCAAGCCAAAAGCTTTGGATAACATTGAGGGAACAGGGAACTGGTTTTTATGAAGCAATTTTTAAATGGTTTCATCTAATATGTCTAGATTTTTAAGATTCTGTCACATGAATAGTCAATTGCATCACCATTCAATTAATGGATTGCTTGCCCGGCACCTTGACCTCTGTCATGACACACCTTCTGAAATATAAACCAGTGTGTGACATTTCCAACAATTTGACATGTACGTAAGTTGCAAATATTGAGCAGCCTAGACATTCACATTTTTTGGGATTAAAAGATTGTCTGCTTGTCAATAGATACTTTGAGACCTGGTCTGCCTATAAAGGGCAAAGTGAAGAACCTGGACAGTCTGTGCGGATGCACAGGCTGGCCAGAGTTTCTGCTTGGCGCACATTTGAAATTGTTGGAAATATCACGCACAGGCTCATATCAAAACAGCCTTAATGTGATATTTTGATGGTCACAGACAAAAAACAGAAACAAATAAATTGTAGACAAACTCGATGCTGTAACTACAGCATAGTAACAAAACTAATGGCTGTCCATCCAGGAAAATATCTTAAACAAAATGGCAGAAAATGACTGAGGTCTGAGGTGCGTTTGTTAGAGCGAGATGAAAATTCCATTTAATGAGATTTTTAAGGCGTTGCAATGAACGTTTTTTGAAATTTTGAGTGAAAATAATCGACTTTGTTATGACTACTCGTTTTAAGCCAATACAAAACCATCTCCGTTTCCTCATTGAGATATCTTTAGATTCTTATTAAGCAGCTTAAAAATCTCGCTCTACCGAACGCTTTATCTTAAAAATCTTAATAAGAATCTTAAGAATCCAGCTCTAACGAACGCACCTCTGGACTTATATACATATATAAATAAGTATTTTGATTGGTCAGTTATTTTTCTGATTGACAGCAGCAATCTGTTATTTTGGACCAGCCCAAGATTTTGTCATCTTGTAATTGGTTAAAACATCACATATCATTCGGAACACCACTCGGCCAATCTCACAATCAACCTTGGATGTACATAGATGGACTATTTTTAAAAATTACGGGAAAAACCTTGGAAAAACTCGATGACATCAGTTGAAATGGCGTTTGCCCTCGAAACTGTGAGTGAAAACATTTGATGTCCCAACGCTACTCGTCTAAGAATCCTAATATAAATATCTTTTGATTCTTAAATAATAGGTGAAAAATCTTAATTTTTGAGAATGATTCATCATTCTCAAAAATTAAAATTTTTCAGCCATTATTTACTGTAAAAGATATAAATGTACAGTGCTATTTTTTCTGACACTGTTTCCGCCTACAAAAATGCACAATTTTGTTACATACCAATCCGCCTTACATACATCAGAGGTCTGTTGCAGTTTACGGAAATGGTCGAGTGATGTACCGAATTCATCACATATGTGACCTGTTGCATGAAAAGGTACCATGTGAGTAGTGCATAAAGTGTTGACCCTGGTTAGACTTCACATATTGCGCAGTCTGACTAGGGTCAAAGCTTAATCGCACTTTGCTCATTTTCTGAATCTAGAATGATCAATCTACCTTCAAATGAAAAAAATTTTAAAATGTGACCATTGGTTGACCTGTACTGGAGCCAATCCTTTTTTCTAATATTTATTTCATGGGTATCCCAGTAGGTTTCTTTTTGTGTGATGGGTCATATTTACCTCAACAAAATAGACTTTGAGCTGTTCCAGAAAGTGTAAAACATTGAGATGTCTGTCAGCCTTCAGTGATTTCCCAACTACTTCATCCATAGTCATCCTTCGGGGATGAGGATCCTTAAATATAAATAGAAGAGATTCACTGTGTATGAAAAGTATCAAGTATGCCTTAAACAAGTCAAATGTTATAAGATAAAAGTAGACTACATTCCGATTTTTTCTATTCTAGATGTCATGTTTGAAACATTTTTATTTTCTTACTATAAAATAGCCTAGGAACTGCAAAATCAATAAAAGTATTGATTTTCCCCCATTTTTTGATATTGTAGATAAATATATGACTGATTGTAGTAAAGATTATCATTTGTTTCAATGCCAGATTGACTTGCCTTTTATTGAGGAAACAACAAATTTGAAGTAGTATTTCATTTAAAGAGAGTTTTATTTATCTTTTATTATGCGAAAAGTGTACAGCCTACGGGTGTGTACGCTCAGCCATTGATTGCTGGATGGTGTATAAATATCTAAGTAAAAAAAGAGCATAATTTTCACATAAATACATCCAGAGCCATCACCTTTGATCGTAAAGGTTGCCCTTTTGATGGTGAACATGTGTGCCAAGTTTCAATTGAATGCCTAAAGCAGAACAAAAGATATTACAAAATGTCAACGTTTTTGCACTACAACAACGACAATGCCAAGGCTGTAGTAATACCTCAGAAACCAGCTAAGCTAAAATGAGATGAAATGTGTAAAAAGTGCATTATATTGCATGTATTAAGTAGATGGGGTCTAAACCAATTTCAAGGCAGTCAACAATTTATAGTATTGCACAGTCTGGTTGGCTAGACAAATTTTTGTGCAACAAACATAATACAAAAATGTTTGAAAAGTCATGGACAGGCTCATAATACCTTCAATAATTGACAAGGTGTTTGTCCAAAGTTGTTTATCATCCCCTCTAGAGCCTTTTGTTCATTTGGATCTTTTACAGCATCTAAATCCACAGCTCCTGCAAGTAAAACAACATGTGTTTGTGAAACTCTTATGCCCCAAAAGTAGGAATTATTATTCAGAATTTTGGCCTTTATTGATGACCTTGACCTTGTTATATGAGCTTGACTATGATGTCTGCAATTATAAATGAGATCTTACATCATGCAGTATAAGCATTGTTATCCAATATAAAATGTAGGCTTATAGCAATTTGAAATTATCAAATATTTTTGGTTAAGTTTTGCTTAGTTTGATGTAGATAAAATACCTTCACCCTAACATAAGATCTTGAAAATTGTCTCTTCAGTTGAATATAATAATAACAAGATCTATCATCATGCCATATATGAACATTGTATATTAAACGGTCTTGAAGTTATTTGCTATGTAAGTTTTTTGGAAAAGTTTTGCATATTGAAAGCTGACCTTGACCTTGTTTAATGACCTTTACATTAGTCTTTATAGATGTGAATCAATCACATTTATCCTCATGCCAAATAAGAACATTGTTTCTTGAATGGTCATGAAGTTGATGGCAATGTTAATTTATTGGGTGAAGTTTTGCATCAACTGAAGGACACAAAAACACACAGACAGAAAGACTTACAGATAGAAACCGGTTAATCATTACATCCCCTTTAAATCTTATCCATGCCACAGCATAACAAAGCCTCTCTATTGATTTAAATATATATTTGACATACTGTAAACGGGGTAATTTTGGCGGTTGATATTGATACACCGCCAATATTTATCATTAGATAAAAAATCCCTTGCTAATGTGGGCCATTTAGTTTCTCATGATGTATATTTCAGTCAATGTCTATGAACTGAATATCAAGGATATATAGACCATTCTTATTCAAATCGTAATAAGAAAATCTTCCCACAAGGTTTACATTTACGATTGTCTAATAAACGATTTATAAGAATCAAGTTGGCTTATATATCAATGAAAATCTGGTTACAATCTGTGAAAAACTGGTACACGAAATATAACTATTGAAAGGTGTGAAAACAATCTATTATTTAGTTTGTAGAAAGCTGACAATACTGCAGGAAATTATCATTTTTATACTCTGTCATTTTGAATAATAGAAAATTCAAATAAGATCAGGCATTTTATATTGGCAATACATGTAAGATGCGCGAAAATAAATAACCGCCAATAAATCGATAAAAAACAACAACTAACAAACGTGGACACAGTCAATATAAAGCTGTTAACAGTACCAGTTATATTTTGTCACCAAAAAGAACTCATCATCTGAAATACTTGTAAAGGGTGTAATCAGCTAAAGGTAGTGGACCTGTAATAGTTCTGCAACCTTTTTGGAAGTCATGAACTTAAACAATGTTAATCGAAGTTTCCTTTTGATTTCATTAGGAAACCTCGGTTGACATTGTGAAAGATCACGAGGTCCCAAATGTTGCAGAACTATTATGATTCCACCACCTTAACAAAAAAAATTATAATGTTTGAAATACAACCTATCTCAAGCTGTTCATGACATTTTCCTTCTTTACACAAAATTTTGTCAGTTAAGTATTCACTCAGATTAGACTGCGCATAAATGCAGTTTGATCTTAGCTAACACTACCTCCCCTCCTTCTTAATTATTATGGGAAAAAACTTGAGCAGCTCCATTGAAATGACAAAAACTTGCAATATTTGAAAAAAAAATCAAATTCAGCAGAATTTGGGTTAACTAGACTGTTGCAAATTGGTCTAATATCCCCCTTTCAGTGCTTATCCTTAATAAAGAGCCAGTTTCCATCAAAGGGACATAACTCTGTCAAGAATCAAAGGATTCCCACCAAATTACCACTTAAACATCTCTGCTTGATACTGATCACATCTGTAAAGTTTAAATGCTATCTGCCTATAAGTAGCTGAGAAATTGAGAGGACAAATAAAGGCTACAGACAGACAGATGGAACGACCCACAAGCTGACTCCTATATACCCCCCAAAAAAGGGGTTAAATAAACATTTGACATATATAAGACTAACTTCAATACCGCACATTAAACCTGATTCGGCAGGAGGTATAGACAAAGATCAGGCTGTATGTATGTGCATTCTTATCTTAGTCTTTTCAACCTGTTTTTCTACTTTAAAGCAGAAAAAAATTCAAAATAAATTAATAAATTGGCCACAATTAGTGCATTCAATACTTCCTTGATTAGTTCATGCAATTTTTGTGAAGGTTTTCACAGCATGACAAGAGTTAATCAAGGCTTAGTTACCATATATCTTTCACTAAAAGAGACATAAATGACTGATGATGACATAAGAAACATTGATATAAACAAAGCAACAGGGGTGATAAACTTGTAAATCATACCTTCATAAGTGCAGTAATAAAACACATTTAATGCATCTATAGCTGCCTGGCCTTTCTGTTTATAACCAAATATCAGATCTATCCAATTGTGGAGGTTCTGGGATACATACTCACACTCCTGTAATGAAGCAGATTGTAATTGTAATTATAATTTATCCCTTATCCTGGTGAAAATAGGTTTTGTTTCATGAAATTAGAAAGTTTTTGGACATTTCAACTATTCAGGCTGAAGTTTTCCCCAGGATAACAAGAAGAAAGAAGGTAGTAGTAGATAAGATCAGACTTCATTTCTGTGCAGGTTGATCCTGGTCTATGCTGTCAGGCAAACTTTGTATACAGAAGGAATATACTGTGAACAGCATGAGAAGGCTTAAGTAATCAGCAATGGGTAATAATGTTTATAATATGACCTACGTCGTCGGAGTGAAATATCCCCGTTGAATATTTTTGATATTACACGGGTGTTATTACACTAGTGGAATAACTATGCAAATGAGCTAAAAACGAAGAACAACGTCATATTTTTGTAAGGAAAATGACATCATAATGGATATGCTGACGTCATTTTGCAAATGGCGTTATATGTTTATAATAAATAAAATAAATAGATGAATATCATAATTTTCTCCTTTTATCTCCAAAATTCGGGCCATATTACAAATAGAATATAAAATTTGTGCTCATCAAATACCTAATTTATTAAACTCGTCATCTATAAACAGATAAAAACTCGGCACAGATAGATGACTCGTTTAATAAATTCGGTATTCCATGAGCACTAATTCAATATCCTCTATTTTTCAAATAATCAAAAGTCATTGCACCATAATGAGCTTTCAAATTGTAAGTACAATCTCAACACAGTTTGGCAGTGTTGACCCTTAGTCTATGGAATTTTTGAAGTTCAACCTCCAATTGAGATGCCTTAGAGCCAATCTCTTTTTCAAATATCTATTCCTTTCAGTTCCAAGGTTACCTCCTTTTTTGCATAACAGGTCTTTTAATTACAATTTTCTTTAATGCAGTGTATAAATGTACAGATGGTGTTCCACAAATAGAGGATATTAAATGAGTGGTCATTGAATACAGAATTTATTAAACAAGTCATCTATAGACATATAAAAACGAGGCTGTTTTAGATGATGAGTTTAATAAATTCTGTATTTCATGAGCACAAATTTTATATTTCATTTATAATATGACCTGAATTTTTGCGAAAAATCATCAAAATTCTTGAAATTCAATATTTCAATTTTCTGCCAATCTTTTAATACCATTTAAAACTGACGTCATAATATATACATTATGACGTCATAATTTGCGGATACAAAATAGCATTGCTTTTAGCTCTGAGCTCGTTTGCATAGCTTTTTCACTTGTATAATAACATCCGTGTAATATCAGAAGTATTCAACGGGGTTATTTCACTCAAGCAACATAGGTCATATAATAAAATAAGTAAGTACACAGTATGCTACACTAAGTCTACAAGTCACAGTTATACTGCTAAAAAGATAATACATACCAAAGCTTTTCTGTGTTGATAAATGAAATCTTCAGGGGACTTGGCCCATTTGGGTAATATCACATGATCCACCTTCTCAAGGTATATTTGTAATTTTCCAAGGTCAAATTCTGAAAGTTGGAATCAATGCATATTAGAAAGGTTTGTATTAAACAGTGAAAATAAAAGAGCTTGTAGAGAAATTCCTTGAAGTGTTTTGATAGATAAGCATTAAATAATGCATCATGCCAAATTTAAAAGCTCTAGACTTTACAGTTATGGAAAAGAAAAAAAATCATTTTTTTACTTCATTGCAATGGGTACCAGAATTATACATGGATTCCAATGCTGTAAAGTATTTTAAAAGCTCTAGACATCAGGATAACAATCTACGCTGTTTGGATGAAATTTGATAGGAAATCTGGTACGAGAAGATTCTTTTTATCACTGTTGACGGATGGTCAGATGGACAGGCAGACAAATCCTAGGACATGGGACATTGATAATCACTAAAGCTCATCTTGATCACTTCTTGCTCATGTGAGCTAACCTTGTAAATGCAAACAGAGGGGTCAGTGCAACACTTTTGTAAGTGCATATATTTTTATACAGGGTTCCCACAAACTTCATCAAGTAAATTTTCCTGACTTTTTCCTGACTTTTCCCTGACCAAATGTCAAAATTCCCTGACCAAAATTATCAGTATTTACCGAGCATATTGAGCATAAACATATAGGGAGTTACAACTGTTTTGCGCTGAGCCCTCGATATGAGATCATAAATAACACAAATTCATCAACAAAGTATGCTGTCTAATGCGATACATAATGACAAACACATCCATGCCTTTATGGAGGAAAAGGCCATGCCCACATGTTTGTCTTTCCTGTACTTTCTTTAAAAAATTCCACCTCTGGTTATGAAATTTACTGACTTTGCCTTGACTTTAGGGTCATTTTTTCCTGACCTTGAATTATTTACATTTCTCCCTGACTTTTCCCTGACCGTGGGAACCCTGTTTATAGGCACATACAACAGTGTTGCGCAGATCCCTTGAAACATACCATTTCTATTTGTGAGAAATTCGGGAAGATAGAAGAATTCCGGTATCAGCTCTTTCACATCATTAGTGTTTTTATACATGGATTTCCAGGTGGCCGGTATGGAATGGAACTGTCTATCTGCTACATCAAACCTAAAATTAGAGATAGGCATTGGTTGGTTTGACATATGAATAATGTTATAAAGGAAATGGACCACTAATAATTCAGAACTCATGATCTTTTGCAGTGTTGACCAAGGTTTCCAAATGAAATTCATTAGGAAACCTCAGTTAACACTGTAAAAGTTTATTAATTCCTTTTTCAGGTTTGAAATCAATTTATTGAAATTGTTTATTAATTCCAAAACGTTGCAGAACTATTACAGGTCCACAATGTTTCACAGTGTGAACAAAAGTTCCCTTATGAAACCAAGTGCATTATAAGAGTATTATGGGAAACAAAGTGAGCCAGTTTCACAGACAGACTGACAATCACTGTTAAGAAAATAATCCTTTGACTTAATCAATGCTCCAAGCATGATTAAATCATTCACCTCCCACTTTATAACTATATATAAAATGTAAAATGTCTCAATTCTTATCATAAATCACATCACTGTAGCTGAATATTTAATAACAGTGGATACCATAGAAAAGCAGATAGACAGACAAATGGACAGACACCAGGCTAATACAAGATTACACTATTTACCTCCCACTCTGTAGCTGTATATGTAAAGTTGTAAATGGTTCCATCCCTATCATATAATGCTTCACAGTTGCTGCATTCGAGTAGTGTGTACCATAGTGAAACAGTGAAACAGCCAGACATGGGCAGACAGACACCAGTAACAATGCTAAAAACATGAAACAGCCAGACATGGGTATCAATGCTAAAAACATGATTAGACTACTAACCGCCCACTTTGTAACTGTATATGCAATGTTGTAAATGGTTCCATCCGAATCATGTAGTGCATAACAGTGGCTGCATTAGAGTAGTGCGTACCATAGTGAAACTTCTCTATTATACCAGATGGGTCCTCAAAGTTTTCAAACCTATAAATACATAGAAAATACATTCATTGTATAAAATATTGGTGCCAAATGGTGCAACAAGAGCACCGCCTACGGGTGCCTACGCTCAGCTGTCGAGTGCTGGATGGTGGGAAAAAATCTAAGTCTAAAAAGGGGCATAATTTGCACACAATGCATCTAGAGTTATCCCCCTTGATAGTATAGGTTGCTCTTTTGATGGTGAACACGTGTGCAAAGTTTAAAGTGAATGCCTTCAGTAGAACCAGAGATATAACAAAATGTCAAAGTTTTCGACATGGAGGCTATAGCAATACCTCGGGTTTTCTCCAAAAACAGTCCAGCTAAAAATAATTCTAACATGTTGATTTGGCAGACAGAGAAGTGAATAAGTATTTTGGAGAAAATGCTATGGCACATTCTTCATAATGTGCAATAGCATTTTCTCCAAAATATAAGAGTAAGCAGAGAATGTGTAAGGAAAAGTTAAAAGTGATGTATCCTTTGATGTTCTTGCTCCCCCCTCCCCCGAGGTATGGTCTATGTTTTAGATTTGTCACTGCACAACACCTGTTGAAAGTACATGCTTAAATATTTCAATGTTTTCAAGAGGCAATATAATTCTTAGCTTGATAGTCAACAATCTGCAGGTTTCATTTACCAATCATACAAAAATTTAGATCAGCTTTCATACATACTCCTTTTTTCCCCATACAATAAAAGATATATAGGATAATCGTTTGTTTCAGTGCAAGATTTATTTATATTTCATTGAGTGATCAATAAAAGCTATATTTTCACGAGTGGCAGAGGCACGAGTAAAGATAAAGCTTTTGGTGTTCACAAAATTAATATAAATCAATCTTACTAAAAAACAAGAGCACTGCCAACGGGTGCCTACGCTCAGCTGTTGAGTGCTTGATGGTGGGAAAAATATAAGTCGAAAAAGGGACATAATTTGTTCAAAATGCACCTAGAGTTATCCCCATTGATAGTATAGGTTGCTCTTTTGATGGTGAACATGTTGGCCAAGCTTCAAGTAAATGCTTTCAGTAGAACCAGAGATACCACAAAATGTCAAAGTTTTCGCACAACAACGACAAAAACGATGACGACACGCAGGCTATAGCAATACCTTGGGTTTTCTCCGAAAAAACAGCCAAGCTAAAAAAATGATAATTATATTTCTTTAATGCAAAATTAAGACAAAAGGTGAACATTTTTAGACAAATTTTCTTAAAGCATGACTTTTGCATGTGAAAGCTAGGCAACACTCATGGTGTCTTCACTTTTTTGCACCCCTTAGATGGCATCAGGCACAGAGAAATGAACAAAAGCTGGGTATAAGTTTTTGATAAATTCTCTAGTAATGCAGTGAGTTTACCAAAAGATAATCTTGATTATTTCTCAATTATCTACCGAAAAAGCATCAAATAAAGAACAACCTTGCACTTAACCAGCAATCATATGTAATAAATTCTATCAAAGCTTCCTTACTTTTCTTGAATATCGGCAATATTATCAGGATTCAAGGCACCCACAGGCTTGGACAAATCACGAAATATTTCTGGATTTTCTAGATCCAACGTCTCTGAGGTGTAGTCTGTCAGTATCCAGGGAAACTGAAAATTTACAACTTAAATCATGATCCAAAATTTCTTTGAACAAGTTAGATCTTACAAATCCTAGTAAATGGTCATTTTCAGTAAAGAAAAACAACAAAACAATATGAGTCAGTCTGTGACATTTCCAACAATTTGAAATGTTCATTAGGTGCAAACACTGAGTAATGTAGACGAAGACTCAATGCAATAAGAATATATGATGACCGCTTCAGGAGCGATTAAGACCCAACCTATCAATATAGTGCATAGTGCAGACTCTGGTCAGATTGTGCGGCTGCGCAGGCTGGCCAGAAGCTTTGCTTTGTGCACATGTGAAATTATTGGAATTGTAACGTACAGGCTCATATTGTATTTTGTAGGAGTAGCTTTCACAAGATTTAGACTTGAGCAAAGACCAGCAAACAAACAGTTAAGATGATACCAACCAACATCCAATTCACCTTCATGAATGATTTGTTGCAACATGTATTGCAATTTCAACAAGAGCATGGCCTACGGGTGCAACGCTCGGCTGCATGTGCTGGATAATGCAAAAAGTCTAAGTCAAACAAGATGGGTTCATGAAACACAAATACCCCCAAAAACCACAATTTCTTAACAAGAGCACCGCAAGTGGGTGCCAACGCTCAGCTGTTAATTATTTCTTAGGCAGATGCAAATATATGAACTTGGTACCTACAGAAAGGTTTTGTACCAAGCAATTATAGTGTAAAATATGAAGGCTCTTTGACTAACCATTCAAAAATTATTACCAAGGTTAACTTTTTTAAAGAAAATTGACCTTGAAAAATGACCTTGACCTTGACTGATGACCTTGAACTTGGTACCAACAGAAAGGTCTTGTCTCAAGCAATGACCATCTGAAATATGAAGGCTCTATGACTTACCATTCAAAAGTTATGACCAAGGTTAAAGTTTGTCAAGCCAACGCCAACAAAGACAAGGCGAACGACGCCAAGGTGATCTTAATACCTCGGGTTTTCTTTGAAAACAGCCAAGCTAAAAATCTGACCTGGACAGATAACCTTGAACTTGTCACATAACTTGACCTTGGTACCAAAAGATGCATTTCATTGAGATCTATCATCATACCAGATATGACCATTGTATCTTGAATATCCTTGAAGTAATTGGCAATATCAAGTGTTTTGGTTAAGTTTGCAGACAGACAGACAGAAAATGGTAAAACAATATGCCCCTGATCTTTAGATGCTTGGGCATAAAAAAGAGGCATAACTCTTACAAAAATGTTTCTTCATAGTCTGGATAGCTTTTGTGACGGTGAACACACTTGTCAAGTTTTATGAAGATATCTTTAATAAGAAGGGAGATATGACCAAGGTGAAAGTTTGTCACGCCATCGCCAACATCAACACAAACTACACCAAGTTGATGGAAATACCTTAGGTTTTCTAAAAAACAGCGGGGCTAAAAAACAGTTGATAGAAACAATTACCACTGGATATTGGCTCAGATCATTGTATGTCCTCCCTGCTATTGTATTCAACTGCATCAAGTATTCAAAATTACTGATCTCTCTTTGTACCCATTTCTGAAAATAAAGTGAGAGCATTAGTCTTAAAACCAGAAAAGAGTCTTCTGCAAAAGCTATTTTCCAAAAATTTGGACTCAAACTGTTTCTTTTAAAAAAATTTTAGCATGCCTTTTAGAACAAATTGGGAACTGAAGTTAAATTAAAGATTAAGTATTAAGTAAAAATTATGCAAACTTTGCAGTGCTCTATCTATAAATAACTAATTAGACGGTAATTTGAAGTAAATGGTATTTCTGTCATCAGAACGTTTCAAAAAATGTTGTTTAAAGGACAAAATATTATCAATTTTAGCAAAAAGAATCTGTAACTTTATTTTACTTGAAGGAAGCTGATCTTAACCATGTCTAGAATAGGCTGGATTTTAGGGAGGTCTGATAGAAGTTACCAACGTCCATGGTACTTTGGGCCTGTAGTTAATGGCCATATTATTGCCTAGATGATCCAGTTTTGAATAAAAAATTGCCATTTCCAAACATTTTCTTTTTTTTCTTTTTTTTTAATTCATCCAATATTAGTTTTACATTCTTACAAACAAACAATACAAGTGACAAATATAGAATCAATACATATATCATGTTTATAAAAACAGTGTATTATTATTTCTTCAAATTCATTGACATTTTTTGATCTTGACTATTGGATCTTTTTTAAGATGACTTTTGTTTATGTACGGATCTAGAGGATGTGACCAGGCTGTAAATTTTCGAATACTTAATTAGCTTACATATAACAATCAAATTGGACTCTCTATATTTTTTTTATCAAGACTTTGGCTGTATAGATGCGCAAGCTCCAGTGAGTTATCAAAGACAGATCCTGTCAATACAGGTATGGACAAAAAAGAACTTCGATCACCCCACAAATCCGCACATATTTGTACAAATATACACATATAATCACATACATACACATATATATACATATACAGCCGATCGTAGGCATTCATAAGCGGGGCTTATATATATACACATACATACATATACATACATACTTATATTAGATACAATGTTTTGTTCTACAAACATTCTTTATTTATTTATTTGTCTTAATTATGTAATCTTTATTTTCTATATTTTTTCTTATTTACAATGTCAATGAAATTGAGAAATACGCTCTACTTTATATGGACAAATTAAATTCCATTTTATTGAGGTAGGAAAAAAAAGAACAAACTTGCAACACAACACAATCCTTAATAATGATTATCAATAATTTGATTTTATAATAATTTCAACTTAGTTGAAGATAATTCGTTTTGTACCATACTTTTAACAATTGCCCAGTTTTCTTGTTTATTAATGTTCTTTGATGCGCCATTAATTTTTGAAGCTAGTTCTAGATGTCGTTTGAAACCAGTGACTGTAGGCATTACCTTTTTAAACTTACTGTTGTATATATATCTCTTGAATTCAAGGCATAAAATGTCGACCTTTGGTTTATTTTCGCAGCCTAGTATAATGTCAATGGAAAGTAGTATATACTGTTGTATATATATCTCTTGAATTCAAGGCATAAAATGTCGACCTTTGGTTTATTTTCGCAGCCTAGTATAATGTCAATGGAAAGTAGTTTAAAATCTGGGTATATTGCATGCAATTTTAACTCAATATTTTGAAGAATAGGATTGATTTTCTCACATTCATAAAATATATGCATTAGGGTTTCTTCTACTATTTTGCAAAAAGAACACATCTTGTCATTTGTAATATTCATTTTATACAGAAATGAGTTTGTTGGCAATACTCTGTGTATTGTTCTAAATTGAAGTCATTGAATATATGTATCATTTGTTAACTTGAAGGTATTTGAATAAATTTTGACCAATCTCGGTTGAATCCATGTAAGATATATAACCACTTATTTTGGCTGGTAGGAACCTCGTTATTTTTTATTAGCGTTTGGTAAGACATCTTCACGAGTCAAGGGGTATTGAATCGATAAGATCTTCTCGAATACCCCTTGACTGAATGAATAGGTATTTTCAGTACGATTTATTTTTAGCCAGCCAATCAAAAGGTCAAACGCGATTTCTGTGACTGCCAATCAGAGAGCTTCTTACAAACGACATCGGTACCTTTTAATCCCTATGGCAACCTTTTGCATTCCGACGAATGTGTAGATAACCCTTCATTCTTAGATAAAGAAAATGCATCGCATCGAAGACGCCAACTTTTTAGTACGTTTTTATTCGGTGACAGATAGATTTATAAAATTAACAAAATATAAATCAGTTCCTTTTTATCAGAATGATAGGAATAGTAAGCCGAAAGTTTCCTCATTGTCCACGTGAATGTTTCCGAAGCTCCCCCCCCTTTAAATTACATCAAAAAATGTGAGTTATGAATTCAGACATTATCTTTCACACGTTTTGTATTTTTGTCGACAAACAAAAATAACATGAAATGATTTTGAGTTAATCTATCCCCCATATTGTTCCATAGAAGAACATTTTGTATAGCCTTCTCTCTTTCCCCCCCCCCCCCCCAAAAAAATGTATGAAATAAAAATAAATAAAATTAATGGCCAGTTTTTTTTTATTATTATTATTTTATTATTGAAAGCAAATATATTTCTATACTACATAGAATATAGTCAACGGGCGGCAAAACTACTTAATCATAACTTGAATAAGCTGTAGCCACGAGATTTTGGACTACCCCACATTAAAACATGTGTATATCATATATATTAGAGATGAAAATCAAATAATCCCTTTTTAATTACAAATACATACATAATTCGATTTGGATTGGACATTGCGCGTGATTGCTTTGTTTTAAATGTCGTGAATAAGTTGTTTCATAGCAAATCTTAGTTTTAAATTTATCGTAACATTGTGACTACCTGCAACATGGGTACTTTTCAAATTAAAATTTATTCAAATAAATAAACAAATAAATAAGTAACGAAGACAAATTATAACAATAAACACATAAATTGATTAATTCTTCGGCTCTCACAATATTCTCACACGAGATTTATTTCGAACAGATAGGGGATTTTTACTAAAAATTGTTCTATTATTTTCTTTATTTATTTATTTATTTTTATAATTTTTTCTCTTTATTTCTCTTGTCATTAAATGTGTTTAAAGAAAAGTCTGCTGGAAAAGAAGGAGAAAAACTCTCGAATAAAAGAATTCATATGAAAATTCAAGTAAATTATCATTTCTAATTTATTTCTATTTATAAGACTTAAGGCTTAATTATTGAATTTATTCCAAATTTTAAATTTCGTGTACTTCAATATAGATGCATTCTACTATATTGGCGTATGCCATCGATAAGGTCTAAAACATTGAAAACTTGAGGTATTGATTGATTAAATAACTTGAAAATTCAAATAAACATTTAAAAATCGTAATACACTGTCATCGAGGGTAGAAAAAGAAGAATTTGAGAACCTTTCAATGTACCATCAAATTATTAAAAAGATATGTTGTCATTTGAACAGATATAGGAATTTTGATCAGTTTTTTTTTATTGTGTATTTCAGTCTTGCTCAGTGTCACAATTACCTAAAACTGAAGGGGTTAAGCGCAATTCTAAGGGTTAATTTCACATCTGGAAAGTAGCCGCGGGGTATATTGATCTAACATACCTCCCGCTGTCGGACCTTTTTTAAAGAAGGTTACCGATTGGTCCGCCTCGTTTTCCGTTCTGTGACGTCACGCGTACAGAAATTACCCATTCAATCAGCCAAGGGTAAGATAAGTAAAACGTTCGTAACCCTTGGCTCGACAAGATGTTGGTAAGAGTGTTTATTTAGATCTGCTTTGGTCAGTATAGAGAAGAAATAATGACTGATTGATGGGTTATGAGTCATTTGTAAAATAGAGCCATCAATTAGCATATCTTGTTTATGAACAAATGACTTCACTGTGTTGCGGATGCTATAGTAATCCAAAAAGTGTAGCTTTCCGTTCAATAGTTCATTGAAATAGATATACGTTTTAAAATTTCCATTATCATCGAAAAGATCTTTAACTAGCCTAATTCCTCGTTTGTAAAGATGATTATTGTAGATATGTTTTGAGTCAATAGTTATTTTATCATTGTAAAAAATTGGTATATGTTGCATGTGTGTATAATTTTCCAGTGGAAGTTTTTCTATATACTCAATAAAAGATTTTAAAACATCGATCCAGAATGCATTAGTAAGCTTTTTCAAAGTAGTTACGCAGTACATTTTACCACAATTTAAAATCATATTGAAATTCATGAAAACAGTAGCTAATTTATAACATGTGTTATTTTGGTGCGTTATCATGTTTTTCAACCATTTTACCTTCATACTTTTAACATTGTCTTTTTTTCTTACCCAATAAAGACAATGTGGGAAAAGAAGAAATTGCTTGTCCTAAGCAATTTCTTCTTTTACCACACTGTTTTCTTTACAATTTGCTCCTTGAATTTCTAAATAATTAATATTGTTTTCATTGAGGACCTGTTTCCTTCAGGGAGGACCTGTAAGATTTGTGGCTAACAAGTCCTTTAGGCTGGTAGCGTTAAAAGTAAGTGTCGACCCCTGTATTTGTATTCAAGACTTGGTAAAGATCAGCTTATCTCAAACAAAATTTCATCAGAGATCCTATATATCTCCAATGGCTGTCTACTATAGAAGAAGATGTTAGCAGTATAAGAAAGTTAATTCCTACAATATGTGCCTGTGCGTGACATTAACAACAATTTCACACATGCATGAGGTACAAACATAGATCAGTGTAGAAAATGACCCTATGCAGTAAGGATATATGCTAAACACCATTATTGGGAATAAAACATCTTTTTATATAGCACATAGTGAAAACTCTGGTCAGACTGTGGGGCTGCACAGGCTGACAAGAGGTTTTGATTGCCCACATATGAAATTGTTGGAAATGTCACTTACAGGTTCATATAAGTATGATGCGGAGGTACAAACCTGAGCCGCTAGGGAAGGATGTAATGGTAGTACTAGTGCTGGTGAGAGAAATATTAGGAATCAATTGTTAGGTGCTCCAGCTGTTGTGATATAACTATAAGATTTGGTGAAAGTGGCAAAAAACTCATTCAAACAAATAAAATAAACAAACAAACAATAATACCTGAGTCAGTCCAGAAGCCTTCAGTAACTCAGCCGGTGACCTTGACCCATAATAGATCAAGTTTGGAGGACGTAAACTTAATATACGACTGTACACTTTATTTCTAACCTGTTGAATGAAAATAAGTGTATACATAATTTACCAAAACTAACAAGATATGAAAACATATTTTTTTTAAATCTTGAGGGTTACAAAAGTTATCTTGTGAATCTATCCATTTTTTTCTAAGAAATGCTCTGTAAGCTTAGTAATTTCATTAATTTAGTCAGGCAACGAATTTAAAAGCAAGATCTGTTATCAGGTAAAGAAAGATGAGAGAGAAAGATCATCAAATTTTAATTGAACAGTCAAAACTGTGTTAGACTTTGTTACCTGAAAATAGCAGCCTAACTACCAAAAGATTTCAGTTCAGACCCACCTCTGCCAATTTTCTCTTTGAAATTGCTATGAGCGGTTACAATCTCTCATGTCGAGGGTTCAGTGCAAGACTGTTCTTAGTGTATATACAATGTTTATTCACTAAGTACAGTCTTGCACTGAGTCCCTGATATGCAGCCATCTGATTTTCCCTTAATTGGCCAACTTCAGTATGAAGCTATATGCAGCTGAATTTGCCTTGTCTCTTGAATGGCCACAAAAGATAGTTTATACTGTAAAAATTTAGTTAACTTTTCAAATTCCGCTTTGAAGTGGGTGCCTCCCATTGAAACCATTTCAATTCAATTCAATGATGACCATTCTAAATTTTACAATACCTTTTTCTGGAAGTTTAGAAAGTAGTTTGTCTGGTCAACAAGGAAGAGCTCTAAAGCAGATCTACGTAAATTGTATCTTCTAAAGTGGATTTCTCTGAGTAAAGATAGGCTCCATTTGAAATCCTCACCACCTGTTTTATTGATTAATATCCATTTATAATAACTAAAAGATTTTAATCGGACAATGAAGTTTCTTAAAGTTTATCTTTCAGACTTGTAGGTAATCATGATGTAAACTGGAAAATATTTTGGAAGAAAGGAACAATTTGAAAAAGTGCACCATTAAACAATCTGATACATCAAGAGCTGTCAGAGGACAGTGTATTTTGAGTATTCATAATGCTTTAAAGTAACAGAAAGTCAATGTAGATATTGAAATAAATCTCACTAAATGAAGAAAACACAGTAATGAATCTTTGTCTACAGGCTGAAAAGGGTTTAAGTTCCACTAAGATAAATATCAGAGTAATGAACCTTTGTCTAGAAGCTGACATTATGGGGACAAAGGCATGTACACAGTTTCCAACAAATAATTTTAGTAGAGACAAAGATATTACAGATATACATTAGGGCGCCAGGTTATAAATTTTTCTCATTCTCAACTCAAAATTTTCTCAAATTTCAATGTGAGATTAAAGCTGTAATTCTGTTTTCATACTCATATAATTGCAATCCAATAAAATAAAGAATTTTGATTGGTTTAAATCGCATCACGTGGGGAAATCCATTGCACTTTATTTCTGTATTAAATGCAATAGGTCTTTCGGGAAACCCCCAAACTTCGATCTGCAAGTCCTGTGTTGTAGCAACTCGAATTAACCTAGTTCCCGATCATCAACGCAACATTTCTATTCAATCTATTATAAATTAAGATATTTCCAAAAGAATTTACCATTACAAGCACGCAGTTCTGATTCTGAGTCGACGTAAACTTAGAAAACAGCAAGTCGACAAAGACCCTCAAGCAACCCTCTCAACTAAGACTGACCACGCCGTTTTCGTTTAAAAATACAGACTAACTTGGCAGAAACAAGCTTTTTTGTCATAAGTACCTCTACGAATTTATTTGTGTAACATTTGTAACACTTTATGACATTTCACTTCGATAGCGAGATAAACATTGAACGATCTAAAAATAGATCATGTGATTTTTTACGGGCAGAAAGTAGACTTGAAGCTTTAATGTTTGGCCAAGTATTTAATAGTTTCTTCGATCTAAAGGATTGCAATTATAAGGGACGAGTGTCTTTTTCACTGGGTTTATTGGGGTATAAAGTTCAATTGCCTTAGCACATGGCTTAAACATAACGCCCTATGGGCATTATTTGCCATGTGCTAAGGCAATTGCACTTTATAGCCCAATAAACGCAGTGAAAAAGACACTCATCCCTATATTCAATGTAATAACATTAAAGATAATATTAATAAGTTGTTATAAATAACAACTTATCAATATTATCTTTTAATTTCTTACAATTATTTAAATTCAAAATTTGAGAAAATTCTGAGATGAGCCTGAGAAAAGTTTTATAACCCCCAGCCCAGTTCCATAAAAAGTCCAAAAAGGGTTCCATTAAATTAAATATCAGAGTAATGAGTGTTGTCTAGGGGCTGAGGGGCTGACATTATGTAAAGCATTAACCAATGCTAATGCCAAGAACTAACAAAAGGGTTAAAATTCCACTTAATTTGTTTCCAGAGAAATGAACCTTCGTCTAGAGGCTGATATTATAGACACAGAGGCATGTCTTAATTCTCAGCAATATCTTGAGTAGACCAAAGAGATTTGACAGTTACACGTAAAACCTTAACAAAAGCATTACGTCCCTGCCCAGCATAGCCTCCCCGTCAACGAATAGTTAAGCTAAAATGCAAACTGGTAATAAAAAAAACTCACAATAACCATAAGGTAAATTACCTTCTTCCTTCGAAGAGCTACAATCAAAGAAGTACACATGTGTGGTAGTGACCTCTAGACGACCTTTCACAACCTCTACCAAGGTCACTAGTTCACATTCTTCTGAGAGAACTAATTTTTCTTTGTCTTGATGCTCTTCATTGGCATTACTGAAATATGAGAATTATCATTGAGATTAATATGCAGAAAACCAGAAAGTATTATACTAAATGGTTAACATAGCGAGGTAAATCTAGGCTTGTTAGCAGGTTTCCATAATTAAAAAGTTTCTTTGTAAAAGTAATTTCAGGAAAAAACAAAGGCTCTTTTCAAGACGTACAAAAATCAAGAGAAATTGGTTGAAAAAACAAGATTTGTTTGTAAAACGCAGGTACCTCCAATCAGAATTTGTTTTTTCAAGTTTGACCTAGATAATCACACAGACCTTTGTCAGATGACCTTGACCTTCAAATATGCAAATTGATCAGAGGAACCTTTATGAAATATACAAGCATTGAAACTTGACTCGAGTTGAAGTTACAGAAAAATATTTAGATTATAAGTTTAGTTTGTCTGCTAAGTTTTCAGACAGACAGACAGATGATTGATAATACATGGATATAGAAACAGAGAGACATCAGTAAAGCATTATATATCCTTGATGCAGGGTCATAAAAATTCAATCTTTTCTTCTGTTTTTGGCTTTTGATAGAAAATAATGAGAATGATATATACCAAGGTTACCAAGGCAACAATTGTATAAAGTTTCATGATTCTAGGTCACTTCATTCTTGACTAAGTCTGGAAACCAAAAAGAGCTATGGATAGATGAACAGACAGATAGACAGAGAGAAGGGGTGAAATCAATATGTCCAATATAGATGGAGGTATATTCAGAAAAAAGATTCACAAATTTATTTTTTAATAAGCTGAAATAATAGTTTTTGTTTGTACATAGTGAATTGATTGAATGGAGTTTAACCCCTCTTTCAACATTTTTTCAGTCATATCGAGGTGGTTGGAGCACTTAACAATGGTTCCTGGTTTTTCTCTCACCAGTAAAACCATCACATCCTTTCCTAGCCTTCGGCTGCTTTCTCACATAGGTCTATGATTATCAACCCATTGGTGAGAGACAATTAGTCAGAAAATATGAGTGCAGCCTTCGGGGATCAAACCAGGGACGATTGACAGTCGATGCGCTACTAACTGCGCTATGACAGCCGCTCGTACATAGTGAAAGGGGGAACTATTATAAGGGAGGACATTTTTCTCTGAGAAAATATGGTAGGCATATGAAACAGTAAGATTTATTACCTTGAAGAGCTAATAACTGTCCATTCTTCATCACCGATGATATCATCAGCTATGTTGTCCTTAGCAACTACTGCTTCCTTAGCAACACTCAAAAGTCTAATCTCATTGGCTTTTTCAATATCTTCAATACCTGTCAATTGACAAAAGATTTTTCCATGTTGACCGATAAATATAATCCATCATTCAAATTTCCAATTATTTTTTCCCATCTTTTTTCAGTTTGCCATGTTTACCTCAAACCCAAGTGTAAAGTGTAAAAGCCTTCTTGGATTGTGATCTCATACCCATAACTACAGCTTGTTTATGAAGATTCAGTGCCATTAAAATATTTAAATTTTGTAATAATCTTGGTAATTAACAAACTAATCTAGATAGCTGCATGCCTACACAAGTTCATAACCAGATGAAAATTGGTCAAAATGAGAAACATTGTTTCACCCATTGATTTAAGTTTCGTTAACGTTGTATCAAGACTCATATTTGAAATTTGATAAGTAAAATTTTTGTTTGTTTCAAAGGCTTTTAATCATATCACAGCAACTGGAGCACCAAAAACTGGATTCCTAGTATTTCTTCCACCAGTACTTCCATATTATCCTTTCCTTGCCTCCAGCCGATATCCAACACAGATATATGGAGGATATTGAATGAGTGGTCATGGAATACTGAGTTTATTAAAGGAGTCATCTATAAACAGATAAAAACGGGGCTGTATTTTTTAGTCACAAATTATATATTCTATTTATAATATGACCCGAATTTTTGTGAAAAATCGGCAAAATTCTTGAAATTAAACAATTCAATTTTCCACAAAACTTATGACACCTTTTAAAACTGAAGTCACAGTATATACATTATGACGTCATTTTCCTCGGTTACAAAATAATGTTGCTATTCGCTCTGATCTCTTTTGCATAGTTATTTCATGAGTGTAATAACACCTGAAATATCAAAAATATTCAATAGGGTTATTTCACTCCCGCGACATAGGTCATATTATATAGAGGATAATCGTTTGTTTAAGTGTAAGATCGATTTATATTTCATTGAGTGAACAACAAAAGCTATATTTTCACGAGTGAAAATATAGCTTTTGTTTTTCACGAAAAGAAATATTAATCGATCTTACTCGAAAAACAAACGATTATTCTATTTCTTTAATGCAAAAATGAGACAAAATGTGAAATTTCTAGGACATATACTCGTAAAGCGCGTCATTTTGCGCGAGATTGCTATGCAACGTTCATTGTGACGTCACTTATTTCGCCCCGCATAGATGACGTCAGATAGGATGAAATGCACAAAAGCAGGGTATAAGATTTTGATAATTTCACTGCTTTTGCGGTGAGTTTATCAAGTGATAATCTACCGTTATTTCTCGATAAACCACCGAAAAGCATTAAAGAAAACTAATTATACAACCATTGGTGGGAGACAAATATCTAAAGAAATATATGCAGCAGTTGACAATATAAATCAAAACCTACCCTGATTATCCCTCAGAAAGCTGGCATCTTTGTGATCATCAAAGTTATAGTTTTGTATGAGCTTCACCTTCATTCTGGAGAAGTTTTCTTGATTGGACAGCTTCCAGTGGAGCTTGCTAAGTTGTCTAGAATTGAAAAAAAAAGAAAGATAGAAATGAAATAAAACAATACATCTATTTCTTATATACTTTTTTACCACATATCAGAATGTTTTAAATGAGGTGATATTATAAAAACAAGATAAAAGCAGGACAATAGCCTATTCTTTGTCAATCAACAAAGGGTGATATCTCACAATATGATGAGTAGAGTTATGGTTCTTGTGCACTTCACTTCTCTTCAATGAGTTCTATCAACCTGTGAAGTTTCATGATTCTAGGTTGCATGCTTTTTTTTCCCGACAAAAAAAGTCTACGGATGGACAGACCAACAAAAGCAAAGCAATATACCCCCTCTTCTTCGAAGGGGGACATAAATATATGGAGTAAAGAAGGAATTTCATATCAAAATGATAACCAAACTAGGGTGCCTACAATGAACTGATAAGGTGCTGGATAATTGATGACAATTATAAGTTTAAAGAGAGGCAAAACAAATGTTAAGTACAGTAAAACTTGTTTGGAAACGATCTCTTTATAAAAAATGGCCGCTTAATAGACATGGTCAAGTAAGATTGACTATAATTCCCCTTGATGATATATGGTAAAGTTCTAAGTTTGCCTTCATTGAAAGTTAAGATATCTTCCAATACTGTGACCATGCTGGCTATTCTATTACCACAAGCTAAAGCAATATGTTGATTTTAAAACCAACATAGCCATTCAGAAAATTGAATATGAGTGCCAGGGTGGAAATATATGTCAGAACTAAATTTTGTAGCAGAACATAACAGAACTTTAAAAATAAGTGCAAGGTCAGGTGACTAGGCTCAATCTGTGAAAATTTCATTGAAATCCACCCATATGTGTAGGAAGAGTTGCTTTAACCCTTGTCATGCTGAATAAATTTTAGCTAAAAATTTTCATCAAAATCAAAGGGCAAAAAGCACAGTAGGTCAATTTGTACAACAGTAGGTCAATTTTTATTTGAAAAACTAAATCTATTGACAATTCTGATTTGAATGTGAGAAAAAGGTGGTGTAGACTAACATCAGGCTGCACATATGTGCAGGCTGATGTTTGTCTATGGCTCCTGCCAAAGCAGGAATATTCCGGGTTCAGCATGACAAGGGCAAGGGTTAATAAGATCTGGATGTATAGATATCTGACCCGTCACGCAGAAAGGGACCAACTAGGCACTCCATGTAATAAATATTTGAAAAAGAGATTGTTTATAGTACAGGACAACAAAAGACTGCATTTCATAAACTGTTTCATGGTAAGGTTGATTGATTAGACAATAAGCAAAGTGCGAAAGGTTTTGTCACTAGTCAGACTGCGCAGTCTGACTAGGGTCAACACCTTACACACAACCCAGACGGTCCCTTTTGGCGTGATGGGTCACATATTCTTCTTTTGAGACAGACAGACAGATAAATTGAGAAGATGATACCAACACTCAGCCACCTTCATTTTTTAACAATTAATTCATGAAATAGAGTAAACAGAGGTG
Source organism: Fragum whitleyi (assembly GCA_948146395.1). Taxonomy (NCBI): domain Eukaryota; kingdom Metazoa; phylum Mollusca; class Bivalvia; order Cardiida; family Cardiidae; genus Fragum; species Fragum whitleyi. The sequence goes on from OX411558.1 coordinate 25,537,837, forward strand.
CGTTTTTTACATCAAGATGAAAATTTCCACTAAATAAGGTTATTAAGACTTCATAAAAAATGATTTTCAATATTTTGAGTGAAAACATTTGATGTTCAAGGCTACTTGTAAAACCATCTTCGTTTCCTCATTAACATATCTTAAGATTCTTATCAAGCTGCTTAAAAATCTTGATCTAAAAAACGCTACATCTTGAAAATTTTAATGAGATTCTTAAGAATCTTAGAAACGCACCTCAGGCCTACAAAGTTCATAATGAAATGAGAAAAACATGCCAATGATGTGCTATTTCTAGCAACTGAGTAACCATCAAGTTACCTAACTATATTATCTATATTCCTTGTGAAAAAGCATTAAAATGTTTCCAAAAATCATTCAAGTTGACAGTTGGACAAAACAAGATTTGTTTGTGAAACACAAATGCCCCAAAACAGCATTTTACAGAAATTCGACAAAAAAGGTAAACTTAGCCTTAGTCCTAAAACCCTGTCTTTGGCATCTGCACATGAACAATAACCATTTCCATAAAAAATATGAACATTCTGTCTTTAAAACACTTGAAATAATTGGAAATGTTGGGTTTTAAGGTAAAGTTGACCTTATAAGAAGGTAAGAAAATGTTTTATCATACCTCTCTGCCCACGCCCCTCTTTCACCAGTGAAGAACCTCTTTGTAGCCCTCCACTGTCTGAGAGCTGACAAGTGTTGGTTTTTGTTCTGTGTTGTTATGTTTATGAACCTCTTGTCTTCACTTATAACCTTTTTATCATATACACTCATTATCTGGGACTGAAATTAACAATAAACGTTCACTGAATAGACAATATCTTTGCTATAAATTCAACTATCTCTTAACTTAGGAGTATACTCCAAAGTCAGACTAGAACTGTCGCAAAGTGGACTAATAGCCCCCAGAAGCACTATGTCCAAAATGAATAATCAATCGATCCTACTCAAAAAGCAATGATCATTTTATTTCTTTAATGCAAAAAAATAAACAAAATGTGAAACTTTAGGACAAATTTTCTTAATGCCCATCATTATGCACATGATTGCTATGCAACATTCATGGTGACCTCATTCATTAGGGTCCGTTTAGATGATATCAGATAAGATGAAATGCACAAAAGCCGGCTTAAAGCTTTTGATAATTTCACTGGTTAGTCGGCAATTTTATCAAAATGATAATCTACTGTTATTTCTCAATAATCCACCAAAAAGCACTAAGGTAGTGGACCCGTAATAATTCCACAACATTTTGGAACTTTTGATCATTCACAATGTTGACCGAGGTTTCCTAATGAAAATCATTAGGAAACCTCAGTTAACACTGTTAAAGTTTATTTCATCTGATACCTTCAGGAGTTATTACAAGTCCACTACCTTAAGGAACATCTACTCATCCAATCCCTCACCTGAAATTTGAGTTTACTCTCTCCTCTCTGTACATTCTGTTTATGTAAGTTTAACATCATGTCCTCGTGACAACTTTCCCAGAATTCAGCTGTTTTGATGGCAAGCTCGGTGAAGACATTCTCTGTAAAATGTTCTTTCTGTGGCACAACCTGTATCAAAATAAAAGTTTTGATATGGATATAATTTCATTTTTGCTTTGATATGTCAATGAATAAAATCTGATGGAGGAGGAGGAGTAATATGCAAAAGGCAAAATCCCCCCTCCCCCCCCCCCCCCCACTCATCAAAGTGAAACTGAAATTATATCCATTATAAAACAATGACAATTCTGAAATTAGTTTTATTTTCTCTCTTCTGGATGTAAAATTATTTTAAAACATTTTTTTGATGTAAGATTAAGGAAAAAGTAAAGATAATATTATTGAAGTAGGGAGAATATCAAACAAAGTTAAACACGTCATTTGGCATGTGGGTTATATGACGTCAAATGAATCAACGTTTGGGGGAAAGATGACATTGAGTTAAAGATGGGCCAAGCAATCTGTGTGCACAATTAAAACACATGACATATGAATTTTATTGCTAATAAAGTTTTATGGAATTTCTTCTTATTTCATATAAGCGTTTTACACCATTGTGTTATAATGGAAGACCTCTTTGTACAAACTGTTAAAGATTTGAATTTAATGGTACATTTTCATGTGATGGAAAAGAAACTTTGACAAACCATTTTATACCATTCACTGAAACCTATTGCAAGTTCATATTTGTCTATATGCACTTACAATAGTTTTGCGATGACCCCTAGATTTGTTTTATTGTACTTATTGCATTTGACTTCCAAGCATACTTACATAATTATCAATAAACTTTACCCATTCTTCACTCTTACAGTATGTCTAAAAATCATATATTTCAAATGTAGTAGGGGTCAATTTTGCTGTGACTTTCCAATTTAGTCAAAAGTAATTATTCGCCCACGGTCACAGTTCATTGGTTTTCCCTCCACTGGTCAGTTTATCTATTGTAGCTTTCATTGTTCTAGAAGTATTGGTTTGGGTAAGACATGCAATATGTCTTATGTAAATTGTTTGCAAAGGATGGATCTTTCTTATGATGTAAGTTTTCTGGATTTGTTCTTTTCTTATGATGTTTCTTGTCGTGATATGGATTGAGATGATTTTGTAATTATCTGTTTGATTCGCGTTTCGATGGATTGATGAGAGGAGCCCAATTCGGTTTTTCCCTCCATTTTGTCATAAGCGCGCTCGCCATCTTTAATTAACAATTTCTTACTTTATCCTTTCTTGCACTGTTTAACTTTTAATATTTGCAGCAATAACAGTCACAGTATGCAGCGATGTATGGAGAGTTGAGTTGAGATGTGTTGAAAACACTTAGTTCCCCAAATTAGTAAGTTTACCTATGTTGTATTTACCCTTAGCAATTAAGCGTTATCATGTAAAGCTTGAGCAGTAATTGTTTGTTAAGTTTATGTAAAGTAGAAATGCATCATTTCACTGTAAAGCGAGTTTATTGGAAAGTAAAGGTAATATTGATCTTTGTTAACCATTGTTAAAAAGTAAGTGAAGTATTTGCTTTATAGAGTATTGTGGGAAAAGAAGTATCATGTCAGCAAGTGACATGATAGTCCTTTTTAGCAATACTCATGTTGATTTATGAGCAGCCTTGACCGAGTCTATACTGTGCATTTGAATTGTTTAGATTGTATTGCAAATTGTTGCCATTATATATTTCAGAGTGTGACACTTGACACTTGATACTTGATAGATAGAAAACCTAGATACTGTGATACTATTTTCATGATACGGAGCTGTAGTTACCAATGTTGTACATTATTGTTGAAGAATATAGAGTTAAACCATGAACGGATTCCTTATTCCTTCATCGTACATCTAGAACCTACATTTTAATAACAACTCTGCGTTAACCATCTATTGGGCAGAGCCCTGTTATATTTTGGCGCCCAACGTGTATATGGACTTATGGTGGAAATGGATACATGATGGACAGTGATCATTTGAAGTTTTGTTCAGGCCATGGATTAAAGTGAGTTTTGCCTGAAAGTTAACCGTTACGCATGATGTAAACACTATTGGATTTTTATCATGACCCTTTACCTTACCTGAGGACAGACAAATTTTACGAGGGGGAGAGAGATGATGATGCGATCGATCCCTGGATTTTGGACATTTTAGCGGCTTTCGATACGTGGTGGATTTGGAATTGTGACACTTTTAGTGCAATTAGTGCAATTATATCTTGAACTGGACTGTGTTAACCACAGAGTTCAATGATTTAGGACAGTGTTATTTGTGTATATTAGGATAAGGATTTAGGATAAGGATACCCAATTGTAAGTAGAAATTTGATTATGTAGCCCCTGAATTAACACTTTCCCCTTTTTACACTGTTGCATTGAAGGAGCATTTCCCCATATATTGCTTTTCAAAATGTAGGATTGTGTAAGCACTTTCTTAAAGATACAGATTTTTGAGTCAGAATTTTCTCTTAATTTTCCTCATTTTCCACAATGTTGTGATAAAACAGATTATCATATTCTTGTTTTGATCACTGTTGATCAGTGTTATCCAAACAACCAAATGATAGGCTGTACCCTGTAAATGTATATGCTTAAGATAAGATATAGTTTTGTGTGATAGGTATGTCAGTTTGAGTGCGTCACTAGTTTTATGTTAACACTGGTTCATTAACGTACTAACTACAACTTTCTATCATTTCTAGACCTTTGACCTTTTCCCCCGCCCACAGTATATTTTGACCTTTCTATAGTTACTTTGATTGGTTCACCTTTTGACCCTTTCAGTTCGCCATTTTGATTGGTTGTTCTTTACTTCCTGTTGATTTGTTGATTGCTGATTGGATCTTAGTGATTTCCTGTTGACGTCATTGGTTCCCGTTGGTTTTTGATTGGATTACGTTGATTGCTTTATTCTGATTGGTTTCCATGATAGTTCCCTTGTTTGGTTCCCATTTATTGGTTCCATTTATTGGTTCCCTTTGACTGGTTTCCACTTCTTTTCTTTTGGTTCCCGCTACCTTTTGCTTGGTTCTCAGTATATTCAAGATGTATTCTGATTGGTTATTAAGTCTCCCTCCAGATATCTCGCCATTTTGAATTTTGGTTCCCAGTATTTGAATATTGGTTGTTTATCTGTGTTCCATTTCGAAATTTATTGCTGGTTCCCGGCCTCAACCTTTTGTGACCTTAGATTATTTGCATACTTGCATTTGATTTGAGATCTAGTTTGAAAATCTTTTTGGGTGGCCTTTGAACTTTGGATTCATTTACCTAATGAGTGGTGATTGCGCTTTGCCAAATCGGATTCGTTGATATGTTTACATCTTTAATTTTTGTTTATGTTCAAAAGTGAAAGTAGGTTTCCTGTTTCAAGTTGAGTGAACTTTTGTGAACTTATAGTGATAATGAAGTGTAAACAATAGAACTTTATCTCTATTTCAGAATTTTATTTAACTAACAAATAGTTGATCAAGAATATAGTTTACACATATAAACTATTAATTCGAAAATTCATTTGTATTTTTGATGCATAGTTGGTAACACTTATGCATTAATGAATTCATAATTGATATCATTCATATTGAAATATGACTTATGATATAACCATTTGTGCAGTTAACTGGCATTCGGTGATATCAATCTAAGATTTGATAATTTGGTTTTGTGGAATCATAAGATTACACACAACTTTCATTATTTCTTACATTGACAATAATCATTGAACATGGCATTACATTGTCTTAGACAGTAATAATTGTCGTAACTACTTAGTGTTTTAAGTACATACCAGTGTGAAGTGTTTTGTAAAACGTACTTTGTAACTATCTGACTACCCATTGCAAAGGATAGCTCAAGTAGTGAAGTGCTATTGGTTACTCCTATTAAAGGGAAGTAATTCAGAAATCTTACTTTAGTGGATATAACAGGAAAGTTATATGCTAAAGTAGACTTTGCTTGTCTTTGTTTATAAAGGGAAGTAATAACCATACTTGTGGCACAAAAAAAGTTACAGTTCTTGGATTTATGCAAATTTTGTACTTGAATCAAAATTTATATAAGAACTTGTATATATCCTGTGCAGTAAAAGGAGTTGGTATCTAATCATTATTACATCAACGTCATTTAAACACACATAACTGTGCATGATGTTGCTTGTATAATCCAAGAGTGGGATTAATTTGCAATAGAGGGGGGTACTCAATCATATAACCCTTAATGTGTTAAGCTCAAAGTTGATTTAAAGCACATTGCTTAGCATACTATATGTGTTGTTTTCAATATAAGAAAACAGTAATTTCAGGTTAAGTGCTACCATTGAATGGTCTTGTACCCTACCATTAAGGGAGATAACCGATATTGATTATTACATCCCATGTTCTATGTTTCAGAGTCATATCCCTTTATTGTATTATTATACAAATAAGTGTATTTTCAGAGTCCTATCCTTACTTTGATTTATTACACAAATAAGTGACTGTTTTGTGATAAAGTGAATACGTTGTAACTCAAGTTTAATACTTAGTTTAAATACTTGTAGTTTAAAGTAGTGTATCCAATTATCATGGATTCAGAGGATGAAAAGCTAGATATGGCTTCGGGAGGATCGGATACCGGATTCGGAGGAATATCTTACCAGGATAGAAAATTATTAGATGCATTTCATAAGCTACATCTATCACCACATGTCGAGTCACCCGAGGATTTGATTGGATTTCTGTCTAACTTCGGGAAATTAGTATCGGAGCATGAGCCACCGAAACAGACTGTACCACATCAGTTCCCAAAGCTTTCAACCTTTTACGGAGATGGCAGTAAGACGGATACTTCTTGGGAAACGTTTAGTTTTGAGATCAAATCTCTTCAGACAGAGAATGTCTTCAATTCTGATCAGATCCTTTTAGGGATCAGGAGAGCCGTGAAAGGCAATGCTGCCGACATATTGAGAAGGCTTGGACCAGGTGTTTCCCTTGATGCCGTCTTGAACAAGTTTGAAAATACGTTTGGAAACATAGCGACTCAAGAGAGTATTCTCAAACAATTTTACTCGTGTCAACAACAGCCAAAGGAGAAGATTTCAATGTATGGGACTCGTCTTGAAGAGATATTCTCTCAAGCGGTGTCTTTGAAAGCCCTGCCTGCAGATGACGCTTTATTGCAGCGAGTTTTATACCATGGATTGTTGGCAGATTTTAAACACATGGCCACTTACAAGAATGACGTCATAGACGATTATGACAAATTCAAGATTGAGTTGAGAAAGATTGAGGCTGACCTGCAGAGCTCAAACATGACTCACAGCCATGCGTCAGTACCATTTGAAAAGAAATCAACTGAGATGGGAGAGGTCAAAGAGTTGTTACAGAAGCTGCATGAAAGAATAGACCGGATTGAGCAGCAGCAAGATGACATTAGGAAGGGTCATTCATCAAATTCCTGGAATGGAAAAGGACAGAACAACTCTAACAGAGGAGGATTCAATAATAGAGGAAGGGGTAACAGCTCTAGAGGTAGAGGACAGAGGAACAGAGATGACCAGAGAAAGGATCAGAGACCCCTTGCCTCACAGAACTTCGTTCCCACATGCTACGGCTGTCAAGGGAAAGGTCACAAGATCAAAGATTGTCCAAGTATAAGACAACGGGAGTGCTATAATTGCCAAGGATTGGGCCACATAGCTAAGCACTGCCCAAACTAGTATGTGCCTCTGTTGTTGGGTCGAACCTGGGCACTTTTAACAAAGACCCTAAATTAGTTGGGACCACTAATGAAGTAATGATCAAGTTGGAATCCAAGGATACTTAAGCACTTGTTGATACTGGTAGTTGTATCAGTACAGTTTCAGAGTCATTCTACAGGAATAAATTAGCCGACTTAGAACTTAAAGCGCTAGATAGCTTCATTAGAGTCGAGTGTACTGATGGTCAACAATTACCATATAAAGGATACATTGAAGCGGACTTGTCAGTTTTGAATGGGATTCCAGAATCATCAACCATCCCATGTTTACTCTTAGTCACTCCGGACACTCATTATTCTGCTACAACACCTGTTATATTAGGTACTAACGTACTTGGAGTTTTACTGAATGAGTGTCAGAGCAATTTTGGACCGCAATTTCTGCAATGCGCGTCACTACATACTCCTTGGTATCTAGCTTTTAGATGTATGGTATTGAGAGACAAGGAGTTGAGGAAGAATGGCAATACCATAGCAGTTATCAAATCAGCGGAACCAGGAAAGATTATACTCGGTCCAAATGAAACGAAAACTATTCGGGGTTATACGGACAAGGCAATAAATTGTCAAGACACTACTGCTCTCATACATGAGACTAAAGGCTCAACCTTACCCGAATACGTTGACATTACCCCAGCAGTAATAAACTAACAATTCGGGAGAACGAAGGAAATTGATGTAACCATTTCCAATGTTACACTGAACAGTGTTGTTATTTCGCCTAAAGCACTGCTTTGCGAACTTCAACCCGTAAAAATAGAGGATGTGAACCCCGAACAAGACAGTACATTACATGAAGGGATCTGGGGTCAAATTAGAATTGACACAAATGAGAAGCTGACACCAGATCAATTGAGAGACATAAACACTTTATTGAGAAAACACATGGACATTTTCTCAACAGGAGAGGCAGACATTGGGTTCTGTGACAAGATCAAGCACAGAATTGATCTAACAGACGACATCCCTTTCAAGCAGAGTCCCAGACGGATACCTCCTGCCATGATAGCAGAGGTCAGACAACACATCGAGCAACTGTTGTCAACGGGGATAATACGGAAATCCAAGTCCCCTTGGTCGTCCAATATTGTCCTCGTTAGAAAGAAAAATGGGAAGCTTCTTCTCTGCGTTGATTTTAGGATGCTGAACAAGAGGAGTGTAAAGGACGCCTACGCCCTACCAAAGATAGAGGAAATTTTTGACGTCTTACAGGGAAGTCGATTTTTCTCTACAATCGACATGAAGTCCGGTTACCATCAGGTTGAGGTAGAAGAGATACACAAGGAGAGGACGGCATTCAGTGTAGCTAATCTTGGCTTCTTTGAGTATGTCAAAATGCCGTTTGGGCTCACAAATGCTCCTGCGACCTACCAACGCCTGATGGAGGAATGTCTGGGAGATTATAATATGACCATATGCGTCATTTATCTCGATGACTTGATAATCTTTTCAGACACGTTTGAAGAGCACTTAAGAAGGTTAGATCTAGTAATGAAGAGACTTAAGGAATGTAACCTTAAGCTCTCACCTGAGAAGTGCTTCTTCATTTAGGACAAAGTTCCTTTCCTAGGACATATTGTCAGCGAGGCCGGAATAGAAACTGATCCAAGCAAGATCGACAGGATTAAGAATTGGCCTACGCCATCAGATGCTGATGAGTTGAGATCCTTTTTAGCCTTCTGCGGCTATTATCGCCGATTTATTAAGGGTTTTTCAAAGATCTCAAGGCCTCTAGCAGACTTGTTACCACCAACAAGTACTAAGAAAGGAAGCAAAAACACAAAACAGTGGATCTGGACAGAAAATGAACAAGAAGTGTTCGAGCAGCTAAAGGAGATATTAATTAACCCTCCTATTTTAGCTTATCCAGATTTCACGAAACCATTTGAGCTCCATACAGACACATCAGGGAAAGGTCTTGGTGCTGTACTGTATCAGTCTGATGGAAAGCTCAAAAGAGCCATTGCATACGCCAGTAGAGCGCTGAACAAGGCCGAAAAGAATTATAGTGCCTATAAACTAGAATTCCTAGCACTGAAGTGGGCCGTAACGGAAAAGTTTTCCGATTACTTGGCCATAAACCATTTTTTGGTTTTAACGGATAATAACCCGTTAACCTATGTATTAACATCAGCCAAATAGGACGCTACTGGCCAGAGATGGGCATCAGCTCTTGGAGAGTATAATTTCGACATACAGTATAGGTCGGGATTGAACAATGTCGATGCAGATGCTATGTCGCTATATCCCCATAAGAAACTCCAAGAGCAGACAAATGATGCAAGAGTAGAAGTGAAGAACGATATAGTTAAGGCCATTTGTAGCCATACGGACAGTGAACCCTTGATAGAGACCATTTGCTCTAATATTAATATACTAGAGATTACCGAAGATGAAGGACAGCCAATGGCTCAAATAGAGATGCGTGAGATTCGCAGACAGCAAAGACAGGATAAAGTGATAGACCGATGGAGAATTGCTGTAATAGATAAGAAAGTCCCGACAACAAACTTGACAAATGAAGATTTTGCCATGAAAAGGCAATTCAACCATTTTACCATGAAACGAGGAATTCTTTACCGAAAGATAAATGATGACGGAGAAACCATAGAGCAATTGGTTCTACCAAAATGCTACAGAGATGAAGTACTGAGAGGTCTTCATATTGAAGTCGGCCATCCTGGACGTGATAGGACATTAAACCTATTAAGAGAGAGGTTCTTTTGGCCTGGAATGGCCAAGGATGCTGAAGAATGGGTAGAGCACTGCGATAGATGTGTGAGGAGAAAGTGCGGTGCAGATATCAGAGCACCTTTAGTGAATGTGCACACCAGCTACCCACTTGAGTTAGTGTGTATGGACTTTTTGACTTTAGAGCCAGCAAAAGGAGGGATTCGCAACATTCTTGTCATCACTGACCATTTTACTAAATTCGCAATGGCCATCCCTACCAAGAATCAAACAGCGAAAACAACTGCTGATGCATTCTACAACAACTTCATTTTACATTACGGGATACCGACAAGGATACATTCGGATGCGAATGCTCTACCACGTCGCTATAAAAGCTAGCTTGTACGGCAAGGCAGTACAAACACCCCTTATACACAACCCGGCTACATACACCCCCTCAACAATTAAGATTCTTCCACGAATCTTCACAAATCAACATCATCAACTACCTAATCACATAACCACCACCTCCTGTGGGTTATTTACGGTGGGCGCCAAATGTAACCCTCAAATAAATAATTCGACTCCATGGGGATTCGAAACCGGGACCTCTACATCCCAAAGCGAATGCTCTACCACGTCGCTATAAAAGCTAGCTTGTACGGCAAGGCAGTACAAACACCCCTTATACACAACCCGGCTACACAAATATTGATATTACAGAGTTCCCTCATAGCCCTTTCTTGTGTGATTGGTCAAATATGTTTTTGTTGTACATGTTGCAATGAATCACAAATGAACCAGTGCGTGACATTTCCAACAATTTCAAATGTGTGCCAATCAAAGACTCTGGCCAGCCTGTGTATCTGCACAGTCTGACCAGGGTCTTCACTTTGGGCTTTATAGAAAGATAAGGTCCAGAAATTTCTGTAGAGAGTCAGGCAAACCTCTAATTATGCAACATGCCAATCAAGGTTGGTTGCACATATGTCAAATTGTTGGAAATGTCACACACAGGCTCAAATAGACTTACATAATTATCAATAAACTTGACCCACTCCTCACTCTTGCAGTATGTCTTAAAATCATCGAAGAAAGTTGGACTCATCGACGTTGACGGTAACGATGGAAGGTTGACATCCAGTAACATTAGTTTGTAGGCCTTGTCTATGAGAGCCTTCATCACGGGTATGAGGTAACTGTAGTTGTCTGTTTGTTCTGTAAAGGGTGCAACAGTCAGATTATTAAGGAAGTAGATTGTTTGTTTGAATGGGTTTAACGCCGCTTTCAACAATCTTGCAGTTATAACGCGGCCTCCGGAGCTCCTAACAATGGATTCCTGGTATTTCTTTCACCTGTACTACCATTACACCCTTACCTAGCCTCTGACTGCTATTTCACATAGGTTTAGGATTATCTACCCATTGGTGAAAGACAAACGTCGGAAAGGATATTTGCCCACGACCCACGACTTCCAGATTGGAAGTCTTATGCCTAACCAACTGCAAAATTTTGGACCTCAAGAACTTTCACAATGTTAACCAAGGTTTCCTAATGAAAATCATTAGGAAACCTTGGTTAACACTGTTAAAGTTCATTACTTCCGATGAGTTGCAGAAACTATTACGGGTCAACTACCTTATTCCATGTTAGCTGAACCTGGATTAATCCTACATTTGGTAGGAGGTATAGACAAAGAATAGCCAGCACATGTGTGCAGTCTGATCTTAGTCTATAACACCTTATTTTACTTTTAAAAGCAGGAATTGTTGATAAAAATCAAGAAAAGGAAGGCATTTATTTCCATTACATCCAACAAAACTTTATGCAAACTCACCATTTACGGCTTTTAGTATGAGAGTGTTGAGATGTCCAATCAGATAGGCAGCTTCAGCAGAACTAGAGATCAGCTTAGTCTGGACCAACATGTGGAGCCTGGCTGTGGCACTAGCACATAACTAGAGGGTATGAAATAAGATCAGGGGCCCATTTTATTAAACTTCATACAAAAAAAATAATCCTTAGTCAAAATCACAAATTGTACCTGGTGTTTTCCATTCATTGTTAGATTCTGTCTTGCAATATCTCATGGGAATCGTCTTTAGAAGACGATTCCAATTAGATGATGTATGGCAGAATTCCATATTTAGTTACTAATGTAACTTTAATTTTTGACTTACGCAAAAAATGATCGCAAGATGCTTAAAAAAACAGGCCCGAGATCTTTACCAAATTGACTTAACAACATGTGCATTTTAATACACTTGAAGAAAACACTTTTTAATGTCTTGATTACGTTTAAAAGATTAACAATTGCAAAACAAGATTTGTTCATAAAGCACTGATGCTTTCCAAAAAGGCTATTTCTTTTTTTTTTAAAGTTTAACCTTGATAATTAACCTTTGACATTATCAGATAAACTTGAACTTTGAATATGAGGATTGGCCAGAGGAACCTTACAGCAAACTAAGAGCAACTTGATAAAGGTGTTGAAGAAATGGGAAAATGTTTAGTTTGCAGGCAATAGTTTTGCAGATAGACAGACAGACAGACAGACAGACACCTAAAATAAAATACACCTAATCTATTGATGCTGGGACATAATTATAACCAAATAATATAGACAGCTGAAAACGTTCTAAATATAAAGATTTTCATGAATTCACTATATTTCAAACCCTTGAATCATCATGAATGTTTGGCTTTGATCTATTACAAATGTGAATCCATTTTTTCACAAATTTACTGAATTATATTATCATATGTATTTTCAGAATTTGCACAGTCTTGGATCATTCCATGATTCTTTTAAGGACAGCTTACTCTCATACTGAATTCTTTATGTGTTACTATACCTCATACATAGACTATCTCACCTCCAGATTGGACTGTTTGGCAAACACCAGTAAGATACTCAAACCCAGATGGACCATTTCCTGCCAGCCTGCACCAGACTGGACGTCCCACACGGCTAGAGAGTCTAACAAACTCATTACATCTTCCAGTAACTGGGGAATTATAGAAATTAAAGTAAAGAAATAGCATACATATGAATATTTTACAGGTAGATTACACCATGGTAGTGCAATCATAATTCCAAGTTTTAAAATCTCCTTGAAGTCAGAGAGCTTCAGAAAACATTTCATAATATGACCCACATCGCCGGAGTGAAATAACCATGTTGAATATTTTTGATATTACAAGGGTGTTATAACACTAGTGGAATAAGCATGCAGATGAGCTTAAAACGAAGAACAGTTATATTTTTGTAAAGGAAATGATGTCATAAAAAATCTACTGACGTCATTTTGCAAACGGCATTATATGTTTCAAGGCATAACATTAATTGATAAATATTGTAATTTTCTTGTTTTATCACCCAAATTCAGGTCATATTATAAATAAAATATCAAATTTGTGCTCACCGTCATCAAAGCAGAACTAAAAGGTTGTAAGTGTCTAGAAAATGTTTAAGCGCTAACAATATTTTTTTAAAAAAATACGGCAATGATTTATCAATGATAAAATTACTACTTCATTATCTTTAGCTAGCTATATAAAAAGAAAAAGAGATCAGAGGAATCATATCAATTACAAAGTTTTTTATTAGGGATTGATTATTACTGTTACAAATATTTAACCTTGAGGAAAGCATACCATCCCAGCACACAGCACAGGTGTCTTTATTGCAATACTTGGATGATGCTTAAATTATTCTGACGGAATTGGCTTACCCTAGTGTACCTGTACGACTATATGATTTTGAAAAAAACTTAATGATGATCATTTCTTTAATGCTTTTTGGTGGATTATAGAGAAATAATGGCAGATTATCGTTCAATGAACTAGTCAATGAAATAAGAGATGTTAGAAAAACATTTATGCCCCCCATAAAAGCAAGTCAATCATAAAATATTATGAATAGAGTTATGGTTCTTGTGCACTGCACTTCTCCTCCATGAGATCTATCCACCTGTGAAGTTTTATGATTCTAGCTTGCATACTTTTTGAGATATGCTTTGGACAAAAAATGGTCTACAGACGAGCTGACCAACCGACAGTCTGACAAGTGCAAAGCAAGCCTCTTCTTTGAAGTTGGGGCATATTTATCAAAAACTAATAACCTGCTTTCGTTCATTTCACCCAATAAGATGTCATCTAATTGGAGCCTAATAAGTGTTATTTCTTGATATTATTTTTGAAAGGATTAAATAAACCCACTTACCATTTCAGTATACACTTTTGTATCAGTTGTATCACTGTCGTAATCAGCCAAGAAGAACCTCACTAGTCTGACTAATTCTACAGCATTCTCCATGTATGTTTGCGAGGAATGACCTGCAAAACAATAAAAAATTATTTGTGATATTATTGTTGTCATATGAATCTGTGTATGACATTTCCAACAATTTGAAATGTAAGTTAGGTGCAAGCATTGGGGAGGATAGACATCCACATAGTGTAAATACTAAGTAACCTGGTGGTCTACAGATACCTTAAGACCTTATCTATCTACTAAATGCATAGTGAACACTATGGTCAGACTGTGGCGATGCACAGGCATGTCAGGGTCTTTGCTTTGCACATATTTGGAATTGTTGGAAATCTCACGCACAGGCTCATATGTCACTCACAGCAAAGTTTCTTGACAATGAGACTGAAAAGTGCTGACCTATTTATTGTAAAATTCATTCATCTTTATCAGAGTTTTTAAGCCTTTTCATTGTCCTCTGGTGATTTATGATTTTTTATTGCACATAAATTTGAATCAAGGTAGTGGCCCTGTAATAGTTACACAACATTTCGGAACTCATGATCTTTCACAATGTTAACCAAAGTTTCCTAATGAAACCTTAGTTAACACTGTTAAAGTTCATAACTTCTGAAACTTTGTGGAACTATTATGGGTCCAATACCTTAAAAAAGGCAACTCTTAAATGATAAAAAAGACTTATATTCATTATGGAAGTATTCATACCAAGTTTTTGGCTTTAGTGATATTACTGATCCAACTACAAATTGGGCACCAGCTTTGAGACTTGAAAAGTGTTGATAAATAATTATGTGAATTAGTCTAAAGCTGAGAAAGACAAAGTAAAAAAGGTCAACTTCGATTTGTATGCTTATTTAAACTTACAGAGGTAATTTTTCAGGGTTACCACAATATTAAAATTTCAATTTTTGACATCAATCTTTTAATTTAGGAAAGAGACTGGGTCTGATCTTCATTTTGGCTGGTTATTGGACCTTCATTTCCTTTTTTAAGGTATGTTCTGTTCTAATATTTGAACCATGGACCATCACTTTTCCCTCGCCCTAACTGGGTTGCAAACAAATTCCAACTCACCTGCATCCCTAATGGCACTTGTACAATCATGTAACATCATCTCTAATAGACGACGTTTTAACTCCTCTTTTGGTAAAATCAGCTGATTCGTCTCACTAAGATGGTCCAGCCAAGAGAACACCTGACCTCTTTCCTATAATATAGGAATACTTCATCAAGAAAATATTAAAATAGATTCTAAATATAAACATATACATCAGCTCTGCATTCAGAATCAGAAAATGCTTGTGAATGTTTGTGAAATTGTACCCAGCTTTGCATGTGAGAAAACATGCAAAGCAAGTTCAGTTTTCACAAACATTTTCAGCTGCTCTTGATGAATACCATAAAGAACAAGAGCTGTCACTGTAAGATGACAATGCCCCCGACACCGCTTTGATTTAGAAGTTATGGCCAATGTTAAAGTTTTTGGACGGAATGACGGACGGACGGACAGACGGACGGACGGACAGACGGACGGACGGACAGACGGACGGACGGACAAGTCAAATTTATGATGCCTCCCTATCGGGGGCATAAAAATCAAAACTTTCAGCCTCTTCAAAAAGGCTTAAATATTTCCTCTGATTTTTCAACTTTCTCTATCGCACTCCTTATACAGCAAACTGGGTTGGCAACCTTTTAATCCCGAATATATATGCTGGAGATATCTTAAAAAGTCAAATAGTTTGACTGCCTCAATGGCCTAGTGGTATAGACGCTTGACTGGGTGACCCAGAGGTTGCAGGTTTTAGTACCATCGTCAGCAGGGTTCAGTGTTTTAGTGTTTGAGAGCCGTTCTATAAGCTAAATATTTCCTCGCAATCAAACTAAAACCAGTTAAAACTAATTTAATTTTGCTGCCACAAAAGTGCTTAATATCATTGGTGAATAATGATTAAGGTAAATATTGCATTAAATTATATGAATGAATTATTCAATTTATCAATCATTTTTTCTTTATTTACAAGAGCAATCCATTAACTCTTTAATGTACAATCCTGGTACTTCAAATTATTTTATACTTGGACCAATTCTCGTTTAACCACAAATTTTCTAGTTGAAACTTTTTTATAGCGACAAATACTGAAGTTTATAGAGTCGCTCTTGAACACACAATCTAATTGTCTTCTAGTCCCTGAGAGAGAGGCAGTGACTTAAACCCACTGCTGCTAGATTTGACAGTTGGGTGAACTGGGGCTGGCTTTCAAGTGTTTTGACCTCAAACACCTTGCCTATGGTGGGACTCGATCCTGCAACCTCTGTTTGACCATATACAAACTCTGGTGATGATGCAGCTCAAACCACAGACCTGTAGTTAACAAATCAGGCACATAAACCACTAGGCCATCAAGACAGTCAGATACAATATTTCTATGATGACATGATAGTGAACATTTGTGCCAAATTTCAAGTGAATGCTTACATTCACAAAATGTCAAAGTTTTCATATGATGACAACAATGACACCAAGGGTATATCCATACCTTATGTTTTCTCCAAAAACTGTTGAGCTAAAATTAGAAACAGGTTGCATATCTAATTCAACTGGTCAATAAACTTTTGAATTATAGCAGCTATCCATTAACCCATTGCCTGCTCTTCATGACATAAATAGCTTGGCAAAACACAATAGACTAATATCAGCCTGCACAAATTTGCAGTCTTATCTTATTCTAAACTGTCTTTTATCCAATTAATTGTGGGAAATCCTAAAGAAAGACTAGTTTATTTCCCAAAGAAACAAAATCTTAATTCAGTAGAATAAAGTAGTGATGGGCAGATTAATCGATTACAATCAATAATTAGTTGGTTTGGGCTTCTGATTGTGATAATGGAGTCAGAAATTTCATAATCGATTAATTAGTTCCTTACACGTAAATGAAAGCCACTATATATTGTTATCAAAACTGATATCAGTTTCATAGCTTAGTGTGAAACAGTTGTAACTGACGATATGTTTTATAGGAAGTTACAGCTATTTCATGCTGAGCCTTGAAGTTGGCACAAAAATCTGCAGAAAGAGTCTTTAGGTCATAAGTTTTAAACTTAAACATTCTATGCTACAAAGAATGATACTGGGAGTGCTATATTAATATCTAAGAAAACAATAGTACAATTGATCTTTAACTAATTTGTTTTTCCAACTAAAGTCTGATTATCGATTGTGATTTGAAACCGATTGCCCAACACTAGAATAAAGGTTCATTTACCTTCCACGCAGTACTATCAGAGCCCTCAACTCCTTTCCACATCACAGTAAACAACACTATCAACAAATTCTGGCAGAGTTCTTCTGAATCTTCTACGTCGTCCATCAGAAAACTTCCCCGTAAACCCAGACTATCTAACATACGATCTTTACTGTTCAGATGCGAAGTTGATGACATTGACTCCCTACGAGATTCTATCTCCTCTGTCAGATCGAAATTACTGTCACTTTGAGTCACTAACGATGTAGATGATTCGTTAACGAAACCACTCTCACTTGAACGATCCAATAATAAACTATCTCTAGACTCTGATTCCTCTAATTGTTGAGTTTTACGTTCTGCAGCACGTTGAGCAATGTAGCTCAAATCTTCCGCACTAGCACTTGAACTACGACTCATCGTGTTGAAGTCTTCTTCTGATATTGAATTATTCAAATTATTAAACATTCTTGATTTGAGATACATCGGGGTTGTAGGGGTACTGGCTGATGGGGTGTATGGATTCAAATTACCAGAAGAATTATTTGAGTTTAAATTCAGTGTATTCGGTGGATTTGGAGGAGTATAACAATCAGACGAGAATTCCAT
Source organism: Fragum whitleyi (assembly GCA_948146395.1). Classification (NCBI taxonomy): domain Eukaryota; kingdom Metazoa; phylum Mollusca; class Bivalvia; order Cardiida; family Cardiidae; genus Fragum; species Fragum whitleyi. The sequence goes on from OX411558.1 coordinate 25,555,853, forward strand.
TTGACGATTTAATTTCTTTTTCCGGTAAACAACATCACCCTCAGTCCCACCCTCGGAACATTGTTGAACACTAGAGGTATCCAATATTGCACTTGACGAATCACCATTTAAATCAAACTTAACAGGAGTCTCTATCTCTTTCGAGTTTTCGTTTGCGTTATCACAGATTTTAATTTCACTAACTTCATTTGATTCCATAGTTATAATATCAATCTCATTGACGTCAAAGTCACTGTTCTCCAGTGAATGAAGGATAAACAACGTGGTAAAAGCCTCCTGCCATCCCAGCTGTTTGGCAAAGTTTTTGGCGGCTCCAGTTTTTGTGACTAGGATTGAAAGTAACTGAAATCAAATAACACAGATATTTAAATTAATATTAATCTTAATCTAAGAGAAAAGAGACCTATCATGTATAATATCCATGCAAGAAGATGACCGTGTTGGTCCTATATAGCTCATCTTTCAACTCTTTGAGTGAATTAATGACAATCAAAAGCCAATATTTCAGAAAAATTCATTTTTGTATGTAAAATTTCTATGATAGTCTTATAAATAATCCCTGCATGGGACCCACAATTTTCAATAAGGTTCATCTTTGTGATAAGAAAGATCTTCTGACTACACTTCATGACTCCTGCTAGAGTTTAAATAGACCAATTGTCTTTAAGGCCTCTTTTCCCTTAATACCATAAGGAATCTTCTCATTTTCATTAGGGAATATCCTTGAGACATGATAAACATTCTGACCAAATTTCATAAAGGTCATATTTGTGGCCTCCAGAGTGTAAACAAGAAAATTGTCATTAAGGCCCCTGTCCCTTTGATATCATATGGATGCTTCTCAATTTCAACAGGATTCATCCTTATCACCAGATAAACATTTTACAGAGTTTCATGAACATTGCACCATAATTTGTGGCATCTAGAGTGTAAATAAGACAAGAGATATTTGTTTAACATTTATGCCCCTCCATTAAAACAGGTCAACAGCCTATTCTTTTTCAATCAACAAAGGGCAGTAACTCACAAAATATGAAGAGTAGAGTTATGGTTCTTGTGCAATGCACTTGTCTTCAATAAGATCTATCCACCTATGAAGTTTCATGATTCTAGCTTGCATACTTTTTGAGATATGCTCCTGACAAACAATAGTCTACGGAAGGAGGGACGTACTGACCATCTGACGGACAGACCGACCAAAAAGTGCAAAGCAATATACCCCCTGCGTAAAAATGTCATTAAGGCCCTTTTCCTGTGTTATGGCATTGATCCATCCCATTTTCCATAGGGTATATCCTTGTGATCTTACCAACATTCTGACCCTGTTTCAGAGACATTGGACCATATTTGTGGCCTCTAGAGTGTTAACAAGAAAATTATCATTATGGCCATTTTCCCATGATATGGCATATATCTTTCCCATTTTCAGCTAATCTTTGTGACCTGAAAAACAATCTGACCATGTTTCATAAAGATTGGACCATATTTGATACCTCTAGAGCTTAAGCAAGAAAATTGTCATCGAGGCACCTTTTCCCTGTGATATCATTGGGATCCTTCTCATTTTCAACAGAGTTCATCTTTGTGACTTGATATTCATTCTGACCAAGAATCATGAAGATAGAGCCATATTTGTGGCCTCTATAGTGTAAACACTTAAATTGTTGATGTCTAACGACGGCCAATGAGCATGTTGTTGAGCTAAAATGGTAAACTTTCTGAGCTTAACAACTTTTAATTGGTCATTCTTAGGTCATTTACGGAAATCAAATATCAAATAAAAACATATTGGTGTAGAGATCTGTAAATGGTTTAAAAATGTTTTCTCTATATTTGAAATTTAGTTCACCTATGATCATAAAGTTTTAGTGGGCTGTTAACAGATGAAGCAAATCGATGGCTCAGCGCAAAACAGTTGTAACTCCCTGTATGTTTATAGGGAGTTACAACTGTTTCACGCTAAGCCAGCAATATGCAGCCACAGGATATTGGTTTACAACCCTCTCATGCAAGTGGAGAGGAGCAAAATAGAGTTCAGTTTTTGCTAAAAGAAATTTGCATCTGTCTGGTTGAAATTTCGTATATAAGTTATACTGTATTAAAAGCATGTGTATCACTTACCTGTCTACTGGCCTCCAGTTTAATATCAAATCCACTGGTACAGATTAACTGTAATACAGCTAGGACTGAGTTGTAGGTATGAGGAGTGTCTGGAATAATAAACAGTTATTAACATTGAGAAATTGACAAGGTGAATGCTTAAGGAATGATCTTTGAATGAAATAGACTGAGTGTGTGGAGTGAGTTTTGAGTGAAATTAAAGGGAGGTAATCCAATAAGGCTAATTTTGTTCCAGATGAGCAAAAATAGCAATATTTATTACCTCCCTTTAATAAGATATTTAAATAAGCTCTATAAATAGCTTCCTATTTCTTTGAGAACCTATCAGATGCTTACAATTTAAATTATGTCAGTCAAATTGGGACTTTTTTCTAGCTTTACTTACTTTAAATGACGTTGTTGATTCTATGTTTTTCGGTGAATTTGGGGCGTTTTTGAATGGTTTGATTGAGTGTTTGAAATGAATAAATGGAACACTGTTTAATGCAAATCTGTTTATAATGGAATGTGGAGTTGTGTTAATAATATTTGGTTGTAAGGATGTACGGTGAGATGTAACCAGTCTACATACACCTTTGAGGGCGTAAAAAACCCCAACATTTTGACCATATCGTGATATGTTAGTTTGTTTTAATAGGATTTATGCAGCATCAATCTTATTAAAACAAATCCAAGAGACTGGAGCACCTAACAATGGATTCCTGGTATTTCTCACAACAGTTCTACAATTTCATCCTTTCCTAGCCTCCAGCTGCTTTTTCATACAGGTCTATAATTATTAACCCAGGGGTGTGGAATTCCCTTGCCTGGCTTGTCCGAAACAGGCTATTCTTCCTGCAGACAAATACATTTTTCAAGACTGCTTGTCCGTGGCAAGTTGATTACCAGAGCAAATCATGGAAAGTTACAAAAAATATATAATAAAATAGTTAGCCTAATATTTGTTTCAAAGGGTAGAAAACTTTGAAATTAATGAAGAAAATGCTAGGCTCCAGTATTTTCTTCATTAAAAACAATGATTTCTCAACATTAATCAATTCATTTTTGTGGGCAAGCTCATTTTGATCATGGACAAGTAGAAAATTACAATAATGATATATATTTGTAATATACAAAGTGTAATGGAGGAAAGATGAAGATGTGGTTTCTTAATTATATTATATTGTGTTTTTCTTGATGAAGGTCAGGTGACCGAAAATTTGAAAAAGAGTGTTTATGGAAGTAAAATTGAGTAACATGGATTCCCTGTGGAATTTTATTTAATATTAAATCATAAGTAGAAAATTACAGTTTACTTGTCCAGGGACAAGTGGAGAAAATCCCCTGATTTACCAATTGGTGAGAGACAAATAGTTGGACAGGAGGAACCAATCTACTACCTCCTTCACAGGGAGTACAAACAACATGACAGTTTGACCTACCATTTAGAACATCACTCAGCCATTTCCGCAGACTGCAACAGACCTCAGATGTAAATAAGTCGGATGGGTATGTAACAAAATTGGGCATTTTGTTAGGCAGATATAGTGTAGGAAAATAGTGCGGTACAACTAGCGCTTTCTTTAGATTTATATTTTTCACAGTAAATTACATCTGAAAAATCTTTATTTTTGAGAATGACGAATCATTCTCAAAAACCAAGATTTTTCAGGCATTATTTAAGAATCTAGAGATACTTATTTAAGGATGCGATGGTTTCACATCAGTGATTTAAATGAGTAGCGTTGGTGATGGCAAATGTTTTCATATTCTGAGGGCTAACGCCATTTTAACCTAGTCATCCAGTTTTTTCAAGGTTTTCCCGAAATTTTTAAAAATGGTCTGTCTTTGAACATCCAAGGTTGATCGTAAGATTGGCCGAGTAGTGTTCCGAATGTTTGACCTACCTGTGAAGGAGACCATCTCCAGGAATCTTTTGATTGTAGGACCTGACACTTCAAACCCCTGTATCAGGCCTATCAGACCTAGATATCCACACTCTAATAATCTCAATCTAGTTTTACTCTTCTCATACACTTTCTCTGTCTTTAACAATAAGTAAAGCACCTGAAATAAAAGTTAAATCTTGGTCCTAGACAAGAAAACTTTTTTTAAAAATCTATTGAGAATTTTTCTCAAACTTTGGAATTTGAATAAATGTATTAACATAAAAGATAATCTTAATAAGTTGTTGTGTATAACAACTTATTAGTATTATCTTTTATGTTCTCATATTTACCATGGTATTAAATTAGAATTACACATTTCATCTCATGTTAACTTTTAAGTAATTTCTCTGTTGAGCATGAAATGGTTTTAAAATCTTGGGTGCTGTTTAAGGGTAACTAAAGGAACTTTCCTATATAATTTGGTTGAAGTTAATCAAGCAGTCTCATGACATAAGTTTATACATATATAATACTTTTGTTTTGTTTGCAGCTCTCTTTTTATTTGGTAAGAAAGAAGTTTGACCTTAATATTTCACCTTGACCTTGTGCAATGATCATACATTTGGCCTACAATGTTTTAAAAAAATTCACAGACAGACACTGCGTTTTGTCCCATTCTATCAATGCAATGCATAAACTGAGTTTTGTTAAACCTTTTCTGCTCCAAGAAAATCTTGTACGGACCTGAACTTCCCAAAACAATGCCTGCATCAGGGCCCTAGATTATAAAACTGTTCTCATTCTAAACTGAGAAAATTCTCAAATTTCAACTTGAGATTAAAGCTATAATTCTGCCAAAATACTAACATAAATGTATGAACAAACAAGAGGGCCATAGTGGCCCTAAATCGCTCACCTGATTTAACTGTCTTAGATCTGAATTCTTGACCTCATTAATAAAATTACTTCCTTTCAATGTTGTCTGGAATTTCACGAAGACAATCCTTTCGACCAGTTTTCAGGTTAATTGACCCAAAAAATGGCCTCTAGAGTGTCCACAAGCTTTTTCTAAGATTTGTCCTTGTGACCTAGGTTTTGACCCCATTTGGCCCAATTTTAAATTTGACCCAGATTTCATTAAGATTAGCATTCTGACTAATTTGCAAGTTGATTTGACTTAAAATGTGGCTTCTAGAGTGTCCACAAGGTTTTCCTAAAATTTGACCCTGTAACCTTGATTTTGACCCCACTTGACCCAATTACAAACTTGTCCAAGATTTCATCAAGATAATCATTTTGACCCATTTTGAGATTGATTGGGCTGAAAATATGGCTTTGAGAGTGTCCACAAGGGTTTTCAAAGATTTGACCCCGTGACCTAGTTTTTGACCCAACCTGACCCTACTTCGAACATGTCCAAGATTCCATCAAAATAATTATTCTGACAAAATTCCAGGTTGATTGGGCTAAAAATGTGGCTTCTAGAGTGTCCACAAGGTTTTTCTAAGATTTGACCCAGTGACCTTGTTTTTGACCCCACTTGACCCAATTTCGAACTTGTCCGAGATTTAATCAAGATAATCATTCTGACCAATTTTCAGGTTGATTGGGCCAAAAATGTGGCTTCTAGAATGTCCACAAAGTTTTTCTAAGATTTGACCCTGTGACCTAGTTTTTGACCCTACTTGAACAAATTACAAACTTGTGCAAAATTTCATCAAGATAATCATTCTGACCAAATTTCAGGTTGATTGGGCTGAAAATGTGGCTTCTAGAGTGTCAACAAGGTTTTTCTAAAATTTGACCCCATGACCTAATTTTTGACCCGACTTGACCCAATTTCAAACTTGTCACAGATTTAATCAAGATAATCATTCTCACCAATTTTGAGATTGATTGGGCTGAAAATGTGGCTTCTAGAGTGTCCACAAGGTTTTTCAAAGATTTGACCCCGTGACCTAATTTTTGACCCCACTTGACCCAATTTCGAACTTGTCCAGGATTTAATCAAGATAATCATTCTCATCAATTTTCAGGTTGATTGGGCTAAAAATGTTGCTTCTAGAGTGTCCACAAGGTTTTTCTAAGATTTGACCCTGTGACCTAGTTTTTGACCCCACTTGACCCTACTTCAAACTTGTCCAAGATTTCATGAAAATAATTATTCTGACCAAATTCTAGGCTGATAGGGCTAAAAATGTGGCTTCTAGAGTGTCCACAAGGTTTTTCTAAGATTTGACCCCGTGACCTTATTTTTGACCCCACTTGACCCAATTTCGAACTTGTCCGAGATTTTATCAAGATAATCATTCTGACCAATTTTCAGGTTGATTGGGCAAAAAAAGTGGCTTCTAGAGTGTCCACAAGGTAAATGTTGACGACGCACTGACGCACGACGCACGACGGACATCACACAACCCCAAAAGCTCACCTTGAGCACTTTGTGCTCAGGTGAGCTAAAAAGGTAATATTGATAAATTGTTCTAAATAACAACTAATTAACATTAGCTTTCATGTTCACACATCTATTCAAAAAATAAAGTTTGAGAAAATTTGTAGATGAGAATGAGAAAAGTTTTATAATCTCGAGTCCTGATTGCAACCACAACTAGAACTACCGCAAAGCGGACTTATACCCCCCCCCCCCCACCACCAGCACTTTGTCAAAATGTAAATGCTATTAGTGCAGGATGTGTTTGTAAAAAATATTGAGGTCATAAGCAGTATTTGCATGAAGTTTCATGTTCTAGGTCACTTTGTTCTCGATTTAGAGTCCAGAAACGAAAATTGAACAAAAATTGACTGTGATCTTGTCCTTTGCTCTAAGTGACCCAAAAATCAATAGGGCACTTCCTTGGGTCATAAGCTGTATTTGTATCAAGTTTCATGATTCTAAGTCACTTGGTTCTAGAGTAAGAGTCCGGAAACAAAAAGGTCTACGGACAGACGGACGGTCAGATTGATAGACAGACAGACGTGGTGAAACCAATATACCCCCCTCTACTTCGTAGGTGGGTGGTAAAATAATTTGCAGTCAATTACTATCTCACCTTAACAACCTTTTCATAATATATGTTAGTATAACCCTTCACTGTCAGCAGACCATACAACATTTCTCCAATCTCAGGCTCGAACATGAGTAGATACAGCTGATCCTGTTTTCTACCACTGTCTATATGTAACAAGGACACCAGCACATCTAGAGCTTCACACACCTAGTAAAAACAAAACTAGACTGTCGCAAAGCGGACCAATATAGGTAGATTTTGTGTGGTGAGCTGTGAAATGTACATTTTACTGTTAGATTCACATGCCATTCTTACACAATAGTTAAAACAGGTTGTGAACACTTTAAACAAGTTTAAAGTTACCTAACTAACGAAAGTTATTGCTTGTCTTAAATTGTAAGGTTACTCATACATGTACTTTCACAATCGAAATGAAGGGATTAGGTTCACATTCCCATCATGTGTTCTTCTTAAATTACCCAATATACTTATGGTAATGGACTCAACACCTTTGTCAGAGCTCAATTTTGGAAATATACCTTAAATTTACTCCCTACAAAAGATTGTCAATAATGAAAAGCCATTTACATCAAAGGTCAATAACTCTGTCAAAAAACAATGGAGCATAACTAAAATTTCATTCGTACATCTCTGTTTGATATTAAATACATCTGTAAAGTTTCGATGTAATCTACCCATTAGTTACTGTCAAAACTTCAGGAAAAAAAGAGTTTCAGACAGACAGACCAACCAACCAACAAGCTGACTCCTATGTACCCCCCATACTAATTCTATTTTGATTTAAAAAAGGGAATTTTGAAAATGGTCGCTTAATAAAAATGGTTGCTTAATAAAAATGGTAGCTTAATAAAAATGGTCGCTTAAAAAAATGGTTGCTCAAACAAGATTGCCTGTACTTAATGATTTTAAACAGAGAATTTCAGTGGGTTTCATCATATTTAGTGGGTAGTGAAGACTCAGATCTGACTGTGTGGATGCGCTTGCTGATCTTAGTCTTAGTGTTGTGTACTGATCAAATTGTTGAAAATGTCTCACACAGGCTCATTTATCTATTCATCTTTGATATGACTTACAAAGATTCATTTTGTCAAAACCTGACAAAAAAGTGAAATAAACTCACTATTTTAAATCAAAGGACTGAAGGTCCTGAAAACTAAATACTATCATTTTTGCTCACTTTCAGGAGTTGACTTTTATAATTTAACAAGAGCACCGCCTACAGGTGCCTACGCTCGGCTGTCGAGTGCTAGATGGTGGGAAAAAATTTAAGTCGAAAAAGGGGCATAATTTGCACAAAATGCATCTAGAGTTATCACACTTGATAGTATAGGTTGCTCTTTTTGATGTTGAACGTGAGTGCCAAGTTTCAAGGGAATGCCTTCAGTAGAACCAGAAATATAACAAAATGTCAAAGTTTTCGCACGACAGCGACAAATACAACGACGACAACAACGACGACACAGAGGCTATAGCAATACCTCAGGTTTTCTCCAAAAACAGCTGAGCTAAAAATGCAATTATAACTGAAATAATTATATCTGAAATATTTAACATATGTAACATAGTATATGATTCTTTCAAATCACTCCAATTTAGCTCGAAATTGTAAAATGATGTATTTTTTTCCTAGTCCCAAGATGCTTTTCCACTTTGGCTATTAATTATCAACCCATTGTTGGGATACTAATACAAAATTGGACAGACAGTCTTTCTCACCAATTGCTCATGCACTAACAAACAGACGCTGACTGTAACGCTAACTGTTAGCAGACTCAACTTAACTAGACTGTTGCAAAACGGCCTAATACCCCCCTACAAGTGCTTACAAATAATTAAAAGCGATTTTCCATCAAACTGATATAACTCTGTCAAAAATTAATGGATTGTAGCAAAATTTTCACATGCACATCACTGCCTGAAACTTATCACATATTTTAAGTTTCAATGAAATCTACCCATAAGTTGCTGCAAAACTTCTGAACAAAAAAAGCTCCAGATGGAAGGACTGACTGACTGAGAAGCTGACTCCTATATTACCCCAAAACAAAGTTTGGGAGATTATAAAAGATTAAACTTTGTACATACCACGCTTTCTTCATCACAATTCATCATAAAGTTGAAGAGCTGTGACAGTTCCTCCAACGTGATATCTTTAACAATGTAATATTTAACCAGACTAAACAAAGATCCTCGAATAGTTTTGGCATCTTCTTCTGCGAGGCCACAATCTCTCCTAGAATATATTTTACAGAAGATTATTGTCTATTTCATTGTAAGATATAGAGGATGATCGTTTGTTTCAGTGTCAGATCAATTTTTATTTCATTGAGTGAACAACAAAAGCTATATTTTCCACAAGTGAAAATATATCTTTTGTTGTTCACGAAATGAAATATGAATCGATCTTACTCGAAAAACAATTGATTATTCTATTTCTTTATTGCAAAAATGAGACAAAATGTGAAATTTATAGGTCATATTTTCATAAAGCGTGTCATTTGCACTTGATTGCTATGCCACGTTCATTGTGACGTCACTTATTTCGCACCGCATGGATAACGTCAGATAGGGTGAAATGTACAAAAGCTGGGTATAAGTTTTAGATAATTTCAGTGCTTTTGCAGTGAGATTATCAAGCAATAATCTACCGTTATTTCTCAATAAACCACCAAAAAGCATTAAAGATGAATCTATCTTTCATTGAGCAAACAACAAAAGCTGAAGATATGTCAGACTGACTAGAGTCGAAACTTTTCAAATTCAACTTATTTTCTGAATGTAGAATAATCATTCTACCTTCCTATGAATGAATTTTAGAAATGCAACCTCTGGTTGGCCTGTACTAGAACCAATCTCTTTTTTAAATTTTCATTTTATGGAGTTCCCAGATGGTCCTTTTTTGCTTGACAGTCACATATATTTTATTTCCTTAAAGCATAAATAAGACAAAAATTAGAAAATCTTCAAACAAATTCTCTTAAAGAGTTGGAAGTATCATCCCATTGACTGGAATGCAAAGACAGGATTTGAAGAGTTAGTAGTAACATCCCTTTGACTGGAGAAACGGGAGTGCAAAGAACGGATTTGAAGAGTTAGTAGTATCATCCCATTTACTTGAGAAATGGGAGTAAAAAGAAGGGATTTGAAGAGTAAGTAGTATCATTCCATTGCCTTGAGAAATGGGAGTGTAAAGAAGGGATTTGAAGAGTTAGTAGTATCATTCCATTGACTTGAGAAATGGGAGTGTAAAGAAGGGATTTGAAGAGTTAGTAGTATCATTCCATTGACTGGAGAAATGGGAGTGTAAAGAAGGGATTTGAAGAGTTAGTAGTATCATTCCATTGACTGGAGAAACGGGAATGCAAAGAGGGATTTGAAGAGTTAGTAGTATCATCCCATTGACTTGAGAAATGGGTATGCAAAGAGGGATTTGAAGAGTTAGTAGTATCATTCCATTGACTGGAGAAATGGGAGTGTAAAGAAGGGATTTGAAGAGTTTGTAGTATCATTCCATTGACTGGAGAAATGGGAGTGTAAAGAAGGGATTTGAAGAGTTAGTAGTATCATTCCATTGACTGGAGAAATGGGAGTGTAAAGAAGGGATTTGAAGAGTAAGTAGTATCATTCCATTGACTGGAGAAATGGGAGTGTAAAGAAGGGATTTGAAGAGGTAGTAGTATCATTCCATTGACTGGAACTAGAATTCAATTAAGTTTTTTTTTTCTTTTTTTTTTTTTTTTTTGTTTGTTTGAAAGATATTTTACATGTCTTTCAACAATCTTTCAGTTATATTGTGGTGGCTGGAGCACCTAACAAAGGATTCCTGGTTTTTCTCTCACAAGCACTACCATCATATCCTTTCCTAGCCCCCAGCTGCTATCTCACATAGGTGTACAATTATCAACCCATTGGTAAGAATACAAATATTCAGAAAAAATGATTAGAGTTAAAATTGTATACTTAATAATTATGCTACTTAAAAAATGAGAAAACTCTCCTTTAAATTGAAATGACAAATAAGATCTGAGACCTACCCATAATACATTCTAATATTGTCTAGGATGTACTGCACACCAAACAGCTTTCTAAAATGTCTTCTGTCGTCCTTTATAATGGTGGAAAGATATTGAATGTGACCTGTAATTTAGGCAATTCAATACTTTATAATATGACCTACGCTGCGAGGGTGCCCTGTTGAAATTGAATGGCTTAGCTGCAAGGTAAAAGCTTATTTCAGATTTGTCTTTGTTAATTTGTTTGAATGGGGTTTTACGCTACTTTCAACAATTTTTTAGTTATATCCTGGCGGCTGGAGCACCAAACAATGGATTCCTGATATTTCTCACACCAGTATTACCATTAAATCTTCTCCTAGCCTCCGGCTGCTATCCCACATAGGTCTACAATTATCGACCCATTGGTGGGAGTCAAATAGTAGGAAACAATGAATGCTGCCTTCTAGGATAAAACCAGGGGCCTCTAGATTGACAGTTTGACACACTGCTGCGCTATGACGGCAGTGTGATTGTTGTTTGTGCTCCAGCTGACCATCCTCAAAACTTGAGCACCTTGTTATCATTTTATTCATTGAACTTTGTAATAATTCTACATCAAAGGGGACCCTTCGACTACAATACACACCTATCCTTACAGGAAAATCACTCCTACACCAAATTCTGAAGTCAAACAGTATATACTGGTAAAGATGATTCAACATAGTTTTGTTTGTAAGAGCTGTAGCTTCCACCAATAGTTGTACTGCCATCAGTACATGGACATCTATTAACTTGGGGTTCACCTGGAATAAAAAATTGTAAAAGATATATGACCTGTCACGTGAAAAAGGACCTTCTGAGTAGCGCATAAAGTTTCGATCTTTTTCAGACTGCACCTACTGCGCAAACTGACTAGAGCTGAAACTTTTTGCATAATACTAATTTTCTGAATATAGAATTATCATTATACCTTCCTGTGAAAGAATTTTGAAAATGCAACCTCTGGTTGGCTTGTACTAGAACCAATTTTTTTTTTTAATTTTTATTTCATTGAGTTCCCAGATGGTCCCTTTTGGCATGACAGGTCACAAATGTGACCTGTCACGCGATAAAGGGACCATCTGGTAACCCTGATTAATAGATATTATAAACAAGAGCTGTCACTGTAAGATGACAATGCCCCCGACACCGCTTTGATTTTAAATTATGGCCAATCTATGTTGAAGGTCAAGGTCATGCAGGGGTCAAGGTCACCAAAGTATGTGCCTACAGAAAGGTAATGTACCAAGGAATGTTGTGGTAAAGTATGATGCGAATATGTTAAGTAATAAGGAAGTTATGGCCAATGTTTAAGTTTTTGGACGGAATGACGGACGGACGGACAGACGGACAGACGGACGGACGGACGGACAAGTCAAATTTATGATGCCTCCCTATCGGGGGCATAAAAAGAGATTGGTCCTAGAACGGGTCAACGGAAAGTCGCATTTCAAAATTTATTTCACAGGAAGATAGATTAATCATTCTCGATTCAGGAAATTAGCGATGTGCGAAAAGTTTCTTTACACTTTACACACTTTCCAGATAGTGCCTTTTTGCGTGATGGGTCACATATGTTTGTGGAACACCAGTGTGCACTAAATGTCATTTTCTAGAAGTTAAAGCTTGGCATTTAACCTTGACCTAGCCAGATGACCTTTACCTTTATATTCCAGGATGACAATGGGTTTTTCTTAATTTTGTTGTTTAGCATTTTTAAACTTGCTTCAGCTTTTCTTTTTACAAAAAATAGTCTTCAGTAATTGAATAAAACATAAAGAAAGCTATATAAATTTCACCATGGTCATACATTCTTGAAACTTGCAAAAATATAACCTTTGTTGTTTACTCAATAAACCATAAATCAATTTAAATTAAATGAAGATATAGTCAAGTACAGACCTTTTGTAGTAAAGCCCCTATAACAGCAGCACTGTTGGTTTGAACAAATGAATGTTGATTGACTGGCTTTGTTTGTACCATGTTTCGTAACAATGTCAGAAATCCAGCAACTTGATTCTGCTCTAGCTTTGTATCTAAAATAAGAATATAAGCACAAAATACATATTTCAAATATTTCTTTCAAAAGATAGGCAACAATTTTAGGGTTTTGTAAAAGAAAAATAAGAGAAAAATGAATAGAAACTGATTTCATGCAATAAGCAGTGTTTATTCTAGGATTTCATAACTGCAGGAGATTTCGGCACAAAATTGAAGCAATTGAGTATTAACTGGTATTCCATTCTCTTTATTCATAGTAACAAATCCCCACAAATCTAGAAAATAATGGGGGATCTTTGACAAAAGTGGGGCAATCTCCGAATCCCCCTGCCTAGAATAAACACTGAATAAGGATAGAGAGTTTGATATGTACACAAATAATAGGTATTTATCAGACAAACATCAGGGATTTAAAAAAGGATTCTACAATAAAAATCTTGGCTTACTAATCAATCCAGTGATCATTTGGTTTTTTTTTTTTTTTTTTTTTTTGGGGGGGGGGGGGGGGGGGGGGGGGGTTAAACTATTTTTTAACAATATTCAAGTCATATCACTGTAAAGTTTACATGTTTTTTTCTTTGAAGCACCAGTACTATAGAAAAGGTCTGAAAGTCTTACAAAATGGATTGTCCACATCACCAGAGGTGCAGTTGTGATTGAAACCCAAGATCCCATCGATTTTCTGCTTAAACCGTCGTAATTACAGCTTTTATTAAGCTGTAATTACAAGGTTTTAGCTTTACATCTACAATATACAGACATTTAATTATCCCTGAAATTAGTCTGCCTTCCTAACCACACAGCCACATAGGACACATCATAAACTAGACTGTAACTAAGCTTTTATTAAGCTGTAGTTATGAGGTTTTAGCAGAACATCGACGATACACAGACATTTGATTATCCCTGAAAATTAGTCTGCCTTCCTAACCACACAGCAACATACGACACATCATAAAACTAGACTGTAACAAAGTGGACTAAAACCCCCGTATAAGTACTTGTCAATAATGAAAAGCCATTTTCTATCAAAGGGCCATAACACTGTCAAAAGTCTATGGATTGTCACTAAAGAAAATCAGGTGCACATCTCTGCTTGATACTGATCACATCTGTTAAGTTTGAATGAAATCAGTAAATTACTTGCTGAGAAATTGAGTGGACACAAAAAAGCTACAGACAGATCGTCTAACAGACTGAAGAATAGACCAACCAACATTCTGACTCCTATATACCCCCCCAAACATAGTTTAGGGGGAGGGGGGGTACAACAAGACAAAGTAACATGTAACTTACCAGCATAAGAACTACTTGGTAAAATCACCCAGTCTTCCTGCTCCTTGACTTCATTCAGACTGTTTATAAAGGGTATGTCAGGGCTCTGTGGGTCTACAGGCATGGATAACTGGTTGATTTGTTCTAACAGGGGAAACAACACCTGTATGCCACCAATACAGTTCAAAACATCCTGTGAGAAATAAAAATTTTATTAGCTTGTGTGCAAATAACATCGACATAATTGTTAGAAGATGAAAACAATAAAAGTTTAAGAAATAACACTTACGATGTCAATACACTATACCAATACAGATATGAGTATCTTAAAATTGACAAGGTGATTGATTTTCAAATAGTTTTTGAATGAAATTAAATGAGTGGGATCAGCTATGAAGATAAAGGGAGGAATATAGTATTGCTAATTTTGCTATGTTACCTCCCTTTCATAAAATCTATTCACAGAATCTATTAATAGATTTGTATGTCTTAACAGAACAGACAAATTAAACAAGAAGGCTGTCTAATACTTTTAGTTCTCTTGGTTTAACAAATTAGCCATTTATCCATTTAACAATACCTTGATGTCCCATGTGACACATTTTTGACCAATCAGCTGTCCATGATTTTGATTTGGTGTGAGATCCATAATGTGGGAAAGTTTGCATGCCTGAAATAAGAATTGCTCGAAAAAAAGCTTTGATATCTCCAAATTTCATATTTGGAGAATTACAGACAAGCTTTGGTAGATATCAGCATTTTTCACTTTTTGAGTGATGGAAAATACATTCACTAAACACTGCTAACAACAAAATTTGAGTAAATCAGTTTATGAATTTCTCAAATTGTGGAAATCTAACAGACTTTTTAGTGGATATTGAGAAATAATAGCAGATTATTAATTGATAAACTCATTGCCTAGCCAGTGAAACTATCAAAAATATTACCCAATTTTCATTCCTTTCACCCTTATGATGATATCGAAGCAGAACCCAATAAGTGATGTCATCAAGAAAGTTGCATAGCAATCACTTGCACAATGACGCGATTAAAGAAAAATACGATCTAAAAGGCTCACATTTTGTCTCAATTTGCATTACAGAAATTAGTAGCTTTACAAGTCAGATAAATTGATACTTCGTTTTGTGAACATCAAAAGCTATATTTTCAATTGTGATATATAAATTGATCTTACACTGAAACAAATGATTATCATCTGTATCTACAAGCACTAAACAAAGATAGGTATACCAATCCTTCATAAAATTCTTTTGCATATACGTGTGCTAATTCAAATGAGCATAGAAAGGTGTTAGCTTTTTTTCTTAACAAACAATTATTCCTTCACTTAAATATCTTTTTTTTTTCACCTAAGTCTTTATCAGAATGCTTTGTGGTTAATTTAATAGATATTAGGAGAGGAGAAGAGCACCACAAGCTGATGAATGCTCAGCTGCAGGTACTAGATATTAACAAGAGCTTCATAGAGCAGCACATATATGCCCAAAACAGTTATTTTGTTCAATTCAAGGGCAGATAATTCAAGATTTCTCAGGAATGACTGGAGCGGTTTGAATTTCAAAGTTCAAGTTATATACAACTAGACATGATAGGGAGTAATTGTGCCAAGTTTCAGCTCATTCCCACAGGACTTAGGAGGATTTATGCACACAAAAAATTGCTAACGGATTGACAGACAGACATACAGATGACCGGGGCCATAACATAATCGACTCTTTGGGAGTATACAAAAAATTAAGTAAAAGGGGCATAATTCTTACAAAAATATTATGACAGGGTCATCTCAATAGCTTAAATTCCAATCAGGCTGAGCTAAAACTGACTTACCCTTGCATTATAATGTAGCACCATTTTGCCCGGTAAATCTTGTAATTCACTTTCATCATTGAACACAGTGAGGTGATTTGGTCCCGCCATGTATAATGCTTTCACTTGACCTGCAGTCACTGCCTCTTGAAACACACATATTGAACCTATTTGTCCATTTAAGGGGACAGCCTGGCCCCAAATTTCATCCCTTGACCCACTTGGGACAGTGACTACCCCAGGGGAATTAATACTACTGGATTTTGATGCACTTTGTAGAAAAGATTTGATGGGTGATTGTTTCTTAGAATTTTGGCTGCTAGAGGAAGTGCTGGTTTCAAGAAAGTCTATATTTGATTGTAAAACCTGGGAACCAACTCTACAGGAAGTTAATGGCTGAAAGTAAAAGTACAAAATTAAAGAACACATTCATTTGAATTACAAAATCAATTAAAAGTAAGATTATGTAATTTTCTCTAATTGGATTTACATCAATTAATTTAAGTCCTTTATATGAAAAAATTAATGAATAACTATGATATTTATAGCTCTGATATTTATCTGTTAATTCCTTAAAACAGTTTCAATCATTGTAAAAAATGATCTCAATTAATGCATATACTTGGGACTATAAAATGATAGATATAATTTGAGGTTACTAAGTACATCATGTGCTATAATTTTCACTTAAATCTATTCAAATCTATCTTAAACAGATTTAAAGCCTAAAAGTCATCTTTGTTTTAATTGATTCATAGAATTACTAACACCTATTCCTATTTTGGAAATTTAAGTACTGTCATATCTACTTATAATACAAGAAAAAAAGGCAATTTGAAAAGCAAGAAATTATCCTCCTTTATGGCAGAAAATATTGTGGGAAATGGGTTATTAATTTTTACAAGCATATTCATCTTTTCGACAATATTTTCTCCTACATAAAATCACAGACAAAAATATCTGGAAGTGTATGGAAAAGGGTTAAAATCGACATTACCTCTGCCATGTTAGGATATTTCAGCTGGGCTGTGTGTTTCTGTTTACCATCTACATATATCACAATCTGACTTGTACCACCAAATGGACGTTTAGAATTGGTGTGAACTACACATATACTATGCTGAAATGTATGAGTGATACAAGTGTACTAGCAAAGATGGATCAATGATTTCAGAAATGTGTCTTATTTTTCAATTCATTTCATGTCTTAAACAAGAGGAGCCTGAGTGCCCTAAATCTCTCACCTGATATTTCAAGTAAATTATCATCAAGACTCCATTTACTATGATATGGCATGAACCTTCCCATTTTCAACAGAGTTCATTCTTGTGACCTGGCAAACATTTTGATCAAGTTTCATAAAGATTGGACTATATTTGTGGCGATTGGAGCTCTTACAAGAAAATTGTCATTAAGGCCCCTTTTCCCATGATATGGCACGGATACTTCCCATTTTCAAATCAGTTCATCCTCATGACCTAAAAAAAAAATCTGACCAAGTTTCATGATGATTGGACCATATTTGTGGCTTCTAGAGAGTAAACAAAAAAATTGTCATTAAGACGCCTTTTCCCGTGATATGGCACCGATCCTTTTCAATTTTCAATAGACTTCATCCTCATGACCTAACAAACATTCTGACCAAGTTTCATAAAGATTGGACCATATTTGTGGCTTCAAGAGTGTAAACAAGAAATTTGTCATTAAGGCCCCTTTTCCTGTGATATGGCATGGATCCTTTCCATTTGAGCAATTTTCAAAAGGGACCACCCAAGGAATATTTCGGCCAAATTTTGTTGATTTTGACCCATAAGTTTAGGAGGAGATGTCGTTTAAAGAAATTGTTGGCAAAATTGTCATTAAGACGCCTTTTGCTGTGATATGGCACGGATCCTTCCCATTTGCAAAAGACTTCATCCTCATGACCTAACAAACATTCTGAGAAAGTTTCATAAGATTGGACCATATTTGTGGCTTCTAGAGTGTAAACAAGAAATTTGTCATTAAGGCCCCTTTTCCCGTGATATGGCACAGATCCTTTCCATTTGAGCAATTTTCATAAGGGACCACCCAAGGAATATTTCTGCCAAATTTGGTTGATTTTGACCCAAAAGTTTAGGAGGAGATGTCGTTTAAAGAAAAAGTTGACGCCGTGACAGACAGATGGACAGACAGACGCCAGACAACGATTGATCACAATAGCTCCCTTGAGCACTTTGAGCTAAAAAAGTCTACCTGAGTGACAAGGAATCGTTGCACTAATGTAAATGATGAAATCTTTCAATTATTTCCTCTACAGAGATTTCTTCCAAAATATTTTTTGATGGCAACGTTCCTTCACTGAAATTTATTAACCTCTTATAATTTTGATATGTTTTGTAAATGCAGCATTGATAACAAAATTAATTTTTCTAGGACATTAAAAAATGAAGGAATGTCTAAAATAAACTTCCCGAAAAACAAAGATATTGAAAATTCTATCAATTCTCTATATGCAACTTCTTTCACATTGGCCCTATTTAAAGGCCTTTGTTTTATGGCCAGGTAATTGGTCAAGAAAACGAATGTCCCCCAAACAGTAAATTTTCCAATACTTTGACATTTACAAATGACCCTGACCTTTCACATGACTTTGACCTTGGTATTGATGGATGTATATCATTGATATCTATCAGCATGGCAATTGTAATCATTGTATCTTGAGTAGTCTTGAAGAAATTGGCAATGTTTTTTGGTTAACCCTTTGCTGTTTAATCCCTGCTTTTTACATGCCTGTCATTTTATGACTGAGAAAACATTGTGAAAAAAGAAGAAATTGCTTCTGACAAGCAATTTCTTCTTTTTCCATACTATTTTCTACCCTACTGAATGGTTATTTTTCCAATTAAATGCACTTTAAATTTTCGTCTGCAAAACCTTTGAATTTGGACAGGTCAAAATTTTGTAAAACGGGAAAGGCTAAACTATTGCAGACTGAAGGATAGATGGACAGGAAGACATAACATCATTTATCCATACCCAATGTCCGTCTAACAGATCTACTTCAGGAACAGTAACTGTGTGAAACTCTTTCTTGGTGTACACTGCAGTGATGATCTCCCCTTCTGAATTCACAAAACACTCAAAACCATTCCCAGAGTTAGACAGAAAACTGAAATAAGATGTTAATATAAAGTATTTGATTATTCATGAAATGTATGAAATGCAACCCAGCTTTTTAACATAACTTTATTTGTTTACTTCAAGTAATTTTTCTCTCATTCTTCTTCAATGAAAATAGTTACAGATACAACTTCTTTGATTGTTTATCTTGCTTAAATATAAAATGTAAAAAAAAGGATGTTAAATTTTTTCAAACATGTGAGGTCAGGCTTGGACTGTCTAAAATAAAATTGAATAACACATGAGCCTGTGTGTGACATTTCCAACAATTTGACATGTTTGAAAGGTAAAACAATGGGGCTGCCTAGAAACCCCCACAGTGCAATTAGAATATTACCTGACTGTCTTAAAGATACTTTGAGACCTTGTCTACCTACCAAAAGTATAGTGAAGTCTTTGGTCTGACTGTGCGAATGCACAGGCTGGCCAAAGTCTTTGCTTTGCCCACTTTTGAAATTGTTGGAAATGACACGCAAAAGCTCATATTCTTTTTCTTACATAAGCTCCAGTGTTGTACTTTAATTTTTTTTTATTAACTTCTAGAGAATAAAAATACCGCAGTTATATGCATTAGATGATTTCAATATGACATCATTTAAATATATAATACATACTTGGTGTTTTGCATGAAACAAAAAGAACATCTAAAGAGGTTGGGTACATATTATATTTATCTTATAACCCCTCTATTTGCCTTGTTTTCATTAATGTTTCTAACATAAATGCAAGTTTTTAAAAATAGCCACATTATGTCATTGTTCTAAAAATATCAATGTGATATTATAAAAAATATCATATGGGATGAAATACACAGATATTTGTATAGTTATAAGATAAAAAGGTATCACATGGATTAACAATACACACCTATATAATATCCGTCTGTATGATTGTGTAGATAGGATGTCTTGTGTAACTCCACTGATATGATTATTTAAACACAACCAGGTATGAAATGAGAAGGCAGGACCGGGCCATTTTCTTATACCAGGTAGTAAAATACCCTGTATGTAAAAAGAAAGTTGGAATACAAGTTATTACTATCATGCAGAAAAGTAGGATAAACGAATTTAAAATTTGTGTTTTATCGTTCTTCTATGAAAGTGATTTTTTTCCTCTTTATGAATCATCAATTTATTTTATGATTCTGCTGAAAATTATTGAAACAAGAATTCAAGAGTCATAGAATATGCCACTGAATAATTGCACAGCAGGATATCACCAAAAAATGACATATGGGCAAGGTCAGGTGACATGGACCATTATGAAAAAATTGCTTCCAAATCCATCCAATACAATGGGTAACAACCAATGAAAATTTTCATTCAAATCTGTCCAGAAATGAAGTAGGAGTTGTGTTTAAAAGATGGGGATATATGGACAGATATACAGACGGACATATTGAAGTTTTGATGAGCAGATAGGCAGAGAAGATGATATGAATACATTATGTCCATTCTTTTTTCTCTTACTTATACTACTATGATTACTTTGACCTGGGAAAAAAACAGTTTATTGAATAATTGTTATTTAACTTATTTTTGAGTAGAAGATGAAGTTAAATTCCATCCAAAACATTTGAACCCTTGCCAAGTTGAGTCTGAAATATTCCTGCTTTAGTAGAAGATGAAGATTAGCCTGCACAAATGTGCAGGCTTATCTCACTCTGTGACCCCTGTTTTTTCTTTTTAAACCAGAAAAAATAAATAATTATCATTTTCAAAATCAATACTGACTGAAACTATACTGACTCAAACTAAGTGTATCCAGTTTTTTCAGGACTTTGATTCAACTTCAATTGGCCAAATCTTTCATTTAGCACAACAAGGGTTAAGACATGATTGACTAGCATCATTGCTATCTGGAAAATTAAGCTAGAGTTATAGTTATTGTGAACTGCACTTCTCCTTCATTAGATCTATCGACCCATAAAGTTTCAAGTTGATAGCTATAACACTTAAGGAGATATGCTCCGGACAAGTTTAGTGACGGAACCTTGGAACCTCGGAAAGATAGAACGACTGAAGGATGTAAAGAAATGGCCGGAAATAAAAAAGGCGTTAGTGTCAAATCCTGAATACTCACATCACTCAGATCCTGTATATTAAAGAAATGCAGAGCACCTTCTTTCCCCTCTCTCCTTGCCATTGTAGACATTGCCCTCATTAACCTACTGCAGTAGGTGTTCTGGTTCCCTTCTTGATCCACTCGCAGGAGACCAATCAACTGCTTCAGTTCTATGGCTGTTATTGATTGGGTACCAAGAGATTCTAGTAAGCCAATCAGATGACCTGTTACAAGGAAAAATATTTGAATATACTGAAATAAACATTTCCTTTTACATATTGAAAATTTGAGATCATGTGTTTGAGCTAGTGGCTGACAAAACTACCAAATCTTTTTCCTTTTGTATGAGACATTGAAACCTCCCTTACTAACCCTTTAACTCTTGAATATAAATTCTGTTTCAGACAAATTTTCAGACTTTTCTGAGTCTGGCTCAAGTTTTTCTCATATTAATTAAATAAGCAGAAGGCAGTGTAGGCTAGGCTCAAACTCAGTGTCCATTCTAGGATTTCATTACTGTGGGAGATTCCAGCACAAATTTGAAAAAAAAGGAATAACTGGTACACCATACCCTTTGTTCATAGTAAAAAATCCCCCATAAATCTAGAGAATATGGGGGATCTTTGGAAAAAGAGGGGCCACCTCCCTAACCCCTTGCCTAGAATAAACACTGGTCATACTGCACTAAGATGTACACAGATTTTGAGTCCATTTTGTCTACCAAAGATTTTTGTACAGGAGGGATAGTGTGTGAACAGTATGATATGAGCTTGATTATTTTGAACTTAAGGTAGTGGACCCATAATAGTTCCGCAACATTTTGGACCCCATGAACTTTTACAATGTTGACCGAGGTTTCCT
This sequence comes from Fragum whitleyi, assembly GCA_948146395.1. NCBI lineage: Eukaryota > Metazoa > Mollusca > Bivalvia > Cardiida > Cardiidae > Fragum > Fragum whitleyi. The sequence goes on from OX411558.1 coordinate 25,578,098, forward strand.
AATGAAAATCATTAGAAAACCTCGGTTAACACTGTTAAAGTTCATTACTCCTGAAACATTGCAGAACTATTACGGGTCCACTACCTTAACATGATGTGTTTGATTAACACAAATGCACCCCCCCCACACACACACACACCATTTTGTGATATTTTCAACATATTTGACCTTGAAAATTATCTTGACCTTGAAAGATGACCTTGACCTTAGTTTCAACAAATACGGTCACAAGCAATACTCATATGAAATATATAGGCTCAATTCCTTGCCAATCAAAAGTTATGGCAAATGTAAAAGTTATTTTGGGGGACAAATGGACAAGCAGGTCAACAACAATTTGCCCCTGATCTATTGATGTAGGGGCATGAAAAGGGACTTGTGCTAACGGTAAATTAATAAACATATAATGTGTTATAAGTGTATTGTGTGGAAAAAAAATATCTAACAAGGTTGGGGGAATTGATAATTATCGAGGCTCTGCCAAGACAATTATTGATTCCAACAACTGAGTTAGATATTTTTTCATTCAATACACTTAGTATGTATTATATTTATCTTATGACCTCTATTTGCTTTGTTTTTGTCCATGTTTCTAACAGAAATGCAAGTTTCTAAAAGTAGCAGCATTATGTCATTGTTCTTAAAATATCCATGTGATACCATAAAAAATATCATATGGGATGTTATCACACAAATATTTGTATAGCTAAAAGAAGTTGTTTAAAAGAGATGGTTGCCCTGGCAGGATCAATTGTACTCACTGACTGCTGTTGGATTGATCTGTTTCTCCCTGCCCAAAACCATCAAAATGGCACTGATCATCCCATCATTACAACAGTTCATCTTGTTTGTATGAGACAAGCTACACAGACAGCGTAGATTAGCCGACAGCCATATTTGGAGGTCATGTGACTGGATATCTGGCAGCCATTGGATGAGCATGACAGCGGCATGTGTATTGTGGACGGTGAGTTTGGTGTTTTCTTCATATACACCTTCTACTACCTGTTAGATAGATACATAATACGTACTTAGTGTATTATATGAGAAAAAATATCTAACAAGGTTGAGAGAATTGAGAATTGTCAAGGCTCTGCCGAGACAATTATCTATTCTCACAACCCAGTTGGATATTTTTTTCATACAATACACTTAGTATATATTATATTTATCTTATAACCTCTATTTGTCTTGTTTTCATCGATGTTCCTAACCGAAATGCAAGTTTCTTAAAATAACCGCATGATATCATTGTTCTAAAAATAACCATGTGATATCATAAAAAATATCATACGGGATGTTATCACACCAATATTTGTATAGTTATAAGATTAAATGTGTTTGTCTGAATTAGATTTTTAACGTCCCCTTCAATTTTTTCTGTCATTTTTTAGTAGCTGGAACACCTAACAATGGATATCTGATATTTCTAGCACCCATTCTCACATTACATCCTTGCCCAGTCTCCAGCTGATACCCTTCTTGAGTTTAGGATTAGATAGATGTTCTTATCTATTAGAACTTGATCATATAATACAATTTCATACTAATTCTAGTTTTCTCTATCAAAATAATGCATTCTGACTCGCATTTTGGTTCATACACCCCTGGGTACATTTTAAGTACTCAACTATATGAATTGTTTTAGTAGATTTACTACATGTCTCTATACTTAAAGTATGGAAGTGTCAATATACTGTGTAAACTCTTACAACCTGTAATAACAAGAGGTCCAAGAGGGCCTGTATCGCTAAACTGGCTTAAACATCTTTAGACTTTCATTAAATAAAGCTTACTTTAAATGAAAATAAAACTTTTAAATCTTTTAAGACCTTGTCAGGCCCACATGCACCAAAATACTCAATCACCATGAACCTGCATCCCTTTACCATTGTTCTTAAACATTAGATTTAGGAGATGGCTTTCGAAATTTTCAGACTCAAAAGAAGCCCTGCCCTGCCCATATTTATAGGCCAATCAATTTTTTGGTAAGAAATTTTTGGAAAGGGTCACCCAAGGAACATTCTAGTACAGTTTCATTGAAATCAGCCCAGTGGTTCAGGGGGAGATGTCATTCAAAGATTTTGGGCTCAAAATAAGCCCCCCCACACCACCACACCATAATAATTATGGGCCAATCAAAATTTCACGAGCAATACTTGGACAGGGTCACCCAAGGAACATTCTGATAAAGTTTCATTGAAATCAGCTCAGTTGTTCAAGAAGAGATGTCCTTCGAAGATTTTGGGCTCTAAATCAGTCCCCCAGCCCTGCCCACATTTAAGGGCCAATTTAAATTTTGCAAACAATTTTTGAGAAGGGTCACCCAAGGAACATTCTGGTAAAGTTTGATTGAAATCTGATGAGTGGTTCAGGAGGAGAAGCCCTTCAAAGATTTGGGGCTCTAAATCAGCCCTGCCCTGCCACCCCCATATTTATGGGCATATCAAAATTTCATGAACAATTTTTATAATGGTCATCCAAGGAACATTTTAGTAAAATGTCATTGAAATCGGCAAAGTGATTCAGGAGGAGATGTGGTTTAAAGATTTCAGGCTCAAAAAAGCCCCGCCCTACCATGCTAATATTTATGGGCCAATCAGATTTCTTGAACAATTTAAGAAGAGGGTCACCATAGGATCATTTCTAGCAAATTTCATTAAAAAAAAACGCCCATTGGTTTGGGAGGAGAAGATGTTTAAAGAAAAAGGTTATGAATGCATCGACGGACACATACTTCGCCATGACAATAGCTTGCTGGAGCTAAAAAGGAGTTTCTTTTATGAAGTATATTTTTTCAAATGGAATGTACAATATATTTCATCTCTTTAATGAGATTTAAATCATATTCATAAACAAGATGTGTTTGTGAAACACAAATGCCCCCGTAACAGCTTTTTTTCTTCAAAATGGTGACCTTGACAGATGACCTTGACCTTTTAACATGACCTTGACATTGATACCGACAAATGTACATCACTGTGATCTTTTATCATGCCAATTATGAGACAGGGTATCTATAATATGCTTAAATAAACTGAACAATGGAAGTTTTTTGGTTATGTTATTAAGAAGTTTGACCTTGAAAGATGACCTTGACCTTGTCACATGACCTTGACTTTGGAACATGCGGATGTTGATCATTGAGATCTATCATCATGCCAAGTATGAGCCTTGTATCTTGAAAAGGCTTGAAGATATTGGCAATGTTAAGTTTTTTGGTTGAGTATTTTGAGTTATTTGACCTTGACAGATGACCTTGACCTTATCACATGACCTTGTCTTTGGTACCAAAGGATGCAGATCATCGTGATCTATCATCATGCCAAATATGAGCATTGTACCTAGAATAGGCATGATGTTATTGGCAAAGTTAAGTTTTTTTGGTTAAGTTTTTGAGTTATTTGACCTTGAGTAATGACCTTGACCTTGTCACATGACCTTGACTTTGATATCAGCAGATGTGGATCATTGAGATCTTTCATCATGCCAAATATGAGCCTTGTATCTTGAATAGGCTTGAAGATAATGGCAATGTTAAGTTTTTTGGTTAAGTTTTTGAGTTATTTGACCTTGAGAAATGACCTTGACCTTAACACATGACCTTGACTTTGGTATCAGCAGATGTGTATCATTGATATCTTTCATCATGCCAAATATGAGCCTTGTGTCTTGAATAGGCTTGAAGATTTTGGTAATGTTTAGTTATTTGGTTAAGTTTTTGAGTTATTTGACCTTGAGAAATGACCTTGACCTTATCACATGACCTTGACTTTGGTATCAGCAGATGCGTATCATTGAGATCTATCATCATGCCAAACATGAGCCTTGTATCTTGAATAGGCTTGAAGATATTGGCAATGTTAAGTTTTTTTGGTTAAGTTTTGCAGACAGACAGACAGACAGACAGATGGACAGACAGACAGACAGACAGACAGACGGACAGACGGACAGACGGACAACGGTAAAACAATATGCCCCCGATCTTTCGATACGGGGGCATAAAAAAGTGCAATGAAATCTGTGTTGACCTGATATCACCTGCCTTTAACAAGAAGTGGTATCAGACAGTCTATCTTTAGAAACAAAATTACTCACCCGAGTGAGTAAACTTATAACTTCTCAACTTCGGATTGTTTTGATGTACACTTAGGATGGTTTAGAAAGAGACAGCATTCAATTTTGTCCTTTGAATTTGATTTTTTCTAAAATTTGCTTTAACTTTCTGCCTTCTTGATACCATGGCAACCAGAGTTATGGATGGAATTAAACACCTTAAGTAGAGTTTCACCCAAGGTTCATCCCTGCCATGTTTTAGATTGATTGGCCCAAAGGTTAAGAAGGAGATGAATTTTTCTTGGATTTTCTGCAATTTCAGGCCTTTCTCTTACCCTGGCTTGGCATCACGAATGATGCACGGATGACAGATGGTAAGTGATGTCAAAAGCTCACATTGGGCACTTAGTGCTCAGGTCAGCTAAAAATATCAAATGTAATCTTGTCTAAGTTGTGAGTAATTATCATGACAAGGTAGAGCCTCGTCATGATAAACTCACTCAACCTCACCCAGATAACATTGGATTTGTAACCTTTGCTGCACCCAGAATATTTCTGTTTTATCAGGACATAAAGACAACGCTCAGCCCGCAACTATGTGCTCCACCCTCGAACTTTACCTTTTGCATCTAATCCCTCCTTGAACAGAATTAATCAATGGACACATCAACCCAAAAATGAAATTCTTTCATACTTTAAGTATTTCAAAATCATCCTTTAACCCTTTGATGTTTAATCCCTGCTTTTTATGTGTCTGTGATTTTATGATTGAGAAAACATTGTGAAACAAGAGCTGTCACTGTAAGATGACAATGCCCCCGACACCGCTTTGATTTTAAATTATGGCCAATCTATGTTGAAGGTCAAGGTCATCCAGGGGTCAAGGTCACCAAAGTATGTGCCTACAGAAAGGTAATGTACCAAGGAATGTTGTGGTAAAGTATGATGCGAATATGTTAAGTAATAAGGAAGTTATGGCCAATGTTAAAGTTTTTGGACGGAATGACGGACGGACGGACAGACGGACGGACGGACGGACAAGTCAAATTTATGATGCCTCCCTATCGGGGGCATAAAAAGAAGAAATTGCTTCTGACAAGCAATTTATTCTTTTTCCACACTATTTTCTACCCTACTGAATGGTTATTTTTCAAATCAAATCCACTTTAAATTTTCGTCTGCAAAACCTTTGAAATTGGACAGGTCCAAAATTTTGTAAAACAGGAAAGGGTTAACTCACCAGATTGAGAACAGATTTGAGGAGCTCTATAGAAGGCTGCCCTAAACTCTTCAACACCTCTACAAATCTACCATACCCTACACGAAGTTTAAATCTTTCCTGTAATAAAGTAGGAAGAAAATCAATGAGCTGCCTGGAAAGCCACATCGTGCATGTAATATAATTTGCTGATTGAGAATAGAGACTATTAGACCATAGCTTCGTATTGAGTGTGTGATGTCCACTGGGATCTAACAGCTCAGATCTACAGGCTGATCTTAGTCGTAGCATTACACTCATATAAATTTGTTGGAAATGTTAGACAAGGCCAAAGCTATAGAAAGAGGGGGAATTTGTATTTAAAATTTGAATATTTCACTAGTCCTTGCTCCAAGCCTATATTGTGGGTACTCATTGGAATTGTCTTGATGAGACAATTCAAATGAGTACCCACAACATAGGGTTTCATTGAAAAATAAGATTTTAGATTGGAGTTACCCCTCTTATCTTTATTTCTGAAAGGCTCAAATATAAATACTGTTTTTTTGAAGAGGCTTGAAAGAATTGGAAATGTCAGGTTTTTTGATTTGTTGACAGACAGCAGTCAACCCATATTCCCAAATCTTCCTAATGGGTTGGGATGTAAAATTCATAAATCAACTTACCTTAGCATTCCCAGACCCTGCCAGCACTGTACTCATTACTTGTAATATAGACATTGCTAAACTTTGGGCCTCTTTACCACATAACTGTAATCAGAAATTTTTCCATAAAACTATGGTCTGATAAGATCAAGAAGTTCAAAAGTCACTTGATACAGGAAATAACAACTATTATTACCTGATCTATATAAATGTATATTAAGCATTTCAATGGATTATTATGGTTTATCATGGTTTATTACAATATTTTGTCACATGACAAGTCAACAATATATGAACTGTGTTCATCCATGCCTAGTAAGCGTTGAACAGTTGCCAGCTTGCAATAATGATATCAGTTTGTTGCATGTGTAATAAACATGCGGAGTGATGTGCTTGTAGATTTTTTTCAAAATCAACTTTTCTTCTCTGTATGTCTCTTTTTCAAACTTTTTTTTCTAAATGTTTAAACATATTTACACAATATTGATCAGGCAACGAAACAGTTATTTCATGGATATTCGTATAACAGTGAAAATATATTGCCCCCAGTGTTTGAGATGACATAAATGAACTGTTGCCCTCTACCTTAGACATCAGGCAACAGTTCAGAACGTCATCCCCTTCACCTCAGGGCAATAGTTTTCACTGTTAACCCTTTCCTGTTTTAAAAAAATTTGGACCTGTCCAAATTCAAAGGTTTTGCAGATGAAAATTTTAAATTGGATTTGAATTGAAAAATAACCATTCAGTAGGGTAGAAAATAGTGTGGAAAAAGAAGAAATTGCTTGTCGGAAGCAATTTCTTCTTTTTTCACAATGTTTTCTCAATCATAAAATCACAGGCACTTAAAAAGCAGGGATTAAACAGCAAAGGGTTAATGAACTGTTGCCCTCTGCCTAAGACATCAGGCAATAGTTCAGAATGCCATCCCCTCCACCTCGGGGCAATAGTTTTCACTGTTGAATAAAACACCATGAAATAACTGTATACTTTTTTATAAAATTCTATCAATTTGGATTTGGAGTTCATTCCTATTCAAATACTGTTATATCCAGACTTTGCAATTATACAACACAACACCAGTTTTGGCACATTAAAGACACATAACTTTGGAAAACATTATGAAGCAATTTCTATGATTTCCACAATATTTTCTAGCCTTTCAGAAAATAACTAAATAGTGAACCAAGAATAGTCAAAGATTCCCTTTTATTTACAGACATGAAATGTCCTATTTTTTCTCTTTGATAGAATGATAAAATAAAGAAAAAACTTTCCTATATTCAGGATTCTAGGACATTCCAATTTATTCTTCAGAATTCTTTATCAATCAAATACATCTAGTCCTGTTCTTAAATAGTCAGAGGGGAATACCAACCTTTGGACGGAAATATACACGTCTATTGTACAGTACACAATGTTTAATACTTACAGAAGTTTTCTGTAGCAGTGATATAAATGAATCAAATGTACTTCCGCTGACTAGTATAACTTGTAGGGCACTCCTATCTTGACATGATAACATCTCATTGATGGCACCTACAACACATCCAATAGGATTTTTAGCAAGTTTTATTTTTGGCAAAATTTGCAACTCGTATAACATGCAAAATTCAGAATATCACCAGTGAAAATCCTTTCCAATACTTTTCCCTCATAATCTTTTTTTTATGACGCATGTCGCATAAGTGAAACAACCCTGTTTAATATTATTGATCTTACATCTGTGTTATTACTCCAGTAAAATTACTATGCAAATGAGCTAAGAATAGATAGCAACATTATATTTTTGATGTGAAATGGACATCATAATTAATTTACTGACATTGTTTCGTAAAATAACACGAATAAATAAATTTGTTGAATTTCCTTGATTTGTCTTAAAAATTCAGGTCATACTATAAAAAGAATATCAATTTTGTGTTCATAAAATACCAAATTTATTGAACAGTTTACTGAACCCTTTACTACACAATCTTATGTTTTAGTCACCAGAATGGTTATCTAAAGGAAAACATTGGTTGAAAAAAAGGAATTGCTTGTAAAAACATTTTCTTTTTTTTATCCCATTTTTACATTTTTTTTATTCATTTTTGGAGAGGGGATCAGTAGATGACAAAACTTTCCCCAGTTCAGTTTAAAACCATTGACTAGTACAGAAGCAAGTCTTTGAAACAGTTATATCTTCTTTTTGCCAGAATTTAAAAAGAAGTCAAAAAAAGTTATTATATTTATTTAGATTTAAAAAAATCTCAACATATACCGGTAAGTCTATGCCTTAATTCTCTTTGCAGATGTTGTCAATTGAGAGAAAAAGTTCAGAATTGATATTCATTACAAAAGATTGTATGTTTGAACTGCATTGGTTATCTCTTTTTCTTATTATTTTTTTTCTTTAAATTGAAATAATTAAACTTTCCGAACCACCTGTCTCTTTATTTGTGTTCAGTTTTTTTTTGTGTTTGTGTGTGTGTGTTTTTTAACTTCAACACATGTCTGATCAGTAGGCTGATCCAGAGCTTTCCATTTTCGAAATACATTATCCGACCTAATTAAGCACATGCATGGCGTTTCAGAGATTCACCGCTAGTGATAATTCATTTCGTATTTTTCCATAACATTTCTTTAATTTAATGATTTTTTTTACTCAAATTACCGATTTTACAAAAGGTAAAAAAGATTCGGGACAGTTCGAAGGACACGGACTAATCATTTACTTGTTATAAATAAATCGGGTCGATTATGTTGTCTTACTTTTGCCTTCGTCTAATTAGGGCCATGCTCAAATTCAATTACCGGTATATAATTAGTGAATCAACTACTTCAATCAATATATTAATGGTTCACATGTTTCGTTTATGCATCAAAATCGCCAAAACACATCGCCGGGCAGAGTCTAGTTTCCATTCACTGAAAGTCAAGTTCCGCCTAGAAGGTCTACGAATAACTGATTACGATTGGCTGTTGGCGTCAATTAACGCCACGCCTACCGCATCCGTCTATCGGACTTCAGATATGGCTATTATCGATTTTTCACGCGACAGTTAACTTACGTAAACAATCAAATACATGTTATACACAGCCGAGAGGTTATAAGTCGGGACGCGTGCCTTAGAAAACTTGTCGTCCGGTGGAATCCTTTCATAGGATTTTTTGTCGTCCGCTGAGAAAAGTTGTCGTCTCAGACGACACTACTGTCGTTTCCGAGAGCCCTGTGAACTCATCATCTAAAACAGATAAAAACTCGACACAGCTTTGTTTTTATCTGTTTAAAGATGATTCATTTAATAAATTGAGTATTCAATGACAACTCATTCAATATCCTCTAATTAGACACTACATAGCCAAATTTAATTGATTTTGAGTTGTAGACACTTGTTGGAAAAAATGCAGTATTTTACTACATGAAAAATTCTTAATAGCTAACATTGAATTAGGCTTGATAAATAACTTGTTGTAAACCCTATTATTAAACTTTGGGTAGGACAAACTCAGTTTACCTATTACTATTAAGGAAGTGGAACCCTATTAGTTCCGCAACATTTCAAAAATTATGAACTTAAACAGTGTTTACCGAGGTTTCCTAATGATTTTCATTAGGAAACCTTGGTCAACATTGTGAAAGTTCGTATGAAGAGTGCCAAAATGTTGCAGAACTATTATGGTTCAACAACCTGATGTAAATACAATGGCTAATAAAATATCGTTAAATCCTTAAACAAATAAAATCTCACCAATCATAGATAATTGCATCTGTGTATCAGTTTCATTTTCCGCCTCAATGTCCGCCTCCAATATAACCTGCATATAACCTTCCATAACTTGACAAACCTCAACTTGTCTCTGAAATTTACAAATCAAAATATGAGAGCAATATTACAGGTTATTGCAGGTTATAGAATTTAAATGTGTATATGTTGTGTCAGACCACTTCTTTTGGTAGGGCAGACGCCAAAAGCAAAAGTACAACACTTTATTTTGCCATACAAATTCAATAACTTTTTGATTGTACACTTTGATATCATTTCACAACTTTCTCTTATAACCAATTAATCAATCCCTGTATTTTGATGACAGAAATCTTACAGACACCTTTATTTCTGCCTAAATGTAGGCTTCCAATACCTGACAAACATCTACTTGTCTCTAAAAAATTGAAAACTGTAAAAACAAGATGTGTTTGTGAAACACGAATGCCCCCGTAACAGCATTTTTTTTTTCAAAGTTTGACCTTGACAGATGACCTTGACCTTGTCACATGACATGACTTTGGTACCAGCAGATGCGGATCATCATCTATCATCATGCCAAATATTAGCTTTGTATCTTGAATAGGCTTGAAGATATTGGCAAGGTGAAGTTTTCGGACGGATGGACGGACGGGCAGACAGACAGATAGACAGACAGACATGAGTAAAACAATATGCCCCCAATCTCTTGATACCGGGGCATAAAAAGTTTCCTACAATTGTACATGTGCCAATGTGAATGCCATCTACATTTTAGATCAGCCTGTGCATCTGCACGATCTGATCAGTGTCTTCGGTTTGCACTTAATAGAAGGCTATTTGCAAATGGTCCCCAGAAACACTCACTCATTGCTTTCTTTGTTAGATCCGTTATGGCTAAAAACATCCTGCATTTATCACATTAAAAAAAGTAACCTAAATCGGCTTTAAATCATGCAACCTGTGATGCAAAAAGCAACAATCAGAGGAGTGGGAAATAAATTGACCCTGGTCAGACTGTGTGAACTACTGATAGTCTTGAGTAATCATGTCTTGCCTTTTTTTTCAATATTGAATAAGATTCTTTATGGCTAGAATTACTCACCTTATCAGACCTACAACAGTTTATTACATGGACCATTCTAACTAGACAGTTTAATACAAGATCCTTTAGTATGATGTCTATTGTTTTTGTTCAATATTGGTAAAGATCCTTTAAAGCTAGATTGACTCGCCTGATCAGGGCTACAACAGTGTATCACATGGACCATTCTTACTAGACATTTTAATACAAGATCCTTTAGTAATCATGTCTCTTGTCTTTGTTCAATATTGATTAAGATCCTTTTATATCTAGAATTACTCACCTGATCTGGACTACAGCAGTGTATCACATGGACCATTCTAACTAGACACTTTAATACAAGATCCTTCAATAACCCCGTCTCATGTCTTTGTTCATTGGTGGGCTTTGATAGATCATTTGTGGCAAGGATCTTGAGAAGAACATCTAATGTGGCTGGAGTGATTGCTTTTAGGGCATTATGCTGTGGATAAAAGTTGTTTAAAACTAAAAATACAGGAAGTTGAAACAATATGAGAAAGTTCTATGATGATCTGATTGTTTTCACTCATTTATTTTTTTTTTCAATCCCTGTAGTATTTTGTAGTCATCTTTAGAAACAAGAGGGCCGTTGGCCCTGGGTCGCTCACCTGAGAAAAAAGCTTCATTACCTAGGTATGTCCATGCAACCACAGAAAAAGAGATTTTCTATTATTCAATTAGATAACATTTGAAATAATCCTTCCCCCCCCCCCTCTGCTCCTCCCCTGGTCATTATTTATTTAAGCTTTTTTTCATAAAAGGTCTGTGATCAGCTAATCTATGCCAGATATACAGGCTGAGTCAGAGACTTCTAAAGTTTTCTTTAATGAGTTGATCAATCCATGTCAAATATATAGGCTGTAGGGATTCAAATTCTCAACAAAGCACTCCCCCCTCCCCCAAGATGCTCTGCAACTGGTGAATCTACAGTCATGGTTTTAGCTAATTCAATTAATGTCCATATGCTGATCATCCATATCAATTTTCAAGTCTGTAGGACTCCTGGTTCATTGGAAGAAGTTTAAAGATTTCAAAAATGATCCAAAGTACTACCCCCTCCCCAAGACACTCAGCACCTGGTGACCCTACAATCATGATTTAAGCTATTTTTATTAATGTCAATATATTGATCACCCATGACGATTTTCAAGTCTGTGGGGTTCCTGATCCAGGAAAAGAATAAGGTTAAAGATTTCAAAATTGATCCAAAGTACTACCCCCTCCCCCCTTATGCTCCGCATCTGGTGGCCCTACATTCATGATTTTAGCTACTTTATTTTAGATCCATATGCTCATCATCCATGCAAATATTGAAGTCTGTAGGGCTCCTGGTTCTTTAGAAGATGAAGGTTAAAGTAGCAAAATTTTCACAAAAGTACTTTCCCCTCCCCCCTGGTGCTCCGCACCTGGTGGCATTACAGTTATGATTTTAGCTATTTTAATTAAGGTCTATGAGCTGATCCTCCGTGCCAATTTTCAAGTCTGTAGGGCTTGTGGTTCAGAAGAAGAAGAAGGTTAAAGATTACAAAATTTTCACAAAAGTACTACCCGCTCTCCCCTGGTGCTCCACACCTGGTGAATCTACAGTCATGATTTTAGCTATTTATATAAAGGTCCATATGCTGATCATCCATGCCAATATTCAAATCTGTTAGGCTCCTCGTTCAGAAGAAAAAGAAGGTTAAAGATTACAAAATTTTGACAAAAGTACTACCCCCTCCCCCCTGGTGCTCCGCACCTGGCAGCCCAACAGATATGATTTAAGCAAATTTTAATAAGGTCTATGAGCTGATCCTCCATGCCAATTTTCAAGTCTGTAGTGCTCCTGGTTCTTTAGAAGATGAAGGTTAAAGTAGCAAAATTATCACAAAAGTACTACCCCCTCCCCCCTGGTGCTCCGCACCTGGTGGCATTACAGTCATGATTTTAGCTATTTTAATTCAGGTCTATGAGCTGATCCTCAATGCCAATTTTCAAGTCTGTAGGGCTTGTGGTTCAGAAGAAGAAGAAGGTTAAAGATTACAAAATTTTCACAAAAGTACTACCCCCTCCCCCCTGGTGCTCCGCACCTGGTGAATCTACAGTCATGATTTTAGCTATTTATATAAAGGTCCATATGCTGATCATCCATGCCAATTTTCAAATCTGTTAGGCTCCTGGTTCAGAAGAAGAAGAAGGTTAAAGATTACAAAATTTTGACAAAAGTACTACCCCCTCCCCCCTGGTGCTCCGCACCTGGCAGCCCAACATATATGATTTAAACAAATTTCATTAAGGTCTATTAGCTGATCATCCATGCCAATTTTCAAGTCTGAAGTGCTCCTGGTTCTTTAGAAGATGAAGTTTAAAGTAGCAAAATTATCACAAAAGTACTTTCCCCTCCCCCCTGGTGCTCCGCACCTGGTGGCATTACAGTCATGATTTTAGCTATTTTAATTCAGGTCTATGAGCTGATCTTCCATGCCAATTTTCAAGTCTGTAGGGCTTGTGGTTCAGAAGAAGAAGAAGGTTAAAGATTACAAAATTTTCACAAAAGTACTACCCTCTCCCCCCTGGTGCTCCGCACCTGGTGAATCTACAGTCATGATTTAAGCTATTTATATAAAGGTCCATATGCTGATCATCCACGCCAATATTCAAATCTGTTAGGCTCCTGGTTCAGAAGAAGAAGAAGGTTAAAGATTACAAAATTTTGACAAAAGTACTACCCCCTCCCCCCTGGTGCTCCGCACCTGGCAGCCCAACAGATATGATTTTAGCTATTTTTATTAAGGTCTATGTGCTGATCATCCATGCCAATTTTCAAGTCTGTAGAGCTCCTGGTTCTGAAGAAGAAGAAGCTTAAAGATTACAAAATTTACCCAAAGTACTACCCCCTCCCCCCTGGTGCTCCGCACCTGGTGGCCCAAAAGATATGATTTTAGCTATTTTTATTCAGGTCTATGATCTGATCATCCATGCCAAGTTTTAAGTCTGTAGGACTTCTGGTTAAGAAGAAGAAGAATTTTAAAGATTTTCTAAAAATTTCACATTTGTTGCCATAGCAACTAGAGTTTTTCATGGATTTCAATTCTTTTAGCTATTTTTGAAGGGGACAACCTAAGCAACATTTCTGTAAAATTTGGTGTTAATCGGCCTAGTAGTTTAGGAGGAGATGTCGTTTAAAGAAATTGTTGACGGACGCCGGACGACGGACGACGACCGACGACCGACGACCGACGGACTGACGCCGGACGAAAGGTGATCACAATAGCTCACATGAGCACTTCGTGCTCAGGTGAGCTAAAAAGGATGACTACAAAATACTATATGGATAACAAGAGCTGTCACTGTAAGATGACAATGCCCCCGACACCGCTTTGATTTAGAAGTTATGGCCAATGTTAAAGTTTTTGGACGGAATGACGGACGGACGGACGGACAGACGGACGGACAGACGGACGGACAGACGGACGGACAAGTCAAATTTATTATGCCTCCCTATCGGGGGCATAAAAAAAAATCTATAAAATTCATATGTGGATCATTCTAGAAGGGAAATAAAATAGCTCAGAAACTTTAGAAAAATTAACGAACCTATGATATTCATTTAACCTTTCTCCTGCTTGTTCACAACATATACGTTTTGGCAGACAGACTGATCTTAGTCTACACTACCTGCTTTCAACTTCATTATAGGGGGAAAAGGTTGACTGGTTGAAATGTCTAATAAAAAGTTTCAATTTGTGTGAACCAAACTATTAATTCAGTAGGAAAAGGGTCCACAGACTTTATTCTTTCTTTCTTGAGATAGAGACAAAATTAGCCAATAACTGGACAAATTAATATCCTGACACACTTAAGAAAAGCTACTATGAAAAACATTGTGGGAAATTAAGAAATTGCTTACAGTCCCAAGTTTTTCAATTTTTACTTTAAAACCAATTCTGCAATTTAATAGTAATATAAGAAAAATCGCAGGAAAAGACTTTGAAATGTTGCCTGCAAAAACTTTTTCTTCAATTAAAAGCGATATAAAAATTTGGTTGACTGGGTTTTAGTATTTACCTGTGAACCAGAAATTAAAGCTCCAAACAGATGAATGAATCTCAGCTTGATGTCTGTGGGAAGCCATGTTTTACGAATGCATTCTACAATAGAAATATAATCTAAGCATAATTTTTCATTATCAGAGGGCATATTCCTATCTCTCCATAGACCCCTTGAGAAGATATTCAAGAATATTAAAAATTTTGGATTTTATCTGGCCTATGAGAGGTGAGTTTTTCACCTTTTACCCTTCTATTAATCCTTTACAGCCAGACCTAACCAGGCTCTTCAGAGGCAAAATGCAAGTAGAAGAAAAAATCACAGCCTTATGCATATGAACCTATTAATCATTGCTATAAGTGATTAAATTTTCAATTTCAGAAAACAAAGGATATCTTTTTTAAAAAAAATTAACTCCTTAACACTTGCCTGTTTTACACAATTTTGGACCTGTCAAAATTCAAAGGTTTTGCAGACGAAAATTTAAAGTGGATTTTATTTGAAAAATAACCATTCAGTACGGTAGAAAATAGTGTGGAAAAAGAAGAAATTGCTTGTCAGAAGCAATTTCTTCTTTTTTCACAATGTTTTCTCAATCATAAAATCACAGGCACGTAAAAAGCAGGGATTAAACAGCAAAGGGTTAAGCACATATATAGGAAATTTGTCTCACCATGAAAAAATGGAATAATCTCAACATGCAGAAGAGCAGGTTTATCTTTCATTCTGGAATTATCTACCTTCCATCTGAAATAAATAATTGTGATATTGTGTGATTTGAACTTTATTATCCATTTATTAATTACACAAATTAGCAGACCAAATAGAATAGCAATTCTTTCAGCAATTTAGGGCTTTCACAAAAATATTTGTAGTTCATTTGACCTTCAGAGTATGAACCCTGACAGATATTTTTTTATTTGTCATGGGTAATAAAAATTACATAACAGTCCCACAATATACACTTAGTAAGCTTAAAGCAATATCATCTAACATTGATTATAACCAAAGTGATTTTATAGTCCCAATGGACAATATTAAAATTAAAAGGCTATGCTAGTATTCTGTTTTATCTAGAATACAGCAGAGTAATTGTTAACCTATGTGAAATTAATCAGAAGCTGACACATATATACTCCCCATACATAGTTTGAGGGGGTATAATGATGAATTTTCTTCAGATCCCAAGGGCAATTTTATATGTGAAGTTTACTGTATTTTTAAAAGTTAACATACAAGCCACACACATTTCCTATTAAGCTCAGAATATTGTGCCCAGAACCCTTAAGTTGAACATTTGCATCTGTGTTGTCAATGATTTAGAAATTATTTGAAATGAGCATATACTTTTTATACTTTTCTCATTAAAAAGCATTATAATATGTTATAATATGACAAATGTCGCAAAAGTGAAATAACACCGTTGAATATTTTTGATATTACACGGGTGTTATTAGACTAGTGGAATAACTATGGAAGTGAGCTCAGAGCAAAAAACAACGCTATTTTGTAACCGCGAAAATGACCTCATGATGTTTCTTTTATGATGTCAGTTATAAATTTCGCGAAAAATAGAAATGTTGAATTTCAAGAATTTTGACTTTATTTGGCATAAATTCGGGTCATATTATAAAAAATTTGTGCACATCAAATACAGAATTTATTAAACTCATTATCTTAAAACAGATAAAAACGAGGCTCTTTATAGAAGACTCCTTTAATAAATTCGGTATTCAATGACCACTCATTCAATATCCTCTATATATTTTGTAGGAAAGGTCTAAAGTTATACTTTACCCCAAGTTTCTCTTTCTCCACACAAAATATGGATCATACAGACACTCAAAGAAATGTAAGGCCAGTTGTAGAAATAGGATGTATAAACTTTGGTCATCTTCTTCCAGCTGTCCATTTAACTTAAACAAGAAATCAATTTGAGTTCATTGAAACATCAACACACTGCTCCTTTAAAAACAAGAATAACAAATTTCCTAGAGTTAAACTCTGGGTCTTGTTAGATCCTAAATTTTGTCAACAGTAGAACATTGATATTTTCTTGTTAGCCCCAAAAAAGATGTGAATTTTTAATGCCCCGAAACAGCATTTTCACTTACAAATTTGACCTTGATCTTGTCACACTAACATGACCTTGGTACCAGTGGATGAGTATCATTAAGAGTCATCATCATACCACATATAAGTATGGTATCTTAACCCTTTCCTGTTTTACAAAATTTTGACCTGTCCAAATTCAAAGGTTTTGCAGACGAAAATTTAAAGTGCATTTAATTAGAAAAATAACAATTCAGTAGGGTAGAAAATAGTGTGGAAAAAGGAGAAATTGCTTGTCAGAAGCAATTTCTTCTTTTTTCACAATGTTTTCTCAATCATAAAATGACAGTCACGTAAAAAGCAGGGATTAAACAGCAAAGGGTTAATTAGACATGAAGTAATTGGTAATGTTAAGTTTTTTGGTCAAGTTTTGCAGACAGAGGGACAGACAGACAACGGTAAAACAATATGCCCTGATCTATAGATGCGGCATAATAAAAAGACTTCTTTTCTTCATTATTTTTTTGTTTCATTGAATAAAGGCTATTATTAGCGTAAAATTGGTTTATTTCCTTCACAATTCCTTTGCAGTAACCAATGGGTCATGTCAGACAACCCTATCACAAGATATATCGTAGTAAATACTTACTTTATCTACAACAACAGAAGCTATATTCACTGTGTAACTTGTAAATTCACAAGATGCCACTAGAGGTACATTGTCATAGTTCCTGAAATTCAATACAAAATGCATTAGTTGGAATTTGATTTCCTTCATTTGTCACACAATATTCAATGAATCTAGGGATCGACACTAACTCATTTGAGAAAGGAGTCCATTAGACTCCTTCCTTACAAAATCAAGAAGTCCAAGCTGTAACTAAGGAGTCTGACTTTTCATAACAGGAGAACACTGTGTTTGACTACTAGATGTAAGCTTGTGTTATCTTCAACAACTTATGTTGTGGACAATCTACAGTTTTGACAATAGATGAAAAGGAAACTGCCCTATGCAATTAGTTTTTCAAAATATTCTCATATGATACTGGGAGTCCATCAGACTCTTTAATTGAAAAATGTATGAGTCCCAACTGATAAAAAAGGAGTCTCAGACTCCCTGACTCCCCTTAGTGTCGAAACAAGGCAATCTATGTCACAAACTATTTATTCCACACCAGGGTTGGACACTAGCAGTGTCCAAGGATCCCAAAAATCCAAAATAATGAGAGGATTGAGATAGCTCAAGCAAAGGATTTCTTCAGAGTTCTTTTATAATAATAGAATTTCGATGCCCTTTCCAACATGATCAACCATTTCTATACCAATGATCTATAAGGCCTAGTTCACAATTGGATTACAGAGGCCCTACGGGGCCTTTATCTCACTGTAACCACAAAATCATTCAGTGCCTGTTCAGCAGCATACAGCGTCCGTGCGATGATCACAAGGTTTAATAGACAATTGCAATTGTGATTTTGTATAAAAAATAGTTATACAAATCACAAAAACAAACAAAAACTGTAGCCCTTAGACATGTCATAGAGGGGTCGCAAGAGTCAGGCGATGCTTTGCCTATAAGTCCTACAGATTCCGCATGGATATCATATGGCGGCCACATGATTCACAGTGTATATAATTTACAAATTGTAGGGAAATGTTGTGGCGATGAATAATAAGAAAGAATAAGGTAATTGTAATTGTGGAACACTGCATAGAGGTTAGCTTATATTCATTTGCTTAATGGAGAAAGATATAATTGATACAAGTATGCCTGCCATAATTTTGTGAACATTATTAAACATTCATTTCAGATGTTTGACATAATGCTTCCTCTTTTGTACCTGCACAAAACTACAAGACATTTCAGCAAACTGGTTGCCATGGAAACAGACGGATTGTCATCGCTAAAGCAACACTGGTGCAGCTGGTTCCCAAACACTTGAAGAATTCCATCAGGCAGCTTTGTGATATGTGGACCTTGCTCTGAATACCTGATGAAGAAATAGGACAAATATTTCAATATGTGATCAGTCACAATGAAGGGTGTCACATATTGCTTGAACATTCGAAGACATTTTACTTTTACTGTACAACAAAAAAGTTGTTTAAAATACTTTCTTTTGAGCTGTTTTTTAATCAAGATGTTAAACACATCATGGGTTTGGTGCAAGACTGTAGTAAGAGTATATACAATGTATATACACTTACTACAGTCTTCCACTGAACCTACGACATATGCTCTCACCATTGCTGTTTTTCTAAAATATTGGACATATTTTACCTTTAAAAGTTACCTTGATCTTAACTTTTGATGTTACAAGTTGAACAAACAGAAAAGTCTTGTCCCCTGAAAAAATGAGGATCTATCCCTTACCAATCACAAGTTATGACCAGCAAATCAGGCAAAAAGACAGGTCAAATTAGGGACGGAAACAAATTACTCTATGAAAAGAGTTCTCGATCGAACATCCGGGGATTGATTACCAATTTCACTAGGTGTTTAACCGGAAAGGAAAAATTGAATTATTCTAAAATTATTTTCTCAAAATATTGATCTTTTATTTTCTAAAATTATTTGCTATGTGCCAAAGTAAAGAATGCAGCAATCAGTCGTCTACCAATCATCTAACCTGTCAATAAATTTCAAATTTGCAACAGTTATTGTTCTTAGTGTCAATCAATGGCATAATTTTTTGCACCTTCGACGTTTATACCCTGTTTAAGATCGGCACTTTTAATTCAATCTTCACCAAATTTTCCTTTGAGTTGAATAATCAAGCTCCCTTCTTATCCCCGGAATGCTTTATGCCATTCCAAATCCTTGTAACTCAATCTTATCCATACTGTAGTTACTTGCTCTTTATCTGCCGAAGAAGATTTATGAAATTGATGACTAACACCAAGAAATTTCACTGAGAAATGCCTCTGTCTTAGAATCTAGTAATTTGACATTTCTTCAAATAAATTAGCTGACAAAATGTCATTTCAGCTTTCATTTTAACCAAAGATATGCAACAAATACCGTATAACATTATGTTTGACTCACAGGCTCAATTATCAAAAGTTGTCAACTCTATCCAAGTTCTCCAGTACTCCATCATAAAGGTCACCGAATACTTGATTAGTAAAATTGGTACTTGTTACAATCTCTAGTTACAATCCTACTATGCATTTCCTTTCAGAATAACAGGTGAACATAATTTATATCTTAAAATAATGAATAAAACATTTGCTCTTTTTGGATTTTGAGCAATTCTGGCTCAACTTTTTCTATGTATTGCACAGAGTGTAGGCTAAGACCAGATAATCTATGATGTCACAGTCTGCCAAAGCCTTGTGTATAGCAAAAAATATGTTATGAACAGCATGAGAAGGCTTAATAATATAATTGAACATTCCCTAGAGAATTTTGTGTTGTACCATTAATTGTTTGTGGCAGGTTTGTTTTATTTTTGTACAAATATTTGAGAGAGTCATTTATCAAAAGTCTTCTACCGTTCTAGAACCACCAAAATTAGTTACGTACTGGTAGACAGAACATTGATTTTCACAAATAGTAGACATACAATTGCAGAATTGCATGTATCTACTTTCAAAATTTGATTAAGCAGCAACCTTATTTTTTATTGTCTGGTAATTCATTTAATTTTATCTCGCTAAATTTAGATTTTGTTTTATGCAATATTTCAACAAGTCTGTCTCAAGATTTTTTCCACAATAATAAATGTGACCCATCACGTGAAAAGGGACATTCCGGGGAATTCTGTAAAATGAATTATATAAAAAAAGAGATTTGATCTAGCATAGGTCAACCAGAAGTCGCATTTCAAAAATTCTTTCACTGGAAGGTAGATTTGTCATTCTAGATTCAGAAAATAAGCACAGTGCAAAAAAGTTTCAACCCTTGTCAGTCGTGCAGTCCGCGCAGTGTGACTAGGGTAGACACTTTTGCACTACCCAGATGGTCCCTTTTTGCGTGACGGGTCACAAATACAAGCAGCCAGTGTAGTCTAGGATTCTACTGCACTTCTGTGCAGGCTTATATAAGTTTTTATAACTATACAAATATCTGTGCCATTTACACCCCATATGATATGTTTTATGATATCACATGGATATTTTTAGAACAATGACATAATGTATTTATTTTTAAAGACTTGCATTTCTGTTAGAAACATCGCCGAAAACAAGGCAAATAAAGGTTATAAGATGAATATAATACATACTTAGTGTATTGTATGAAAAATATCTAATTTGGTTGTGGGAATTGATGATTGTCGAGGCTCATTATCAATTCCCCAACCTCGTAAGAGTTTTTTTTCATACAAAACACTAAGTACATATTTTCAATATCCATGTACTGACTCCCAAAGCATTATGCTTTGAATTCATGAGTCAAAAATATTATTTAAGTTGTGACCACCAAGATTCATGCATTTTGATTGGCTGAAAAGGTGGTTTTATTCCTAAATGAAATCAAATTTCAATTACCCAACTATATTTCAAGCTTCCACAAAAAGTAGTACCATACAAAAATTGTTTCATTAT
The DNA here is from genome assembly GCA_948146395.1 of Fragum whitleyi. Taxonomy (NCBI): domain Eukaryota; kingdom Metazoa; phylum Mollusca; class Bivalvia; order Cardiida; family Cardiidae; genus Fragum; species Fragum whitleyi. Next base: position 25,599,479 of record OX411558.1, read on the forward strand.
TGATAAACCTTAACTTTTTGCCTCTTGATATCAAATTTATCCTGTATTCATACAGTGTGTTTAAGATGTTTAGTTTCATACCTCAATGAAATCAACAAATACTCTCTTCATATCTTCATTGACATCTTGATTGAAATTTCAGGGTATCAAATTGATGTAGAATGGGTCAAAACAATAAAATGAATAGGCAATAAGTAAACATTTAGTTGAGATATGTCAAAATGACATCTTTAACCCTTGTTATGTTTAATAAATCTTGGTTAAAAATTTTGATCAACATCAAAGAGCAGAAAGCACTGAAAGTACCAACTGAGCAGAAGGTCTATTTTTTATATGAAAAACTAAATCTATTGACAATTCTGGTGGTGTAGAATAATATCAGACTGCACATATGTGCAGGCTGATGTTTGTCTATAGCTCCTGCCAAAGCAGAAATATTCCGGATTCAGCATGACAAGGGTTAAATTACTGCCTTCATACAGGGCTCGTGCTTGACCCTTAAACCAGGGTTTTGACCCCCAGAAATCTGAAAATATCCTAATTTGACCCCTTGAAATTTCTCCCAAGGGGGTCATTTTGACCCCCTTGAGAGGAATTACTAAGGGTCAAAACATGTTTTTTTTCACAAGTTTCTTTTTTAAGTTCTATGTATTAATTACTTGTTTCATATCATTACAAGAAACAGTTAAACTGACTCTTAAATATGTGAAATTCTACTGATGATTTGCTTTTTCTGTCTTTTTGACCCCTGTTAATTCAGATTTGACCCCCAGAATTTCTTAGGTGAGGAGTCAATGACTCCCAAATATCAAACACTAACACGAGCCCTGTCATATCTCTGTTTGGGATCTATATAAAATATATGGCAACAATCAATTCTGATACATTTTTTTTCATTCTTTTGCAGCAGTTTGCACTAAAGATATATGTATTCTATAAGATCAAAACGACCCTCTGACAGAAAAATTTAATTAAGAATTAAGAATTTATTAAGTGGTTTTTTTTTTATCTATTTATTTCTTTTTTTTATTTTGAGGGTGGAAACCCTAATTCAAGGTTAAGGGTCAAAAACAAGCTCTGTACTGGGGACTTACCCTTCTTGTAAATGTTGAAAATCACAGTCAATGAAGGCCTTATAACAGTCCACAAATAAGGTAATGTACTTTTCAAGGGCCTCTACATCAGTCTGTAACGAAAAATTATTTCAAATTACTATGAAGTAAGAGATAACTCACTGTTTATTCCACCAAAAAGAAACTGCTTTCAAGGCAGTGGACCTGTAGTAGTTTTGCAACATTTCAAACCACATATTCTTACACAATGTTATCCGAGGTTTCCTAATGAAAATCATTAGGCGATCTTGGTTAACACTGTTAAAGTTCACAACTTCTGAGACATTGCAATCTGCACCAAATTTCAAATACTCAAATTATTGTACTCTTTCTAAATGGATAAGAGAAAAGTAATGGGGTGGAGTTGAAATTAAGGAGATTAAGGACACTAACACCAGTCCCTTGGCAAGAGACCTTCGACTTTTAGGGAAGACAGGTAGATGTAACCATGCTACAGGTTCTTCAGGTCTGTATTTAATGGCATTACTTAGTATTTCAAATCTGTTGTGTTTTGAAAAATAATTGCCTTTCCATTACTAAAATTTGCATTACCAAATAGAAAATATTGTAGAAAATGAAGAAATTGTTATTACTTTTACAAATTGAAAGCCTTTCCTTAAAAGTGGTTAGACTAGGACTGGATTTGACATTTGGACTTAGATTATTCCAGGATCTTATGGTTCTAGGAAAAAAGGAATTTTGATGATGTTGGGTTATGGAATGGGGTATTAGATAGCTTAGATTTCATGTAGTCACCAAGTGATTGTGGTCTACATAGACAAGATTATTTTGAATCTTGTGTAACATCACCAGTGAGGCATGATTTCGGTGGGGTGTCAGACGTTTCACTATTTAGACTGTTTACACCTGAGACATTTCACTATTCAGAAGTTTCCAAACCAGATGTTTCACTACCTTTTTTTATTTGTATAGATGTTTCACTACCTTTTTATATAATATTATAGCTTATTGATTATCCATTTATGCATTTATGCTTTTGCTTTTTTATTTAGATAGAAAACATTTTATGATTTTGATAATTGATAATTTATTTGAATGAATTTATGATTTAACTTCTCTTATTCTGAATTGTTAAATGTATGGCTTTGATGGTTCTTTTTTGTTATTGTTTTAATAGAATGCACTTGGTTATTAATTAGAGTCTGAAAACAAAATATAGCAAGTTTAATTGATATAATACAGAAAATAATGGACGATATACACTTTTCTGCATTGAAAGGGCTGAAGATGTTGTAGGCAAAGAGTTTGATACCGAAGTGTGTTGAAAATACTTTTTTCTTCTTTATGATGCTTTATTGGTTAGGATTAAATCTTAGTAATATCAATGTGCATGACTGGGTTTGTTTACAGTAAAATGGTTCTTTAGTTTAGTAAGGTTATAATTAGATTTCTTTCAAACAATATGATGGTAAAGCATGCAAAAACTTGCTATCTGCATACTAGAAAAGCATGTGTTTTTCATTTTGTTTAAGAAAAATATATTTTTACAGCAATTATATTTTTATTCTGCATATATCTTATTAAACTAGAAAACTATGAATGGCTTGAGTCGCTCCACAGGCATGAAATTCTTGAAAAAAAAATCTAAACGATTAAGGTAATTAAAGATTTTAACCTCTGCCCATGAAAAGACATATTTTTCATTTGATGACATTAATTTTTCGCTACATGATAAAGGTTCACTCAAGGATCATTTCAGTGAAATTTGGTTGATATCCATCAATTACATTCTGAGAAAATGTTTTTTAAAGTTTCAACTATATATCATAAAGAGAAATGACCTCCGCCCATAAAATAAATATTATTCATCCATTCACAATAATTTTTGGTAGACTGATAAAGGGTCACTCAAGGATCATTCCAGTGAAATTTGGTTGATATCCATCATTTGCATTCTGAGAAATTGATTTTCAAAGTTTCCACTATATAACATAAAGAGAAATGACCTCCACCTGTAAAATAAATACTATTCATCCGATCACAATAATTTTTGGTGGACTGATAAAGGTTCACTCAAGAATCATTCCAGTGAAATTTGGTTGATATCCATCTATTACATTCTGAGAAAATGATTTGCAAAGTTTCCACTATAGAGAAATGACCTCCGCCCATAAAAAATGCATATTTCTCATCTGAACACAATAATTATTAGTAGACTGATAAAGGGTCACCCAAGGATCATTCATGTAAAATTTAATTGGTATCCATCAATTAGAATCTGAGAAAATGATTTTCAAAGTTTCCACTATATAACATTTAGAGAAATGACCTCCGTCCATAAAATGCATATTTTTCATCCGATCACAATAATTTTTAGTAGACTGATAAAGGGTCACCCAAGGATCATTCATGTAAAATTTAATTGGTATCCATCTATAAGAATCTGAGAAAACTTACTTTTTACCATATTTGGAAATTAGCCACGCCCATTAAATCCATGTTTTTCATCATTAAAATTTCTTGAACAACTTTGAAAGAGGGTTACCCAAGGATCATTCCTGTGAAGTTTGGTTGAAATTCATCCATTAGTTTCTGAGGAGAAGATTTTTTAAGAAAAAGTTTACGACTGGAAGCACGCACACATGGACGGACGACTGCATGACGGACACAACACCATGACAATAGCCCCAGTGGCTTTCAGCCAGTGGAGCTTAAAAGTTAAACAGGTTATTTTAAATCAATATAATTGACCAACACTAGTTGGTTCAGTTAAGATTATGGGAAAAGCAGGGCTTGAAAATTGTTGAAATTTCTACTCGTCCTGCTATATAAGAAAATATAGTTATACATTAATTTCATAAGAGAAATATTGCAAAATCCACTTGTCCTGCTTATGTAGACAAACAAGGAAAAAATCACGCAGGAGAAGCGGACAAGTAAAATTTTCAAGCCCGGAAAAGTAGCAGCTTATATAGCAAATATATTTTGCTTTATTGCAAATTGCATCAGTATTTTTTCTTTGTTCGACTGGAGCTCACAAAGTCAAACTTCAATCAAGTAAATTAGTAAGTGCAACAGCAAATAACTAAAGCAGTGACCATGACACCCTTTTAACCATTGCCATACCTCAAACACACATTTAATCTGAAGCTGTCTTTATGGCTTTTAACATCAAGTTGTAATATTAAAATCCAATTATTTGAATGCCTGTAATATTCACCAGAAGGCCCGTAGCAGCCTTTGAAATATCAAATAAGACAATTTAATAAGCATGCCCTTTGTTTTGAGTATTCATCTTCCTTTTTCTGGACAAAAATATTTTAACATGCACCTCCCTTTCTGAAATACTTTCTTTTCAGTTTAGACATTCTTGTACACAATATGTGGAAAAATTGAACTGATGGACTAAGTTATCATTCGAAATAATGAAGCACAATGATAAAATCAAGTGAATGAAACACACCAGAAAAAATAAAATATATGAAAAAATATTAGCATCTTTATTCATATAAAATACTAAAATATACAAGTTGTTTCACTACAAAAAAGTAATGTCTTGGTAGGAAACTTCTGGTTAGGAAATGTCTTTAAAGTGAAATGTCTGTCATTCATTTCGGTGGCGTTCCAGGGTGTTCATCCAAGATTACCTAACATCCAAGACACACTGCTCTGGTAGCTATAATCGTTACATGCATATCTGACCTCTGATATCTCTATGCTCTCGATTTTGTAAATTAGGTGTTTCTGCCAGGGATTCTATCTATCTTTATATACTAACACCCCATTCAGGTATTACTGGCAGGTGACTCGTTCTTGACGATATCAATTTTACGTGAAAATTCAATAGGCAGTGGAATCCTTTCTTTTTTGAAGGGTTTTCAACCACTGCTTCCTATTTATAGCTGAGTGGACTGAGGCAGTGCATATTAAGTTTCTTGCCCAAGGGAACACCTCGCTGTCACCAGGATTCGAACCCCTGACCTTCGGATCAGGAGACCAACGCTCTAAGCACTGAGCTAAAGTATCAAAGGCTGAGGTTTTGATCTGTTTATTGCTTGTTTTGACATTTCGCTGAATGAATCGAAGGGAGTTTCTAGCCTTTGTTTCTATTTCTGATCATGATGTCAGAATTTAAAGAGCTAAGGGTGGGGTAGGGGTGTGCTCAGATTGTTTGTAAACTCACTTTAGAGGAATAGATCATCCATAGTTGGAAAAGATTTTCCTCGTTACTCAACTCTGTCATTCTTCAGACTATCAAAAGCGATTGCCACCACGCCAGTTACTCAAAATTGCGGTCTCGATCATAAGTAAATACAGTATTCGTCAACATTTTTTGCCAAATTTCCCTTTTTTGACAGCAAAGACAGATGAGATTAGAAGTTATCCAAATATTTTTTCCTATAACCAATCAAAACAAGCAATCGAACTCATTGTAGATAGAAGATTGACTTTCTGACATCGTTTGATAACCCTGATCTACTTTCGTTTTGTTTCAAGGTGTCACTCCTGTTTATTCAACCCTCTCAGAGCAAAATTTGATAACGATTCTTTTCTTACGCTTTATCCGGATGGTACATTTTCACCTGACAGGTCACATTTTAATCTTTCTTATCTTTAAAAATTGAACCCAAATTTTTACATTAAAACGAGTCCCTGATTAAACAAAAGAAACAATAAATGTCTTTTAAAAGTTTAGTGACAGAATTTTAGATCTATGTCTATCTTTTTTATCCGAGTCTTTTTATGTCTGCATAAAAAATATGCTATCCTAATATGGAGTAATTTAACATAGAAAACATCTAATAAATGAATAAATTACTGTTTCTTTTTGGAATCTTATAACATGGTCTGGAATAAAATTCAAACCTAACCTGGAACCTTTGCGCACTAGACATATATTGATGAAGACGGTCGTTATGACTTGTCATTTTAACTACATTTAGATAAATCCTTTTTTTAACAATTGCAAACATTTTTTGCAACACGACCACAGGACTTGTGTATTATTGAGGAAAGGATGTTGAAAAATGAGAATATGCTTTTCCAGAGTGTCTTCTGTATCAAACTAATATTTCATAGTCTTTACTCACTACGGTGGATGTAAAGGGGGCTCGAACATACAATCATTACACCATTTTTAACCTTATCCTGACTGTCAAAAGATTTTTAAACAAAGGAAGACAGGTAGTGTATGCCAAGAACAGACTGCATAACTGAATTGATTTTTTTTTCAACGTTATTTGCAACCTGTAGACGGGTTGCCAGGGGTGGATTTTGAATCGACAATCCCAGTTGCTAAAATTATAAATCAATTTTATAAGCTACCTTCAGATGCAAGTTTGTAGCAAAATCTTCAAGATATGCAAATAAAAGATTCGATCGTCCCGCCCTCTGATCTAGCCACAATCCTAATACATTAAAATGTCATTTTTCTGCATAGTACAATGTCACGGACATGAAAAAAACCCCGATAAATTGATGGTAGGCTAAATTATATAAGACATGCCACCTACCCATGAGGTAACGGGAAAAACACTGATCCCTGTACGCTGAAAGTACGTGTATTAAAAGAAGTCCAGAATCTCTCTCACTCCACTTTCTATCTACTCTCTAACCCCTCTCTATCTTCACTCTCTCTGCACTCTATCTCTCCACATCCTCTTCCTCTGCACTCTCTCGCTCTCTATAATCTCTTGCTCTCTACACTCTCACTACATTGTCTCTCAACACGTCCTCTCTCTACACCCCCCCCTTTCTCTCTCTCTCTCTCTCTCTCTCTCTCTCTCTCTCTCTCTCTCTCTCTCTCTCTCTCTCTCTCTCTCTCTCTCTCTCTCTCTCTCTCTCTCTCTATCTCTCTCTCTCTCTCTCTCCTTCCACACTCTCGCCCTCTATTAACTCGCTCTCAACACTTTGGCTATTATAAACTCTCTCTCAACTCTCTTTACACTCTCTAGCTACACACTGTTTACACTCTCTCTCTACACTCTCTGCACTCTTTCGCTATCTACAATCTCGCCACTCTACACGCTCTCTCCCTCTAACCCTCACTCTCTACGCTCTCGCTCTCTCTCTCCACACCCTCTCTCTCCACACTCTCTCGCTCGCTACAATTTCTTGCCCTCTACACTCGCTTCCAACTCATTACTTTCTCTCTACACTCTCACTACACTATCTCTCTACACACTCTCTGTCTAAACTCTCTCTCTTCGAACCCTCTCTCTCTCTCTCTTTCTCTCTCTTCCCACACTTTCGCTCTCTATTATCTCGCTCTCAACACTTCCGATATTCAACACTCGCTCTGAACTCTCTCTACACTTTCTCACTACACACTCTCTTCGCTCTCTGCACTCGTTCGCTATCTTCAATCTCGCCACTCTACACTCTCTCTACACGCTCTCTCCGTCTATACGCCCCCTACGCTCTTTCTCTACACTCTCTCTCTCTCTCTCTCTCTCTCTCTCTCTCTCTCTCTCTCTCTCTCTCTCTCTCTCTCTCTCTCTCTCTCTCTCTCTCTCTCTCTCTCCACACTGTCACGTTCCACACTTTCTGTCTAATCTCGTTTTCTTCACACTCTCTTTCTATACATTTTACAGTCTATCTACTCACTCTTTCTACACACTACCTACTGACTATCTCTCCCTCCCTTCCCCCCTCTTCCTTTTCCCCCTCTCTCTCGTTTTCTCCCTTTCTCTCTCTCCCCTCCCTCTCTCCTCCTCCTACTTTGTCTCTCTTTCCCCCTCTCTCTCTCTTTCTCTTTCTCCTCGTCTCTCTCCCTTTTAGCACTCCCTCTCTGATCTCCCACTCTACCTCTCTGCCTCCCGCCCTCACCTTTTCTCACTCATTCTCACGAGAATTGGGATTCTCGGGTTCTAAAAAATCAAAAAATGAAAATTTTAGTACCGCTCCAATTTTTCTAAAATCAGATGAAGACAACATCAACCTATAATGATGTGAAATTTTTTATACTACATCCGAGAGGAAGAAAAGTTATTAAGCAGCGCGTAACTGTCTTATTTTTGACATTTTTATCAAGTAATAATCGCTACTTGTACCCTTGCCGAGGTATTATCAAAGTAAAAAACTTAAAAAGAATTGTTATCTTTTGCACTGATTCTCTTTCAAACAAGATATTTTTTTCTGCACATTAATAGTTTTGTAGTGCTATCCACATTCAGGAAACGGATATTTCTCCGATATTAGAATGTGTGTCGGTGACAGACTTTTTCAAAGATAGAATTTTAATTTTACACCGACTTTCACTTTTATTTGAAAAGTGCACGATAACATTCTAAAGTTTAAGTTCGTCGAAAAATCATCTGGAATACATATCAAATGAAAATAATGAATTTACCTTCTTTTTCATTGCAAAATAGTGATTTTCTGTTTGAATTCTCGAAAAAGGTATATTGTGTCGAAGATTACTCATGATTTATCGAGTGCAGTTAAAATAATGACCCACAGCCCAAAAACTTGTTAAATTGTAAATAAAACCATGCTTGGTTGAAAAATTATCTGACGCTTTGAAAGAAATGGTTGTAGGTATCTAGTCTCTTTCAAAAAGGTGAGATAATCTGAATAAAAAAAACAATGGCAAGTTACCTTTTGAACATAAAAATTTCTTAAAATATTGAACTCAAATTAACTTGTCTACGGTTGAATACTTATGCACATCGCACAACGGGGTTGACCCACTCACAAAGATTTGTTATCACTTTAAGCATCGTATTTTCTGCCCAATTTTCACGATATCGAAGATTACAGTTTCTCAAACATGCTTAAGTGTAAAATGCAATGATGACCCGGTCAAACTTTTATTTCCGAAGAATTAGAATGCCGATTAAAAACAAATGATAATTGTACCACCGTGAAATACCAATTGCAATGAAATATATTTACGCGGTCTCGAAGGTTACAAAAAGTTATTCTTGCAGCATTCAAAGGTAGGGAATTAGGTTTACTCAACATAGAAATGTTGTTTTGCATTTTGTAGTACCATAGAAACGGATATCTGGTCTATTCATGTGTTTCGGTAAAAGTTTTTCGTAGGCATTAAAATTTGGTATCGAATATTACGGTCTCGATGATTACAAAATGCACCGCTTTACAGTATAATTAACACAATGAACGCTGTATGCAACATTTCTCAGTGATAATTGTTTATACTGGTTATGATACATGTTTTGCTGATCTCAAACGTAATAATTTTGTTGTGGTGCATATTGAAAAACCTAGTATCGAAGATTACAGTAGTTCATTGCAAGAAGACCCCTTGTCTGAATGAACTGGTTTAAGGAATTCTGTGTCAATTTCTTTATTAAAATTAAAACGCATTATTTTTGAAGCATAAATTCAGCATGCCAAGGAAAAGAAATTGCTCGATTTTTGGGCTTTATTCCATCAAATTAGCCCCTTCAAAGTCTCGGAATCGAAGATTACTTAATTTTTGCTTTTTTCGGCGACACCAGGTTTTGGCTCAATAATTATTGAAATCGGTCGATATGGTGCACGGCGCATTTTCTGGAGGTAAAGGACATGTGTACGATCTGTTTGAAAGAATATCTTTGTTCTGAAAATAGGCATCTCGGCTTTATGTACGATCAAAAATCATCAAATGAAAAAGCGACAGTATCGAATATTACAAAATGCACATATAAACAAATCTCTTGTCTTCGAAACGTCAACCACGGTCATTTTCTTAGTGCGCATAAACTAAGTTCATAGAGGTCTATCAAATTAAGTACCAAACGATCACATAAAATATACTTTAGGTCTTTAAAAATACGGCGACACTAAAATCCCAATTCTCGTGAGAATGAGTGTCTATCGTCCGTTTCATTTCTCTTTCTCTTCACTCTCTACCCCCTCTCTATCTCCTTTTGCCCCCTTTTCTCTCCCCCGTCTCTCTCATTCACTAGAGCGGGGGAGAAAGAAAGAGGAATCCCAATTGGGCACTCACTCGAAAATTAATGGATGGATTAATTACTGGAAATTGAACTTCATTTGTTAATGTCAACAAAAAAACTAATTTTTGTCATCCATATTCCTTTTTGGCGACTTTGTGTTGTTTTCTTGTTCTTTCTATTATTATGAAAATCGCATTAATACGATGGCGTATAACGCATAATTATATGAAATAAGAAGAACTACATCTAACTTTATTCGCAATAAAATTTATATGCCATATGTTTATCTGTAAACACAGATAACTCCGACCCTTTATGACATCATACGTCATCTTTAGTGGGAACGTTTATTCTTTTGACGTCATATGCCACGTGCTAGATGACGCGTTGCGTTTGCTGCGAAATTCCCCAAACGTCAATGTCATTACTCATTTATTAATCTTACACCAAGAAAATGTAATTTGTCTTTGACTTTATCACACCCAGAAAAAAAAAATACTTATCTTCAGAATTGTGATCGTGTTATAATGGATTTAATTTCATTTTTGCGTGTTGACGTGTCTTAAAATAAAGTGTGATTGGCGAGGAGATATGTGGAAAGCAAAATTCAAGGGCTCCGCCCTCGGTTTTTACTTTATCATAAAACTCCTCACCCACCAGAACTCATTTGTAGCCTCATCAACTCGGAAATGAAATTATTTCATAAATAAAAGTGCGATGGTATAGTAAGCAAAAATGATGTACCCTGTCTATGACCCTTAAAATGATTAACAAATAATTACAAAGTTCTTCGAATTTCAGAGTCAACCCTCCTAAACTCGAATTTTCGACGATACCAAGACTATCCAACAACTAAAACCAGTACAAGTTCGAGAATGCATTGACACAACAGCCCTGCATTCAGGATGACAAAACGATGCAAACAGTTTTCCAATTAGGCCTATACCCCGCTTTGCACGCATGTGTCCGTGCAAAGCGGGGTACAATTGGAAAACTGTTTGCACCGTTTTTGGATCCTGAACGCAGGACTGGTCTGTGCATTCATGAAGGCATGGACATTCTACAGTTAGTTAAATTGTGAAATTGACATTCACCTCAATCAAAACCATTCTTAAACGCTCACTCAGCGCTCCAATCATTCATTCCAAACATTCACGCAAACCATTCAAAAACGCTCAAACCCATTGAAAAATATAGAATCAGAGACGTCATTCAAAATAAAATTTTGATGGAGAAAAATCGCGATTTCACTGGCATAATTGTAATTGTTATCGACTCATAGGTTCTTGAAAAAAATAGTAAATGGTTCATGCTAAGACGCATGACAGCATTTTTCAAATACATAGCAGACTTATTAAACCAAAACTTCTTCTTCTTCTTTTTCTTCTTCTTCTTTTTCTTCTTCTTCTTCTTTTTCTTCTTCTTCTTCTTCTTCTTCTTCTTCTTCTTCTTCTTCTTCTTCTTCTTCTTCTTCTTGATATTTTGAAAACAGCTTCTTTCTAAATACATGTGTATGAAACGTGCATCGCCAACATAGCCAAATTGATTTTTCATACCCTGCGTTCAAGATGAAAATTTGTGCGAAAGTGTTGGCAATTCATGTCAAGCTTTTTGGGTTCAAAGTGGGTTATCATTTTAAATAGTTTGCAAACGTTTTCTCACCCTGAATGCTGAGCCGGTGCTGTCTTGGTTGTGTTTATCCATTACAGATTTGTTTGTTTCAATGAATTTGAACAAGGTTTCTACGTATACAATTAATTGAGCCGTTAAATTGACATTCACCTCAATCAAAACCATTCTTAAACGCTCACTCAGCGCTCCAATCATTCATTCCAAACACTCGCTCAAACCATTCAAAAACGCTCAAACCCATTGAAAAATATAGAAGCAACAACATCATTCAAAATAAATTTGATAAGAGAAAAATCGTGATTTCACTGACATAATTCAAATAATAAGAGCCTTATATGTTATTGAAGAAATAGGAAGCTAAATGTAGAAATTCTATGTATATTGTATTAAAGGGAGGTAATCAATATGACTAATTTGTTCACCTTGAGCAAAAATTAGCCAAAAAGGATTATCTCTCTTTAATTTCTCCCAGAACTTGCTCCCCACACTCATTCAATGTCATTCCATAATCATTCCATAATCAATCACATTGTCAATTTTACGATGTTAATAACTGTATTATTTCTTTGTATGCCAAAACCACGATTTAGAAATGATTGTTGTGATAGAAACTTTGTATTGACCTGATATCAGACAGCCTATTTTTAGAAGAAAATGCATACACTTTCACCTAATTTTTATTATTATTATTATATAGAGTTTATTATAATTAAGCGCTGAAAGAATGATGCATGATAAATGAATGACATGTAAGTGTCTTAAAATATCAAGATTATCTGGTCTCGGCTGCGAGAAATTATCACGGGTTCAAAGGTCGTTTTCAAAAGTTCTATATTTAAAATTCGACGGCTGGTGCACCTATCCATGGTTTCTAATCGTTTCTCACGGCACGGCTAGAATATTTCTTCTGAGCCACAAGTCGCCATTTTATCTAAGGTATATCACTCGCCCATTCTATCGGAGACAAAGGCTGTGGCATACCAGCCCTGTGTTCAGGATGTAAAAGCGTTTCGCGAGCGCTTTGAAATGATACCCCGCACATGCGTGCAAAGCGAGGTATCATTTCGAAAGCGCATCGCTAACGTTTTTTATCCTGAACAAAATAAGTGTGACTTAGTTACACTAAGCACTCAAAATTTGAACTTTGGGTAGCTCAACACAAGTATGTGACCAAAACTGAAATTACACCATCACTACCCCCAGCTCGTTTTAATCACGTAAAATCCCACATCTGTGTAGTCTCTGTCGTTAGCCCGACTATCACGTGTCAATAAATTTGGCCTATAGTCACCACCCGGGGTAACCCGATACAGCGAAATCAGAGGATACCAGAATTTAGAGGTAAACAAAGAAGGACAGATGCAACACAGGTCTGTATTTCCTTACTGACTATTCGATTTAAAGGCAAGATCGGATGAATTTACTTTTTAGGCGTGTGTCCTCCGTAACTAAGAAACAGTATATGATCATTTTGTACTCGTTCTTAAGCGAATAATCAGTGTGTCATATCTTAAAAGTTGAAATTCCGTATTTTTAGCAAGACCATGTCATTTTGCAGTCCAGTTTCGCCAAAATTTGGATTACATTGACAGATCAGTTACAAAGTTGGTCATTTTTCGTCATAATTCGCTACCCCTTTTCACTGGTGTGTGAAAGCATTACTTGTTTTGTTTGAAAACCGTCTCGAGGTATGATTTATTTTGATATCAGGAATTAAGAGTAACTTCAATAAATGATGCGGGGAGTTTAGAGGATTGATACTGGGAACTCGAAATTTTCGTGAACCAGCATTTCTGTTTAGGTTGAAGAAGGTGTAGATGACGATGTAATAAAGATTTGAAGTATCTTTAAACGTGCATTGAGTAACAACAATTAAATCATTTCAATCACTTACAACAAAATTAGGAGATAATTCTTTGAGCAAATCCTGGTTTGGGGTAAATTAAGTAATATTTTATCATATTTAGCAATATTTACAATCAAATGAGGTAAGTGGCTAGAGACATAAAATATCGAAAAAGCAGATTTAAATTGGCAGCTTTGATATTTAGCCGAACAATAGTGTGCCGACTAATTTTTCGTTATGCATGTACATTCAAAAGGCAGATATGGTTGATATGGTAGAGTAAAGTCTCTATTGCTATACATGCAAGTATCTTCTAAAGTGAATAAGATTGACCGTCTGTTGAATTATATGAATGATTGTTGTAAAAATATCATAATAATTTGATTCATTTATAATTTTCGTAACCCGCGCGCCTTAGTCTATTGAAATAATATTTAGTTACTATTATCCATTTATACCTTTATTCGTTATGTTACATTCGCCGTTCGATATTATATTAAACGCATAGTTACTATTATGTTAAAGGCATGTTACACATGATCTAAATACTTACATATAATTTCATATTGCAATGTGTATTTTTGTATTGAGTGGATGACGGCGAAAAAAGGTTATAGCATGAGCTATATTACATATTTCAGGTTATATTATACTGACGTCAAGAAAAAACGCCTCATCGGAAAACGTGAATGACGTAATTGGTATGTGATTACAAGATGTCAAGGGAAATTTTTAATGGGGAATATGGACAATCGGTTAGTCGAAATATTGTTAGAAATCGCATCGGAAATATTCCGTAAAAGTTTAAAGGAAATCCATCAGTAAATGCAGAAGAGGGTGTCAATTGAGAAATAATACGCCAAGGCCCATTTAACCAAAACGCATCAAAACTTATCAAAGTGCAACAATACTTCATGGTTAAAAAATCAGGAACCTTCTGTGAAAGTTTCATGTAAATCCTGCTATATTTTTGAGAGGAATTGTGTAAACAAAGTTTTTTATTGGCCAGTTTTCCACGGCGCGGCATAACATTACAAAAGCACTATAAGTGCACATGGCCGTTTGATAAGAAACATTCAGTTCAAGGTTTAACACATATCCATCCATAAATGTAGAAGGAGTTGAACTAACAAGTTTTTTTCTTACATTTTTATCCCCATTTATAATGACTCGATATAATACCGACCAACTGTGACAACACGCTCTTAGCTTTACGATATCACACATTCTTTTTTAGAATGTTTTAAAATGAATAGACATTTTCACGGACAGACGCTAATTGTTATACGTTTACCTTCTGTGGCGGATAAAAATAATGATTTTAAGTTGCCCTTAAACGATTTATTTCATTTGGCAATCTTATTGGCAATAATTTATGAATTAGTCGTAAATGATGTTAATTAACAATAATAATGTCGAATTGACTATACAATTTATCAAGTATTGACCACACTAAACATCGATCAATATTTTGATTCAATTCTATTGTCAATTACATTGTGGTGTATTTGTTGCTTACACTCTTAGCACTCTTTTCTGGCAACACAAAGTCTCCTACCGGCCGAATAATAAGTCACATAAGTCCGGCCTAAATCCGTATCTTACCCAAAAGCAATGGGCTAGATCTAAACTTAAACATAGTCTGTAACCCATTAAAATGCGAGCTCATGTATCAAAAAAATGTTAGTACGTACACGCGATCAGAAAAAAGTAACTTAAATTGCCATATCCGAGTTGTTCTTGAAGTCGAGCATTCATGTCTTCCAAAACAATCAACGGACCGGAACGAACCGAGGAAAGACATGTAAACAGACTTCAAGGGCTCATAGACGAAAAGACAGACTGAATTGCAGATTGAAGTCTCTTCGGTTTTGAACACGAGAACCAATACAAATATATACATGTATATATAAAGCAAAGGAAATTATGACAACAAAGTCCAGATCAGGCATTCGATATTCTTGTCAGCACTGTATCAATTCTGTTTTTCCCCTTTGATTTTTTAATTCTTTGAAGTGCCAAGCTGTGTGTGAATTTCTTGTACATCTTTTTAATGCGTTTAATTTGTAAACACAAGTATTACTAGAAATATATATAAAAACCAAGTCGTGCAGTTAACGGCATCGTCAAATTGGCAAGGTGAATGATTTAAGAATCAAATTGAATGAGTACGATGAATTGCTTTGACTGAAAAATAAGGGAGGTATTTAATATCGCTAATTTTGTTCAGGATATCAACACGCATACAAGTTTTATAAATAGCTTCCCTTCTCTTTAAGAACCAACCAGAAGAATATAATAACACTTGTGTCAGTGAAATAGCATTTATATCTAGCTTTATTTATTTTACATAAAGAATTTGATCTTACTTTTTATAAATTTTGGAGCGTTTTTCCATGGTTTTGAATGAAAGTTTGGAATGAATGAATCGAGCGCTGAGTGAGCGATTTAGAAAGGTTTTGATTGATATGAATGTCAATTTCACTATGTAACCAACTGTATTAGTTTAAAAGATGTAAGATAAAAAATAACTCTAGTACAATTATCGTCCTAGTTCACCAATATCACTAAATCATCTTCCTCTATACTCCCAACATCCTGCCTCAGAGTATCCCGTATCATAAATTGTGACACTTCCAATTCTAATTTACTCCAAACATTGATATTTTTACATATTTTACCATGAAAAGCCAATTTCCTTTAAGAATATATCCTATATTTTTAATGCAGTTTAATTCTTTGAAATTTATGCATGATTTGTCAATGATACTGAGCATATTGTGTAGTTTTAATTAAATTTAGCACGATTCTCTAAATCAAATTCAATTTTTCTCATCTAAATACAAATGTCACCTTTCATCTCTATCATAATTACATCGTTGGATTACTTGACTCAATGTTTCAAACTTGCAGCATCCTGATATTTTTGTTTTGTAATGATAAATAGTGAAAAATACAGACCTGTGTTGCATCTGCCTTTCTTTGTTTACCTCTAAATTCTGGTATCCTCCGATTTCCCTGTATCGGGTTACCCCGGGTGGTCACTGTAAGTCATTTAAAATAGACCAAGAAGAATGTAAATTTTATCTTTTTTTGCTAAGTATAGTTGTTGCTAAGTTATATGCAATTACGGTGGGTTTTTTTTCATTTTGTATGGAGATTTATGTCGCTCTCAACAATCTTTCAGTTGTAACGCGGTGACTGGAGCACCTATCAATGGATTTCTGGTATTTACCACACCAGTACTACCATTACATCCTTTCTTAGCCTCCAGCTGCTATTCCACATAGGTCTACGATAATCAAACCATTGGTGGGAGACAAATAGTCGCAAAGGACGATCGTCGGGGATCGGACCCTGGACTTATGGTGGGAAATAAATCTTACAGGACAAAACCCGGGGGAGGGTATCTGTTCTTGTTTAACTTGTGAAAAAAATTGCAAACAGTCTGTACCGTTTCGTCATCCTGAACACAGGATTCAAAACTCGTAGGCCACGAAGTAGATTATATTGGTGAGTGGATATCAGCCCTGCGTTCAGGATGACAAAACGTTGGAAACAGTTTTCCAATTATACCCCGCTTTGCACGTACTCATGCGTGCAAAGCGGGGTATAGTTGGATAAATATTTGCACTGTTTTGTCATCCTGAACACAGAGCATATCGAGGGTTTAGCGCAACACTATTGTAAGTGCCTTTAAATATATAGGCACTTACAATAGTGTTGCACTCACCCCTCGATTATAAACGAGAAAATCGGGAAAACTGCGATCTATTCACTATAAATCGAATACGGTATTGTGACTTGTGATTACAATACATTTGTATGCAATCGACGAGTCACAATAGCGAATTCTACTTACAACTCTAAAATTGCACGCTTTTCACAACTTGTTGTCCCGCCTAATTATCTATGCCGCCATCATTCTAATATAGAGGACAGATAAGTAAAAATCAGAAGTGAGCTGGATTCCATATTTCTTCATTCATCGTTTATTTGAGGCAACTTTCTGTGAAATACTGGTACGTTTAACCTTTTGTGTCATGTATGTATTGAAGTATGAATTATTAGTAATATTCTTTTGTTAAAATCAGATAACCCTTATCCGACTAAATTAAATTTGGTTTCAAACCAATTACCAATATTACAACCGGTATGGCTCGAGTTACAACACAAGTTTTAATTAAAAATCGGGCAGTTTGGACCAAGATCAGACTGCACGTCTGTGCAGACTGATCTTAGTCTATGTTGCCTGCAAAAATTTCGTTTGGCAGGAAAACGTGCCAAGCAGGAGGAAGGTTAAATTAATATTTCTATTACCAAAGCGTCGCTATGTTAATATATAACAGAAATTTCATTGGCGTAAAATTTCACCAACAATTTCTATTTAGAGTCAAGTCGAGACACGAGCACGAGTAATTAGCTCTCAATAGTGGAGTCGTGAGTTCGAACCTTGTTTTGACCTGTTTTCATTCGTTTTTTTTCTCTGCTGCCGCCTTCATAGCGCAGTTGTAAGCGCGTCGGACTATATTTCAAAAGGTTCCGGGTTCGATTCCCGACGGCAGAGCTATCGTCATAACGCAGTTGGCAGCGCGCCAGACTGTCAATCTGGAGGTCACGGGTTCGACCCTTGACGGCGGCACTCATTCTTTCCGATTATTTGTCTCTCACCAATGGGGTGACAACCGTGGACTTATTCGAGAAAGCAGCTGGAGGCTAGGAAAGAATGTGATGGTTGTACTGGTGAGAGAAATACCAGAAATCCATCGTTAGGGGCTCCAGCTGCCGCGATTTAACTGAAAAAAAAATGTGGAAAATGGCCTAAAATTCCGTTCAGTCAATCAATCAATCACTTCCAAACGGCGACACCCACCCTTCCTGACTATTAGTCTTTCACAAAGGGATTGCTAATTGTAGTCCTATGTATATGGGATAGCAGCTGGAGGCTTGGAAAAGATGAAACGGTAATACAAGCGAGCGAAATAACAGGAATCCATTATTATGTGCCCCCTCCGCTGCGATATAACTGGAAGATTGTTGAAAGCTTTTAAACCCCATCCAAACGAAAAAAAAATGATAATTTAGCTCTATTTTCGGAGGAAAACCCGGTGTATTGTTATGTTCTGGCGTCGTCGACGTTCGAAAAATTGATATTTCAACTTCAAACCTGGCACACATGTTCTCTATCAAAGGAGCAACTGTTTAAAGGGGAATGTAACTTTATACGAATTAAATTTAACAGAGCAATGAATGATTGCGTCGATTGGCGGGCCAAATTTCTGAAGTTGAAAATATATCTTCGATATAGCTGTAAATGCAATTTCAAAGGAATTCCAGTGCCCGACATTTCCTATATTGGTGCCGGACAACTACGATTTTTGAGTCTACTTGTCCATGGAAAAGTAAATACCTCGACAAATCTTGATGGTACTGAATAGATCTTTAGAGACCAATTTGCCTTATGATTGTATCAAAAGGTATAAAACGTTTTTAACGGAAAATGCTTGGTTCCAATATTTTCTTAAAAAAAAAATCTCAAAATCTTTTGCAGACAATATTTTGGTTGTCCAACGCTTAGTTGAGAAACTGCATATTCCTACATCTAAGTGCAAATTCTTGTGCGAGAAAAAAATAGCAAAAACAATTCAATTAGGCGCTCCAGCCGCAGCATTATGACTTAAAATGACTTAAAATCGCTTTGCGCAATTTTGTTATCCTGAACGCAGGGCAACATTAAAGTTAAAGTTACAACGTTTCAGATTTATCATTTTCTTTTGAAAGCAAGGTAATTAAAGCCGCCAGCCTTATTTAAGCTGTTGTTGCGAAGCTATAGATTTACCCAATGAAATTTTAATTTTCAAACATAGTAACTAGGGTAGTATAAAAAGCCTTACAATTTTTATTTTATTCCAAAGCATAGTAACCACCATCTTACATAATCTTTAATTACGAGGTTTGATTACGTCTCATTGTAAGTTAAATTCGAAAACCTAGTAACTAGGGCAGTATCAAAGGTATAATTTCCACGTTTGATAATTAATACCCAAGTTTTATTCCAAAGCCTTTGAACTGGTTATTTGTTAGCTCGGCTATGTTTGGAACAAAACGTTGAGCTTGCGTTAGCTCCTTGGCGTCGCTTGTGTAAATGAATTTGTTGACGTTCGCTAAGTAAACTTTAACCTCTCAATTGTTACTGAAGCGTGATTTAATTTATAATTACTAGGTTATTAACAAAACCTTGTAGCTACAGCTCGATTTAATATGCGGGTTACGAGGATTTTGGACTACTCGTTGTTGGTTAAATTTAACAAAAGCTTGTAACTACGACAATTTTTTTTTATTTAGTTATGAGGTTTAGCAATTGCCCCTTTTATATAAGGTAGCCGCCGTCATAGCGCGGTTGGTGGCGGGTCGGACTGTCGATCTAGAGGTCTCGGGTTCGATCCCCGACGGTGGCACTCATTCTTTCCGACTATTTGTCTCTCACCAATGGGTTGATAATCGTAGACATATGTGAGATAGCATCTTGGGGCTAGGAGAGGATGTGGTGGTTGTACTGGTGAAATACAAGGAAACCATTGTTAGGTGCTCCAGCCGCCGCGATATAACTGGAAAATTTGTTGAAACTGGTGTTAAACTCCATTCATTCAATCAATTTTATATAAGTTGAGTAAATGAAGTGAATAAATTTTATTACAGTTAACAACATCGTGAAATTGACAGGTTGAATGATTTTGCAATGATTTCGGAATGAAATTGAATAGTGTGCGGAATGAGTTTTGAGTGAAATTAAAAGGAGGTAAATAAATATTGCTAATTTTGTTCAAGATGATCAAAATTAGCCTTATTAAATACCTCCCTTCGATAAAATATGCATAAAAGTTCTTAAAAAAGCTTCCTATTTTTTCAAGAACTAATCAGACGCTTAAAGTCTCAATAATGTCAGTGAAATCGCGATTTTGGGTCTTGCTTTATTGATTTTGAAGGTAGTTGTTGATCTTGTATTTTTAGTCATTTGGAGCGTTTTTGAGCGATTTGAGTGAGTGAATGAATAAATTAAGTGCTGAGTGAGCGATTAGGAATGATTTTGATCGAGATGATGTAAATTTCACGATGGAACTAACTGTTACAGGGCTACTTATTATTGAAAGTTTAATTCTAAAACCAAGAAGCAAGTGATACAAAAGGCATAGTGTCGACATTTCAGAATCACTAATTTTTTCGTTTTGAGCTCGGCTGTTTTCGGAGAAAACCCGAGGTATTGCTTTAGCCTTGGTGTCGTCGTTGTCGTCGTTGTTGTCGTCGTCGTCGTGCAAATACTTTGACATTTTGTGATAACTTTTGAATGGTAAGTGATAGGACTTCATATTTTCACATGATGATTACCTTGGACAAGCACTTTCTGTTTTTACCAAGTTGAAGGTCACCAGTTAAGGTCAATATCATTTTTCAAGATCAAATTCGTCCAAAAATTCAAAAACTTTGACATTTTGCGATTACTTTTGAATGGTAAGTGATAGGACTTCATATTTTCACACGATGATAACCTTGGACAAGCACTTTTGTTAGCACCAAGTTCGAGGTCATCAGTCAAGGTCATGGTCATTTTTCAAGGTGAAAATGCGAAAAAGTTAACTTTTTTGTGAAAGCATTTACTTGAAACTTGGAACACATATTCACCATCAAAAGAGCAACCTTTTCTATTAGGGGGGATAACTTTTTCTACTTAGTTTTTTCACCATCCACTACTTTTTTTTACCACCCAGCACTTACAGCCGAGCGTAGGCACCCGTAGCGATGCTCTTGTTAAAAAAAGTAATTAGTCTTC